>OZ012738.1:263523515-264123515 GCA_963859935.3 Lathyrus sativus
GGTGATCTCGTCCTGAAGAAGATTCTCCCTCCACACTCCGATCACCGGGGCAAGTGGACTCCCAATTACGAAGGTCTGTACGTCGTCAGCAAGGTCTTCTCGGGAGGAGCTTTGTTGTTATCCACGATGAATGGTGAAGATTTTGCATCCCCGGTAAACGCAGACGCAGTTAAAAAATACTTTTCTTGAAAGCGACCCGCTGGACAGTAAAAAGAGAGTCCAGGCAAAAATGGGGCATCCCGGCGAACCATAAAAAAGGAAAAAGGTTCGGGCAAAAATTAGGGATATAAATTGAAAAAATGTACACCCACAAAGTCAAAAACCCGGACGGGCGACTTTGGCAAAAAAGGGTATCCCGGTGAACTGAAAACCCGCAAAGGGCGGTTCACGCAAAAGTTAGGGATTTGAAAAAGCAAATGACTGCGTTCCGCGTGTGGACTTTCTTTGTTTGGTGGTTTGGAAGACCTGAGGGCCGTTTATCTGAATCAATCTCTTCCGAAGCTGAAGCGTCGGAGAAGTATCGAAGTCGAGTGGGTCATAGAGGGATCAACTCATGGTGTTCGTCTACGCCTCGTTGCCGACATTTGTATATACTGATGTATATTTATGTTTTACTTTTGCGCGACTTCCTCATTCCAGGAGCTTGCATCTGTTGTAAAACATTTTTTTCCCATTCAGGGGTTCGTTATCAATAAAATGCATACTATTCAGCAATTTTGTTTGTCTGTTTAGCATTTATCTGTTTTGTTTGCGAAAAACAACGCCGATGTTTTTGATAAAATGCGCATACATAAACTTACTGGCCTAGGCCACTGATTGTTGAAACAATGAATTACTTGAACATTGTCACAAGATGATAACCTTGATAGGTCCCTTTGAGAAGGGTATCTTGTCTGTTTGTTTGTGTTGTTACAGGTGTAGCATATTCCAGACAGTGCGCCGAGCGCATCCCTGAAGCAGGATGATTCCTCCTTCTCTAGGAAAGCTCATCAACCTCCCCCCGCAGAGTCTGAACGCGAGATCGTGAGCATTGATATGTCTCCCCAGGCAGAGAAGATTCTCTCCCCAATCAGACGCATCCTGAAGGAACGTCATCTCCTCAGCTGAGTCATTCGCCGAAGTGTGCAGCAGTTGATAGCTCCAGACTGAAGTCCCCAGCGGAATTGAGATTCCCCGCAGAGTCGTACTCACCCCCGAAGTCAGATGATTCCTTCTTCCCCAACGGAATTGAGATTCCCCACAGAGTCGTACTCTCCCCAGCAAGCAGAATGATTTCTTCTTCCTCAGCCGAGTTTGCAGATACCCAAGAGAGCCGAATCCTTGGAAGCTGCTCAAACCATGATTGGTTTTCCCCAGTAGAGTGTGGAATAGCTGATGCTGTATTTCCCCGCCAGAGTCATTATCTCCAGGGAAGTAGCCATGAAGGCCATGCAGTTTATTCCCGCGATTGACATCGCTTTCCCTCAGCAGGTCCAGGTTCCAGTAGAACTTCGTTCCCCTGCAGCAGTCAACTGAAGTTGTTTCCCCCGCAGCAGTCAACTGAAGTTGTTTCCCCCGCGGAGTCCAATTGAGATTGGTGTGACCTTGTGCTCCTCAGCAGGATGATTCCTCTATCTGAGTATTTCTTTCTCCTTGACAGAAGGATTCTCCCTTCGGCATTTATTTTGCTGACGGGATCGCATTAGTGTGCATGACTGCATAACATTTATCATAAACGCATAGCATTTCCACCGTGTAGAGCATTGCGCCATTGCCGAAGCATATGCATAATAAACATGATCTAGGTTGTTACCATTCTTGTTTTGCAGGTGTTCCGCCGAAGAATGGATTTCTCAGGATGATTCCTGAAGTTCTTCCCAACGAAGTCGCTTGCTCAAGATGATTCTTGAAGTCCCCAGCGAAGTCTTCGGTTCAAGATGATTCTTGAATTCCCCAGCAGGGTCGTTAGCTTGAGATGATTATTAAGACCCCAGTGCAGTCGCCAGAGTGGTTGCTCAAGTTGATACTTAGAGTCCCCGGCAGAGTGTCTGCTCAGGATGAGTCCTGAAAGCTCCAGCAGGGTTATTGATTCAAGATGATTCTTGAAGGCCCCAGCGGAGTTATTTGTCCAAGATGATTCTTGAAGTCCTCGGAAGAGTTGATTCATCCAGAATGATTTCTGGATCCCCGAAGCGGAGTTACTTAATAGTTCTCCAGAATCCCCAGCGGAGATGCGACATCCCCAGCAGATTTCTAAACAGCGAAGTTGAAACTTCCCTCGAAGATTTCATGATTGAAGTCCGACCGTGTTAATGAAGCAGTTCTCTCAGCTGATGCGTAGTGCCTGATGGCAGAGGTTTGGATATTCCCAATTGGTTCATGATTGACCAAGAATTCTATTCCCGACTTGCTAATGAAGTCTGGTTGATGCCCGACAGTTTTCTTTGAATGCCTGATGGCATGATCAACATGATTGTTAACCTGATGAGTCCTGAGGAATCGTGATGCCTGATAGCATGATCGACTATGTATTACCGGTTACCGTGTGACCAATTCTCCAGCTAGTTGTCGTGCAGCTATTATTTTAGTTTTCGAAGGTTTGTTCCCGTCAGAGTACCGTGTACTTGTGCAGTTGGAAAATTTCCGGGCTTATCGGTATTCAACCGTCTCGCACCTCGATTGGCTGAGAGCCGTTCGCTCCTCACCCAGTCAGGTTCAAGCCGTTTGAATAGGGGCAGCTGTTGCACCCCAAAATTTGACCAACATTTATTTACCTAGCTTGTGTTCACTAGCATTATCATCTGCATCTCATTGATATGGGTGCAGTATATCAAGAGGTATGACTACCCAGCAAGAGTTATATGAGAGTATGAAGCTAGCCAAGAAGGTTACTCAAATGTTCAAAGGTTGATACCTTTGTCAGAGAAGCTAAGAGATCCTCAGAGAGATTGGTTGAAACCAAGGTTGTGTGCCTCATAACTTGAGAGTTGTGGGGGCTCCTCAGATGATTCTGAGGCTATAAGGATGGACTTGAAGCTTTGAGAGAGCTTATGAGATGTCTTGAAAGCCATCATGAGGCCTAGAGAGGTCATTGTACAAGTTTCAAAAGACTTAGCCATGAGTGGTATAATTAGGGTTTGGCTGGGTCAACCCTAGGTCAACTGATGATTTGGAGAGGGTTGAGACCTAATCCAAGAGCCATGTGATCATGGATTGATGAATTGAGATTCTATAAGGATGATTCCTAGACCAACTCATCATGATTGAGGAGTTTGAGAAGTTTTAAGGTAGGGTTTCTAAGGCTTGACAGTGTAAAATCCCCTAGTTTGATCCCTATCTTCAAGGCAGTTTAGCTCAAGATGTGATTGTCATCTCATCTTACCCCCAACATTAATGTTGTAGAGCTTGCTCTTATCTTTAATTTGAGTACTAGAAGTCCTTGATAGGATTTGTAGAGCTCAAGTTATGACTTTGACAAGTTACAGGTCATCTAAGGTATGTGAATCTGGGGCCTTGAAAGTCACCCAACTTGCATCCAACTTTTACCCAAGAATGATGATTCCTATGAACTTTTGGTCAACATGAATGTTGTTCCTCATCTTCTTAGCTTTCTAGAGAGTACTATAAGTCCTTGATAGGATATGTAGAACTCAAGTTATGGCTTTGACAAGTCAAGGGCATTTTGGTCATTTGGAGATTATAGGTCATTTCAAGCACAAGGCCATATCTCCTATTTCCAAGCTTCAAATGGAAAAATCTTCAACATCAAACTTTCTTAAAATGATGTTTTAAGGCAAGTAGGGAGGTCATGAGGTGTTGAAAAGGCTTGTAGCAAAAAGTGATAAAAATGACCTAAAATGGAGGCATAAGTTAAATAAGTTGAAGTTGGAAATTGGAAATTTCAAGTTACACATCCAAACCATGGCATATAATAGGTCATTTTGACTCTAAAAGACATTCTAAAAACATTGGTTCAGCCACTTTTTTGAATTGAGGCCTAGATCATGGGGTTGCTTTGGAAATTGGTTGCTTGCATCTTAAGGTACAACTGCAAAACATAAGGAAAGGCAACGTACAAGCTTGCTAAGGGTTTTAACACACCATATATCTCATTTAGGGAGAATTTCAAGTCAGTTACAAGGGCTGCAAGGGTTGTGGCATGAGATGATACATGAGATGGATGGAAATCATAAACTCATGACATGAGAATTCCAATTTCTCATTGGATGGTTCCAGATGGTTCTAGATGATTCTAAACCACTCTATATAATGTATAGAACTTGCTCAGATGCAAGGTTGGTGAGAGATTTGAGAGAAGAGAGAGATATCCATTTCACTTGCTTCCATTGCAAGTTGAAATCAAATTCCACATTCTGATTCAATTCCATTCATTCTTTCAATCCAAACACATTCCTCTGATCATATTCAAGCTGTGCAGACCAAATTGGAGGCAAAACCAAGGAGAATTGAAGAGTTGGCATTTGAATTTTGAAGGTTGCAAGTCATAATTGGTTTTGGAGATTGAAGCTTTTTGGGTCCAATCTTTTGCAAACAGTAGCAAGATCATCATTCAAGGATCGATTCTGAAGAGTTTGAAGGCTTGAAGTGAAGGTTTACACCATCTGTTAATCAAGATTCAACAGGTTAGTAACTTTTCTTCTACACCATGATTTAGGCATGATTAGCAAGAATTGTTAGGTTAGAACGGTTAGAGATCAATAGGAGATGGATTCTGAACAGTTTGGGAGCAATTGGTGAAGTTTCAGTTGATGACACCATTTTTGTTTTGACCAAGAACTCGAGTTATAGTGAGCTATGGCATGATTTAGATGTCAAGAATTAATCAGTGTGAAGTGGTGATCATGTTGAGGTAATTAATTTCAAGAATGGTTGAAGATGATGTCTGAGCTTATTTTTGATCTTGGATCGGGTTTGAAGATTTAGGATGTTTCAATTGATTTTAAGACCATGGTTAGATTCAGCATGGAATTCTGGACAGATTAGGGTTTGGAATTTTGGTTTTTCATGGAGAATTGATGAGGTTCGAATTGGAGAAGGTGAGCTTGAAGCTCTGAGTTTCCATGGCTTCTCCATCTGAACCCTAGCTGGAGGAAGAAGACGAAGGCATGGCCATTGGATGAGGCGAAGACCCATTGACTGGAGGGAGATCTCACGGCTGAGATTCAATTTCATTTGGAGAGGGAAGTCTGAAGACACCCCAAAACGCATCGTTTCATTAAAAGGGGGATTGGGCTCAGTTGATATCCCCACCCCCAATTCATGGCCCATTGGATTTTGTACTGTATTTTGTTACTTTTTACACCGTGTGTTTTTCTTTTTCTTTACATTTTGTTAATTGATTTTTCTGATGATAACTGGGCCTAGCGCTTATACTAATTGCACCCCCATTTTGAGCCCACCTGGAAAATGTACTGAATATACTTGTTATTCACACCAATGTCTTCATATTTTAATCTCTTTTTCTTCATTTTTCATTAATCTTTGAAAAATCATAATAAATAGAAAAATGATGATTTTTACATGGGGATTTTTTTCCCATTTCATGTTCATGTCTAGAAAATTATAAAATCAAAATATTTGCATTTCATGCATTTTTAATATTTTTTGTGTGTTTTCTCTTTTAATAGCATTTTAATTCTTTTATGTTGATACATGGTTTTGTAGAATTTTGTTTAGCTAGTTCCCTTTGAATTTTTAGGCCATTCTTTTTAGGATAGTTAGATTAGGACTTTAGATCCCCTCTGGATTTATTCCAGAATTTTGTGATGAATTTTAGATTAGTTTTGATTAGATGACATTAGGTTGTGTAGATTTAGGTCAATCCTAAACATAGGTCCACAATAACACTAGAATTTTGGGTTTCTAGGTCAAGTTAGATATGGGGACATATAGGGTATTAAGGGTAGGTATATAGGATCCCTTAGAAATTATATTAGGTTTTAATATAGTAGTATACTATTTTTAGATGATTTTTGTAGTTGATGATTGTTTGTGTTGCCCTTGTGGGCTTGTATTTTTGTTTGCTTTGCTTTGTGGGCTTGGAGAGCTTGGTTTTGCTTTGAGGAGCATTGAGGAGCATAGTAGAAGACTTGAAGATTGTTTGAGGAGCTTGAGAGCTTGAGAATCTTGTTTGTTTTGTTGTTGTCTTAGGGTTAGGAATTAGGAAGAGTTTAGACCTAGTTAACTTCTTTCTTAAACATGGATGGTATCTTTCACCTCCATTCCTCCCTATGATTCAAAGTCCTTCCATGGTATTCACCTCCCTCCTTTGGAGGGATAAGTGATGGTACCTAGGAAGTAGAACCTTTGAGGGAACCATTCCTTTGATGTTGAACCCTTATAGGTCACCCTTGGTGGTCAATAAGCAGTTTAACACCCCAGCTTCTCCAGTTAAGTGATTTCCTATGGTTTGATTATCTTGAGAGATGTTGGGCTTGAAGATGAAGACTTCATTGAAGAGTGTGGAAGAGGATGAATCCTTGAGCATTGCCATTCCAGCTGAAGCTTGAAGAGCAACAAGAGCAAGTTGATACTTGAAGACCCAATGAAGATCCAGTTGAGACTGAATGAAGAGCTGATGCTTAAAGACTGAAGGATGAAGTTGACACTTCTAAGTGATTGAAGATTACTCTGAGAAGCTGAAGCTTGCAGGAAGAAAAGACCAAGTTGAGACTGGTAAAGCAAAGAGAGCTGAAGCTTGAAACCTAAGTTGATCCTTAGGAAGAGGATTCAATTGAGATTGACTAAAGAGCTGAAGCTTGAAGAGCAAAGGAAGTTGATACTTACTTTGAAGCTTGGAGATCCTGAAGGAATCAAGTTAATACTTGTGGTTAATGGTGAAGCCTGAATGTGGAACTGATTAAGCAGCTGAAGCTCTGAAGAGGAAGATAAGTTGAAACTTATGTTGAAGGGTTGAAACCTGGAAAAGCAAATTGATATTTGTTAAGAGTGATGGAAGTCTGAAGACTGAGTTGCTGTTGGAAGAGCTGAAGCTTAGAATTGAGAGAGGAGTTGATCTGCTTTCTTTTCTGTTTTCTTTCCTGTATTGATGTGCCTTGTTTGACTTGCGTGATGCATTAGAATAAGTCCATATCTAGACTAGATTTAATCTAGGAGCATGATTGCACTAGAGGTTGAGTTGCTCCCTCTGCTTGTATTGTTACTGTATGGCTTTGTTTGCGGGTATTCGGTAGAGCCCTGCTCCCTTGCCCATGTGGTTTGTTTTGCTTGATAGCATGATTTTATTTCTTCTGTATGATTGCAGTTTACTGTATTTTGCTTGATAGCATGTTTTATCTTTCAGTATGATTACTGTTATTCATTCTGGCTTGAGGTTGAGATGAGCTCGTGGAGGCTGATGCCCCACACACATTTCCTCCCTCACTTGCATTGCATGCATTTTACTGTCTACTGCTTAAGCTGATGCTTTATCTGTTTCTGTGTATCATTGACATGATCCCTTAGGACTCTCATTTCCTTTGATAAGGAATTGATGATAGAACTTTAGGTTGAAACCTATGCATGATAGCTTCTAGGAGATCCCTATTTCAAACCTCAACCATAGGATGAATCCGTGGCATGACAACAGTAGGACTTGATAGTCTCCCTCCTAGTTGAGCCTGCTCTCTTCTCATCTCAAAAAACAGCTTAAGATACAGTAATCATGAATGATTTCTTTCGTACGTCACGAGCCTTAAGCTATCTGAGAAAGGATCGTGGGAGAGTTTCTTTTCCACAGTCTGGATGTTTAGTATGGTACCCTTTGGGTGACATGCGACGCATTCACTCTCAGGTCATAGTCTCTAGTGCGATTGAAATTGCAAACACATAAAAAAACACTTCTTCCGTAAAAGACAGGAAATAATGCGTAGTGTCCCGAACTACGTAAGCTCTGATCTCTCATACCTGTTGAGAGTACGTAGGCACAATACTGATGTATTGGCGAGCTACCTTCCCCATAACCCGTCGTAGGTCGAACTACGTTGACTCTGATTTCTCATTCTCTGATGAGAATACGTAGGCATAAAGTGCGACGCTTTGCCGAGTCATTTTCTTTTCTGTTTTAAGCCAGCCTCGATAGGTAGATAGATAAAACCAACCCGTCCAGTAAACACAACAAGCATGGATCCCGTCGAGTACGACGGACGTGAGGGGTGTTAACACCTTCCCCTTGCGTAACCGACTCCCGAACCCAAACAATGGTTGCGACGACCTTGTCTTACCCTTTTTCGTCAGGTTTTTCCGATCGTTCCCTTTCCCGCTCTGAGGGATAAATAACGAAAGGTGGCGACTCTTCTGTTGTGCCGGAACCTTATTTTCGCGAAAGCGACAACGGGCTCTACCTCGTTGCTCACCCACCTACCCGACACGATTGCTCCACGAACGACGTGATTGATCCCTGTTTGACATATCGATACGCCCGACACCAGTCCCTGCTCAAGTCATAGCTTGTCTGACCGTGAACAACGACTTGGGGGGCTACTGTTCTGGACTGGGTCGACGCTTATCCCACAACCAAGCAGGCCCAAACCCCAATGAGGTTAGGCCCAAGAGTACCACATTGACGGGCAGAAGTTCCGCCGAGCACAACCTTTCCCTCGTCGGCCATAGGCCAACGGCTATCGGGCAGGACCCTCACAACCGACCAGTCAGCTTCTTCCTCCCCCGTCGTCGGGCAGAATCCAGCCTGCCCGGGGAGCTCCTCGAGCCTCCCCCACGTTCTCCGCGTGTCCCTCACGCAGGGACACGTCATAAAGTAACTACCCACGTCCTGGAGATTCGGTATTCCTCCTCCCACATAGCGCGGAACAGTTACCCTAGGGCGAAGACCACGTGCTGGTCTTCACAATGCCACGTCAGCCCTAACAGTTACTAACATTGGGCCTGGCATCCCAGCCCAATGCTAGGAAACTGTTGGCCCTGCGCTGGGGGCTCCCTATAAATACCTTTTTCGCTAGAGGGTCAGGTAACTTAACTCTCTTACTCTCTCTCTCTCTCTCTCTCTCTCTCTCTCTCTCTCTCTCTCTCTCTCTCTCTCTCTCTCTCTCTCTCTCTCTCTCTCTCTCTCTCTCTCTCTGTACTTGCTTCCACTCTGCTTGTCACTTACTTTGACATCGGAGTGTGTTTCAGGTACACCCCCATCCTCTTCCACACCTTTGGTGAGCAGCTAGCAGATCAACGACGCGTGGCAGATCATAGATCCCCTTCTGGTCATGTACGATCAATTATTATTGTCCAAATTAACTCTACCTTCTCTCCTCTAACCACAAACTTTCCTCAATTCACACAAATGGCCAAAACTCCTATTTCACCAATTCTTTTTTCTATTTATTAATAATATTAATTAAAATTCTAATTATTCTAATTATTTTCTATTTTTTTCTACTTTCTCACCATACCCCAAAACATATAATCATAATATTTTATTTTTATTCACATCAACATTAAATAATTAAATCAAATCAAATCAAATAGTTCAATTAAATAAGTTAATCAAATTTAGGATGTTACATATGTTGTTGTTTCTAGTCTGATACGATTCAGAAAAATTGAGATTAAAAAATTTGGAATTTTGTAAAATAAAAAATATATTTTAAAAAAATTCACAACGGTTGTTTAATACACAAAACCGTAGTTATAAGCAAAACGCTATCCAAAATAATAAACACAAAAAATGACATTGTTGAGTATTGAACCTAGGATCTATAAATTATTTCACAATTGTTGTTTAAAATAATTGTTGTTATATATTGCGCACTATCTTGTTTACACACTTACAATCACATCCAACCTTACAACGGTTGGCCAACCGTAATGGTATTTCTTTACCAACCGTTATGGGAGGGGTTTTCTATAGTAGCATATGCACAAAGAGTGTAAAAAAAATTTAGGTTGTGTCAATGAATCATGATCATTAGCTCACTCATATTTGAATGTTCATGAAAAAATGGTTTTTTGATTGGTTATACCCAGGACAATGGAAACAGATGATCAGCTTCAACTCCTGCGGATTTTTGCAGCGATCTCTCATGCGGCTAATTTAACGGCTAAAAGTTTACGAAAAATTTATTTAAAAAAATTATGAGAGAGAAAAACTGTAAGGGAAGGGTTGTGAATTTGAGCCGAAGGCAGGGCGGAGAGGATCCAAATCCGACGACAATGCATCAAAGTTAATTTTTTTAATAGTGTCTTTAAAATTACAATATTATACTTGTTTTGTATTGTTATTTCTGCAATGCTATGTAGTTAAAAAAGAAGCCAAGAATGTTAAGGTAAGACAAAACAAACGAAATAATTTCATTGGCGGTAAAATCAAACACTCATTTATGTACTTATATGTGCCATTGAATTGAAAGGTTTTTTTTTAGTAATCTTTTCCTATATAAAAATTGAAGGAAAAGAAAACAAGAAATAAAAAAAAATATGGCAAACCCTAACTTAGGATACTCCATATTGCTCTTCATTCTTTTTCTACTTTGTCATGCCACAATTGTAGCAATAAATAGTACTAATAGAATGACTAACACTAACAAGGTTGACCAACACGACATGCTAGGACTCCAGAATACCTTGTAAGCCTTCCAACATAACTTCCTGGCTTAGCTGTCATCATGTCTTTCCTTGAAAATGGTCTGTTCTTTAGCTCCGGTCCGGAGTTTACAAAGAATGCTCCATTCAAAAACTCATCATTGATCGATCTCCATTGCCAGCTTGACCATGTTTTTTCCTCTGAGTATTCCCTCTTTGTTACCTCTTTGGCATTGATTTGGTCCTTGCCTATGAATTTGTATTCAGGGCCAATGAATCTGTTACCTTCACTAATAATGGTAGGGTTCATGCTACCACCAATGGCATACATTTCCCAATGAGTGTAGTCATTGTTAACACAATGGATGAAACCAAATCTTGCTCTTGGCATTCTTTGGACTAATCTCTTTCCAAAGTGGTTGAATGCCAATGTGATTTGCATTATTTTGTCTTCGGTATACGAGTCACTAGCACCGAAAAGCATCACCTCGTTGTGGTCGGTGAAATGGGCGTTCGAGATAGTAATAGCAGTGGAACCCATGATTGCATCAACCAAACCATCAGTACAATTTCTCATCGAAACATGATCGATCCAAATATTACTAGAACCAAAGATAGAAATACCATCACCATCGCTCCTTGTCCTGAGACCGTAATGGCTCTCAGAATCTATAATCATGCCACCTTGACGGACTTGAATGTTGTAAATCTTGATTCCGTGGATGATAATATTCTTAACAAATTGAATGGTAAATCCAGCTCCGTTAGCAATGTAAACATCAACTCCTCTACCATCAATTGTCTTGTCGCTTGTCATAATAAGCTCTTGTTGGAGTGTGATCAACATGCTGCGAGCGAATGTGATCCAAAGGGAACCGTTACGTGTGACTGCGTGACGTAGAGTGCCGGGTTTTGGGTCCAACAATTCGTTGTCGGAAGGATTGGTGACAACGTAGATTGGACCGCCTTTACCTCCGCGGGTGTTTCTGCCGAATCCTTGGACACAGTCTGCTAGCTTCTGGCGGTTCTTAGCCCAATTTGGGTCACACCTCCAGCATCTGTCAATGGGATTTGTGGCCAAACATTTTTCTCCTTTTCCTCCCTTTAAGTTCCTCCTTGCGCCCTTTCCATCTATGATTCTGTTTGTCAGAAATATCAAACACATTAGTTTTTTTCGTTGAATTTATCGTATGGATTATAAAAATGTGATTTTTTCTATCATATAAATTGAATGGAATGTGTTATGAACATGAAAGGATATGGTATGGTGTCATTAGAAAAATGCTCACTCAGAAATTGAAGCAGTAAAATTGCTGGAGACTGCATAAGGATCAGGAAAATAAGCGGCATGATTATCTTGTTTTGCAATTTCAGCCCTTTCCTGCCAATATGAATCAAACTCAGGCCGTTGTTCTTTCCAATACTCATCACTCTCTAATTTATTGGCATCCAATGTAGGAGTCATGATTGCCAAACAAAGCAAAAAAAGGAAAATGTCTAGTGATCTAGCCATTTTATTTTCCTATGAGTCTTTTTTTAATTCTGTTGACCGAAAAAAAGGGCTAACTCGTCGATTAAAGTTAACCCCAAGATCAACCAGATAATTAAAAAAGAACTGTGTTACTGGGGACAGTTCAAATGAATATGGCCCCAACAATGTTTTGAATGTGGTATAGATATATTTATACACCAAAGCCAAAGCCAATTTTGGGGCATGTTAGAAAAACATGAGGCTACGAAAAGGGGCTACTTAACTTTGAAAATGAACGTTTTTGAGGTCATGACTTGCAATGGATTTTCAGTCATTCACTTGCATTCTATTTATAGAAAATACTTGTGATTACAATTTGCAATTTCATTGCCATAGCCATAAAAAATGGATAATCTTTTTTAACCTCTAAATCTAAAAAAAAAAAAGAGGAAGAGTGTTTTGTCTTGGTTACTTGCATAATAGTTCACTTCACACATATCAAGAGATTGTGTCCAATTGACTTTGGAAATAATATCAGTTCAAGTTCATCCAAAATTTTGAAATGATTAAAACGGGCACCACAAATATACAATGAAGAGTTTTGATTTGTTTGCGTCTATTGTGTTGATGGTTTACGTTGGTTCCTCTTTGCATGGCAAATTAAATGATGATTTATGTTGTTTCCTCTTTGCATGACAAATTAAATGATGATTTTTGTTGGTTCCTCTTTGCATGACAAACTAAATAATTTTTGGAAGGTATTTGGAAAATGGTCTCTCACACTTATTGAAGTGATGTTTTTTGTTTCAATTTTTTATCTATTGAAAATTGGAAATTTACATAGATATGTTGTTGTGAGGGCTTGGAATCATGCTTCTAAAATACTTTGTTCATTTTCTAAATCATCGGATTTCAACTCAGACACAGTACAAAACACCAATGTTCAATGTTAGATTAGAATTTAAGGTCTTTCTCTTGTATATTCGAGGCCTAAGAAACTTTGTTATTGCAAGGGGTATTCCTCTAGCATTAGATGTAGTCACCGATAGAAAAAAAAAAGACTTGGATATTTTGCTAGAATATTGATGGATTCTGACATTATAAAATTTTTATCCAGCTTTCTTTTGGTAAAAAGAAAAATATAATATATTATAATATATGTATTTAATGTTGATGTATAGAATATCATAGACTCCATTTGTTTTAGAAATCTTATTAAATAATTGGTCAAGACAATTGTTGCCAGTGGCGGTTCTTAGGCCTGACAGGTCACATGCCTAGGCTCTGGCCCAGTCGCCACCATCTGCGCGCTGCGCCTCCCTCACATCGATCTCCATCTCCCTATTTTTCACGGTATGTTATAATCATCACTTTCACTTGTATCGTTCGTTGCCGTCAGCCAGTTTTTTGTCTTCGTCTTCCGGCTGCTGAACTGAATTCTGAATCAATCATCATTTGATTGTGATTTCAAATCTTGTGTTCCACATCCACTGCTTAGTAGGTGCAATATGCAGAATTAAATGGAACAAATTGAAGAAACAATCATTTTTCTCAATTTTGCTTATGCTTGTATAATATAAGTCTTTATGGAATTCTTACTACAGAGAATAAACATAAACAAACAATTATTTAAGAACTGGAATGTAAAACATTATAAGGGGATTTACTAAACATAAACAAACAATTATTTAAGAACTGGAATATAAAACATTAAAAGGGATTTACTGCGGTGGTTTAATTGGATTGTATATATTGGTTGTGTGACAAATCTAATACTTGCCAAGTATTTTGATTGGAACATAAAACTTCATAGGAAGACTGTTTCCTGACAATCTAGTGGGAATCTTATTCATTAAAAAACTGTATAGGTATTGCAAGATATGTTTTATCTCTTTTATTTTAAGTGCTATTATAAGGTTATAAGGTTATGTTTAATTTATTTTTATTTTAAACTATATTTTTTTGTTGACAAAATGACAAATCTCTTTAATTTTATTTGATAATTATTTATATATTATATATAATATCAATTTCGGATCTTTAAATTTTTGTCTAGACTTTATAATTTTTTAATTCCGCCGCTGATTATTGTAAACAAAATAATAATAGGGAAGAAAAACCTACTCGAAAAAGATATTGGATAAAATTTTATCGCTAAATACATTTCAAAGAATGTTAAAACAAAATCACCATGGGAGACGACATTCAACGAGAATCACTTAGGCCTTAGATTAATGAAAATATATTGGTTTCTGAAACCTTAAAAACCAATGTGGATGTGGAGGTTGCTAAACCTTAAATAATAGGGAAGAAAACGTACTCGAAAAGAAGACATGTGTACTTTAATAGTTGATAAAGACGGATATATAGTTCTAGATAAGAAAGAGAAGGTTAAGGGTTGTTTAAGTTATCACTACTATAATAATATTATCTCCGTTTATTTTTATAAAAGACAACTTACTTTTTACGTTCATTGAATAATCACTGCATCTAGTCTATAAATTGACCAAATACATTAATTATTCAATGAATCTAAAAAATGAGTTGTATTTCAAGATGTTAGACGATAGACTTCGATCTAGAGGGGGTTGAATAGATCACAAATCTAAAATCAAATTTTTGGCAAAAACAATTTTCAAAAGTTTTATGGCATAGCGAAAAACAACCAGAATCGAATCATTTACCCGAACTTACTATCGAAATGTGCGGATATGCATAAAGTTACAAAATTGAATTATAATAAATACAAATTGTTCAACAACAATTAATCACAACACAATCAAATGCTAAGTTATATGTAAAGCTTATTTCTAATTAACAAAAACACAAAGAGAGAGAGAGAGAGAGAGAGAGAGAGAGAGAGAGAGAGAGAGAGAGAGAGAGAGAGAGAGATGTGTAAGAACACAAATTGTTTCTTAGTAATATCTCTATGTTTTGATGATAACTCTTATGAAATTTTGTATTAAAGAATTATATACTCTAAAATTTGTTCATGAATATTTGCTGCAGATGTTAAAGTATATATATATATATATATATATATATATATATATATATATATATATATATATATATATATATATATATATATATATATATATATATATATATATATATATATATATATATATATATATATATATATATATATATATATATATATATATATATATATATATATATATATAAGAGCAAATTAATCTGAACATGGAACTATGGAAGGCTCTGAAGAGTCAGAATCATCTTATAAGAGAATCTGAATGCTGTCTGCAGAAGGATCTGAAGCAGAAGCTACAGAAGAATCTGAAGCAGAAGCTGCAGAAGGATCTGAAGCAGAAGACTCTGAAAGATCTGAAGACTCTGAAGCATTGAAGATCTTTGTATGAGATTTAAGAAGCACAGTTTTTCAGAAGACTCTGAGAGTACTACACGCTGCATGTACTGAGGATCTGATTCATAAAACTCTGCTCTGATAGAACTACACGCTAAAGCACACTTGTTGTATTACTCTGATTCAGCAAAATCTGATGGGCATCCAAGACTCTGATCACGCAGACTCTGATGTTTACTTTGCTGAAGTGAAGTACTTGTTGAAGAAGAATTCAAAGTCACATCCTTTGATTTGCCTCAACGACTCTTTCCTCTTTCATGCTTGACACTAGAACACAGACCAAAAGCATTTCTCTGTACATTCTACTTCCAGGAAAGGTCATGTTATGTAAAGACAAAAAGGTTCAGGCCTTTTCAGTACACAGCCTCCAACGTCAAGACTTTGTGGACTACTGTGCATATAAAAGCAAGTCTTCCTCATCTTCTTTAATAGACGAATCTTTGATAAAAAAAACTCTTACAAGCTCTCATAAAATATTCTTATTCTCTTTGTTGAGTTTATTCTCTTGTTCTTAACATTAAGTGAAAAATCACTCTTGTGATAAAGCTTGTTAGAAGCATTCAAACACTTGTATTTATCTTACATTTCATTGTAATAGTTCCTTGAGAAGATCCAGTTGGGATCAGTAGTTCTTGAGAAGACTAAGAACAGTTGCTCTTAGTGATTGCTATTGTAATCAGTTGATTAATAGTGGATTAAGTCCTTGTTTGAGAAAGGCAAATCACTCTTGATAGGGTGGACTGGAGTAGTTAAGTTTAACGAACTAGGATAAAAATCTTTGTGTTTTTATTGCTATAAGTTTTTATAAATACTTATTCAACCCCCCTTCTAAGTATTTTCTCACCTTCAGTTGGCATCAGAGCTCCGATTTTGTGTGTGCTACCACTTTACAGTGACAGAAAAGATCCAGTGAGAAAAACTTTGATATATATATTTGGTTGTTACTATGGTTGATACTTCAATATCTAACATTAACAACAAATATGAAGAAAGGGATAGAACCAGCACTAAACCCCCTATGTTTGATGGGTAGAAATTTGATTATTGGAAAGACAGGATTGAAAGTTTTTTCCTTGGGTATGATGCTGATTTATGGGATTTGGTCATAGATGGATATGTTCATCCCATTGATGGGAATGGCAAGAGAGTAGATAGAAAATCTATGACAGAAGTCCAAAAGAAGGAGTTTAGAAATCACCACAAGGCTAGAACAATATTGTTAAATGAAATATCTGACACCGAGTATGAAAAGATCACAAATAGAGAAACTGCATTTGACATGTTTGAGTCCTTGAAAATGACTCATGAAGGAAACCTTCAAGTAAAAGAGACCAAGGCTATGGCTCTAATTCAGAAGTATGAAGCTTTCAAGATGGAAGAAGCTGAATCTGTTGAAGCCATGTTCTCCAGATTTCAAATACTTACAGTTGGACTAAAGATTCTAGATAAAGGTTACTCTACTGTTGATCACGTGAAGAAGATCATCAGAAGCTTACCTACCAGATGGAGACCTATGGTGACTGCGCTGAAAATGGCTAAAGATCTGAACCAGATTTCCTTGGAGGAACTAATCAGCTCACTAAGGAGCCATGAAATTGAACTTGAGGAAGATGAGCCTCAAAAGAAAGGTAAGTCAATTGCCTTAAAATCTAATAAATCTGCTAAAGCGTTGCAGGTAATAGAGGAAAGCTCTGAAGAATCCTCATCTAAAGATGAAGATGAATTATCCATGCTGTCCAGAAGAATAAACAAACTCTGGAAGCATAAAGGAAAAAAGTTTAGGAACTTCAGGAAGCCTGACCAAAGAAAAGAATCTTCTGGACATAGAAGATCTGGCAAAAAGGAGGTTGTCTGCTACAAATTTAAAGAACCTGGGCATTACAAAAATGAATGTCCAAAGCTTGTGAAAGAAAAACCTAAAAGAAAATTTGATAAAAAGAAGAAGGTTCTAATGGCAACCTGGGATGATTCAGATACATCTGAATCTGAATCTGAGTCAGAAGAGGAATGTGCCAACGTAGCATTGATGGCAGACATAAAAGATCAGGAGGAAGGAATTTCAGGATCTGAATCTGACTCTGAATCTGACTCTGACGCTGAAGAGGTAATGGCTAAACTCACTAAAGATGAACTTATCAAAGTGTTATCAGAGGTTCTGAAGAGCTATAACAATATTAAGCTCAAATACAAGGAGCGTCAAAGCAATCTTGTATCTGAGAATAATATTCTCAAATCAGAAGTGGCTGAGCTAAATGAAAAGGACTTAAAAATGAAAAATGATTTTGAATTAGCTCAACAAGACTCTGATTCTGAAACTGAGTCTGAATGCAAAAATATTTTGGAAAAATATGACTACAGCTTTCAGAAGTTTCTTGCTAAAAGCATAGACAAAAGCAAAATGGCTTTTATGATCTATGGAGTTAGCAGAAATAACAGAAAAGGAATTGGATATAAATCTTCCTCTGGAAAGGATTTAAATCCAAAACCTGTTGATAAAATTATCATCAAGAAGACTCCTTTATATTCTCATTTTAAATTTGGTCACTTGAATGATATTAAACACACTCGTTCTGAAAAGAACATTCATATGTTTAAATCTAAGGCTAGTCAGAATAAACCTTATGTTTAAAAACAGAAGTTTAGACGAACCTTCAGAACAACTAACCCAAAAGGACCCAAGAAGATCTGGGTACCTAAGAGTAAAATAATTCCTGTTGCAGATGTTCTTAGCAGCAAGGTCAGGACGCCTGTCATGGTACCTGGACTCTGGATGCTCGCGACATATGACGGGAGAAAGGTCTATGTTCCAAAGTCTGGAGCTTAGATCTGGAGGTGACGTGAAATTTGGAGGGAATCAGAAGGGCAAGATCATTGGATCTGGCACTATTGGAAATGGTAACCTTCTCTCTATTACTAATGTTTTACTTGTAGAAGGATTAAAGCATAATCTATTATCCATAAGTCAATTAAGTGACAATGGTTATGACATAATCTTTAATCAAAAATGTTGTAAAGCTATTAGTCAAAAGGATGGCTCAATTCTATTTAGTGGAAAGAGGAAGAACAACATTTATAAAATAAATCTTTCAGAACTTAAGGTTCAGAATGTTAAATGCCTCTTGTCTGTTAATGAGGAGCAATGGGTCTGGCACAGAAGATTGGGGCATATTAATATGAGACGTATATCTCAGATTAATAAACTTAATCTTGTCAGAGGACTTCCTAAGTTAAAGTTCACCTCAGATGCTCTTTGTGAAGCATGTCAAAAAGGGAAGTTTTCAAAATCCTCTTTTAAATCAAAAAATGTTGTTTCTACTTCCAGACCATTAGAATTACTTCATATTGATCTGTTTGGACCAGTGAAAACTGCATCCATCAGAGGCAAGAAGTATGGATTAGTCATTGTTGATGACTATAGTAGATGGACATGGGTAAAGTTCTTAAAACACAAGGATGAGTCACATTTTGTGTTCTTTGACTTCTGCAAACAAGTTCAAAATGAAAAAGATTTTAAAATAATCAAAGTCAAAAGTGATCATGGTGGCGAATTTGAAAACAAATATTTTGAAAAATATTTTAATGAAAATGGCATTGCTCATGATTTCTCCTGCCCTAGAACTCCACAACAAAATGGAGTTGTAGAGAGGAAAAATAGAACTCTGCAAGAAATGGCCAGAACCATGATCAACGAGACTAATCTGGCAAAACACTTTTAGGCAGAAGCAATAAACACAACATGTTACATTCAGAACAGAGTGTCTGTAAGACCTCTTCTGGAAAAGACTCCCTATGAATTGTGGAGGAACAGAAAGCCCAACATTGCTTATTTTCATCCTTTTGGATGTATTTGTTATATGTTGAACACTAAAGAGAATCTTAGCAAGTTTGATTCTAAAGCATAGAAGTGTTTCATGCTTGGATATTCTGAACGCTCTAAAGGCTACAGAGTATACAATACTGAAACACAGATTGTGGAGGAATCTATACATGTTAGATTTGATGATAAGCTTGGCATTGAAAAGCCAAAGCAGTTTGAAAGTTCTGCAGATAGAGAAGTAGTCTTCACAGACTCTGAAGGCTCAGAGGCAGAAAAATCTCAAGAAGAAGCTACGCCAGATGCAACTCCATTAGCTGCTCAGATGAATAACATGAATATTTCTGAAGAACCAACAGTTAAAGGATCATCCATAATCAAGGCTTCTCATCCAGAAGAAATGATTATTGGGAAGAAAGATGACCCTATAAGAACAAGGTCGTTTATCAGATCATCTGGAACATCACTTCTTGGGTTGGTGTCTATTATTGAACCAACATCTGTGGATGAGGCTCTGAGTGACAATGATTGGATTCTTGCAATGCAAGATGAGCTAAATCAATTTACAAGAAATGATGTGTGGGATCCGGTTCCTAGACCAAAAGGTTTCAACATTATTGGAACAAAGTGGGTATTCAGAAATAAATTAAATGAGCAAGGAGAAGTTGTAAGGAACAAGGCAAGGCTGGTAGCTCAAGGGTACAGTCAACAAGAAGGTATTGATTACACTAAAACTTATGCTCCAGTGGCAAGGTTAGAATCTATACGCCTTCTTATTTCATTTGCTGCACAACATAACATCACTCTTTATCAGATGGATGTTAAGAGTGCCTTCTTAAATGGTATTATAGAAGAAGAAGTTTATGTCCATCAACCTCCTGGTTTTGAAAGTGATAAATTTCCAGATCATGTTTTCAAACTCAAAAAATCTCTTTATGGATTGAAACAAGCTCCCAGAGCTTGGTATGAAAGATTAAGTAATTTTCTTCTGGAAAAGAACTTTATCAGAGGCAAAGTGGACACAACTCTTTTCTGTAAAACATCTAAGAAAGATTTACTAGTTTGTCAAATTTATGTGGATGATATTATTTTTGGATCTACCAATATTATGCTGGGAAAGGAATTTGCTTTGTCTATGCAGGCTGAATTTGAAATGAGCATGATGGGAGAACTTAGATTCTTTCTAGGAATTCAAGTAAATCAGACTCCATAATGCACATATATTCACCAGACTAAATATGTTAAAGAGCTTCTGAAGAAGTTTAACATGACTGATAGTAAGATGGCATATAAAAGCAAGTCTTCCTCATCTTCTTCAATAGACGAATCTTTGATAAAAAAACTCTTACAAGCTCTCATAAAATATTCTTATTCTCTTTGTTGAGTTTATTCTCTTGTTCTTAACATTAAGTGAAAAATCACTCTTGTGATAAAGCTTGTTAGAAGCATTCAAACACTTGTATTTATCTTACATTTCATTGTAATAGTTCCTTGAGAAGATCCAGTTGGGATCAGTAGTTCTTGAGAAGACTAAGAACAGTTGCTCTTAGTGATTGCTATTGTAATCAGTTGATTAATAGTGGATTAAGTCCTTGTTTGAGAAAGGAAAATCACTCTTGATAGGGTGGACTGGAGTAGTTAAGTTTAACGAACCAGGATAAAAATCTTTGTGTTTTTATTTCTATAAGTTTTTATAAATACTTATTCAACCCCCCTTCTGAGTATTTTCTCACCTTCAAGATGTTTAGGCAGTTCCCCAATAGGTCTCACTATGGGTAGTCTGTCGAATTGAAATAGTTTCAATTAACCTTACTTTGCAAAAAGTGTATATACAAGATATTAAGAACTCTAACCCCACAAACCCTATGGTTTGTTGTTGATTCTACCACCTCAAAGCCCTTAATCAAAGACTGATCAAGTCACCAACAATGTCGCTTAAATTCACTAATTTTTGCTACTTCCTTGCAAGAAGCCACCTTGTCCTAAGGCTTTCACACGGTTGAATTAATCCCAAGCGCGCACTTGTTGAATCCAAGATTTACCAGCACGGTCCATCGTCTCACACTACTCCCTTGCAAGGAGCCACCTTGTTCCAAGGCTTTCACTCGATTGGATCCGAATTACATAATCTTGTCCAAACTCTTCAAATCCTCAATGATCTTGAAGGAAAATCCTAGATCGGTTTTCTTTTTTGAAACCCTCAAAGAACTCAATCCAATATTCTCAATACACCAACCTAAGTGAATGTTATCAACCTAGATGGTCACCTAATCAAAAAAATGATTATGTGTAGTTTGATTGTGTGTATGCATAAAAGAGAAGTTGAAGATGATGAGTATGCTTTAAAATTATGGTTTCGTATAGGTTTTACACTAGAGCCTTACTATAAAATGATGCATGTATTAGTATATATATGTATGGAAGATGAGAAGTAAAGTGAATGCATGAGGAATTGAAAGGTAAAACAAATTTCAAAATTTTTAGTCTATAGGTCGACCTATGAAAGTGGGTGTGTTGACCTATAAAGGTCTCGGGTCGACCTATTTAAGGCGACACATATGCAATGACTACATGCTTTATTATTGAGGCATGGGTGTCGAACTAAGTGAGTTATGTGTTAACCTATGTTGAAGCAAAAGCTTCTATAGGTTGACCTAAACACTTATGTGTCGGTTTATGCAGTAGCTTTCACACTAGAAACTCAATTTTTGAAGCATGGACCTTTCCTAATCCATTTCCAATCATTTTCCAACATGTTTATATGCACCATAATGCTAAGATGAATAGTGCATATCTAAACTTTGGTTGATAATGTCCAATGTACAAAAACGTTAAAGTTTCTCCTAGTTTTAACATCATTCAAAACATAAGTAAACGGAAAGATGCACTTACATACTCCCCCTTTTTTATGATGGTAAAACTTGAGATTTTGAGACGTGTGTTTCTTGATACATTAAGAGTTCCCCCTGAATGTGTGCATTACACCCTTTATATTCTTCCCCTCCTTTAACAATATCAAAAAGAGACAAGAAATATATTAGTAGTATCACATAGGTACACATTACAGATATACAATATACTACACAAAGGCAATTTCCTAAGATAAGTGAGTTTCTCACCTACAATATATATGTAAGCACACAAGCTTAATAAACACCAAAACGATAAACACTACTCATAATTGTTGAATATAATCATAGTACAAGCATTATTTCAATACATAAACAAAAAGCATAAAACAAACCAAACAGAATTGAAAATGTATGATGGCAAAAGAAATACTAAATGCATGACTGAACAAACAAATCCTAAGACACTATACATAAAAGACTCAAGCTTAGAAATTAAATGCCTTTCATGACCTTTAGGCCTTACTCCATAGACAACCCTGACCATCGCCCCCAAAATGGTGATCTAAAAGTCACACATTTCTTAATAAAAATGCGTATAATGGTGGTGGGTTTCATTCTAGGCAGCAATCATATGATTGACCCTTGCAATGGTAGCAGAAGTATTGGCATCCATTTCATTTTTTAGAGAGACCATCCTCTCATTCACAAATGATGCAAGAGCCTCAAAGTTTGCATCTTAAGACTTCATGTTCTCTTGCAAAATGCGAAGTTGTTCCATTTGAGTTGCTTCAAAGGGTTCTCTTCTCAAATATTCCTCTTTATAATGCTCATCCTGCTTGATTTGCATATTCTGAAGTAAGGTTATGATGGAGGATTGATTTCCATTCTCATCACTAATTTGACCAACTTCATGATCGACATCATGCATATGTTCATCACCGGTAACATGTGGCTCAGTAGTGAAGTCAGCAAATTCAGAGGAGTCATCAAAGCTGTATATTTTCCTCCCATGTTTACCCATCCGGAAGTAGTACACTTGACGTTTCTCACCCCAAAAATACCCCATATTATTTAACGTACGTATGGAGAACTCTTGAACAGAGCCAGGCAATATAAATAGCATATTTTGAAACCCTATATTGAAATAGTTGAAGATCTTGGAAATCATGGACATGTAACAAAAAGATGTTCCTTTATTGCATTCTTTGATAGTGAACATATAGTAAATAAAATAGTGAGGCCAATTGGTTCAAATCTTGTGCAAGAGAACGTAAGTGAGATGAATCTCAGCGCTATCAATTCTTGAATACCCTAATTTCTTCGGATGCAAGACGTGAGGGACTAACCACAATAGAATTCTGGTAACCATTTTCAATTCACTGAGAACAAGAGTTTCATGTTAGTCCTCTGATCTGGGAGCCTTAAGCATCTCGTTCAGATGTGTGATTCACTCAAAATTCATATGAGTGTAAGTATTTGTTACCAACAGATCAACTTCCTCCTCCTCATCAACATCAATAATCATAATACCAAAAAATTCTTTCCATGTTTCATTAGTAAACTCATAGACTTTGTTACCTATTCATAATTTAAAGGTGGAGCCTTTCCGATCATGAAATTCGGAATAAAACACTCCGATAAGATCTTCATTATAGTCCTATGAGAGCTGCAAAAAAGTATTTTGATTTTCTGGTGCTCAACAAGTCGAACTAATTTTGGAATATCCAAGCAACCGACAACTATCGGTTTCAACTCATGTTACTTCATCACAAGGTGATGTTGATGCTTTTCTTCAAATTCTTCAATGCAGTCAGCCAAAACCAAAGAGAAAGCAATTTCTGGAACAGTTGATGATGCGGTAGCCTTACCCTTCTCTTTGGAATCACTTTTTGGTCTTGCAACTTTGGGTGCCATTTATAATTGTTCAGGCAGATTACGCACACAAGGTGTTTGAATAAATGTGCACACGAGAAGCAAGGGAGGTTTGGGGAATATTTGATTACCCACAAATAAAACTTTAGAATAAAGATTCTAAAGTGCTCACACATAATAATGGATACTAAAAATGAAGACTAATTTGAATTCTTTGAGATTGGGATGTGATTTGAAGCATGAAAGATGGGAGTCATTTATAGAGAATGAAAAATATGAGTCTTAATGAGGTTTTTCAAAAGTGCAAGGTTGAATGATTTAATGTGATAAGTTTAATGACATTAGTGGAGAGTTTAATACCCTTTGAAGAGTTACAAGACTGAATGGGAGTTGGAAAGAAATGGAGACAGGTTCATGAATGAACGATGAATACAGAAAAATGAAAAGTTTTGTTCAATGTATCATGAGCTGACCTTTTACTGCTATGTGTCGGCTATGACTGCTATGTATCGACACATACTGTAGCAAAACCAAAAATATTCAGAAGATTTTGCTATGCATCGACCTATACGAGGATGGGTCGACCTATACAGTAACTAATCTGAAATTTTCCAAAATTAATTATCATGTGTCGATCTATAACTATTGTGAGTCGACCTATACTATTTAACTTCTTAAAATTGTGACTCATTTGGAATTGTAATGACCTTGAGAAACTCAACTTAACTCATGGATAATTTCTTGATGAAAGACACATGCATATGATAGTATTATATGGTTTGTTAGCTAAAATCATGAAAATATGCAAAAGGAAGCATGAAATGGTACAAGATACAAATCCAATATGAAGAAATTTAGAGCATAGTCACTATAAACATATAAAATGCAACACACAATGGCCACATTTGAAATTTTTGGAAGTGAACATAAATCACAAACATCATACACATAATGTATCACATACCTTCAAGAAATAAGCAGGTAAAAGAAATACTTACTTACAAAATAAAAAAAGGATTGAAACAATATTACCTCACAATTTGAATGATGGAGGATGAACTTGCATTCCACGAGGAACTCTCGAACGAAAGTTGAAATGAATGCAAATTATGCCACAAACACAAACGAAACCAGAACGCTCTTACCACTTTTCTCTTTGCACAAGTATTTGAAAGTGCTATTAATAATGTATCCAAGACATGATTGACTTGATGTTCATAATTTTTGTTGGACTTTCATACTTATTCAATCATGATGATTATCTTTCTCCTCCTCATGTTTCATCATCTTAGGTTGATCAATCCTAATTTGATGTACTTGAGCATGTCTTGTTGAAAATAGACCTATATCAAAAAGTAATACCTTTTTGACACTTGGATAGAATAATTAGTAATTATCAACACACTTTTTCCAATTAAAGAAACATTAAACGTTAACCTTATTGGTAACACAATCCACCTTGCTTGCCACATAGTCAATGCAATAAGGACATGTCACCATATTATGCCTTGATATTCCATAAACGAGATCTCATACTCTCTTCATAGAGCCAAAGCGTTTTTCCTACATGATTAACAAGTAGTGCTATGTACCCAATATTAATTGGTTCCTTGGGAATTAATGAAACCTTGGTTGCATTTAGGCAACCATTGAAAGGCGCCTTTAGGAACAAAGAATTTCCTAAACTTACACTTAGCAATGGTGTGGTCCTTTTTGCAACAATAATGACAATACAAGTTAAGAGAAGATAACTTTTTGCTATTTGATTCCTTTTTAAGATGATTATACCATATATAAGGATTATGAGAAGGAAATTCATTTTTATAAGTATCTATAGCAAAAGTAACCTTAGGTTGCAAAGCCTTATCCAACTTAGCTTTAAGAGTTTTTGACTCTTTTTGCCAAATGTGACATGTTTCACAACCAAACCATGAAGATTTGTCATCCTCATTTTATCCTTTATAATATCTAACATAGACATCTATAAAGCTTCCATATTCTTTCCATTTTCAAAAATTTTAGCTTCTAAGTGAGAAATAATTCTTTTGTTTGAAGCTAATCTTTTGAAAGCATCTATGGCTTGTCATTTTAGATTTTCAAAAGATTCTTGTAATTGAGAAAAATCTAAGTCATGAGAAGTTTTAAGTTTAGAGTGACTTACAACCTTTATCTTTCCTTTGTTTATCATATAGCAAAGCTTGGTCGATTCTACAATTGAAGTGGAGCTACCATCACTTGAAGAATCACTTTCGCTCTCCCAAACAGCATAAGCTCTTCTAGACTTGATAGGTTTTTTTTATCATGGCCTTTTTATTTGTATTTCTTGATTGTAGGACACTTCGGCTTGTAGTCGCCCAGTTTTCCACAATTGTAGCATGTACTTCTAGACTTACCCTTTTTTCTCATGTTCTTTGGAGGAATTTGATAGCCTTCTAGATTTCCCATGGTTCTTATTGAAGTGTTTATTTCCATATTTACTCATGTATCTTTGATACCTTTTGATAAATATCCCCATATCTTCTTCATCAGAATCGTTGTCACTTTTAGTTTCATAATCTCTTTGCTCATTATAGGAGGACCTTGAGCTTAAATTCTTTAGAGCAATAGACTTCTTGTCTACTTCCTTATCTTTACCTTTATCCTTCTTCACATTCTTTTCATTTTCTTTTTCATGTTTTTCCAAGCAAGAAAGTTCTTGCTCATGCTCTTCCAATTTGTCGAACAAAGCCGTGAGTGTAGCTCCGATTTTTGTGATGCAGCCACTAACGCATTTAATATTACTTTCTGATTTCTAATATTTATCCTATGATTCTTAAAAGGAAGGGAAAGATATCGTAAACTAACCCTGCTCACAAGTTTTTTTCCTACAAATGCTAAGAGATCTAGAATCGGGGGTTGGTTATACTAAGGGAAGTTATTAACACCCTGAGTATCTATAGTAATCTATAGGAACCTTGATTGTATATTTTTACTGTTGAATTACTTGCTTGCTTAGGTTTGTTTGTTGTTTAATTGGAAAAGTTTCTCCTTTATGAAAACTGAGGGAATGTTTTTGTTATTTTATGTTTTTCTATTATTTTTGGAAGGTATCAGGACCTAAGGGTTTTTTATTAGTGTGCTCGCTAAGATCTCAAAATCTTATGCCTACGTGTTCTCAAAAAAAAGAAACTGAGAAATCAGAGCGTTCGTAGTTCCTCCTAAATCTATGGGAGGAAATTGTTTTGTGTCTTGTTCAAAGCCCAAGATTGAAGATAAAAGAGTATTTGTGCCTTTTTCAAGGCCCAAGATTGAAGCTAAAGGTTTAACTGAGATTTTGAAAAAAATTTTAATCTCTAAAGGGAGACATCTCACATATTCATCACAAAAATTGAGAAGTAAAATCATAATGGAAGAAGCTTTAACTTGGATCATTGTCATCCTAAGAAATTCCATATCTTTCTTTATGGGAAAAGTGAAATATCATGAAGGAAGATGCTTTAAACTTGGATTTTGAAATATCCAGAGCAATGACACATCTTTCTTCATGACTTTTATCATAAGGGAAGAAGATTTAAACTTGGATCTTGAAATATCCAGAGCAATGTCACATCCTCCTTTATGAGTTTTATCATAAGGGAAGAAGCTTTAAACTTGGACTTTGAAATATCTAGAGCAATGCCATATCCACCTTTATGTAAAACAGTTTGATTTGGTTATTTGATTTGATTTGAAATGTTATGTATAGAAGAGACACCTTCTTACAGAGAGGACTCAAGAGGAGGCTGATGATGCTTGGATAATGCCCAAGAGGAGGCCAGCTATACTGGGAAAAGATTCCTTTGTACAAGAGGGAATTAGTTGTTTGAACTAAGTTGTGTTGATTGAAAGGATCCTATTATTTGACCTTGTCTAAACTAAGGATGACTTAAATGCTAATAGAAACTTAACAAGATATGCAGAATTATATATACAGATATATGAACAAGTATATAAACAAGTATGAATTTGAAAAGGTGGTGGGTTTTACACTCTGATAGAGGCCCAAATGTATTGTGATTGATTGAATGATTTAAGATTGATTGATTGAAATGAATTAGGGTTTTGATAAATTGAAGAAATTTTTGAAAGGAGGAGATGATTTTAATTTGAATTTGAATTTTTGAAGATGACTTCGATTTTTGAAAATGGAGGAGAGAATAAAGGTGTTAGGTCTTACACTCTGGACAGAGGCCCAAGATCATTTGTATCCTATACAAGGCCCAGGATGAATGAGGCTAAAAGATTATTCTATTTACAACGGGTGTTGGGTCTTACACTCTATTAGAGGCCCAAGATTTTAGAACAATTTTTGAAGAAGAGAGGATGAACTTATATTATAGCAGAGACCCTAATTTTGATTGAGAAAGTTGATGTTAGGTTTAGCTTGAATTTGGAAGATTGAAAGATTGAAGTTTTGAAAATATGAAGAATATTTTGAAAATATAAAGAGGGATGGGACTTACACTCCTAGAAGAGGCACAAATGATGCTAATTGATTGAAAAAAATAATAGGGACTTATGCTATAGTAGAGACCCTGACTTATTAAGTTTTGGAAAAAAATGTTGGGGCTTATACTCAAGGAGAGGCCCAAGATTATTTGAAAAGACAATGATTTTGAATACTGAGAGGAGGGACTTATACTATAGTAGAGGCCCTAAATATTTTTATTTATGTACAAAGGGATGGGACTTACACTCTATTATAGGACCCAAAAATTGTTATGAAAACAGTGATTGCACCGGGATTTTGAAAAACGCAATTGGACTTATACTATAACAGAGGCCCAGTGATTGGTTTATTTATAGAGCGGGTTAGATCTTACACTCTTATAGAGGCCCAAAAAATGTTATGAAATTTGAAATATTGAATCAAAGTAAAAACCTTAATTTCATTTTTTAAGATATTTTTCAAAGAAAAATCAATAAAAAAAGTATAATTATCAAATGAATCCATTAACTATGTCATGAAAAATGATTAAGGTCTTTAAAAAGATATTGTATTCACGTGAATATTTGAAATCAAATTGGTTTAAGAAAAATCAAGAAAAGAAATTATTTTAACATATTTAAAATAATATTTTTAAACATATCAAATATAAAATATTTTTTGATTTTTTTGGTGAATAAAATATTTAAGTATGTGAATGATATTTTTTCAAAAAATCATTTTAAAATAATTAAAATTGAATATAGAAATTAATTTTTGAAAATAATTATGAAAATATGAAAAAATAATTAAAAATTTGAAATTTTGAAAAAAGGCGCCAAGGCCATTATCTTCTTTCTCGTGCACCACCACCATCCCCGATTTTAAAAACCTCTCTTATCTCCCTCAATGCGTAATGATTTTAAAAGATGTAAACATGAAAATCGCTCAGTTTT
This sequence comes from Lathyrus sativus, assembly GCA_963859935.3. Classification (NCBI taxonomy): domain Eukaryota; kingdom Viridiplantae; phylum Streptophyta; class Magnoliopsida; order Fabales; family Fabaceae; genus Lathyrus; species Lathyrus sativus. The sequence continues at coordinate 263,552,843 of OZ012738.1, forward strand.
GAACAAGGAACACGGTTGTACCATTTAATTTCATTTATTTAAGTGCGGAGTGAGTTATCATGTGATGAACATATGAACCCTAACTTTGTAAAAAAATAATATGAAATATCATACGCGAATGGTAAATAGCAATTGATTGAGGGTTAATGGTCTATGAACGTCCAGAAACATGTTGGTAACTTGAAATAACATTTATGATACATAATTCATGGAGATTGAAAAGTTCAAGCTTACCTTGCAAGAGGAATTTAAATCCTCAATTGTAGGTGTTACATAAGTGTTTTGATGATCTAGACAGCTTCCCTAGACCTCAAGGAGTGTGTTGATGTGATTGGAATGGATTGAAACCTTATGGATTGATGGGCTCAAATCCAATTGCAACTTGCTTGGGATGAACTATGATCTTGATTAATTTGATGTTATAGATGATGCTTAAGTGTTTGGATCACTTATACATGATGTATGTGAGGTGTTTGATTCATTGGTTTGGATGAAATTTCTCTGGTTTGAGAATTTTGATTTCTCCTTCACTTGGAAGTTTGAAACTTGGAACAAAAATGATTTTTCAGAAAACAAGGATCGAAGTTGTTTTGGTGTGTTTGAAATGATCAGAAATGATCCCTATTTATAGGAGAACAAGTTTGTTTTGGTAGGAATAGTGTTGGCTTGAAGATTGGCTTTGATTCAATGGCTTTGGCAAATGTATCATTACCCTTAATACAAGGTACATCAATGCTTCCAAATAGATCAGCTACTAACTAACCAATTCCACATTCATCAGAAGTATTTAATCTTGTCTATGCAGGCATCTTGACTATGGAGAGTGGAATCTTTGAATGTGCACTATTGCACATAAATGCCATTTGAATTCAAGGCATAAGGTGACAAAATCCATCATTCCATTTGAGATATATCTTGACTCTTTGGCCTAGATTTACAGGTTTGTTGTGATTCCTTCTGATATTCATAGAATTGGCTTGGCATTAATCATTACACTTGACTTCAAAATCGTGCATCACAAGGAATGAGCAAAATTGTCTTGCAAAACAGTTGCAGTAGGGTGTCTTGCAACCTTCATAGCTCTTTGCTAAAGTGGAGTTAATGGATGTTCTTGTACATTTTGGAAAGATGGAATTATGTTCTATAACATTGATGTTCATAGTTTTCATTGATTCAACTTGGATCATGGTGAATAATCCCTCCATATTTTGATGTTTTAACTTATTTTACGTTAGGCAGAATTTTCCTAAGTGTTGAAGTTTATTTCTTTTTTTTTTTTTTGATCACTTCATAACTTGAAATCCATGAAGTTTTTTGATGGTTCATATTGGAAACTTTGTAGTATGTGATGAGATCTATCATTTAAGCGTTGGAACATAAATTTTGATTCCTTGGATCACAAGTTATGGCCTTTGGAAGTTAGGTATTTGAACAGTTTTTTCCATAACTTAGTGAAATTTTCAATTTCTTCAACTTTTCCCATTTTACAAGTAAACTTAATTTCTTGATAAAATCTTATTCAAATGCAACAATGAGCCATGCTTTCTTGTATAATAGCTTATGATGAAAAATTTTGGCCAAAAAGTCAAACTTTGACTTTGTGTATCAGATGAATTTTGTGTAGAGAAATCCTAATTCCTGATTATTTTGACTTTATGAATGGAATCTTGAGGTTATTTTGAGCTCTTTGAATCATGTATTGAGGTATTGGCTCATGCCTAGATGAAAATTTCTCCTTGGAGGTCTTGGTCGACCAAAACCCTAATTTGGTGACACGGTGATCTTAAGGCTTGATCAAATTGAAATGATGCAATCTTGTGCTTGATCCTTGATGTTGAGGATCTCTTGACCTCCATGGACGATTGAGGGACTTGATAAATTGAAGATCATGCCAATTCTTGATTGATATTTTTCCTGAATCCTCTGCAGGGCTTAAAAACCCGAATTCTTGGTCAAGGTGAACACTCAACAATCTTTGAGAGGATTAATGATGCATAAAGGTACATCCATATTGTGGTGATGATTTGTACAATGGTGTGAAATATTATGGTCAAAATTAAGGGTATGACATATGCCCGTATTTAATCTTCTTGGACCTAAATGTATGAATGGTGAAGATATTTAGACGTTCGAGATAAAAGAGGATTAAATATTAGAATATCTGAAATTTTGACCGTGAAGATATATGATATGACAACTCGAATGGTAGCAAATTCTAATTTGCTTATCCAACTTCTTTTACTAAGTGATCTTACTTAGAAAAAGGTCAAACTTCCCCTAGATCCTGGTCTTCAGCCATGGAACTGGTCTCAGTTTTCTTGAAATAAACTTTCCCTTGATTCTGGTCTTAGTTTTCTTGAAATAAACTTCCCCTCGACCCTGGTCTTCAGCCATGGAACTGGTCTCAATTTCTTCTTATCAAGTCTTTCTTTTGACAAGGTCAAGGCAGACAAGCTTTTTAAAAAGATGATCCCTTGCTGGATTAATAACTTTATCGGGGATCTTCGAGGAGATGCGGGCTAATTATCTTGTAGGAAAGGTTTAGAATTTTGTGAGGGTCTTTGTTAGTACCATGGTTCTATGGTTCTAGGATTGGCTAAATTTTGGTAAAACATGATCTTGCACTGATGTTAAGCAGGATATTATAACATCTCCATCTGTTGTGGTGACAGAACTGCTGTGAAGTGTTTTAATGAGAATGTCATGCTGAATGTCGTGACATCCATCACGACATCCATCTGTTGTCATGACAGAACTACTGTCATGTGTGAGAAACAATAGGAGTAGTGGTACAGCAGGAGCTGATAACAGAACTGTTGTCATGTGTTGTAAACAGGATGTAATTACCAATATCATGACATCTGGTGCAGCAGGAGCTAACAAGAGCAGATGACAGAATTGCTGTCATGGATGCAGAAGGAGCTAGCAGGAGCTGATGACAGAACTGCTGTCATGGATGTCATACTGAATGTCATGACATCAATGACTGGTACAGCAGGGGTTGCTATGTTATATCTCTTGACAGAAGTGTTTTGGTACTGTTGGACATTCCTCATTAGTATGTATAGGCCAAAAAGAATCATTATGAACAAAGTGCAGATTTAATGTGTGTTCATAAAAAGGATCTTTGATACTTTTTAGGGAACTATAAAACAGTTGTTTCTACTGTCATGAAGAATCTTTGATACTTTTTAGGGAACTATTAAACAGTTATTTCTACTGTCATAAAGAAGATTCTGTAGAAGTATTCAGCAGGGCAAGCTAGAAAGCAAGTTTAAGTGAAGCTGAATGTCATGACCAATGTTATGACATTGATCGTATGACATCAGACGGACAGGGTTTGTTTTTCCTGTTATAATACCTGATATATCTCAGGCTAAATTTCAGGAAACCTGTTATGCCTTCTTAGTTATCTCAGGCGAGATTCTAGTCAGGGCTGGACATAACATGAAGCTGCTGTGACCTAATTTGACAGCACCTTGATTTATGGAAATTAGTTTTACTTTGTTAAACCTAATGTTTATTACTTTTAAACAGCCCAAGCCCAGTCTGCACTACTATAAAAGGAGGAGCAGAAGCAGAGGAAATTAAGCACTCACATCAAGATCAACTTGAGTGTAAAATAAAGGTCTAGGGTTTGAGAGTCCCTTGTGTGTAAGTCACCCTTTGTATCGTTTAATACATTGTGGTAGACATATTTGTAAGTGATGAACTTGGTTCTTCACGTGTGTCTAGGAATCGATTCCTTGTGTGCCAAGCAATTGTGTGTTGTATAATTGCTTTGGTTATTATGGATGAACTGTTGTGTTCATTGTCTCACTCAAAGATGTTAAGCAAGAGTGTGTGAGTCCTTGATCAAAGTTGTGAAGCAAGATCAAGGTGTTTTGGAGTGAGTCTCCACAACTGTTGTGTAAGTGTGTATTGATATCACTGTGGTGTGGTTGAGGGAGAGTGAGTGGGGATACTCAGGTCTAGAGTGTCTCTAGGTTGAAGTGTCATTGGGTAGAGATTAAGTGAGAAGTGCAAACTGGTTGTTTGACTTTGAATTGATTCTAGTGAATTTCCTCCCTGGCTTGGTAGCCCCCAGATGTAGGTGATGTTGCACCGAACTGGGTAAACAATTACTGTGTTATTTATCTTTCAGCATTTACAATTCTGCATAATTTAAATGTTTAGATAAATAATTTTTCAGTATGCAGATGTCACAACAGAGGTCATTGTAAGAGCACAGATTGTGTCTTAGTAATATCTCTATGTTTTGATGATAACATTAATGATAATTTGTATACAAGAATTATACTCTCTAAATTTGTTCTAAACTGTTTTCTACAGGCACAAAAGATTTTAATCTTAAAGAGCAAATTTGATGTGAACAATAAATTCTGAATGGCTCAAGAGCATCTGAAGATTAGAAGAATCTGAAGTATAAGAGCTTAGTCATCAAGATTCTGAAGATACAACACGCTGCATATATTATCAAGAATCTGAATGAAAGAAGACTCTGAGTGAAGAGACTCTGAATGAAAGAAGACTCTGAGTGAAGAGACTCTGAATGAGAGAAGACTCTGAGTGAAGAGACTCTGAATGAGAGAAGACTCTGATCTGAGTGAAGACTCTGATCTAAGAGCATGTTACGCTTCAAGCACACAGCTGCACCAGACTCTGATTCAGCAACATCTGAAGAACATCTTAGGCTCTGAAGTTTCCAGAAGATTCTGAAGACTGAAGACTCTGATATTGATTGTTGATCTGAACTATCTGAAGAATTATTTGAAGAAGATTATTTTAATATATCCGTTGGAATATGCCAGCAAATCTTTCCTTAATTGGGATAGACAAAATTCTCTGCAAGAATATTATTCCTCTGATACATTCCATATAGGGTATAATCACAGCTCAGCAGACAATTGCTACACCCACATTTTGTGCGCCGTCTCTCTGCTGCAATAGTACAAAGGACAGTACTATTTGATATTGGAAATATCTTCTCCAACGGTAAAATATTCTCTCCAATATTCAAGTGGCTATATAAAGGAAATCATAGCTCATTCTTCAAGTAACGAGACGAAAAAGACGAAATCATTGCAAGAACACTCTCACGCGAAAAGCTCTCATATTCTTTGCTGTTCATACATTGTTCAAAACTTAGAGAAATAACACAGTTGTGTTTATAGCTTTCATAGAAGCAATTTATTACTCTTACATTGTATTACATTAATTTGTAAAGGAAGTTTTCCTTAAGAGGATCTAGGTTAGATCAGTAGCTCTTGAGAAGACTAAGAACAGTTGTTCTTAGGTGTTGCTATTTGTAATCAGTTGATTTGAATAGTGGATTAAGTCCTTGTTGAGAAAGGCAAATCACTCTTGAAAAGGGTGGACTGGAGTAGTTGAGTTCAACGAACCAGGATAAAAATACTTGAGTTTTTATCTTTGATTATTTTCTGTCATACTTATTCAACCCCCCCTTCTAAGTATTTTCTCACCTTCAGTTGGCATCAGAGCTCCGGTTCTGAGTGTGCATTCACTTAACCGTGACAGATAAAGATCCAGTGAGAAGAATACTCTGTTATTTATTTGGTTGCTAATATGGGTGATATTCCTACATCAAGCAACAAATATGAAGGAGACAGAATCAGCACCAAACCTCCAATGTTTGATGGAGAAAAATTTGATTATTGGAAAGATAGACTTGAAAGTTTTTTCTTGGGGTATGATGCTGATCTCTGGGATTTAGTCATTGATGGATATGAACATCCTACTAAGGATGGCAAAAAGATTGATAGAAAATCAATGACTGAAGAGCAGAAGAAAGAATTCAAGAATCATCACAAAGCCAGAACCATACTTCTTAATGCAATCTCTCATACAGAGTATGAGAAGATTACCAACAGAGACACTGCTCATGATATGTTTGAGTCTCTCAAAATGACTCATGAGGGAAACTCTCAGGTGAAAGAAACAAAGGCTCTGGCGCTGATACAGAAGTATGAAGCGTTCAAGATGGAAGAATCTGAGAACATTGAGACTATGTTTTCCAGATTTCAGATTCTAACAGCTGGGTTGAAAGTTCTGGACAAGGGCTACTCAACATCTGATCATGTCAAGAAGATCATCAGAAGTCTTCCTACCAGATGGAGACCTATGGTGACTGCATTGAAGCTGGCCAAGGATCTGAACAAAATCTCATTAGAAGAACTCATCAGTTCTTTGAGAAGTCATGAGATTGAGCTGGAGGAAGATGAACCCCAGAAGAAAGATAAAGGTAAATCCTTAGCTTTTAAATCTAACAAATCTGTTAAAGCTTTGCAGGTAAATGAAGAAAGCTCTGAGGAATCTTCTTCTGAAGAAGAAGATGAACTATCCATGCTGTCCAGAAGGATCAACAAACTCTGGAAGCACAAAGGGAAGAAGTTCAACAACTTCAGAAGATCTGATCAAAAGAGAGAATCTTCTGGACACAGAAGATCTGGCAAGAAAGAAGTCACTTGCTTTGAATGTAAAGAACCTGGACACTACAAGAGTGAATGTCCCAAACTTCAAAAGGAAAAACCCAAAAGGAAGTTTGATAAAAAGAAAAAGGTTCTGATGGCTACATGGGATGACTCAGATGAATCTGAATCATCTTCTGAATCTGAGGAAGAATGTGCAAATGTTGCGCTGATGGCCAACACAAATGATCAAGATGAAGGAACGTCATCATCTGAATCTGAGTCAGAATCAGACTCTGACTCTGAAGAGGTATTTTCTGAACTCTCCAGAGCTGAACTTGTTGAAAGTTTATCTGACATGTTGGAAAGCTACAGCAAGATTAAACTCAAATACAAGAAGCTGAAAAGCAATCTTGAATCTGAGATTGATCTTCTGAGAACAGAACTTGTTGAGCAGAAAGAAATAAATTTAAAACTCAAAAATGATTTAGAAACAACTCAACAAGAATCTGATACTGAAACAGAGTCAAGTGAAAATATTTTAGAAAAATATGACTCCAGTTTTAAAAGATTCCTCACTAAAAGCATAGACAGAAGCAAAATGGCTTCTATGATCTATGGTGTTAGTAGGAACAACAGAAGAGGCATTGGATGTGAATCTTCCTCTGGAAGCAATCCAAAATCTGTTGATAAACTCTTCATCAAGAAGACTCCTCTGTATTCTCATTTTAAGTTTGGTCATCTGAATGATATTAAACATACAAGCTCTGAAAAGAGTACTTATGTGTTTAAGCCAAGGGCTAGCCAGAATAAACACTATGTTGAAAAACAGAAGTTTAGGCAAAACCACAGAACATCTAACCCCAAAGGACCCAAGAAGATCTGGGTACCTAAAAGTAAGATAATACCTGTTGCAGATGTTCTTAGCAGCAAAATCCAGACACCAATCATGGTACTTGGACTCTGGATGCTCACGACATATGACGGGCGAAAGGTCTATGTTCCAAAGCCTGGAACTTAGATCTGGAGGGGACGTGAAATTTGGAGGGAACCAGAAGGGCAAGATCATTGGCTCTGGTACAATAGGTAATGGTAACCTACCCTCTATTTCTAATGTTCTGTTAGTTGAAGGATTGAAACATAATCTATTGTCCATAAGTCAATTAAGTGACAATGGTTATGATATCATCTTTAATCAAAAATGTTGCAAAGCTGTATGTCAAAAGAATGGTTCAATCCTATTCAGTGGAAAGAGGAAAAACAACATTTACAAAATTAACCTTTCAGAACTTAAAGATCAAAATGTAAAATGCCTTTTATCTGTGAATGATGAGCAATGGGTCTGGCATAGAAGATTGGGACATATTAATATGAGACGTATATCTCAGATTAATAAACTCAATCTGGTCAGAGGACTCCCTAATCTGAAGTTCAATTCAGATGCTCTGTGTGGCGCATGTCAAAAGGGTAAATTTTCAAAATCTCATTTTAAACCAAAAAATGTTGTTTCCACTTCTAGACCATTGGAATTACTTCATATTGATCTGTTTGGACCAGTGAAAACTGCATCCATCAGAGGCAAGAAGTATGGGTTAGTCATTGTAGATGACTACAGCAGATGGACATGGGTAAAGTTTCTAAAACACAAGGATGAGTCTCATTCTGTGTTCATTGACTTCTGCAATCAAGTCCAGACTGAAAAAGAATGCAAAATTATTAAAGTCAGAAGTGATCATGGTGGTGAATTTGAAAACAAATATTTTGAAAAATATTTTTCTGAAAAAGGAATTGCACATGATTTCTCCTGTCCTAGAACTCCACAACAAAATGGAGTTGTAGAGAGGAAAATAGAACATTGCAAGAAATGGCCAGAACCATGATCAACGAGACAAATCTGGCAAAATACTTTTGGGCAGAAGCAATAAATACAGCATGTTAGATTCAGAACAGAGTGTCTGTAAGACCTCTTCTGGAAAAGACTCCCTATGAATTGTGGAGAAACAGAAAGCCCAACATTGCTTATTTTCATCCATTTGGATGTATTTGTTATATGCTTAACACTAAAGATCATCTGAACAAGTTTGATTCCAAAGCACAGAAGTGTTTCATGCTTGGTTATTCTGAACGCTCTAAAGGCTACAGAGTATTCAATACTGAAACACAGATTGTGGAAGAATCTATTCATGTTAGATTTGATGATAAGCTTGGCTCTGAAAAGCCAAAGCAAGTTGAAAGTTCTGCAGATAGAGAAGTTATTCTCACAGACTCTGAAGGCTCAGAGGCAGACAAGACTGAAGACAAAGACTCTGAAGCAAACCCAGATGCTACACCTCTAACTTCCCAACTTGACAATCTGCATATTTCTGAAAGACCAACAGTCAGAGGATCTTCTTCCAGAATGAAAGCTTCTCATCCAGAGGATGTGATAATTGGAAAGAAAGATGATCCAATAAGGACAAGAGCATTTCTCAGAACTTCTGAATCTTCCTTCTGTGGCTTAGTGTCAATTATAGAACCAACATCTGTTGATGAGGCTCTGGAAGATAATGAATGGATTTTAGCTATGCAAGAGGAGCTGAATCAATTCACAAGGAATGAAGTCTGGGATCTGGTTCCAAGACCTAAAGGTTTCAATGTCATTGGAACAAAATGGGTTTTCAGAAATAAACTTAATGAGAAAGGAGAAGTTGAAAGGAACAAAGCAAGACTGGTTGCTCAAGGCTACAGTCAACAAGAAGGCATAGACTACACAGAAACATATGCTCCTGTTGCAAGGTTAGATTCTATACGCTTGCTTATTTCATTTGCTGCACAACATAACATCACTCTTTATCAGATGGATGTTAAAAGTGCTTTTCTTAATGGAATTATAGAAGAGGAAGTGTATGTCCACCAACCTCCTGGTTTTGAAAATGAAAATTTTCCAGATCATGTTTACAAACTGAAAAAATCTCTTTATGGACTAAAACAAGCTCCCAGAGCTTGGTATGAGAGGTTGAGTAATTTTCTTCTGAAGAAAAATTTCATCAGAGGAAAAGTGGATACCACACTATTTTGTAAAACCATTAAGAAAGATTTGTTGATTTGTCAAATTTATGTAGATGATATTATTTTTGGATCAACAAATATTATGCTTGGAAAGGAGTTTGCTAAATGTATGCAGGCAGAATTTGAGATGAGCATGATGGGAGAACTGAGATTCTTTCTGGGAATCCAAGTAAATCAGACTCCAGAGTGCACCTACATACATCAGACCAAGTATGTTAAAGAGCTTCTGAAGAAGTTTAACATGCTGGATAGCAAAATGGCAAAGACTCCAATGCATCCTACAAGCACTCTAGGTAAGGAAGAGGTAAGTAAGAAGGTAGATCAGAAACTCTACAGAGGTATGATAGGATCTCTTCTTTATTTGACTGCTTCTAGACCAGACATTCTGTTTAGTGTTTGTTTATGTGCTAGATTCCAATCAGATCCTAGAGAATCACACTTAACTGCTGTTAAGAGGATTCTAAGGTATCTGAAAGGTACTGCTAATGTTGGTTTGTGTTACAGAAGATCTGACGAATATTCACTAGTTGGATTCTGTGATGCTGACTATGCTGGAGATAGAGTTGAGCGCAAAAGTACTTCTGGAAGCTGTCAGTTTCTTGGAAGTCATCTGATCTCGTGGTACAGCAAGAAGCAACCAACAATTGCACTATCAACCACAGAGGCAGAATACATTGCTGCTGCTGGATGTTCCACTCAGATGCTCTGGATGAAGAGTCAACTAGAAGATTATCAAATCTATGAGAGTAATCTTTCTATCTTCTGTGATAATACTTCTGCTATATGTTTATCCAAAAATCCAATTTTACACTCTAAGGCCAAACATATAGAGATTAAACATCATTTCATCAGAGACTATGTTCAGAAGGGTGTAATAAATTTAGCCTTTGTTGATACAGATCATCAATGGGCAGATATTTTCACAAAACCCCTTGCTGAAGATAGGTTTAAGTTTATTCTGAAAAATATTTGTATGGATTTTTGTCCAGAGTAATATTTCTCAGAGTCAACTTCTCAGATGCTAAGTGTTTAACACTCTGAAGTATTTCATCTGTCTTGCTTGTTTAATTTATCTGTGAATTATTTTTTGTGTGAAACTCTGAACTGACCATCTCAGAGGATCTGAAAGTTGAAAACGTTTCATTTCTCAAGAGTTATAGAATCACATGCAAGCAAACACGTGTCACTCAGAATCTGAAAAGATGGAGTACACCTACTGATTATGACGTTTAAGGTATTGCTTTGAAAATCTCAATCTGTCTTGATTTTCCCCCAAATGTCATATCATAATTAAAAATGATTACTTTTCATTTAATGCAAACGTGCGTATGTGTCCTATGTGTGTCTGTTGTGTTTCCCATGCTTGCTTTATTTGTCTATATAAACCATTCTCACAACACATTCACACTTTTCACATTCTCAAACACATATGCGCTTTTGTTTGTTGTTCTCTCTCTTTGCAAACCCTAAAAGAACTCAGAAACCTTCATCTTCTTCATCATCGTCAACAATGGCATCTACTTCAAACGCTGTTACTACCAAAAACGCTACCACTGTCATAGAACCAGTACGCACTCTCCTAACTGCTGTTGATTCACTAGAAGTACTGTGTGAAAGTTTCGTGGACTTAGAAGATCTTGCTGAAAATGGGTTTGATCTGATTTCTTCAATCAAAGCACAAGGCTGGGACGGTTACTTTGACAGGCTTATGGGTCCTGTGTATCCAAAGTTAGTGAAGGAGTTCTGGATCCATGCATATGCTACTCCAAAGTTCATTCACTCCTGTGTGCTGGGAAAAAAGATAGTTATCACTGAAAACCTGATAAGGAAACTCATAGGTTTTAAGGCAACTGATGGAGTAACCTCTCTGTCTTCTGCGCGTGAAGACCTGAAAGATGTATGTCAAGAAATCTGTACTACTGGTGAACCTTGTAAGAAGGTTAAGTTCTTGAAACCCACCTACAAGATATGGGCTAAGATTTTCATGAACACCATCTTTCACAGACCCTCTTCAAACTCTTCTGATTATGTTAATGCTGAACAACTTTACTTCATGTATTGTTTACACCAAAACATTCAGATTGATCTTCCATATTTGTTGTTTAATCATCTGGTGTCTCACGTCAAGGAAACAAGGGAAACAGCCAGAGATAAATCTGGAAAAGTCAGAACATGGATCCCTATGGGAAGGCTGATTTCAGATATTCTGATAGAAAACCAACTTGTGGCGCATCTGCAAGAGGCTGGGTTGACAGAAGATCTGACTTATATCATTGGCTCTGAAATAAACGGTTTAACTTTGAGAAGGATGAAACTGGTTGATGATTTATCTGAGAAACCAAGGAAAACTAACTCTGAAGAAGTTAGGGGAAGAAGGATTCCTGTTGAGGATTTTCCTTTATTCACCTCAGATGAACCTAGAGAACTTATTGTTGAGTATGTTGCTCGCTGCCTAAGAGATGGTGTTGAGATTCCTGCCAATCTTGTGCAGAAGGAAGGCCAAGTTCTTCCTGATTTGACAAGGGAAAGAAGACGTAAGAGAAAAGCTGATAGTGAAGGTCATCAGAAGAAAAGGAAGCATTCAGATGCTGAAAAGAAGAAGAAAAGGAAGAAGCTGAAGAAGGTTCAACCAAATCCTCCTGCAGCAACTTTTGAAGAAATTAGAGATACTCTGAAACAGGTATTTAACACTGATTCTAATCCTGTTCATCATTCTGATACCCCCAAACCATCTTTTGTCCCCCCTCATACACCACAATCCAAGCAACCAACAAACATACAAACAGAAATTCCACAACAAACTCAACAAACAACACCACAACCACAAAACACTATCCCAGAATATACCATTCCAGAGGATGAGATATTAGATGTCACACCTTTAAACCAGTCTGTCATTTTATCTTCAACTTCTGAAAAATCTAACCACTCTGATACATCATCTGATGATGAATCATCTGGTTACATTAATGAATGCTTGAATGATCTCAAACAACCTCGTTCTGAGAGTGTTTGGAAACAGCTGTTTAAATCTCCAACTTCTGAACATCCACCTTCTCCACAAAATTCCCCAACTCAAACTCTCACTCCACAACCTCTTGAAATCCAAAACACTCCACAACCAAAAGAAACCCAACCAATTCCCTCAATACCTCAACCACAACATTCTGACCAACAAACATCTGAACCACAAACCAACCAACCAACATCTGAACCACAAACATCTGAACATCCATCTTCACAACCTCAACCTTCTGAACAAACACCACAAACACAACTAACCCAACCAAGAAAACCCAGAATCCCTGATGAAACAGAATTGGGATCACGTGTTTATACTCTGTTAAGAGATTTTGATAAGGATAATGTCTCAGACTTTGCTGACATTATGGATGTTTGCATGACTACTATGGACAAAGAGGCTGCTAACGCTGTTTGGAAGAAATATCTTTACAGACTGAATAGGGAGGCTTTGAAAATCAGGACTGAATGTCTTAGATTGTCAAAAGTAAGGTTTGCTGCTTATCAAAAACGGATTAAGAGAAACACTCCTCCTATTCTTATTCTAGAAGCTCCTCCACCTCCAGAAATTCCTGCACCTGATGTTACTCAGATTGTTTCAGAATCTACTGTTCCAGAATCTACTATTTCAGAATCTACAGATCTTCAGAAGGATGTCAAAGAACTTAAGGATTTTATGGTTGATCAAAAGAAAACAAATGAAGAAATGAAAACTTGGATGGCTAAGCAAGATGAAAATTCAGAAAGGATTACAGCACTGCTGCAACTCATTGCTTCTCAACAAGCCTCATCTGCTAAACCTACTTGATGTTTTGCACAAGTTTTTCATGTTTTGCTTTGTTTTGATTTTCTTCTGATATGTTTTGTATGCTTTTATCTGAATCTGGATGTTCTCTTGACTTAATGACAATGATCTTTTTGCTTATCTGGATATGTGTTTCTTCTGCATCTTTCCTATCTTTTAAAATTCTTTTTGATTATGACAAAAAGGGGGAGAAACAAAATAGAATCTGATTGTTCAAATCTATAAGCAATTATCTGAACTAAGTCAGACATGTTACTAACATTCTTTGAATTTAAGTGTCCCAGATATTATTTCATTGAAGTTTTTCCTGAGATCTATCTTTTCAGAACCTGATCAAAAATAGCTAAATCTGAGTAGACCAGACTCTGATATCTAACCTTGAGTACTATGATCTAAAAGATAACTCAAGACAGGAAATGGCAAGATAAACAACCAGGTGTTCTGAAGTTGTTCATCTGGCATCAAGCTTTAATATGGCATCAAGCTTTGACTCTAGAAGTCAAACATATGTCAACCAGGCTTCATTCAGGCTCTGAATCTGAAATGTAATCAGGCTCTGAATCTGAAATGTACTCAACCAGAAAGGGAAGTATCTAATTCCATTAGAGTATTCATTTCAGGGGGAGATTGTAAATCTCAGGGGGAGTAATTTTAATTCATATTTTTATTGAACAAATTTCTCATGTTTTGTCATCATCAAAAAGGGGGAGATTGTAAGAGCACAGATTGTGTCTTAGTAATATCTCTATGTTTTGATGATAACATTAATGATAATTTGTATACAAGAATTATACTCTCTAAATTTGTTCTAAACTGTTTTCTACAGGCACAAAAGATTTTAATCTTAAAGAGCAAATTTGATGTGAACAATAAATTCTGAATGGCTCAAGAGCATCTGAAGATTAGAAGAATCTGAAGTATAAGAGCTTAGTCATCAAGATTCTGAAGATACAACACGCTGCATATATTATCAAGAATCTGAATGAAAGAAGACTCTGAGTGAAGAGACTCTGAATGAAAGAAGACTCTGAGTGAAGAGACTCTGAATGAGAGAAGACTCTGAGTGAAGAGACTCTGAATGAGAGAAGACTCTGATCTGAGTGAAGACTCTGATCTAAGAGCATGTTACGCTTCAAGCACACAGCTGCACCAGACTCTGATTCAGCAACATCTGAAGAACATCTTAGGCTCTGAAGTTTCCAGAAGATTCTGAAGACTGAAGACTCTGATATTGATTGTTGATCTGAACTATCTGAAGAATTATTTGAAGAAGATTATTTTAATATATCCGTTGGAATATGCCAGCAAATCTTTCCTTAATTGGGATAGACAAAATTCTCTGCAAGAATATTATTCCTCTGATACATTCCATATAGGGTATAATCACAGCTCAGCAGACAATTGCTACACCCACATTTTGTGCGCCGTCTCTCTGCTGCAATAGTACAAAGGACAGTACTATTTGATATTGGAAATATCTTCTCCAACGGTAAAATATTCTCTCCAATATTCAAGTGGCTATATAAAGGAAATCATAGCTCATTCTTCAAGTAACGAGACGAAAAAGACGAAATCATTGCAAGAACACTCTCACGCGAAAAGCTCTCATATTCTTTGCTGTTCATACATTGTTCAAAACTTAGAGAAATAACACAGTTGTGTTTATAGCTTTCATAGAAGCAATTTATTACTCTTACATTGTATTACATTAATTTGTAAAGGAAGTTTTCCTTAAGAGGATCTAGGTTAGATCAGTGGCTCTTGAGAAGACTAAGAACAGTTGTTCTTAGGTGTTGCTATTTGTAATCAGTTGATTTGAATAGTGGATTAAGTCCTTGTTGAGAAAGGCAAATCACTCTTGAAAAGGGTGGACTGGAGTAGTTGAGTTCAACGAACCAGGATAAAAATACTTGAGTTTTTATCTTTGATTATTTTCTGTCATACTTATTCAACCCCCCCTTCTAAGTATTTTCTCACCTTCAGTCATGACGTTGGTTATGACATTGGCACAATTTAAAGAAATTTAAATTGTTCATGATCTGTCCTCGTTCTTGTTTTAGCAGAGATCAATGTTCTTGAGACATCTGAAATCTGCATACCAGAATTTCAGTCTTCATCAAACTTCTCGTTGTATTTCACTTGAGGAGATTCCATTTGATGGAATTTGGCTTCATCATACTTCTCTTTGAGACTTCTTCGGAGAGAAGCCATAGGATGAGCAAATACCTGATAGCAGATTTACTAGGGACTGCCAGAGAGTGTAATGTAAAGGTTAGCAAACTTCTCTGTTGAGATGCCATTTGCTTGGAGATATTTCATCAAACTTCCCTTCGATAATTCTTCGGAGAGATGCCATAGGATGAAAGACTATTTTGAGGTGCTGATGACTTTGTTGAAAGAGGGACAAACTTCTCGAGAAGAGATTGCCATTTGTTGATCTACTGGGATTTTGGGACAAGAACAAGCTTCTTAAGAGATTTCCACTTGTTTTGTCAGGTGTAGATTCCAATGAGGAATAAACTTATCTTTGATGTAGATAGACAAATTGTTCTGAAAGAGACTGCCATTTGTCGATTGGTAGATACTTCTTGAGAGATGTGATGTCGTTGCTACCAAGAGATTTTGCTGAAAAACTTTTGCTGGGGATTTTCCTTTACCAAAGAAAGTGTCATACCCCAAATTTTACCCCTTATATGTCATCATCATTTTCACAATCATTATAGGTCAATCGTTCATGCATTGAGCTAACCAATTTGTCAGATTTTGTTTTATTGTGTTTCACTCGTGAATTAGAGTTAGCCTCGAGAGACTTCAAACGTCCGAGAATTATGGTTTTGGATAGGTCACCTACTATTTAAGCTTATAGGGTGTGGGATTAGAGGTGTTTTGTTAAGTTGGATTTCTTTTGTTCAGAGTTTGTCTCCTTCAGTTATTTGTGCTCAAGTTCGAGACTGAGGTGTTGGCCTCAAAGTGGAATTCAAGAAGAGTTACTGGCTTTGATCCATTATTGTTTTAAATTAATTTGGACCATGTTCCAAACCATTCTCTATTTGGTCTTAAGATGTTTTTTTCTCTCAATGATGTTGTTTTTAATAAAATCAACTTTGGGCCATGATTCTCTTTTCTCAAGTTCGGGCAATATGATTTTGGGCCACATTCCAAGTTATCTCAAGTGTAATCTCAAGAGGAAGTATGCTGGCGCATTGGATCCAAATTCGAAATTGTGGTCATTGGTGTGATAAGAAATATTCCTACATGGTTTTGTTAAGCTAGATTGGTGTTGAGACACGTATAAAAGTGGTTTACCATCAAAGCAGTACAAAGAGAATGTTATAGGTTACACATATAAGTTACCTTAAAAAAGTTCATGTTATTGCAAATTCAAGAGTACAAGTTTCTACAATGATTGACACACAAGAAATTGGATCATAATTGCCAAAACATTGCCTAGTACAAGGAGTATCACATGAGAATACAAATTGTTACAAGTTTAATGCTAATCCTAAGCCTAAAAGTGACCATGAGCCGTATTTGATCCAACCCATCAAGTTCCTCATAAAGCCATCATTTTCCTCTTCATGCTTTGGCCATCATCTTCAAGCCCTCATCTTCATGCTCCACTCCTTTGATCACCAAGCCATGAATTGCCAAATTCCCTAAAACAAGGTTTAATTTGTGTCAAAAAAAATTCTAAATTCATCACAAAACAAACCACTTCAAAAGTAAATCACATACCACATCCATTTTCTTTCCATAAGATATAAACCAAAATTGAAAACAATCAAAAGGCTTCTTATCTTGTCATAATCCTCAAAATCGTTCCAATTCAAATCCACTCATATACCACAAACTCATACTCAAATTAATGCTAAAACCGCGTCATCAAATCAATTTCAAACCATATCATACAACCCTAAACCAAATTCAAACCATGTCACAAACAAAATCTTCATAAATCATTTTAATCAAGCCATTTCAATTCACAACAATTCATCAACCAAACAATTCAAGCCTAAGCCTACATCAATGATCAAGTTGTTCATGTAATATCTTTCTTCATGTGTCACAAAACAATCCAATCCAAGTGTTTCATATCCTATACATCACATATTCAGAACATTTTCAATACAAGACTATATAGGACAACAACCAATTTTCAGAATACACAAAAGAAGTAATTTCATAGTAGTAGGGATTTAGCAGAAAACCTTAACATTGAATATGGAAGAGGACAAAAAATGAAAACAGCATCAGAGCACCTCAACACAGGCCTGCAGCAGCAAAGGCTTTCCACTCCTCTATCTCACACACCAACCAAGATCCTATCAATGAAAGCAACCATACAAGAACCAATTTTCAGAATTCATAAAAAAGGAGTGATTCAGAATCGCAGAGATCAACAGCAGAAAACGTTAACATAAAAGTGGAAAAGGACAAGGATTTTGCGATGGTAAAACATTCAAACTTATTGACAAGATGATTTTGGGAATTGGCATAAGAGAGAGGAGAACCAACAAAGAACGAGGGAGGAAGGAGAAAACCCTAATTTTTCATACAGCAGACACATACAGAAAAAACCCAAAAAAAAATCATTTTTTTAAGAAATCGCTCAAGAATACACATAGCAGACACTGAGGAAGGAGAAAGGGATCGAGTAGAAGAAGAAAGGATCTGACACAAAAGTAGGAGGTGAAGGATTACCTAGATACAACCGATAACTCTTTCTGACGATTTCTTCAAGGGGTAATCTCTTTGAATCTCCATTGTTCTTCGTTTTAAGCCTTTACTGTTCTCTTGTGTTATGTGAGTAAGATATCTGTTTGTTCTTACTTTAATTCGCCTGTGTATCTTTGTTTTGAAATTAGGGTTTTGTGTGGGAACGAGATCGATTTTAGGACGTGATTGGGTTTTAGGGGAATCTGAGGGTAGATTGGAAAAGAGGTTGAAATTTTAGGTAGGGTCTATGTAGAAATTTTAGGGATTGGTGGTCGTCTCGCCCGAGAGGACGGCGGCGGCCGTCGTCTTCTCTGGCCATATCTAGGTTTTCGACCATTCTTTTTTTTTTGGCAAAGAAGAGAAACATAGAGAGAGTTGAATAGAGAGAAAAGAAAGTTCAAATGAAGTATTCCTTCGGTCCTTTGTTTATTTCATTTCATTTAAAAACTCTTGTTGATGTTGTGCATTTGGAGTTGATGTGGGGTGACAAGTGTCCCCCACCGTGACACTTATCACCGTAGTTGCCCATCTCCACTTTGATCTCTGAGTCAAGCTTTAGTGTCCATAGTATACTCACGCATTTCTCACCCCAGGATTGAGTTCTTTTTGTAAATTTTCTTACCGATCAACACGTGAGATTGATCCTGGTTGGTTTTTGTTATCCACACCCCTGCTTCTTCAGCCCAAATACACTTTAACTAGATTTCCTTGTTTCTGTTTTTACTGCCTACACCCCCCTTGACCTCTCCTTTTGATTTTTCTTTTTTTTTTTCTTTTATCATTTCAAGTTTATTTTATTTAATATTTTTCTAAATACTCAAAAAATCCACAAAAACTATTTTTGAACACATTTCTGTCTCAAGTGATTTTTCGTATTTTCTATATATTTAAATTATTTGATTTAGCGTGTTTACCAAAATACCCTCACACTTAGGGTTTTTATTTGGGTGCCTTCCTCATGCTTTCTTGAGCTGGTTTTTTTGGCAACATTTAATACATAAATGTAGGATATTTGAGTATTTTTGTTGAGCTTTGATGATATTATTTTGTCAGCTTTTGGTTTGGTTTTATTAAGCCTAGATTCTTTTGATACCTTGAGTTTATTAGTTGATTTTGAATGAGTTTTTATGAAAATCTTTTTTGATGATATTTTGCACACATGTTTTTGGATGTATGGACATGAATTAGATCTTTTAATTTGATTTTATTTGGCCATTTTCCTATTTTTGATTGGTGCATTAAATTAGGGCTTGATTCTTGCATGCTTTGGTATTTATCTTAACCTAGTTTTTGGTATGTTCTTTGATTGAGCTTTCTTGATTATTTTTTGCTTGAATGTGATTGGTACAATGGTGTGTAAGCTACTGCCCATTTGGGTCTTGATTTTTAATTTCCACGTTTTGTACTATCTTTGCATTTATCTTTACGTGAGCTAGTTTGTAGCAAGTATGCTTATGTTTGATGCATGATTGGTATGCTTGTAATCTTTTCTTGATCATTTCAGTATGTTGAATACGACATGGTGTAGCTACTGGCCTTCTTGATTGTTATCTTACTTGGTCAATTTAGCTTTGATACTTTGTTCTTTGGTTTGATTAGGATTCCAAACCTTTGCATGCCTGTGTTTTTATCTATTTACTACAAACTTTTGATATGTCATAATGATTGATCTTTGACACTTTATTTATATCATGAGTTGACCATCATATTTAGTATATGCTTGATCATATTGTCATTTCATCTATGGTCGTCATCTTCTTACTTTGAGGTCTATCCTTTAATCACTTGTTGTTACAAGTTGTCTGTCCCTGATTCCAAAGGAGGGTTTCCCTTATTGACATGTAAGTCATGCTTTAGGATAGTTTAGACCACTTCCTACTCACATTGTGACCTTGTTAGAATCACATCCTTGGCCTTGTCAGAGCCATTTTCCCTCTTTAACCTAGCCTTAGTTTAGGGTGTTTTAACCCTATGTAAGTACTATTATTATAGATACTTATCTCCCTTTCTTGGCCTTGTTAGAGCCATTTTGTCTTACAAATTAGAATTAAGTATAGAGTTTATAAACTCTATATGAGTACCGTTGTTATGAGTACTCATTTTCCCCTTTGACTTTGGTTAAAGTCAACCCTAGTTAGGTTTTCAACTTCGACTTAGAGAGTTGGTTAACTCTGTGTAAGTATCATGGTTATGGATACATACTTCCCTTCTGGAATCTTGATCGTTATCAAGAGTTATTCATCCTTAGTTAGCCGAACTACGAAAGCTCTGATTCCTTACTAGTTAGGATACATAGGCACGAGATGCGATGTCTTGGCGAGCATACTTAGTGTATATATCATAGGTCTCTACCTTAACACCTTTTCCTTAGTAAACAAACATTACCATAACACAAATACTAACAAGAGGTTCCTGTATAGTACTACAGATACTTAGGATGCTAACACCTTCCCTAGGTATAACCAACCCCCGAACCTTAGATCTCTAGCTTTGTTGTTACATAACGCACTTGGTTTTCTTCGATCGTTACTCTTTCCTTTGGATAAATCAAATCTCGGTGGTGAACTTCATGATTTGTGATTCAAGTTAATTAATAGCTTGATATTTGATTCTCACTGCAACGGAAATGGCGACTTCACTGGGGAAACTGAAATAAATGGGGTTAAGTCCACCTTGTTTGTATTTGTGTTTATTTATATGTTTGCTTGCTTATATACTTATATTTTTGTAAATATTTGTATATATATCTATTGTGCTTGGGTTCTTCTGTATGTAGGGTGGTTATCTTGAGTGGTGAGATAAGTCCTAACCCGAACTTGAGAGTACACATATGATAGGATTTTGGTATAATCAATAGTTAGCTGTTGGGAGTAGTCCTAACATGTCTAGCATATGATAACCACGCTCAGTGGAGGCCCCTTTTGGATTACTGATGTCTGATACGAGTAGTCGTATTGGCATTACTTTTTCCGACCTAGGTGTCTATGAAGTTGAGGATCTTTAGTTACCTTACACCCCTATTTGCCTTTTAGGACGTAGTGCAGTGATTATCCAGGTGTAGACCTGTGATGGTTGTCATGCAATACTACACTCAAACGAGTTTATCTTGAGAATATTTTTATCCCATGAGTAGTCGTGTAAGTTGATAATATCCGAAAGATTTATCGATGACTCTGGGAACTTATTAGAACCTGTTGTGCAAGAATATACCTATAGTACACACCTCTTGGGATGGTTAGACCATGACTCTATGCTTGTGATCTTCAGACCTAGGCCCTTGTTTGTTTGCCTGTACATATATGTATATATGTGAATATTTGTATACCCGTGTTTATGCATTATATTCTATCCTCTCATACATAATCATCATTTGGTTTCAAGGAACACAATCATGTTTCCTTTGCAAAAATCTTAGGTATCATGGATATTGGGAAGAGGAACACTAAGAAGTTCAATTTCAAGAAACTCGAGTTGACATAACTAAGAAAGTTAGGATCCTTGATGACACCTCCTGATAATTTCAGAAAACGCCATGGAAGACTGTTGAGCATTGTCATGACTAGGATGGAAGAGGGAGTTCATGATACTCTTGTACAATTTTATGACCCCCTCTATCATTGCTTTACCTTCTCCGACTATCAGCTAGTCCCAACTTTGGAAGAGTATTCTTATTGGGTTGGCCTACCGGTATTTGATAGAAACCTTTCAGTGGTTTAGAGAAGATTCCATCACCTAAGGATATTGCAGACGCCATTCACTTGGAGATGTCTGAAGTCAAAGATAATCTTACTACCAAGGGAGGGATCAAAGGTATGCCCTCTAAATTCTAGATAGAAAAAGCTTTCTTCTTGGCTAAGATGAATATTTTAGATGCCTTCGAAGATACCATTGCACTACTTATCTATGGGTTAGTTCTGTTCCATAAGGTTGAAGAGTTTGTGGACGTCAACGCTATTCAGATTTTTCTAAGTAGAAACTTTGTGCCTATATTGCTTGGTGACACTTATCACTCTATTCATCATAGGACCCTTAAGGGATGTAGGACCTATTCATGATTGATAGTTGTGGTTCTTTTCTTAACGTACCTCATCTTGGTATCCGAGGGGGAATTAACTACAACCCTATTTTGGCAAGGCGCCAATTTGGGTTCCCTATGAAGGAAAAGCCTAGCAATATCCTGTTTTATGGTTTCTTTTATCTTAATAAGGAGGCTAAGGCAGAAACTAAGGATTAAGTTTTACGTGCTTGGGGAATAATTCATAAGAGGAATAAGAATGATTTAGGAAAGAGGAATTGCATAGCTTTTGAGCATTTCATCCAACGGGTTCGATCTCAAGCTCGTGACCTAAAGATGCCATATCTCCTCGAGAAGCCTTCACAACCCGCTTTTGTTAGCCATCTTCCCAAGATTGGTCCTTTCATTGTTACTGCAGGTACTTTGGAGGGGTCTGAGAGGTTGATGGGATTGACTACTGATAACATTATCTGGTTTGATAGAGACATGCTGGGTACTGAGATCATTTACAGCTGTGGTGGATTTCCTAACGTCCCATTAGTCGGAAGGAAAGGATGCATCAACTATAACCCATCCTTGGTAGTCAAACAGTTTGGGTACGCTTTGAGAGATCCTCCTAAGGAAGAGGAGATACAGGAATCTCTGTATCTCACTGGTTTGTTGGAGGGTGATACCTTGTCTAGAGTTAAGAGAGCTTGGAGCAACATCCACAAGAAAGGGAAAGTTTCGTTGGGAAAGAGTAACAGTCGAGCCTATGACCCTTATGTCCTCTGGATCCAGGAGAGAGCAGAGAGAGTATTAATGCCTTTTCCATCTTGTGAGCCTCTATATCCTCTGATGATTAAGGAGCCTACTATTGTCAACATCCAGAGGTATAACCAGTTGTGGTTTGAGAAAGAAGAGTTGCGCAAGGCTAATGAAGAGTTGGAGAAAGAGATTACTCAGCTCTGGAGTGAGAAGAATGATGTTACTTATGCAACTAAGAAGCAAACTGAGTTGGTGAACAAGTTGGGTATAGATTTGACCAAAGCGATTCACGCTCAAGAACGTTTGTGTTTAGATCTGAAGGCTGTCAGTGACGTTCTTACTTCTAAGAAGAAGGAGTTGGATAGAGCTTATTTGGAGATCTCCAAGTTTAATGCACAGTGGAATGCTACTCTTACCAACAACAAGGAGCGTGAGGATGGATTGAAGCTACAGATTGCTAGGTTAAAGACTTAGCTTACCTTGAAGGATGAGAAGATTTCATCAGAAGCCTCACTTCGACGTGACAGTGATTGTAGAATGAATGAAACTATTGCAACCTTGGAGGATTACAGGGCTAGAGCTGATACGAAGAAGTGCAAGCTTAAAGAGGTCTTTGGCGAGGGAGCCTGGGAGGATTACGCTCAGGGTTTGCAGGACATGATTAGCCAGAGAGATTCACTCATTCAGGGATTGCTTATCAGACCAGATCATCCCGAGACGAAGGAGCTACTAGATGATTTTCAGTCATTGTACTTGATGATTTTCATTCTCTTTGTAGTCTGTTGTTATATTATTGTATATTGACCATCACCAGACCTGTTGGTTGAGGTCACTGTTGATTCTATTGTACTCCGTGCAGTACTTGTACTTTGCCTCGTGGGCTCTTGTTTATGTATGAGGAGTTTTGCTTTATGCTTGTCTATGGGTTCTCCAATGCTGTGCTGTTATCTCGGAACTAGAATCGAGGGGGAAATCTCCCTAATGCATAGATACATGTATGCATTTTTCTACATTTTTGCATAGCAGGTGCATCAGAACCGTTAACCTTGTTTCTTGTGGTTTGTTAGTTTGTTTCAGGATAGACAATCAAACAGTTCACCGTTACGGTACCAGAGGGAATCAATGCAAGGTCATGGAACAGATGTAGGCTGAGATGCAGGATCTTAGGGACAGGATGGCCCAATTTATGGACTTAATGCAGGGTGTGGCAAATGGCCAAGAGAAACTACGAACCTTGGTGCAACCATTGATTGCCAGAGTTGACAATAATGGTGTGCTTCACGGAGGAACTGCTACTAATCCTCCTCGTGGTGATGGTACGCCACATGCTCATGCTATTCCTACAACAGTTATCCCTCCGGACGGAGGTAATGCAGGTGGAATCCCTGAGGTGGTGTGTGTTATGTGTCGCTTGCGCGAAAATAAGGTGTCGGCATGACAGAAGAGTCGCCACCTTTCGTTATTTATCCCTCAGAGCGGGAAAGGAAACGATCGGAAAAAACCTAACGAAAAAGGGTAAGATAAGGTCATCGCAACCGTTGTCTAGATTCGGGAGTCGGTTACGCAAGGGGAAGGTATTAGCACCCCTCACGTCCGTCGTACTCGACGGGATCCTCGCTTGTTGTGTTTACTTGGACGGGTTGGTTTTATTCTATCTACCTATCAAGGCTGGTTGAAAACAGAAAAGAAAAATGACTCGGCAAAGTGTCGCACTTTATGCCTACGTATTCTCATCAGAGAATGAGAAATTAGAGTCAACGTAGTTCGGCCTACGAAGGGTTTATGGGGGAAGGTAGCTCGCCAAGACATCGCCATCTTGTGCCTACGTACTCTCAACAGGTATGAGAGATCAGAGCTCACATAGTTCGGGAAACTACGGTTTATTTCCTGTCTTTTACGAAAGAAGTGTTTTTTTATTGTGTTTGCGATTTCAACCGCACTAGAGACTATGACCTGAGAGTGAATGCGTCGCATGTCACCCAAAGGGTACCATACTAAACATCCAGACTGTGGAAAAAAAGCTCTCCCACAATCTTTTCTCAGATAGCTTAAGGCTTGTAACGTACGAAAGAAATCATTCATGATTACTGTATCTTAAACTATTTTGAGATGAGAAGAGAACAGGCCCAACTAGGAGGGAGACTATCAAGTCCTACTGTTGTCATGCCATGGATTCATCTTATGGTTGAGGTTTGAACAGGGAACTCCTAGAAGTTGTCATGCATAGGTTTCAACCTAAAGTTCTATCATCAAGTCCTTATCAAAGGAAATGAGAGTCCTAAGGGATCATGTCAATGATACACCAAAACAGACAAAGCATCAGCTTAACAGTAAAATGCATGCAATGCAAGTGAGGGAGGAAATGTGTGTGGGGCTTCAGCCTCCACAAGCTCATCTCAACCTCAAGCCAGAATGGATAACAGTAATCATACTGAAATATAAAACAACATGCTATCAAGCAATAACAGTAAACTGCAATCATACAGATAAAAATGAACTGAAATGCCATCAGGCAAACAAACCACATGGGCAAGGGAGCTGGGCTCTACCGAATACCCGCAAGCAAAGCCACACAGTAACAATACAAGCAGAGGGAGCAACTCAACCTCTAGTGCAATCATGCTCCTAGATTCTACCTATTCTAGATATGAACTTATTCTAATGCATCAAACAAGTCAAACAAAACACATCAATACAGAAAAGAAAAAGAAAACAGATCAACTCCTCTCTCAACTCCAAGCTTCAGCTCTTCCAACAGCAACTCAGTCCTCAGACTTCAATCACTCTTGACAAATATCAATTTGCTTTTCCAGGTTTCAACCCTTCAACATAAGTTTCAACTTATCTTCTCCCTTAAGCTTCAGCTTTTTGATCAGCTCCACCTTCAGGCTTCACCTAATCTTCAGGGATCTTCAAGTATCAACTTGCTCTTGTTGCTCTTCAAGCTTCAGATGGAATGGCAATACTCAAGGATTCATCCTCTTCAATACTCTTCAATGAAGTCTTCATCTTCAAACTCAAGCTCAACATCTCTCAAGATAATCAAACCAGAGGAAATCACTTACTGGATAAGCTGGGGATATTGAACTGCTTATTTGACCACCAAAGGTGACCTATAAGGGTTCATCATCAAAGGAATGGTTCCCTCAAAAGTTCTACTTCCTAGGTACCTCACTTATCCCTCCAAAGGAAAGAGGTGTATACCATGGAAGGACTTTGAATCATAGGAAGGAATGGAGGTGACAGATACCATCCATGTTTAAGAAAGAAGTTATCTAAGTCTAAACTCTTCCTAATCCCTAACCCTAAAAACAACAAAAAGGAAAAAGATCAAGCTCTCAAGCTCCTCAATCCATCTTCAAGTCTTCTACTATGCTCCTCAATGCTCCTTAGAACAAGATCAAGCTCTCCAAGCCCACAAAGCAAAGCAAACAAAAAATCAAGCCCACAAGGGCAACACAAACAATCAACCAATACAAAAATCAACTACAAATAGCATACTACTATATTAAATCCTAATATAATTTCTAAGGGATCCTACATACCTACCCTTAATACCCATATATTCCCCATAGTCTAATTTGTCCTAAAAACCCAAAATCTAAAGTTATTATGGACCTATGTTGAAGTTTAACCTAATTCTACACAACCTAAAGTCATCTAATCAAAACTATCCTAAAAATCATCACAAAATTATGGAATAAATCCAGGGGGAAGCTAAAACACATATCTAACTACTCTAAAAATAATGACCTAAAAATATTAAGGGAACTACCTAAACTAAATTCTACAAATACGTGTACCAACATAAAAGAAATAAAAAGCTATTAAAATGGAAAATATACAAAAAATCCTAAAATGCATGAAATGACAAATATTTTTATTTTATATTTTTTCAGACAAAAATATGAAGTAGGAGAAAAAACTCCCATGAAAAAATCTTTAATTTTCAATTTATTATGATTTTCTAAAGTTTGGGATAAAATGGAGAAAAATAAAATCAAAACATGAGAATGGGGTGCAATCAGTAACAATACCCAGTTCAGTTTATTGATGGGCTCAACATGGGGGGTGGGGATAGCATGCACGCTGGGCGCAACAATTAAATCAGAAAAACAATAAAAAACATAAAGAAAATGGAAAAAGACGCGGTGCAACTAGTAATCCATTTCAGTTAGAATTCACAATGGGCCTGAAAAGAGGGTGGGGATAGTCATCATCACTTAAGCCCAACACGCCACCGTTTAATGAAACGGTGCGTTTCACACTTCAGAATTCCCTCCCAAAACAAAATCAAATCGTGGCCCTCCGATCCAGTCCTCAATCAATGGTCAGCTTCCTCATCCAACGGTCGCGAGATCGTCTTCTTCCTTGAGCTAGGGTTTGGCCATGAAACTCCATGAAACAGATTTCAAACAACAAACTTCCACCAACTCGTGCTACCTCAAATCAACATCAAATTCAACCATTCAAAACCCTAAATTGATCCACTTTTCTCCCTGAACACGATCCTAGTCTTGAAATGCATTGAAGTGGTCTCTATCATGCAACCCGATAGTGGATCCAAATTAATTTCAAAATATGATTGTCGCTACTGTGAAAATCGGCGCCGGCTGAACAGAAGAGTCGCCACAGTGCGTTATTTATCCCAACGGAGGGAAAGGAAACACTTGAAGTAAACCTACCGCAAAGACGGGAAAGGAATGGTCATCGCAACCAAATCCTGGATTCGGGAGTCGGTTACGCAAGGGGAAGGTATTAGCACCCCTCACGTCCGTCGTACTCGACGGGATCCACGCTTGTTTTCTGGTACGGATTGTTATTCTATCTACTCTACAGGTCTGGGGTTAAAAGAAAATAAAATGACTCGGCAAAGTATCGCACTTTATGCCTACGTATTCCCGTCTGGAACAAGAAATCAGAGTCAACGTAGTTCTCCTACGGGGAAACGAGGGGAAGGTTGCTCGCTAGGATATCGCATCCTATGCCTACATATTCTCGCTCAGTACGAGAAATCAGAGCAGCTGTAGTTCAGGTTAACTATGGCTAGACTGGGTGTTCTCACACAGGAGTGAGATATTTAAGTTGTTTTGAGAGGTACGGGAACCTACGGGAACTAAAGCTACGGTCTGGTCTCACATGCGCAAGGGCAAGAGAAAGGGGAAAACAATTAGTCGTCAGCGGGAAAGTCTCGATCGCACAGCAGCGAGAGAACAGACAAGTTAGTTGTTAGTGTGCTCGCTAGGATATCGCATCCTATGCCTACATATTCTCGCTCAGTACGAGAAATCAGAGCAGCTGTAGTTCAGCTAACTACGGGTAGAACGGGGACCACAACACAAATCTCATTTTATTAATATTTTGAAGAAATTACAACGATTGAGAAATAGGACTAAACTCCTAAAATCTTATCCATCTATCATGGAAAATCAAGTGGAAAATAGTCCCCTAACAAGTGGACTTCTAAAACTACCTCTAAAAAGGTAAAACTCCTATGAAGAAAATATCTATTCTAAAGAAAATATTAAATCTACAAACTAATATTTTTATATTCTTTTTTACTATTTTTTCTTCTATTCTTTTCATATATTCTTTTTCTCATATCTTTTTCACATATCTTTTCATATATTCTTTTTCATATTTCTTTTTATATATTCTTTTTCCTCTATTCTTTTTCATATAAAAAATCTAAACAAATGAAGATAAAAGAAAAGAAAATAATGAAGAAAACAAGGGGGGTACATAGTCAGTAAAAGGGGGTACACAAGCAAAAAACTAAAACAGAAATAAGGGCCCAGCCCATTACTTCAGCCAAACAAAAAATGGGGAGGGGGGAGAATAAACCGGTGGTGCAGGTCCAAGAAAGCCTCGTTGGGCTTAGGAAAAGCCCAAATGACCCAGCGTCCACTTCTCAGAATACCAAACCAAAACCCTAGTTCCTTCTACCTGGTTATTCACTATTCATACACAAAAACATGAGCCGTTTCATCTTGCTCTCAGCCTCTCCCGTCTCCTTCACTCGACCCTCACCAAACCTTCACAATAATCTCAGATTTTTCTCTCACTCAAACAAAACTTCACTAATCTTTCTCCCTCTGATTCAACCCTCGTTCAATCTCTTCAACAATTTCATCACAACCTCACAAAAAATGTTTCCAGATCCTTTCTATCTCACTCTGATTCAACCCCGTTCCACTCTATCCCTATCTCTCGGTCTCAATCTCATCAAAGTTGTTCATATGGAAACGATGGTGGTGCGCTTTGAAGAGATTCGTGAAGATTTCTGAAGAACCACGTTCTTGGCGAAGAATCGATGATGATGATATTTGAAGCAAAATCTGGAGAGTTACGAAGATCTTGAGGTTACCGGCCAGATGACGATCTTGAGCGCTTTGATCTGAGTTTTTTTGATGAGGCGATGAAGAATAAGGATACGAAAATTTGGAAAAAACTCAACAGCTAACCTCTTGAAGATCCAGGATGCATGTTCGTGGATGAGGATCCTTGCCAATCGTGGAGTAACAATCATGATATGGAAAATCGTGGATGGTGTTCTTTGTTGATGACTTGAACCTTTGAAGATTCTGAGTTTTGTTGAAGATCTTGAGTATCATTCGCAAATTTCTGGAGATCTTTGCTAGAATGCTGATGAAGGAGATGAATCTTGATGATTCGCTGGAAAAATGATGTGAAGGTTCTTGGTTTTCTGATAATCGGTTGATGAATCTGATGAACTTCATATGAGGATTTCTGGAAAAATGATTATTGATGATGAAGATTGGGTTGGAGAAGATGAAGATGCGATGAATTCTGAGGATTTTGGTGTTTCCGGCGGGTTGTTGCGGTGGTCGGAGGGAGTTAGGGTGGTTGGAGGTGAGCGGTTAGGGTGGCTGGAGAACTTTGGTGGCGGTGGTTGCATGGCCGGCGGCCATGCAACCGGTGAAGCTCCGGTGAGGACAAGTGGCGGTGTAGGTGACAGAGGGAAGCGTGAGAAGGTGCCAAGTGTGATGTGAGGTGTCTGAGAGCTTGCAACGTGGAAGTTAAGTGGAGACTTTCTAGAGTGCACGCGTGGAGGGTTTTATAGACTGACACATGGCTGGACTTTGACTGGGCCTCCACCACTATTCTGGGCCCACGAAAATTAATAAAGGACTGATTAAAAAGATTAAATGGACTAAAACTGATTGGATTATTCACAGAAATTAATGACTAACAATGGACCTAATTAAGACAATTAAGACTCGTTTAACAATGCTGATTAAAACAAACTGACTCAATTAATACTAATTAAAATCTGATCAACATTAAAAAGCTGGCTAATTAAACCTAATCAAACAATTAAAACTAAACAATTAACTCTCCTCAATTAGATTAATAAAATCTATAAACTCTAAAAAGGATTATTCTAACAATTAATGTTCTAAAAAAACTATTAAAGATCTATTTAATATCTAAAGAGCAAATATTAAAACAAAACCCATTATATCCTAAAAATGATTTAAAACTATTGAAAATATTAAAAGAAATCTATTTAAATTCTAGAAAATCTATATTAAAATCCGTAAAAGGCTATTAAACCCTAAAAATGCAAACAAAGGCAAATAACCAACATAAAAGAGAGCGTGAGACCAGATCGAAGCAAACGGTAAACCCCGACACCAAGAACCTCCAAAATCACTGCGTAAGCTGAAAACACCCAGGAAGCGCGTGACTTCTCAAAATAACCTCCGATTGTCCGAACCGGTCTGAAATACCCGAAATGCGACAGCAGGGCTGTAATCCCGATAAAATCACCATGATAGAGAAAATGCACTATATGCAGTATGTAAATGCGAATGCGAAATGCGTCGAAACATCGAGCCAGATACGGGACCCGATTGGTCAAATTTTAGGGTGCAACAGCTGCCCCTATTCAAACGACTTAGACCCGACTGGGTGAAGAGCGAACGACCTTCAAACATTCGAGGTACGAGACGGTTGAATACTAAGAACCCTGAAATTTGCCAACTGCAGAAATAAACTGCACAACTGTTTGGGGAACACTATCTACAAATCTGATTTCAACATTAACCATTTGTGCAACATCAAACTTGTCAATATATGAATAACCTGGACGACTTCACTGGGAGAAGTACTTCTGTCAACAAAACATGACCCTGCCAATGATACAGGAAAATAACCCCGCCATCACTACGGGAAATCACTCCGCCACCACTACGGGAAATAATCTGGGAAAATAACACCGCCATCGCTACGGGTAAACAACACCGCCATTGCTACGGGAAATAATCTGCCACCACTACAGAAAAATAACACCGCCATCACTACGGGTAATAACTCCGCCACCACTACGGAAAAATAACACCGCCATTGCTACGGGTACTAACTCTGTCACCATTACAGGAAAATAACACCGCCATCACTACGGGTACTAATTCCGTCACCATTACAGGAAAATAACACCGCCATTGCTATGGGTACTAACTCCGTCACCACTATGGAAAAATAACACCGCCATTGCTACGGGTACTAACTCCGTCACCATTACAGGAAAATAACACTGCCATCACTACGGGTAAACAGCTGCCCCTATTCAAACGACTTAGACCCGACTAGGTGAAGAGCGAACGACCTTCAAACATTCGAGGTGCGAGACGGTTGAATACTAAGAACCCGGAAATTTGTCAACCGCAGAAATAAACTGCGAAATAAATTGCACCACTACTTGGGGAATACTATCTACAAATCTGAGTTCAACACCATCTTGTCAATATATGAATAACCTGGACGACTTCACTAGGGAAGTACTTCTGTCAACAAAACATAACCCTGCCAATGATACAGGAAAATAACCCCGCCATCACTACGGGAAATCACTCCGCCACCACTACGGAAAAATAATCTGGGAAAATAACACCGCCATCGCTACGGGTAAACAACACCGCCATCGCTACGGGTAATACTTTGTCATTACTACAGGAAAATGAACACCGCCATCGCTACGGGTAATACTTTGTCATCACTACGGGAACATAACACCGCCATCACTACGGGTAATAACTCCGTCACCATTACAAAAAAATAACACCACCATCGCTACGGGTACTAACTCCGTCACCATTACAGGAAAATAACACTGCCATCATTACGGGTACTAACTTCGTCACCATTACATGAAGATAACACTGCCACCACTGCGGGGAGATAACACCGCCACCACTGCGGGAAGATAACACCGCCACCACTGCGGGAAGATAACACCGCCACCACTGCGGGAAGATAACACCGCCACCACTGCGGGAAATAACTCCGTCACCACTACGGGAAATAACTCCGTCACCACTGCGGGGAGATAACACCGCCACCACTGCGGGAAGATAACACCGCCACCACTGCGGGAAGATAACACCGCCACCACTGCGGGAAGATAACACTGCCACCACTGCGGGAAGATAACAGCGCCACCACTGCGGGAAGATAACACCGCCACCACTGCGGGAAATAACTCCGTCACCACTACGGGAAATAACTCCGTCACCACTACGGGAAGATAACACCGCCACCACTGCGGGAAGATAACACCGCCACCACTGCGGTAAGATAACACCGCCACCACTGCGGGAAGATAACACCGCCACCACTGGGGGAAGATAACACCGCCACCACTGCGGGAAGATAACACTGGCACAGCCTTTTCTGCCTATCTTTGCAGCAGCTAGCTCCCTCAATCACATGGGTAACACAATATGACTCTAGTCTTCCAATTTTCCGTGCTGGCATGGCAGCAAATCTGAGAAGGACTCTACTGGGGATTTTCTGAATCCACACTGCCAGACACCTATTTTATCATAGGCGGCAACTTCCAAAAATTGATTCACGAAATCTTTTGATACTGGCATAACAACACCCTTGAAGAAATACTCCGCTGGAGGGGTAAGAAAAACTTAAACAAGCAACTCTGTGGGGAATAATGCCACAATTGACATTATCATTATATGTCTCGCGCCGAGATCTTGAATATTTGGCAATTAATTTGGAGCAAGAGCTCCCTCCACCTGCAAGGGAAACAACACTAGAAACAAACGGTTAACCAACCTGGCTTATGTTTCAAAATGCATATGTTTGACAATGGCGTAATGCTCCATTCGACATGGAAATGCTACGCGTTTTTTATTTGGTGGATGCAAATATGACACTATATGCCGATGCAAATGCAGGCTCGAACTGCTGGGATAGCTCTAACAAGCTTGCTTCCTCGATCTTGGCCGTCGAGGACAAATATCACCCTGTTGGGGAGTGAACGGGTATCACACGGTATTCCGGCAAAATAAATGCCCGGACACACAACCAACTTTGTCGGGGAGAGCTTTAACCTTTGATTTCCACTGGGAGGAAAGAAAACACTTGCTGAAAAGAGAGAACTCCGCTGGGGACGAAACGACTCTCTTGGGGAAAATCAACTGTTTCCGCTGGGGAGAATAAATGACCCTACTGGGAAGAGAATCTCTACTGGGAAGAGTAGACTGTCTGGGCACAGCTCACAAGTTTGGAAATATTAGTCTTCTGAGGCTAAACCACTCTGCTCGGGATGGGGGATCCTTTTGGGGGACACCACACTGTCTGAATACAGCCTTCGATCTTGGAATCGTCAATTCTGCTGAGGGTAAACGACCCTGCTGGAGAATGTCCTTCGGATAAGCTGCGACTAGCTGGGGAATTTGGTCCTTCATTGTCATCTCAGCTTTTAGAGAATGAAGCGCGACCTGCCTGGGGATTCACTTCACACGGTGATCAAGTCTTTCATCAAAAGCCTCTAGTTAGGGCAACATGAACTCTATTCCTTCTCGGAAATTTGCCCCATAAATACCAACATGCCCCAGTCCGAGCATTTCGTCTGGAAAGGAAAGGCTAGCCATAGTGCTACTCACAATACCTTGCCCCTGAATCGGCACCAACCTTCTGATAAGGACTCTTCAATCTCTGTACCCTGACGGTTAGATTTGTACTGTTTCTGCACGTCAAACCCCAAAAGAATGTCCCAACAACATCTTTTGTTTTTAGGGTGTTCTGCCCCGGTCTTGTGATAATCTTTTGCCCCTGATTGACTGATTCGTGGAGCAGTACCCATAGCTGTCTTCGTACGACCAAGCGAACACATCACTGTACTCCCTGAGCATTTCAACCAATCTTCGCTTGACGTCGCTCAGCAGCGCGGCTCCTATACAGATGTTCCTTTCAACCCCTTCCGACCCCAGGTTAATAATTTCAATGACCTCCTCATGAGGCAGAATGATTCGTTCTTCTTGCTTTACCAACCAAGACAACTCTTCTGGAACATCGCCATCTTCAACAATCTCTTCTTCGGCCTGAAATATCGGGTGCTCAAAGTCGAAATGAGTCATAGGCGGTTCAATGATGTCATCTGAAAATATTATCCTACAAAAGGAATGGTTAAATGCTTCAAAATGCGTATAAAGCGAATAACCACGTTGCCATTTTATTGTAAAACGCAAAAACAGGAAAAACAGAGATCGCAATATTTGTACATGAAAAACGCCTTTTATTTAATGATTAAACAATGCAATGTACATAACAGCACGACCCTAAGCAAAATCACGATGCCCCAGGTAAGACACCGGATTGTTCAACAATTAAGAAAACAAAGTATTACTGTTTGGTAGTCACAAGAACAATCTCCTGAATAGACCAATTGCATAATCCTTGTCCTGGCACGCTCGGCTGAATCCAGGCGTCCATGTCGCAGTCACTGTCTCCTTCTTCGGAATCTGAAACAGCGTTGATGGCCTCGTGATACACTCCACTAGCCGTGATCGTTATCGGTCCTTTGAAATGGGGTACCCCTTCAGCAGGCGTTGATGATGATGGTTGATATCCCAGCCCAAATCTGTCCAGCTTCACGGGGATATCCAGAACCTTGCCCCAGCCTTTTGCCTCACCAGTCTTCACTAGAGCCTGAGCCTCCTTGTATGACGAGACGGCCACTTCTGACGCTTTACTCGACCCTGGAACTTTGTCTTTGATGCGCAACCCTTCAAAGGCTTGACAGGGTGTCTCATGAATCTCGTCGTCGACTTCTACGTACTTGAATGATGACAGATGGCTGACCAATATATCTTCTTCTCCACAGACCGTGACCACACTGTCCCCTACCATGTATTTCAGCTTTTGGTGCAAGGTAGATGTGACTGCCCCAACACCATGGATCCATGGTCGTCCGAGAAGACAGCTGTGTGCCGGCTGGATGTCCATAATGTAAAATTCAGTTTCGAAAATCTCCGGCCCCACCTGCAGAGGTAACGTTATGGATCCAAAGAATGACCTTCGTGTACCATCAAATGCCCTGACCACCAAGTCACTAGGCGTACAAATGATTCCCCTGATGTCCAATTTCATCATTGCTTTCTTTGTCAGCACGTTCAAGGAAGATCCGGTGTCTACCAGTACGTGGGACATGACTGAGCCCCGACACTCAACTGAGACGTGCAATGCCATGTTATGCTCTCTCCCCCCCGGGGTCAAATCAAAATCCGTAAATCCCAAGCTATGGCCCGCGTTCACGTGCGCCAACACACCCTCCAACTGATTCACAGAAACATCTTGGGGGACAAATGACGTGTCCAGAATTTTCAACAGTGCATTCCTATGGGCTTCGGAACACAATAACAGTGACAATATGGATATCTTCGATGGCGTCTGTTGAAGGTGCTCAACAATCTTATAATCACTCTTACGAATAAGGCGCATAAACTCTTCTACATCCTTCAACGACGTTTCTTTTTCGTTCCTCTGCACAGGGACATCCTCATTCATTTTTCCTTTTCCTTTCGCCAATTGTTCAGCCTCTACCTCGGGCGATATAAAAATTCTCCCACTTCTCGTCATCCCTCCGGTCCCGACGACGTTGTCTACAACCTCAACTGGCTGTTTACCAATATCAATTTTCACCCCATCATAGTATGCTTCCAACCCATAAGTCCAGGGTACTGCCTTAGTGCTCTCATAAGGGGTTGGTTCTGCCTTGGTGATAGTGATCGGCGGTCGCCTGGCTGGCGCTGTTATAGTTATTGTTTTTTGGGGGATTGTCACGGTAGTTACATCACTTTGCTCATCCGCTAATACCTCTGCAGGTTCCTCAACTGCTGTTCTGTCGAATTGCAACATGCCTTCATCTATCAAGATCTGAATACCCTTCTTCAATTCAGTACAACCCCCAGCTTGGGTCCAACACTCTAGGCAAAACTCATCGCAGCCCGGATACACGCCTCCTTTCAATAATTTGCTCTTTATCTCACACAACGGTGTCTTTAATTCATCAACATTCATGATCAAGTTCAAACCCTCCTCAGTCAAAATAGCATTTGCCCCATGGTTGGGCATGGGCTGTTGTACTATGTTCGGACCTGCTTGTCCGAAATTGATGGCCTTGCTATCCAACAGATCTTGTACCACATGCTTGAACGCGTGGCAATTCTCTATGTCATGGCCAGGAGCTCTGGTGTGGAATTCACAGTGCTTGTTCTCATCAAAACCGAATGGAGGAGTGCCCGTTATTGGCGTCATAGTCCTCTTTTCCACCAAGTTCAAACCCAGTAACGTCTGTAGCAATTCTGCATACGTTGAAGGAGGCGTTTCAAACACCCTCTTTGGTTTGCCCCACTGAACTCTGCGTTGGGCAGGATGTAACCTTTGTTGTGGCTGCTGTTGCTGTGGTGGTATCTGCTGTAGTGGTATTGGTTGTTGATGAAATGGAATTGTGACACTTGCCACCTGTTGCGGATGATTGTACTGATTCCGACCTCTGCCCCGGCCCCCGAATACTGCACTTGCATCACCTTGATGGCGACCACCGAAAGCTCTTCTGTTACTGCCAGCTGAAGTAGACTCCTCAGCCTGGAATCTCCCCATTTTAATATTGCTTTCAATTTTCTCACCCATCAAGATTAGGTCCGAGAAACTGCCCAAGGAAGTATGAAACATCTTATCATAAAAC
This sequence comes from Lathyrus sativus, assembly GCA_963859935.3. NCBI lineage: Eukaryota > Viridiplantae > Streptophyta > Magnoliopsida > Fabales > Fabaceae > Lathyrus > Lathyrus sativus. The sequence goes on from OZ012738.1 coordinate 263,589,634, forward strand.
ACACCAGTAAATGTTCCTATGAACATATCATTCATTTCTTTGTCGTCCAAAGGAGGATGAACTCGTGCAGCCATGTCGCGCCACCTCTGCGCATATTCTTTGAAGCTCTCGTCTTTCTTATGGGACAACCCCTGTAATTGGACCCGGTTGGGTGCCAAGTCACTATTGTACTTATAATGAGCCACAAACGCTTCAGCCAGCTGCTTCCAAGTTTTTATCTGAGTAGGCTCCAATCCCATGTACCATTCAAGGGACGGACCAAACAAGCTGTCTTGAAAGAAATGCATCAGCATCCTCTCATCGTTTGAATAAGCCGACATCCTTCTATAGTATGATCGCACATGCACCTTTGGACAGGTATCCCCCTTATATTTGTCGAATGTGGGAGCTTTAAACTTTAGCGGCACCCTTAGGCCAGGCACCAGACCCATTGTGGTCATATCTAAACCGACAGCACTTTGACTCACAACACCTTTCATTTGCTCCTCGAGCATCTTGATTCTCTGAGAGTCATCTATAGGACCTTCAAAACCTCCGCCAGAGAAAGCATCTTCTTGCTGATCTTCTAGCCAATTACCGTTCCCATTTCCGTATCCATCATACTCGTTGTTACGGCCAAATCTAGTCTGATTCATCACAGGGCCCCGCCCCCTGTTACCATACCCTGGAGCGACTCCAGCAGGTCCAAAAGACATCATTCCAGCACCATTCCCATTACCGAATCCGCCATAACCCTGATTGGTATTACCAAATCCATCCTGTCCGAAGCCCTGAGCGTTGAAGCCGTACTTCCCAGCATGATCAAACCCCTGGTCGTTATAGCCAAATCCGTTGTTACCGAAGCCATTACCTCCAATGTTATCACCACCCAGATTGGCATCTCCAAACCCAACGTTGTTGACGACAGTCTCGTTACCGATTCCTGCATTACCGTTCCCGGCGCCAGCGCCGTTGTTCGTATTCACAGCAGATATGTTCACCACAGGTGGAGCTACCGGTGTAGGAGTACCATCCCCGGGGATGGTGTCAACACACACAGAGTTATGGTCTTCGTTTTCGTGCCCCGCATTTCTCATCAGCAAAGGCTGCACCAAAGCCTGCAAGTTTTCCTGGCCTTTCGCAATGGTCTCCATTGTCTGCATGAATAGTGCCAGCTTCTCACGCATGTCCTGCATTTCATTCTGCATCTGATCCATAACTCTTCTGCAGTTGGTACGAGTAGAGTATCGGTGCGGGCGTTGACTTTCAATCCTAAAAAGACCTGTACGGTGCAGGAGATGAGATACAGTTCAATAATCACCTGTAATGCAGTAAATGAGTGACAACGACATGATTAATTCAGAAAAATGCATAGTCACTTTATTAACATCACCATTCGAAACATACAATGTTTAACAGCAAGTAGTAACTAACAGAAAAGAAACTACAAATGCAAATGATAAAAAGTCTGAGGACTGCCAATGCTGAGGATGTCTGCCCGTCTGGACCACTGGCTTCTGGAAATGAATCTGCGAGCTCAGACAGTTGAGAGGTTGGCATGAACAAACAAAACTCCTTCTGGAAAGGAAATGTACTCTTGGTCGATCAACTGTTGTACTTTTTCCTGAAAAGCTTTGCAATCTTCAATTGAGTGCCCTGGGGATCCGCCATGGTAACCACACCGGACGTGGGGATTGTACCCAGGAGGGTAAGGCTCTGGAACAGGCTTAAGAGCTTTCGGTTCCACTAAGGAACTCTGAATCAAATGCGAAATAATCTGGCTATACGGCACAGGCACTGGATGGAAAGGAGCATTCCTTCGTTCCACGTTGTTACAAGGTCTGCTCTGATTCTGGCGCTGATTTCGACAACCTCGGTCACGAGTTCGCTGATTTGCAAGAGAAGTGATATAAAGTTCCCGATGGGATGCCCTAGGCACAATTGTCTGTCCAGAATAACGAGACACAGAAGATACTGACCGCTGAGAAGACGGAAACCCAACAGATTTTACCGATTCGACTTGAGGATACCCCACATCATTCATGATTGCATTGACCACAATTCCTTCTTCAGTTTGAAAGCTATAGAAAGATTCTGTTTCGCTAGCCTGACCGCTTGAAACATTCTGGATTCTTCCACCATACTCGATGCGCTCTCCTGCCTTTACCAATTGAGAGAAATTTGGTGCAACTCCAAGCATTCTTTTGAAGCACGGGCTCTGCAAGGAGTTTACGAACATGCCTTTCAACTCTCTGTCTTGAAGCGGTGGTTGCACTCTAGCAGCAAATTCTCTCCATCTCTGAACATACTTCCTGAAAGGTTCATTGTTCCCTTGAGACAATTCTTGCAGCTGCATGCGACTAGGAGCTTCATCAAGATTGTAGTCATACTGCTTCAGAAAAGCATCGGCTAAATCCGCCCATGATCGGATCTGATCACTCTCTAACTGCATATACCAACTCAGAGATGCCCTAGTCAGACTATCTTGAAAGCAGTGAATCATCAGCTTGTCGTTATGCACGAACGAAGTCATTCTCCAGCAGAACATAACCAAATGTAGCTTCAGACAGCCATCCATTTTGTACTTCTCGAAATTGGGCACTTTGAACTTTGGAGGCAATACAAGACCTGACACCAAACACATGCTTGCAGCATTCAGATCAAGAGTATTCTTATTCACCAGGGCAGCAATCTGATCTTCCAACGTTTGAAGTCTTCCCATATACTCAGCAGTCAGTGGGTCCTGAATATTAACCTGCGGAACAACTCTTGGAGATGGAACAATCCTTGGAGAATCTGGCGTAGAGAAACTGAAATTGTGATACTCGGAGTCATTGAGAGAATATGGACCTCTGACAGGGGTTTGCACAAGCTGGGCAACATTATCCACTGGAGTCCTTTGACTATTGTTATCTCCTTGATTCACAGCTGTTATGGCTTCCATGAACTGACTCAACTGGTGCTTCAACAATTCAAACTCTGCCCGAGTAACAACCAAGTTCTGCTCTCCTGAAGCCATGATCTTTCCAGATGCTAACTCAAGTCCACTACGGATGTCGGAAATCAACTGATGAAGCGGACAAAAACGGGTAAGCTCCCTGTTCCGGATGAGGATGAATATGCAAAATGAAATGTAAATGCAAACAGTCATGCAAAATGCAAAATGCACACACAAGGGACCAAGTGCCCCTGGCTGAGAAGAATCCACCATACTGGTCTTAATCAGACCCATAACACTGCTCGAACCCGGTCTCCACAAGCCAAAACAGTACTCGAACCTGGTCTCCAACAGACCTCATAATGTTGTCTTCAAATACCACTGAATCTCAATCAAGAAACAAACCGGTATCTGGAGGTCTAGTTACCTGCATAGCCCCAAACCCCTCTCACAGGTAGGTGTCCTAGCAACTGACAATGGTATGGCATCCTATGCGGTCGTTGGCGTCACAGACTTTCAGGGTTGATGATACGATTCCCAGAAGGAGTGGCATTATCAAATCCTGAAGAGGCCTCACTTAGCCAACTTCCAATTGATCGGTTCCCAGAGTCGACAATCCAACTAACCAGCAACCCATGCCACCCAAAGGGTGGGACAAGAAGACAACCAGAAGAACCTCGTCTGAGTGTGGATTTTGCGGGACACTAGGACATGCAAAGCATGTGCGCGCCCGCTACTTTCCACTCTAATTCTAAGTACACTCAAGCCCAGGTCCGACTTATCTCTCAATCATAGAACCCCATTACCCAATAAACAGCAATAATCAAAAATATAGTGCTGAAGGTAAATTACAGAAAACGTAAATCCATACAACATCCACGACGGGAAAACAAGCGTTAGGATTGACTCACTTAGGGGACGTTGATTCCCCAGCAGAGTCTCCAGCTGTCACTATTGTGAAAATCGGCGCCGGCTGAACAGAAGAGTCGCCACCATGCGTTATTTATCCCAACGGAGGGAAAGGAAACGCTTGAAGTAAACCTACCGCAAAGACGGGAAAGGAATGGTCATCGCAACCAAATCCTGGATTCGGGAGTCGGTTATGCAAGGGGAAGGTATTAGCACCCCTCACATCCGTCGTACTCGACGGGATCCACGCTTGTTTTCTGGTACGGATTGTTATTCTATCTACTCTACAGGTCTGGGGTTAAAAGAAAATAAAATTACTCGGCAAAGTATCGCACTTTATGCCTACGTATTCCCGTCTGGAACGAGAAATCAGAGTCAACGTAGTTCGCCTACGGGGAAAGGAGGAGAAGGTTGCTCGCTAGGATATCGCATCCTATGCCTACATATTCTCGCTCAGTACGAAAAATCAGAGCAGCTGTAGTTCAGGCTAACTACGGCTAGACTGGGTGTTCTCACACAGGAGTGAGATATTTAAGTTGTTTTGAGAGGTACGGGAACCTACGGAAACTAAAGCTACGGTCTGGTCTCACATGCGCAAGGGCAAGAGAAAGGGGAAAACAATTAGTCGTCAGCGGGAAAGTCTCGATCGCACAGCAGCGAGAGAATAGACAAGTTAGTTGTTAGTGTGCTCGCTAGGATATTGCATCCTATGCCTACATATTCTCGCTCAGTACGAGAAATCAGAGCAGCTGTAGTTCAGCTAACTACGGGTAGAACGGGGACCACAGCACAAATCTCATTTTATTAATATTCTGAAGAAATTACAACGATTGAGAAATAGGACTAAACTCCTAAAATCTTATCCATCTATCATGGAAAATCAAGTGGAAAATAGTCCCCTAACAAGTGGACTTCTAAAACTACCTCTAAAAAGGTAAAACTCCTATGAAGAAAATATCTATTCTAAAGAAAATATTAAATCTACAAACTAATATTTTTATATTCTTTTTTACTATTTTTTCTTCTATTCTTTTCATATATTCTTTTTCTCATATCTTTTTCACATATCTTTTCATATATTCTTTTTCATATTTCTTTTCATATATTCTTTTTCCTCTATTCTTTTTCATATAAAAAATCTAAACAAATGAAGATAAAAGAAAAGAAAATAATGAAGAAAACAAGGGGGGGTACATAGTCAGTAAAAGGGGGTACACAAGCAAAAAACTAAAACAGAAATAAGGGCCCAGCCCATTACTTCAGCCAAACAAAAAATGGGGAGGGGGGGGGGGGAGAATAAACCGGTGGTGCAGGTCCAAGAAAGCCTCGTTGGGCTTAGGAAAAGCCCAAATGACCCAGCGTCCACTTCTCAGAATACCAAACCAAAACCCTAGTTCCTTCTACCTGGTTATTCACTGTTCATACACAAAAACATGAGCCGTTTCATCTTGCTCTCAGCCTCTCCCGTCTCCTTCACTCGACCCTCACCAAACCTTCACAACAATCTCAGATTTTTCTCTCACTCAAACAAAACTTCACTAATCTTTCTCCCTCTGATTCAACCCTCGTTCAATCTCTTCAACAATTTCATCACAACCTCACAAAAAATGTTTCCAAATCCTTTCTATCTCACTCTGATTCAACCCCGTTCCACTCTATCCCTATCTCTCGGTCTCAATATCATCAAAGTTGTTCATATGGAAATGATGGTGGTGCGCTTTGAAGAGATTCATGAAGATTTCTGAAGAACCACGTTCTTGGCGAAGAATCGATGATGATGATATTTGAAGCAAAATCTGGAGAGTTACGAAGATCTTGAGGTTACCGGCCAGATGACGATCTTGAGCGCTTTGATCTGAGTTTTTTTGATGAGGCGATGAAGAATAAGGATACGAAAATATGGAAAAAACTCAACAGCTAACCTCTTGAAGATCCAGGATGCATGTTCGTGGATGAGGATCCTTGCCAATCGTGGAGTAACAATCATGATATGGAAAATCGTGGATGGTGTTCTTTGTTGATGACTTGAACCTTTGAAGATTCTGAGTTTTGTTGAAGATCTTGAGTATCATTCGCAAATTTCTGGAGATCTTTGCTAGAATGCTGATGAAAGAGATGAATCTTGATGATTCGCTGGAAAAATGATGTGAAGGTTCTTGGTTTTCTAATAATCGGTTGATGAATCTGATGAACTTCATATGAGGATTTCTGGAAAAATGATTATTGATGATGAAGATTGGGTCGGAGAAGATGAAGATGCGATGAATTCTGAGGATTTTGGTGTTTCCGGCGGGTTGTTGCGGTGGTCGGAGGGAGTTAGGGTGGTCGGAGGTGAGCGGTTAGGGTGGCCGGAGAACTTTGGTGGCGGTGGTTGCATGGCCGGCGGCCATGCAACCGGTGAAGCTCCGGTGAGGACAAGTGGCGGTGTAGGTGACAGAGGGAAGTGTGAGAAGGTGCCAAGTGTGATGTGAGGTGTCTGAGAGCTTGCAACGTGGAAGCTAAGTGGAGACTTTCTAGAGTGCACGCGTGGAGGGTTTTATAGACTGACACATGGCTGGACTTTGACTGGGCCTCCACCACTATTCTGGGCCCACAAAAATTAATAAAGGACTGATTAAAAAGATTAAATGGACTAAAACTGATTGGATTATTCACAGAAATTAATGACTAACAATGGACCTAATTAAGACAATTAAGACTCGTTTAACAATGCTGATTAAAACAAACTGACTCAATTAATACTAATTAAAATCTGATCAACATTAAAAAGCTGGCTAATTAAACCTAATCAAACAATTAAAACTAAACAATTAACTCTCCTCAATTAGATTAATAAAATCTATAAACTCTAAAAAGGATTATTCTAACAATTAATGTTCTAAAAAAACTATTAAAGATCTATTTAATATCTAAAGAGCAAATATTAAAACAAAACCCATTATATCCTAAAAATGATTTAAAACTATTGAAAATATTAAAAGAAATCTATTTAAATTCTAGATAATCTATATTAAAATCCGTAAAAGGCTATTAAACCCTAAAAATGCAAACAAAGGCAAATAACCAACATAAAAGAGAGCGTGAGACCAGATCGAAGCAAACGGTAAACCCCGACATCAAGAACCTCCAAAATCACTGCGTAAGCTGAAAACACCCAGGAAGCGCGTGACTTCTCAAAATAACCTCCGATTGTCCGAACCGGTCTGAAATACCCGAAATGCGACAGCAGGGCTGTAATCCCGATAAAATCACCATGATTGAGAAAATGCACTATATGCAGTATGTAAATGCGAATGCGAAATGTGTCGAAACATCAAGCCAGATACGGGACCCGGTTGGTCAAATTTTAGGGTGCAACAATGATCAATCCTCAACTTCAACCAACCTTAGGTTTCTTTATACTAACATGATCACCACATTGCCCTAATCAAAACCAGCTATTAACCTTGCATTATCACTCACTATATCACAAGTTCTTGCTCCATAAAGAAATGGTATCCATAACTGAAACTCCACAAAATGATCCTAAACTCTTCAGAATTCATCACCTAGGTGTCTCTAGCCATTCTAAACTAATAATTCAACCTAACCATGCCTAAATAATGAGGTGAAAGAGATTTTGTAAACCTGGTTTCTTGGTATGGCAGATGATGGAATCCTTCACTTCAAGGCTTGAAACTCTTCAAGAATGATCCTTGGATGATGAAACTTCTACTGTTTGCAAAAAATCTGAGGGAGAGAGCTTGCACTTCAAGATTCGAATGTGAATGGCTTCTTGCAAATTCAATTGGAAAACCTTCAATCTTCCATCAATGGAGCTTCAATTCAGCATGCACACACTCAGAGGGATCTATGGAAAGTGTTTGTGAAGAAAAAATGGATGGCAATGAGGAAGAATGAAGAAATTGCACTTGACTTGCAATGGAAGCTTTTGGATTTCACTCTCTCTTTCATGCACCAATTCTCACCAACCTTGCATCTGAGCAAGTTACAATCATCTTATAGAGTGGTTTAGAATCATCTAGAACCCCCTAGAACAATCCAATGAGAAATTGAACTTTTCATGTCATGGTATTTTGATTTCTCATTCTCCTTACATGCTATCTCATGCCAAGCTCCTTGTAATAACCAATTCTGACTTGAATTTATATCCCCACATGAGATTTAAGATGAGTTACAATGCATAACTACCTTGCTTATTGAGTTTGGCCTTGTTTTGCTTTGGTACCTTAATGTGCAAGTAAGCCTTTTCCAAAGAAGCCCTATGATCCAAGCCTCAAATCAAAATTGTGGCTGAACCATTGTTCTTAGAATGTCATTTGGAGTCAAAATGACCTATTACATGACATGGTTTGGACTTATAGCTTGTGATTTATGATTTTCAATTTCACTTTAATTAACTTATGCCTCCATTTTAGGCCATTTTTATCACTTTTTGATATGAGTCTTTTCAACATCTCATGACCTCCCTACTAGCCTTAAAACATCATTCTAAGCAAGTTTGATGTTGAAGATATTTCCATTTGAAGCTTGGAAGTAGGAGATATGGCCTTATGCTTGAAATGACCTATAACCTCCAAATGACCAAAATGCCCTTGACTTGTCAAAGCCATAAGTTGAGTTCTACATATCCTATCAAGGACTTATAGTACTCTCTAGAAAGCTAAGAAGATTATCTACAACATTCATGTTTACCAAGAATCCATAGGAATCATCCTACTAGGGCAAAAGTTGGATGCAAGTTGGGTGACTTTCAAGGACCCAGATTCACATACCTCAGATGACCTGTAATTTGTCAAAGTCATAACTTGAGCTCTACAAATCCTATCAAGGACTTCTACCACTCAAATTAAATCTAAGAACAATCTCTACAACATTCATGTTGTGGGGAAGATGAGATGACAATCACATCTTGAGCTAAACTGCCTTGAAGATAGGGATCAAACTAGGGAATTTTACACTGTCAATCCTTAGAAACCCTAGCTTAAAACTTCTCAAACTCTTCAATCATGATGAGTTGGTCTAGGAATCATCCTTATAGCATCTCAATGCATCATTCCATGATCACATGGCTCTTGGATTAGGTCTCAACCTTCTCCAAATCATCAGTTGACCTAGGGTCGACCCAGTCAAACCCTAATTCCACCACTCATGGATGAATCTTCTGAATTCTTGCATAATAACCTCTCTAGGCTTCATGATGGATTTCAAGACATCTCATAAGCTTTCTCAAAGCTTCAAGTCCATCCTCATAGTCTCAGAATCATCTGAGGAGCTCCCACAACTCTCAAGTTATGAGGCACATAACCTTGGTTTCAACCAATCTCTCTGAGGATCTCTTGAGTTCTCTGACAAGGATATCAACCCTTGAACACTTGTCTAACCTTCTTGGCTAGCTTCAAAGTCTCATACAACTCTTTATGGGTAAATAAATGTTGGTCAAATTTTGGGGTGCAACAGCTGCCCCTATTCAAACGGCTTGAACCTGACTGGGTGAAGAGCGAACGGCTCTCAGCCAATCAAGGTGCGAGACGGTTGAATACCGGTAAACCCGGAAATTTGCCAACTGCACAAGTACACGGTACTCTGCCGGGAACAAATCTTCGATAACTGGAATCATAGCTGCACGGCAACTAGCTGGAGAATCACTGATCTGACATCGCCGTCGGACAACCAAAACACCCAACATCGCCGCTGGAAAGCTAAATCACCTGACAAACATCCAACATTGCCGCTGGAGAACTAAACCTGACATCGCCGTCGGAAACAAAACACCCAACATCGCCGCTGGAAAACTAAATCACTTGACATACCCAACATCGCCGCTGGAAAGATAAACCACCTGACATCGCCGCCAGGAACGAACATCCAACATCGCCGCTGGAAAACTAAAGAATCTGACATCACCGTCAGAAAACAAAGAATCTGACATCGCCGTCGGAAACAAGCATCCAACATCGCCGCCGGAAACAAACATCCAACATCGCCGCTGGAACAACAAAGAATCTGACATCGCCGTCGAAAACAAAACACCCAACATCGCCGCTGGAAAACTGAAGAGTCTGACATCGCCGTCGGACAACCAAACACCCAACATCGCCGCTGGAGAACTAAATCACCTGACATTGCCGTCGGACACAAACACCCAACATCACCGCTGGAAGACTAAATCACCTGACATCACCGCCAGAAACGAACCTCCAACATCGCCGCTGGAGCAACTACCCACCTGACATCGCCGTCAAGTACTCAACATAATCTGACTTCGCCGTCAACGCTCAACATTGTCTGTCCTCGCCGTCAGGGTGAAGAAACTTCATTGGGGAATTGGTCACACGGTAACCGGTAATACATAGTCGATCATGCCATCAGGCATTCAAAGAACAATGTCGGGCATCAGCCGGACTTCAACCATCAGGTTGATCCTGCCCTCAGGCATTCCAAAGAAATTGTCGGGCATCAGCCGGACTTCAACCATCAGGCATTCAAAGAAACTGTCGGGCATCAGCCGGACTTCATCAGCAAGTCGGGAATAGAATTCTTGGTCAATCATGAGCCAACTGGGAACATCTAAACCACTGCCATCAGGCACTCTGCATCAGCTGAGAGAATTGCTTCATTACACGGCCAGACTTCAATCATGGAGCCTTCAAAGGATATTTCAACTTCGCCGTTGGAAAACCTGCTGAGGAGGATGCTTCGCCGCTGGGGAATCTGGAGAACTATCAAGTAACTCCACTCCGGGGGTCCAGAAATCATTCTGGATGAATCAACTCTGCTGAGGACTTCAAGAATCATCTTGGACAAATACCTCCGCCAGGGACCTTCAAGAATCATCTTGAACCGATAACCATTCTGGAGATTTCAGGACTCATCCTGAGCGAATGCTCTGTTGGGGATTTCAGGAATCATCCTGGGCAACTCTTGCTGGGGACAAACCAATCATGGCTTGAGCAGCTTCTAAGGATTCGGCTCTCTTGGGGCTTCAGGAATCTTCCTGGGCAACCTTCACTGGGGACCCTACTGGGGAGCTTAAGAATCATCTGAAGCAAATAGTCCTGCTGAGGAATTCAAGAATCATCTTGAACCGAATACTTCGATGGGGAATTCAAGAATCATCTTGAGCAAGCGACTTCGTTGGGGAGAATGTCAGGAATCATCCTGAGCAATCAATTCTGTGGCGGAACACCTGCAAAACAAGAACGGTAACAACCTAGATCATGTTTATTATGCATATGCTTCGGCAATGGCGCAATGCTCCACACGGTGGAAATGCTATGCGTTTATGATAAATGCTATGCAATCATGCACAATGATGCGATCCCATCAGCAAAATAAATGCCGAAGGGAGAATCTTCCTGTCAAGGAGAAAGAACTACTCAGATAGAGGAATCATCCTGCTGAGGAGAACGTGGTCACGCCAATCTCAATTGGACTCCGCAGGGGGCACAACTTCAGCTGACTACTGCGGGGGAAACAACTTCAGTTGACTACTGCATGGGGACAAAGCTCTACGAGAACCTGGACCTGCTGAGGGAAGAGCGATGTCAATCGCGGGAATAAACTGCGTGGCCTTCTCGGCTACTTCTCTGGAGATAACAGCTCTATGGGGAAACAACTTCAGTTGATCAAAACTCTACTGGGGAAAAAACCAATCATGGTCTGAGCAGCTTCCAAGGATTCGGCTCTCTTGGGGATCTGCAAACTCGGCTGAGGAAGGAGAAATCATTCTGCTTCGCTGGAGAGTACGACTCTGGTGAGGAATTTCAATTCCGCTGGAGAAGAAGGAATCATCCGACTTCGGGGGAGAGTACAACTCTGGTGGGGGATTTCAATTCCGCTGGAGACTTCAGTATGGCACCATCAGTTGCTGCATACTTCGGAGTACGAATAGTTTCCTACGAAACCTGCACTTGTGACCCGGTGCTGGGGGACATAATTCATGCTTCGGCGCCTGATTCAGCTGAGGAGATGACGTTCCTTCAGGACGTATCTGGTTGGGGAAGAGAATCATCTCTGCCTGGGGAGACACATCAATGCTCATGATCTTGCGTTCAGACTCTACGGGGAGAGGCTACTGAACTCTGCTGGAGAAGGAGGAATCATCCTGCTTCGGGATGCGCACGACGCACTGTCTGGAATATGCTACACCTGTAACAACACAAACAAACGGACAAGATTCCCTTCTCAAAGGGGCCTATCAAGGTTATTATCTCGTGACAATATTCAAGCAATCAATTGTTTCAACAATCAATGGCCTAGGCCAGTAAGTTTATGTATGCGCATTTTATCAAAAACATCGGCGTTCTTTTTCGCAAACAAAACAGATAAATGCTAAACAGACAAACAGAATTGCTGAATAGTATGCATTTTATTGATAACGAACCCCTGAATGGGTAAAATGTTTTACAACAGAGGCAAGCTCCTGGAATGAGGAAGCCGCACAAAAATAAAACATAAATATACATCAGTATATACAAATGTCGGCAACGAGGCGTAGACGAACACCATGAGTTGATCCCTCTAAGACCCACTCGACTTCGATACTTCTCCGACGCTTCAGCTTCGGAAGAGATTGATTCAGATGAACGGCCTTCAGGTCCTCCAAACCACTAAACAATGAAAGTCCACACGTGGAACGCAGTCATTTGCTGTTTCAAATCCCTAACTTTTGCGTGAACCGCCCTTTACGGGTTTTCAGTTCACCGGGATACCCTTTTTTGCCGAAGCCGCCCAGTGTAGGTTTTCGACTTCGCGGGTGTACATTTTTTCAATATATCCCTAATTTTTTCCCGAACCTTTTATTCTGTTTTTGGTTCGCCGGGATGGCCCTTTTTTGCCTGGACTCTTTCTTTTTTGTCCAGCGGGTCGCTTTCAAGCAAAGTATTTTTTAACTGCGTCCGCGTTCACCGGGGATGCAAAATCTTCACCATCCATCGTGGATAACAACAAAGCTCCTCCCGAGAAGACCTTGCTGACGACGTACGGACCTTCGTAATTCGGAGTCCACTTGCCCCGGTGATCGGAGTGTGGAGGAAGAATCTTCTTCAGGACGAGATCACCCGTCTGAAAGCTTCTAGGACGCACCTTCTTATCATAAGCTTTCTTCATTCGGCTTTGGTACAGACAACCAAATGCAATCGATGCTAACCTCTTCTCGTCCATCAGGCTGAGTTGGTTCAGTCGATTCGTAATCCATTCTGCCTCGTCGAGTTTCACATCAACCAAAACTCGCAAAGAAGGGATCTCCACTTCTAACGGTAGGACAACTTCCATACCGTACACCAAGGAGAAAGGAGTTGCCCCGGTTGAAGTACGTACCGTCGTACGATAACCGTGCAGTGCAAATGGCAGCATCTCGTGCCAATCTTTGTATGTCACAACCATCTTCTGAACAATCTTCTTTATGTTCTTGTTGGCTACTTCAACAACGCCATTCATCTTCGGCCGGTAAGGAGATGAGTTGTGGTGTTCAATCTTGAAACTCTGGCACAGCTCCTTCATCATCTTGTTATTCAGGTTCGAACCATTATCAGTAATGATCCGCTCGGGAATTCCGTAACGACAGATGATATCCCTCTTTATGAACTTAGCCACCACCTGCTTGGTCACATTAGCATACGAGGCTGCCTGCACCCACTTGGTGAAGTAGTCGATAGCTACCAGAATAAAGCGATGACCGTTAGACGCAGTGGGCTCGATCTTGCCTATCATGTCGATGCCCCACATGGAGAACGGCCACGGGGAGGACATGACATTCAATGGGCACGGCGACACATGAACTTTATTAGCATAAATCTGGCATTTATGACATCTCTTCGCGAATCTGAAGCAATCCGACTCCATCGTCAGCCAGTAGTATCCTGCTCTCAGGATCTTTCTCGTCATAGCATGCCCGCCGGTGTGCGTACCAAATGTGCCTTCATGGACTTCTTCCATGAGCATACTCGCCTCTTTCTCATCTACACATCTGAGTAGCACGAGATCGTGGTTTCTCTTATACAACACTCCATCAGGATTGAGGTAAAAATTTCCAGACAGCCTCCTCAGAGTCTTCTTATCTTGGGTTGACGCACCCGCAGGATACTCCTTAGTCATAAGGAAAGTCTGGATGTCATGGAACCATGGCTTGCCGTCGGCGGCTTCCTCGATTGCAAAGACGAATGACGGTCTATCAAGACGGGAAAGTACAATTCTTGGAGCCTCATTCCAAAAATTGACCTTATACATTGAAGCCAACGTGGCTAAGGCATCAGCCATCTGATTTTCCGCTCTGGGCACATGATGAAGTTCCACTCGATCGAAGAACGGAAGTATCCTTCTGGCATAGTTCATGTACGGCACCAAATTAGGTTGACGAGTCTCCCATTCCCCTTTAATTTGGTTGATCACAAGCGCTGAGTCACCATATACGTCTAGATTCTTGATTCTCAAATCAATTGCCTCTTGTAGACCCATGATGCATGCTTCGTACTCCGCCTCATTATTGGTGACTGGAAACGTCAGTCTCGCAGTAAACGGGATGTGGGATCCGTGGGGAGTCATGATGATAGCCCCGACGCCACTTCCATAGGAATTAACCGCCCCATCGAATATCAACTTCCACTGGGATTTCCTATCTGGCCCCTCGTCGGGCAACGGCTCATCGCAATCCTTCACTTTGAGAAACATAATATCCTCGTCAGGGAATTCAAACTTCATCGGCTGGTAATCCTCGATCGGCTGCTCGGCAAGGTAATCAGACAATACACTTCCCTTGATGGCCTTCTGGGACACGTACTGAATATCATATTCCGTTAACACCATTTGCCATCTGGCAATCCTGACCGAAAGAGCCTGCTTCTCGAAGACGTACTTGATCGGATCCATCTTCGAAATTAGCATGGTGGTGTGATTGAGCATGTACTGTCGTAAACGTTTGGCAGCCCAGGCCAGTGCACAACACGTCTTCTCCAGCATCGAGTATCGAGATTCACAGTCAGTGAACTTTTTACTCTAGTAGTAAATGGCATGCTCCTTTCTGCCCGTCTCGTCGTGCTGACCGAGAACACACCCCATACTATTCTCAAGAACTGTCAAGTACATGATTAAGGGCCGTCCAGCCACTGGGGGTATCAAGATTGGAGGTTCTTGAAGATACTGCTTTATCTTGTCGAATGCCTTCTGGCAATCTTCATTCCAAGTAATCGCCTGATCTTTCTTTAAAAGCTTGAACATCGGTTCACAAGTGGCCGTGAGTTGAGAGATAAACCTTGCAATGTAGTTTATTCGGCCCAAGAAACCACGAACTTCTTTTTCTGTTTTCGGCGCTGGCATTTCTTGAATGGCTTTTATTTTCGCAGGATCAACCTCGATGCCTCGTTCACTAACGATAAACCCCAGTAACTTTTCGGACCGCACTCCGAAAGTGCATTTGTTAGGATTCAGCCTCAACCTGAACTTCCTAAGCCTCTCAAAAAGCTTCAATAAGTTGACCAGGTGCTCTTCCTCCGTTTGGGACTTCGCAATCATGTCATCAACATAGACCTCGATCTCATGATGAATCATATCATGAAACAAAGTTACCATTACTCGTTGGTAAGTGGCCCCTGCGTTCTTCAGACCGAAGGGCATTACCTTATAGCAAAATGTTCCCCAGGGGGTGATAAACGTCGTTTTCTCCATGTCCTCCGGCGCCATCTTGATCTGGTTGTAACCGGAGAAGCCATCCATGAACGAAAACACGGAGAACTCGGCTGTGCTATCGACCAACACATCGATATGAGGCAGCGGGAAATCATCTTTAGGGCTCTCCCTATTCAAATCCCGATAATCGACGCACATGCGTACCTTACCGTCCTTCTTCGGTACAGGCACTATGTTGGCGACCCACGGAGGGTAAGTGGTGACCGCTAAGAAGCCAGCATCAAGCTGTTTCTGCACTTCTTCTTTGATCTTAACGGCCATATCTGGTTTCGTCCTCCTAAGCTTCTGCTTGACGGGAGGGCAATCTTCTCGTAGCGGCAAGTGGTGGACCACGATGTCCGTGTCAAGTCCGGGAATATCTTCGTATGACCAAGCAAAGACGTCACTATACTCTCGAAGCATCTCGACCAATCTCTGCTTGACATCACTCTGCAACGCAGCCCCTATCCTGACATTTCTGACGAGCTCTTCAGAATCCAGGTTCACGATTTCGATCTCCTCTTCATGAGGCAGAATAACCTTTTCCTCTTGTTTCAACAAGCGGGCCAACTCCTCAGGAAGGTCTTCGTCTTCATCAATCTCTTCTTCGGCTTGATAGATCGGGCAATCGAAGTCGAAGTGAGCCGTAGAAGGTCCAGAGTCGATGTCATCTGTTATGTGGATCCTGCAATAACAAGGGTTAAGTTTAAAACAAGAATATGCAGGTTAGCACAAACCCCATTGCCATTTTACTGTTTTTCAAAACAAATATAAAACAGGAATAACAGAGATCACAATATTTGAATACGAAGAAAACGCCTTTGATTTATTAACAAAATGCATGTACATAATCCAACAAGGCCCTGACAATAAAACCGCTATGCCCCGGGTAGGACATAGGGTTGTACAATGATTGAAAAAAGTAAATCATTACTCTTCACTTGTCATCGGGATGATATCCTTAATGGTCCAATTGTTGAGGCCCTCGCCTGGCTTGCTTGGCTGAATCCAAGAGTCGAGATCACAATCGCTATCCCCGCTGTCTTCAGACGCCGCGTTGATGCTTTCGAAGATCACTCCGCCACTGGTAAATAGGACCGGCCCCTTACCCTGAGATGTGCTGCTAGACGAAGAAGAAGAAGCTTCAGCTCCAGGAGAATACCCCAACCCAAACTTATCCTGCTTGTTCGGTATCTCCAAAACATGCCCCCAGCCTGGGGTGGATCCGGCTTCGACGACGGCCCGAGCTTCTTTGAATGAGGAGAGATTCATCTCTGGCTTTTCTGTGACTACAGGAGCTACTTCTTTCACTTTGACGGCTTCAAATGCCTGGCAGAGAGTTTCATGGATTTCGCCATCCATTTCCACATACTTAAAGGATGACAAATGGCTCACCATTATGTCCTCCTCGCCACACACGGTTACTATGCTTCCTCCGACATCATATTTGAGCTTTTGGTGCAACGTGAAGGTCACGGCACCAGCAGCATGGATCCACGGCCGGCCCAAGAGGCAACTGTAGGCAGTCATGATGTCCATGATATAAAAGACCGTGTCAAACATTTCCGGACCGACTTGGATCGGCAGGGTCACCTCCCCGAAAACGTGGCGTTTAGTCCCGTCGAACGCCTTCACCACCAGGTCACTGGGTGTGCAGAGCAATCCGCGAGTGTCCAACTTCATTAAGGCCTTCTTTGGGAGCACATTAAGTGACGAACCCGTGTCCACCAGCACGTGCGACATGATTGTGCCCCTACACTCTATCGAGATGTGCAGGGCGCTATTGTGATTCCTCCCTTTTGGTGTCAGCTCTAAATCTGTGAAACCTAGCCCATTGCCAACATTAACGTGGGCTACCACCTCTTCTAGCTGATTCACCGATATCTCTTGTGGTACGTAGGCAACGTTCAATACCTTTAGCAGCGCGTTGCGGTGTGCTTCAGAACACAGCAACAAGTTGAGAATAGAAATCTTCGACGGCGTCTGATGGAGATGGTCTACAATCTTGTAGTCGCTCTTTTTGATCAACCGCATAAACTCCTCGGCATCTTTGACAAGCAAATCCTTCTCTACCCCACACGAGACTTCTTCGACGACTTTGCTTTTACCCTTATCGGCCGCATCAGCTCTGACCGCTTTCTCTGCCACGACCTCTGGCGGTGCAAATACTCTCCCGCTGCGAGTAACACCACTGATTCCTGCAAGATTCTCCACGGTCGACCCATACGGTTCCAACTCTAACTTTTGACCGTTGCAATAGACTTCAGCCCCATAATGCCACGGAACAGCGTTAGTGCTCTCGAATGGTATTGGCCCAGCTTTGGTAATAGTGATTGTGGGCGGCCTGGGCGCAGAAATGGTTATTGGCCGGCGAGGGATGGTGATGGTGGCGACTTCATCGGCCTGCTTCAACACTACCTCTCCTGATACACTTTCAGCCCTCCGGCTAAACTGCAGAATCCCTTCAGCCATCAGACTTTGAATTCCTTCAACCAACTGCTCACATCCATCAGAATGTGTAGCACAGTCCATGCATAGTTCTCCGCATCCCGGAAAGAACCCTTTTTTCAGCAACTTAGCTTTGACGAAGCTGAGCGGCGTCTTTAGGTCTCTGACATCAGTCAACAGATCTGCACTCTCTTCTTCGATAATGGCGTTCACTCCGCCTCCCCTATGATTCGGCATAGGATTCTTCGTGACATTGGGCACATTATCGGAGAAGTTAATGATCTTGGCATCTACCAGGTCCTGTACCTTATGCTTAAAGGCTTTGCAGTTCTCGATTGTGTGGCCTAGTGCCCCTGAGTGGAAATCGCAAGTGGCATTTGCGTCGTACCCTGGTGGAGGTGCCCCTGTCAAGGGAGCCATCGTCCTCTTCTGAACCAACTGAAGCTGAAGCAAAGTCTGCAAGAGCTGCGCATACGACATGGGCGGTGCTTCGAAGTGACGGTTTGTCAAAGATGCCCGATTCTGGTACTTTCTATATCCCTGTTGATTCGGTTGCGGCTGCTGCTGCTGCGGAGCTGCTGGGATATTTATACTGGCTATCTGCTGCTGAGGGCCCTTGCCCTTTCTTCGAGCGTTGGTCACAACACTCGCTTCGCCTTCTCGTCGTTTACCAGCATAAGGTTTCTTTCCACCTCCTCTAGCTGAGGATGCTTCTCCTTGAATTTTCCCGATCTTGATTCCATTCTCGATATGCTCGCCCATGATAATGAGAGCTGAGAACGTCCCAGACATACCGATGACTAACTTTTCATAGTAAACCCCTGGGAGGGTAGCCACAAACATCTGCACGAGCTCGCGTTCAACCATCGGCGGTTGAACCCGGGCTGCCAACTCACGCCACCGCTGGGCGTACTCCTTAAATCCTTCATTATTCCTCTACGACAGGTTCTGGAGCTGAACTCGATTCGGGGCCAAGTCGCTATTGTACTGGTAATGGTGGACAAACGCTTCAGCGAGATCCTTCCAGGTACGCACGCTAGTAGGCTCCAGGCCCATGTACCACTCGAGGGATGGCCCGGAAAGACTATCTTGGAAGAA
Source organism: Lathyrus sativus (assembly GCA_963859935.3). Lineage (NCBI taxonomy): Eukaryota > Viridiplantae > Streptophyta > Magnoliopsida > Fabales > Fabaceae > Lathyrus > Lathyrus sativus. Next base: position 263,608,670 of record OZ012738.1, read on the forward strand.
GTGCATCAGCAACTTCTCATCCTCTGAATAGGCAAACATCTTCCTGTAGTACGATCTCAGGTGGACATGAGGGCAAGTGGTGCCCTTATATTTCTCAAAGTCAGGCACCCTGAACTTAGGAGTTACCTTGAAATCAACAATTAACCCCAGCTTGGACATATCAACGCCCAAAGTATTCTGATTCTCAATATCTCTCATTTTATCTTCAAGTGCCTTGAATTTGAGCCGCGCTTCAGCATTCAGCTCCCCTTCTGCACCTTTTTGAGAGAACACATCATCCTGATGATCCTCAAGCCATGGTTGAGGCACCAACAAATTCCCGACGCCTGCATTGCCGTTGCCCGGCCCGATGTTGACATTAGCTCCCAGACTCCCATTACCGACGCCTGTCGTATTGAGTCCGATGTTGGCCATCACGTTGCCATTAGCACTGCCATTGCCCCCGGCCACGGGGACACCATTCTGCGGAGTATCAACTGGTGGAGGAGTAGGCACGGCCCCGCCATGGAGTATGCCGTTGCTATCAACCTGGGAGATCAAAGGCTGAACCAAAGTCCTGAGCTGGTCCTGACCATTGGCGATCACTTGCATAAGTTCCATAAAGCGATCCATCCTCTCACGGAGCTCCTGAATGTCTGTCTGCACTTGATCCATGATCCTGGTCGGATTAGCTCTGGTCGGATAACAGTGAATTAGTCTCTGATCAATCCTGGAACCACCAGAGACAGCCTGGGACCTGCAAACCTGAAAAACCTGTAAACACTAACGGTTAGGAAAAACAACAAAATGCCCGCCAAGCAAATGCTTCATGCAAATGCATGCGTGTGTCTGTGTGTTTGGGAGATTTCCCCCGATCCTAGTGCCTGAGTGCCAGTGCTGATAATAATAAGAAGAAGAAGTCCGAGTCCAATCATGGAAACATCAATATCATATATAAAGAAAGCCTATCAAGGCAGTACATAGCATCAGCGAGTACAAGACGAATCAACAGCGTGACCTCAGCCAACAATCCTGGTGATGGTCAGCATACAACAAAGATCAAAACAAAAGGAATACAAATAGTCAAGTACGGCCACCGGCGCGATACTCTTCCAACAACTCCTTCGTCTCTGGATGATCTGGCAGAGTGAGCAACCCCTCGACGAGCAATTCCCTCTGCACAATGGTATACTGAAGTCCCTGAACTGAACTTTCCCATGCTCCTTCGCCGAAGCAATCTTCTAATTTCCGCTTTTTGGACTCAAACGTCAGCTTGCGCTCTTTCAGGTTAGCGAGAGCTTTGTTGAGCTGGCCTTTGGCGGCGTATCTGCGGACAGTTTCTTCATCAAACCTCTGCTCACTGTCCTTCACCTGGGCTTCCAGCTTGGAGATCTGCAGCATCAGCTTATCCTCCCGCTCTTTCCTGGTGGCCAGGGAAGCCTTCAAGTGCTGGTTGAACTTAGATATCCTCCGATATGCCTCGTCCAAGTGCTGCTTCTTCGTAGCCAGTACGTCATTGACAGCCCTGAAGTCTTGACCCATGCGTTCACGCTCGGCTATCTGCTTAGTCAGGTCTGTACCTAGCTGGTTCACCAACTCTGTCTACCTTTTGAAAGAATGAACAGCTTCGTTCCTCTCGCTTCGGAGCTGAGCTAATTCCTTCTCCAGTTCTTCGTTCGCCCGCTTCAATTCATCCCGCTCAGCTAATACCTGGTTATGCTGCTGAATGGGCACAGTAGTAGGCTCTTCGATTGTTGGAGGATTTTCTGGCTTGGCATGAGGAAACGGCATCCCTATAGCATTGGCCCTGGCTCTGATCCAAGTCAAATACGGAGGATAGGCTTGATTGTTGCTTTTTCCCAGCAAAGGCTTTCCTCGCTTACTGATACCATTCCACGCGCGCTGAAGCTTGGACAACAGATCCCCCTCTAGAATACCAGTGAGGTACAGAGATTCCTGTACCTCTTCATCCTTCGGCGGATTCCTCAAAGCATACGCGAACTGGCGGACCAACAACGACGGATTGTAGTTTATACAGCCCTTCCTACCTATCAGAGGCACATTAGGAAATCCGCTGCAACTGAAGATCACCTCAGTACCCAACCTATCTCTGTCGAACCAATCAATATCCTCTGCAGATAAACTCATCAGACGCTCAGGCCACTCAACTGTGGCAGCAGACAAGACAAAAGGACCCCTCTTGGGCAGATGACTTTCAAGCCATTTGTACAGCAAGGGTACACAGCATGAGACGTTCTTCCCCCTCCTGTTCTCGTTCTTGTAGTGGACTGAATGATAGACATCTCCTATCAAAGTAGGGACTGGATTCCCTGAAGCGAAGATGTGAAACGCATCAAAGTCTACAAAATCGGGCATGTTGGGGAACAGAATAATGCCATATATGCATAGAGCGAGGATGGTATTGAACGCGACCCAACATCCGTCCTTGGCACACTGCTGAGCTTTACCCACTAGAAACTGCAATGAGAACCCAGGAACCTTGTTCCAACTAGTCAGCACTAACTCGGAGGCGTCCAAATGAAGTGAAGGAGCTAAACCAGCCAGATCAGGCTCAGCATCCATATGAACAAAAGGCATCTGCCTCTTGATAGGTACACCTAGAAAATCAACATACTCTTCCAGCGTCGGCGCGAGAACAAAGTCCTGAAAAGTAAAACATCTCAACGGAGGGTCGTAGAACTGCAGCAGAGCGTGCAACCCATTCAACTCGAACACAGAAGGCTTATGAACCAAACTGAGCAACCTGCCATAAGATTTCCTGAACTCATCCTTCACAGAATCATCTGCTAGAGCTATCAAACTAGTCAGCTTAACCACATCAGGGGTAGGGAACTTGTAAGCCACAGTCTTCCTCAGAGAGCCCATAACAATACAATAGGAGGCAAGAAATCCTGGATCGGGGAAAACGGTACCTGCAACACAGACACACGTTAATGAAATGCAAATGAGTATGCAAACTAATGCAAAATGCAATCATGCAATAATGTATCCGGGTAACTGCTGTTGTGGAGATTCTGTATCAACAAAACCACGACCGCTGATAAGAAGAAAACCCCGGTGTAGGACCACAAATCTGATCTGCCAAGAACAACCATCTGATAGGACCATATACACAGGATCATAATTCTGCTCTGTCAAGAACAAATGTCTGATAATAAGGACCTCTGATGTATGATCAAGAAATATCTGCTGATGAGGTCTTCAGACCCCAAATCAAAAATCTGCTCTATCAAGAACAAACATACAGCTGCTGATGAGATCTTCAGACCCCACTCAAAAATCTGCTCTATCAAGAACAAACAACATCTGCTGATGAGATCTTCAGACCCCAAAAATCTGCTCTATCAAGAACAAACAACATCTGCTGATGAGATCTTCAGACCCCAACAATCTGCTCTATCAAGAACAAACAACATCTGCTGATGAGATCTTCAGACCCCAAAAATCTGTTCTATCAAGAACAAACAACTGATGACGATACTCTGCTCTGTCAAGAACAGACACACATCCGATGATAAGATCCTCTGATCAAAACCTGCTCTATCAAGAACAGACAAATCTGCAACTGAGAAACCCTGGTACCAACAAAACTGATTCACTGTCAAGAAAACCAGGTAGTTTGAAGGTCAAAGTTTCTTGCAATAAACCCAACCCTGCTCACAGGTATGGACCTAAACTGACTCAAGGTACGACATCCTATGCGTTCATCAGCGTCACAGACTTTCAAGAGGGGTGATACGATACCCAGAAGGTGTGGCATCACCAGCTCATGAAGCGGCCTCACTTAGCTGAATCACAAATGATCGGTCCCCAGAGTCGACAATCCACCAAACCAGCAACTGTCTCAACCCAAAGGGTTGAAAGGGAAGCCAACCGGATGAACCTCGTCTGAGCGTGGATTTCATGAGACACTAGTGCCTGCAAAGCAAGCACGCGCCCACTAATTTCCACTCTAAGTCTATAGTGCACTCAAGCCTGGGTCTGGCTTCTCACTCATCAGAACTCCCATCCCACAACAGCACAGATAATCATATCATACTGGAAGTAAAATGCGGGAAATAAAGTGCGAGAAGTAAAATGCGAAAAATAAACGCAACCCAACAGGTAAACATACAAGCGTTAGGATTGACTCTCGCAGGGAACCGTTGGATTCCCCAGCAGAGTCGCCAGCTGTCGCTTGCGCGAAAATAAGGTGCCGGCATGACAGAAGAGTCGCCACCTTTCGTTATTTATCCCTCAGAGCGGGAAAGGAAACGATCGGAAAAAACCTAACGAAAAAGGGTAAGACAAGGTCATCGCAACCGTTGTCTGGATTCGGGAGTCGGTTACGCAAGGGGAAGGTATTAGCACCCCTCACGTCCGTCGTACTCGACGGGATCCTCGCTTGTTGTGTTTACTTGGACGGGTTGGTTTTATTCTATCTACCTATCAAGGCTGGTTGAAAACAGAAAAGAAAAATGACTCGGCAAAGCGTCGCACTTTATGCCTACGTATTCTCATCAGAGAATGAGAAATCAGAGTCAACGTAGTTCGGCCTACGAAGGGTTTATGGGGGAAGGTAGCTCGCCAAGACATCGCCATCTTGTGCCTACGTACTCTCAACAGGTATGAGAGATCAGAGCTCACGTAGTTCGGGAAACTACGGTTTATTTCCTGTCTTTTACGAAAGAAGTGTTTTTTATTGTGTTTGCGATTTCAACCGCACTAGAGACTATGACCTGAGAGTGAATGCGTCGCATGTCACCCAAAGGGTACCATACTAAACATCCAGACTGTGGAAAAGAAGCTCTCCCACAATCCTTTCTCAGATAGCTTAAGGATCGTAACGTACGAAAGAAATCATTCATGATTACTGTATCTTAAACTGTTTTGAGATGAGAAGAGAACAGGCCCAACTAGGAGGGAGACTATCAAGTCCTACTGTTGTCATGCCATGGATTCATCCTATGGTTGAGGTTTGAACAGGGAACTCCTAGAAGTTGTCATGCATAGGTTTCAACCTAAAGTTCTATCATCAAGTCCTTATCAAAGGAAATGAGAGTCCTAAGGGATCATGTCAATGATACACCAAAACAGACAAAGCATCAACTTAACAGTAAAATGCATGCAATGCAAGTGAGGGAGGAAATGTGTGTGGGGCTTCAGCCTCCACAAGCTCATCTCAACCTCAAGCCAGAATGGATAACAGTAATCATACTGAAATATAAAACGACATGCTATCAAGCAATAACAGTAAACTGCAATCATACAGATAAAAATGAACTGAAATGCCATCAGGCAAACAAACCACATGGGCAAGGGAGCTGGGCTCTACCGAATACCCGCAAGCAAAGCCACACAGTAACAATACAAGCAGAGGGAGCAACTCAACCTCTAGTGCAATCATGCTCCTAGATTCTACCTATTCTAGATATGAACTTATTCTAATGCATCAAACAAGTCAAACAAAACACATCAATACAGAAAAGAAAAAGAAAGCAGATCAACTCCTCTCTCAACTTCAAGCTTCAGCTCTTCCAACAGCAACTCAGTCCTCAGACTTCAATCACTCTTGACAAATATCAATTTGCTTTTCCAGGTTTCAACCCTTCAACATAAGTTTCAACTTATCTTCTCCCTTAAGCTTCAGCTTCTTGATCAGCTCCACCTTCAGGCTTCACCTAATCTTCAGGGATCTTCAAGTATCAACTTGCTCTTGTTGCTCTTCAAGCTTCAGCTGGAATGGGAATACTCAAGGATTCATCCTCTTCAATACTCTTCAATGAAGTCTTCATCTTCAAACTCAAGCTCAACATCTCTCAAGATAATCAAACCAGAGGAAATCACTTACTGGATAAGCTGGGGATATTGAACTGCTTATTTGACCACCAAAGGTGACCTATAAGGGTTCAACATCAAAGGAATGGTTCCCTCAAAAGTTCTACTTCCTAGGTACCTCACTTATCCCTCCAAAGGAAAGAGGTGTATACCATGGAAGGACTTTGAATCATAGGGAGGAATGGAGGTGACAGATACCATCCATGTTTAAGAAAGAAGTTATCTAAGTCTAAACTCTTCCTAATCCCTAACCCTAAAAACAACAAAAAGGAAAAAGATCAAGCTCTCAAGCTCCTCAATCCATCTTCAAGTATTCTACTATGCTCCTCAATGCTCCTTAGAACAAGATCAAGCTCTCCAAGCCCACAAAGCAAAGCAAACAAAAAATCAAGCCCACAAGGGCAACACAAACAATCAACCAATACAAAAATCAACTACAAATAGCATACTACTATATTAAATCCTAATATAATTTCTAAGGGATCCTACATACCTACCCTTAATACCCATATATGCCCCATAGTCTAATTTGTCCTAAAAACCCAAAATCTAAAGTTATTATGGACCTATGTTGAAGTTTAACCTAATTCTACACAACCTAAAGTCATCTAATCAAAACTATCCTAAAAATCATCACAAAATTATGGAATAAATGCAGGGGGAAGCTAAAACACATATCTAACTACTCTAAAAAGAATGACCTAAAAATATTAAGGGAACTACCTAAACTAAATTCTACAAATACATGTACCAACATAAAAGAAATAAAAAGCTATTAAAATGGAAAATATACAAAAAATACTAAAATTCATGAAATGATAAATATTTTTATTTTATATTTTTCTAGACAAAAATATGAAGTAGGAGAAAAAACTCCCATGAAAAAATCTTTAATTTTCAATTTATTATGATTTTCTAAAGTTTGGGATAAAATGGAGAAAAATAAAATCAAAACATGAGAATGGGGTGCAATCAGTAACAATACCCAGTTCAGTTTATTGATGGGATCAACATGGGGGGTGGGGATAGCATGCGCTCTGGGCCCAACAATTAAATCAGAAAAACAATAAAAAACATAAAGAAAATGGAAAAGGACGCGGTGCAACTAGTAATCCATTTCAGTTAGAATTCACAATGGGCCTGAAAAGGGGGTGGGGATAGTCATCATCACTTAAGCCCAACACGCCACCGTTTAATGAAACGGTGCGTTTCACACTTCAGAATTCCCTCCCAAAACAAAATCAAATCGTGGCCCTCCGATCCAGTCCTCAGTCAATGGTCAGCTTCCTCATCCAACGGTCGCGAGATCGTCTTCTTCCTTGAGCTATGGTTTGGCCATGAAACTCCATGAAACAGATTTCAAACAACAAACTTCCACCAACTCGTGCTACCTCAAATCAACATCAAATTCAACCATTCAAAACCCTAAATTGATCCATTTTCTCCCTGAACACGATCCTAGTCTTGAAATGCATTGAAGTGGTCTCTATCATGCAACCCGATAGTGGATCCAAATTAATTTCAAAATATGATCAATCCTCAACTTCAACCAACCTTAGGTTTCTTTATACTAACATGATCACCACATTGCCCTAATCAAAACCAGCTATTAACCTTGCATTATCACTCACTATATCACAAGTTCTTGCTCCATAAAGAAATGGTATCCATAACTGAAACTCCACCAAATGATCCTAAACTCTTCAGAATTCATCACCTAGGTGTCTCTAGCCATTCTAAACTAATAATTCAACCTAACCATGCCTAAATAATGAGGTGAAAGAGATTTTGCAAACCTGGTTTCTTGGTATGGCAGATGATGGAATCCTTCACTTCAAGGCTTGAAACTCTTCAAGAATGATCCTTGGATGATGAAACTTCTACTGTTTGCAAAAAATCTGAGGCAGAGAGCTTGCACTTCAAGATTCGAATGTGAATGGCTTCTTGCAAATTCAATTGGAACACCTTCAATCTTCCATCAATGGAGCTTCAATTCAGCATGCACACACTCAGAGGGATCTATGGAAAGTGTTTGTGAAGAAAAAATGGATGGCAATGAGGAAGAATGAAGAAATTGCACTTGACTTGCAATGGAAGCTTTTGGATTTCACTCTCTCTTTCATGCACCAATTCTCACCAACCTTGCATCTGAGCAAGTTACAATCATCTTATAGAGTGGTTTAGAATCATCTAGAACCCCCTAGAACAATCCAATGAGAAATTGAACTTTTCATGTCATGGTATTTTGATTTCTCATTCTCCTTACATGCTATCTCATGCCAAGCTCCTTGTAATAACCAATTCTGACTTGAATTTATCCCCACATGAGATTTAAGATGAGTTACAATGCATAACTACCTTGCTTATTGAGTTTGGCCTTGTTTTGCTTTGGTACCTTAATGTGCAAGTAAGCCTTTTCCAAAGAAGCCCTATGATCCAAGCCTCAAATCAAAATTGTGGCTGAACCATTGTTCTTAGAATGTAATTTGGAGTCAAAATGACCTATTACATGACATGGTGTGGACTTATAGCTTGTGATTTATGATTTTCAATTTCACTTTAATTAACTTATGCCTCCATTTTAGGCCATTTTTATCACTTTTTGATATGAGCCTTTTCAACATCTCATGACCTCCCTACTAGCCTTAAAACATCATTCTAAGCAAGTTTTATGTTGAAGATTTTTCCATTTGAAGCTTGGAAGTAGGAGATATGGCCTTATGCTTGAAATGACCTATAACCTCCAAATGACCAAAATGCCCTTGACTTGTCAAAGCCATAAGTTGAGTTCTACATATCCTATCAAGGACTTATAGTACTCTATAGAAAGCTAAGAAGATTCTATACAACATTCATGTTGACCAAGAATCCATAGGAATCATCCTACTAGGGAAAAAGTTGGATGCAAGTTGGGTGACTTTCAAGGACCCAGATTCACATACCTCAGATGACCTGTAATTTGTCAAAGTCATAACTTGAGCTCTACAAATCCTATCAAGGACTTCTACCACTCAAATTAAAGCTAAGAACAATTTCTACAACATTCATGTTGTGGGGAAGATGAGATGACAATCGCATCTTGAGCTAAACTGCCTTGAAGATAGGGATCAAACTAGGGGATTTTACACTGTCAATCCTTAGAAACCCTAGCTTAAAACTTCTCAAACTCTTCAATCATGATGAGTTGGTCTAGGAATCATCCTTATAGCATCTCAATGCATCATTCCATGATCACATGGCTCTTAGATTAGGTCTCAACCTTCTCCAAATCATCAGTTGACCTAGGGTCGACCCAGTCAAACCCTAATTCCACCACTCATGGCTGAATCTTCTGAATTCTTGCACAATAACCTCTCTAGGCTTCATGATGGTTTTCAAGACATCTCATAAGCTTTCTCAAAGCTTTAAGTCCATCCTCATAGTCTCAGAATCATTTGAGGTGCTCCCACAACTCTCAAGTTATGAGGCACATAACCTTGGTTTCAACCAATCTCTCTGAGGATCTCTTGAGTTCTCTGACAAGGATATCAACCCTTGAACACTTGTTTAACCTTCTTGGCTAGCTTCAAAGTCTCATACAACTCTTTATGGGTAAATAAATGTTGGTCAAATTTTGGGGTGCAACACTATGCATGGCAACAATGTTCCTCAGTGGGAGAAAGATCAGCAGGAAGATGCATTCTCTCTGCGCGATGTTGGTGTTGGGTTGCCATCTGAGGCTGATAAGAGGATTAAGCTGATTGAAGAAAAGATGAAATCTTTTGAAAATCAGAACTCCATGGGACTGGACATGGCCAATCTGGGGCTGATCCCAGACTTGAAAGTACTGTTAAAGTTCAAAGTTCCCGACTTCGACAAATACAAAGGCACAACTTGTCCTCGGGTTCATCTGCGCTCTTATTATCGTACGATGTTCGCTTACTCAGATGATGAAAAATTGTTAATGCATTTTTTTGAAGACAGGCTTTCTGGACCTTCTCTTGAGTGGTATATGAAGCCTTTGTCAAGCACTATCAGTACAATAGCGACCTTGCACCAAAGAGGGTCCAGCTGCAAAATCTTTCCTAGAAGAACAACGAATCCTTCAAAGAGTACGCCCAGAGGTGGCGTGAGCTAGCAGCCAGGGTGCAGCCTCCCATGGTGGAGCGAGAATTGATTGATATGTTCGTTGCTACGTTGTCGGGCGTATATTATGAGAAGTTGATCAATAGTATGTCAGGTAGCTTTTCTGATCTGATTATTACTGGGGAGAGGGTGGAGAATGACATTAAGCTTGGTAAAATTCATGCTGGCGAAGGATCCTCAGCTGGAGGAGGAAGAAAACCGTTTGGCAATAAAAAGAAGGAAGGTGAGACTAACACAGTGTCTAGTTCTCGGAACAAAAATAGAAATCAGCGTCCACAATACCGTCAGCAGTAGCAGGTTGCAAGTATCACAATACTAGTCGTACCACAACAACAACCACAGCAGTAATAGAATCAGCAAAATTATACGCCCAGACAATTTCAGGATCGCAGGAGAACCGTCAATAGGCAGTTTGACGCGCCTCTAATGCCATATTCTCAATTGCTTCAGCACTTGTTACAGTTGCAGTTGATACAGAAGAGAACCTTAGCTCCGCTGATGGGTGAACCACCACCTAGGCACGATGCCAATGCTCATTGTGAGTTTCATTCAGGTGCATCGGGGCACAATATTGACAACTGTAAGGCGTTTAAACACAAAGTCCAAGTCTTGGTGGATAGCAAAGCCATAAATTTTTCTCACGATGCACCCAACGTCGTACAGAACCCCATGCCCAATCATGGGGCCGCCGAGGTCAGTGCTATCATTGAAGATGCGAATTTGAATCTGGTGTCAGATGTCAATGAGTTAAGGACGCCGTTAAGCTTTGTAAAAGACAAGTTATTGAAGGGAGGTGTATTCCCGGGTTGTGATGAATGTTTGAGCCATTCGGAGGGATGTGAGAAGCTGAAGGACCATATTCAGAGGATGATTAATGATGGAGTCTTGCAATTTAACAGGGTTGCTGAGAAACAGACTGAGGAAGTAGTGACTGAAGAGAGGAATGAGGTTGCGACAATCTCGATTTTGTACAAGACTATTACTATTTCTGCGCCGCCGAGGCTGCCAATCATTATCATTACCAAAGCTGGTCATGTGCCATATAAGAGTACCAAAGCAATTCCGTGGAATTACGGAGCAGAGGTATATTGTAACGGGCAGAAACAGGAGTTGAAGAATTTACCAGTTGATTTTATGGATAATCTAGTTGGAGCTGGGGGAATTACTCGAAGCGGAAGAATGTCCTCGTCACCTGAAGTGGTCGCTGACAAAGCTGATAAGGGGAAGAAAATAATGGTTGAAGAAACTTCTCGAGCTGGTGAGAAGGACTCTTTGGAGAAGGAAGCGGAGGAGTTCATGAGATTGATAAGAAAGAGTGATTACAAGATTGTTGATCACTTGTAGCAAACTCCCTCCAAGATATCCATCTTGTCTCTGTTGTTGTGTTCGGAAGCGCACCAGAATGCTTTGTTGAGAATCCTGAATACAACTTATGTACCCCAGGAGATTTTAGTGAACCAACTTGAAGGGGTTGTAGCACATGTAAATGCAGGTAATGGGCTGGGATTCACGAATTTGGACTTGACCCCGAAGGGGAGGAACCATAATTGTACGCTGCACATATCTATTGAATGCCGATGAACCGTTCTGTCACACGTGCTTGTTGATACAGGGTCATCCTCGAATGTACTTTCGAAGAAGGTGCTGATGAAGTTGGATACCCGTGGTATAATGTGTACACCAAGTGACTTGGTAGTACGTTCTTTTGATGGGACTCGTAGGTCCGTATTTGGAGAGTTGACGTTGCCAATTCAAGTTGGTCCTGAAGTATTTGATGTTGTATTCTACATCATGGATATTCAGCTAGTTTATAGCTGTCTGCTTGGACGTCCCTGGATTCATGCAGCGGGCGTCGTAACATCCACGCTGCACCAAAAGTTGAAATACATGGTGGGTGGCAGCGTTGTCACTGTATGTGGAGAGGAGGATATAATGATTAGTCATTTATCTTCATTCAAATACGTTGAGGTGGATGGCGAAATCCATGAGACTTTATGTCAAGCCTTTGAAAATATGCAAATCCAAGATAAAGCACCGGTTGTGAGCAAGGCGCTAGAAGTGGCCATGTCGTCTTTCAAAGAAGCCCATGCAGTGGTGCAGGCTGGGGCATCATAAGGTTGGGGTTAAATGCTGAATATACCCAACAAGCAGGACAAATTTGGTTTGGGGTACAACCCATCTTCTTCCTCCCAGAGCGCGCCATGCTATAAGGGGCCTGTTAAGTTTACCAGTGGGTGTGTAATCTTCGAGCAGATTAATGCCATATCTGATGAAGACAGGGACAACGACTGTGATAGGGACGCTTGGATTCAGCCATGCATCCCAGGACAAAGCCTCAACAACTGGTCTGTCGAAGAAGTCATATAAGTGACGACAGAAGAGTAATGACTCGTTTTTATGATTATTGTATAACCCCATGTTCTACCCGGAGAATGGTGGTATTTGTCTTCAGGGCCTAATTATTTATGTTTGAACAATCTTTTATCAATTAATCAAAGGGCGTTTTTCTGCATTCAAATATTGTGATCCTTGTCTTTCATGTTTTATTTTTAACAATAAAATGGCAATGTGGTTTATGCTTATTTGCATATCATTTTAAGCATTTAATCATCATCATTGCAAATTTCACTTTGCAAATGACACCGCTCCAGAATCGTCTATGACTCGCTTTGACTTTGATAATCCGATATTTCAAGCCGAAGAAGAGATTGATGAAGATGAAGACTTACCAGAAGAGCTAGCCAGACTCTTGAAACAGGAAGAGAAAATCATTCTGCCTTATCAGGAGGAAATTGAGATCATTAACTTGGGTTCTGAGGAAGTCAAGAAAAATGTCAGGATAGGGGCTGCATTGCAGAGTGATATCAAGCAAAGATTGGTTGAACTGCTCCGAGAGTATAGTGATATCTTTGCTTGGTCATATGAAGACATGCCCGGTCTTGATACCAACATCGTGGTTCATCGCTTGCCGTTGCGTGAAGGGTATCCGCCAGTCAAGCAGAAGCTCAGAAGGACTAGACCAGATATGGCTGTGAAAATCAAAAAGGAAGTCCAGAAGCAGTTGGACGCAGGGTTTCTCACCGTAACAACTTACCCTCCGTGGGTCGCTAACATTGTGCCTGTACCAAAGAAGGACGGTAAGGTACGGATGTGTGTCGATTATAGGGATTTGAATAAAGAGATCCCGAAGGACGATTTCCCGCTCCCTTACATTGACGTATTGGTTGATAATACCGCGCAGTACTCCGTGTTTTCCTTCATGGACGATTTTTCTAGGTATAATCAAATTAAGATGGAGCCGGAGGATATGGAGAAAATAACATTCATTACACCGTGGGGGACTTTCTGTTATAAGGTAATGCCTTTTGGGTTGAAAAACGCAGGGGCAACCTATCAGCGAGCAATGGTCACTTTGTTTCATGATATGATTCATCATGAGATTGAAGTATATGTTGATGACATGATAGCAAAGTCGCAAATGGAGGAGGAACATCTAGTAAACCTTTTGAAGTTGTTTGAAAGGCTAATGAAATTCAGACTGAGGTTGAATCCGAATAAGTGCACTTTTGGCGCCAGGTCCGGGAAGTTGTTGGGGTTCATTTTTAGTGAAAAATGAATCGAAGTCGATCCTGCAAAGATAAAAGCTATTCAAGATATGCCAGTGCCGAAAACGGAAAAAGAGGTTCATGGTTTCTTGGGGAGATTGAATTACATTGCTAGGTTCATATCTCATCTCACATCCACGTGTGAACCCATGTTCAAATTGCTAAAGAAAGATCAGGCGGTTGTCTGGAATGAAAATTTCCAGAGGGCATTTGATAAAATAAAAGAATATTTGCAAGAGCCTCTGATACTGATACCTCCAGTAGCTGGAAGACCATTGATCATGTACTTAACGGTTCTTGAGAACAGCATGGGTTGTGTTCTCGGTCAACAAGACGAGACTGGAAGAAAAGAGCATGCAATATACTACTTGAGTAAAAAGTTCACAGACTGTGAATCCAGGTACTCAATGTTGGAAAAAACGTGTTGCACACTTGCTTGGGCTGTCAAACGTCTGAGACAGTATATGCTGAATCATACAACCATGCTGATTTTGAAGATAGATCCGATTAAATATGTCTTTGAAAAGCAGGCACTTTCGGGGAGAATTTCCAGGTGGCAAATGGTTTTGACAGAGTATGACATTCAATATGTTTCTCAGAAAGCTATTAAGGGGAGTATTCTATCAGAATATCTTGCGGAACATCCGATTGATGACTATTAACCTATGAAGTTTGAGTTTCCCGACGAAGACATCATGTTCTTAAAGATGAAGGATTGCAAGGAGCCATTACCCGATGAAGGTCCAGAGAAGGGTTCCCAATGGCAAATGATATTTGACGACGCTGTTAACTCATACGGTAGTGGAATTGGGGCAATTATCACGACTCCCCATGGTACTCATATCCCATTCACTGCCAGGTTAACATTTCCTTGCACCAATAATGAAGCCAAATAAGAAGCGTGCATTATGGGGTTGGAAGAAGTTATTGATCTGAGGATCAAGAACTTAGATGTATATGGCGATTCAACGCTAGTTGTTAATCAGATCAAGGGAGAATGGGAAACCCGTCATCCTAATCTGATACCTTACATGAACTATGCAAGGAGGCTGTTACCTTTCTTCGATCGAGTGGAGTTCCATCACGTGCCTAGAGCGGAGAACCAGATGGCAGATGCTCTGGCAACGTTGTCCTCGATGTATAAGGTGAACTTTTGGAATGATGCTCCCAGAATAGTCATCTCTCACTTTGATAGGCCGGCATTCGTATTCGCCATTGAGGAAGCTTTAGACGACAAGCCGTGGTATTATGATATCCAGAATTTCCTTAAGAACCAAGAGTATCCTCCAGGGGCGTCGACCCGGGATAAGAAGACTCTGAGGAGGTTAGCTGGGAACTTTTATCTGAACTAGGACGGTGTACTCTACAGGAGAAATTATGACTTAGTGCTTTTAAGATGCATGGACGAAAAAGAAGCAAGTCTACTTATGGAGGAGGTCCACGAAGGTGCCTTTGGTACACATGCCGGTGGGCATGCGATGTCTCGAAAGCTGTTGCGAGCAGGGTATTATTGGCTGACTATCGAGTCTGATTGCTTCAAATACGCTAAGAAGTGTCATAAATGTCAGATTTATGCAGATAAGATTCATGTGCCACCGAGTCCGTTAAAAGTTATGGAATCTCCTTGGCCTTTTTCCATGTGGGGAATTGACATGAATGGCAAGATCTAGCCCACCGCATCCAACGGACATCGCTTCATCCTCGTAGCCATTGATTACTTCACCAAATGGGTCGAAGCGGCTTCGTATGCCAATGTTGTAACACCCCGCTCCCCACTTGAAAATAAATAGCAATTTAAATCAAATTAAAATCAGAGTCATCATAACACAACGGGATGTCACAGAAGAAACTCAACAAAACCTTTCATTAAATGGATTTTCAACAAGTAAGCAGTGGAAATATATACATATATTCACGTCATATACATAAATGTCATATTCATCATATACGGCCAACGACCAAATTATACAAGATATATATATATATATATATATATATATATATATATATATATATATATATATATATATATATATATATATATATATATTTATTTATATATATATATATATATATATATATATATATATATCCACCACCAGGATTCAACAAAACATGATTTGCCACAGGGGCACACAAAATCGTCAGATAAACAAATAAACATAAAACTCCCCAAAGCCCCCGGTGTTACGTAACTGAGCATCCCTACGACTCGCCACAATCCAAGCTATATACATACACACACACACACACCAATCAATTAAACACAAGCACACTAAGTGCTCACGATCCTCCTGATCACATTTATACATTATGTAACGCCCGTTTTATTTCGATTAAATCCAATTATGACTTTGACATGTCACATTGCATCGTAGTCGTATTTGAGTATGAGTTCGTCTCGAAGAAAGGAATTGAATCGGTCGAATTGTCGGAAAAATTCTGGTTTTGTCGGAAAACTTTGAAAATTCGTATCTCTTGATCCGTAAGTCGGATTTGACCCCCGTTTGAAGCGTTGGAAAGCTAAAGAGATGTTATATCTGGAAAAAAAATGAAATTTTGCTGCTATGACGACCGTCACAGGAGTGTGACGACCGTCACACGAGCAAAAACTGCAGTTATGCAGAATTTGAACGTGTTCTGGTGGAATGAGAATTAGTAGCAAAAATATATTCCCGTAGACTCTTTTACCCTCAATTACATCATTTTGGGAAAGAAAAGACTAAAAAGAGAAGTTACGTAATGGAGAGAAAGGAAGAGAGAAGAATTGTCGATCGGTAGATTTGGAAGATTGTTGCAGAAAAATCACCGTAGAGCAGAAGCGGAATCGGAAAGCGTGGAATTGACCTCAATTCTAAGGTAAGGGTGGGGTTCAATTCTATAACTATAGGTATGATCGAATTCATGTGGGGAATCGAGTCATAGGTATAGTTTTCGTTAATCGATAAATATTAAGGAAAAGGTTTCCCTATTGGGACAAGATTTTTATGTAGGAATGAATGTGTTATGTAGTTATTAGTGCGATGCTCTAAGGTTTCCTTATGGGCAAATACGTAGAACGAATATGCTATACGGTTATTCGTACAACGCTCTAATGGTTTTCCCTAATGGGCCAAAAAGGACAGTTACCTGGTTGTGATTGATTTGTAATTAATTGTGTGAGAAAATGCCGTAATGTTGTTATTACGATAAGATGTTAAAGATTAATTGTTGAACTGATGTTGATGTTATACCTGTATAGGAATAGCCGTTTTGTATGAACACTTTGAGTTCCTATTTGTTGATACGAGGTTGCAATGTTCCTTTACATGAATAGTTGGGATGATGAACATATGATGCATATGAAATAGCAATGTTCTGTTATGGACGTTTTGTTGTAGGCTTGATGCCTTGTTGCATAGTCGGTGATGTTGTGGTCCATAATAGAGGTATTTCATGGCATAGCATATTAGCGATGGCCTGTATTGGCGGCCCTTGTGGCAAATTCTGCGATGACCTGTATTGGCGGCCCTTAGTGGCAAATTCTGCGATGGCCTGTATTGGCGGCCTTGATGGCAAATTGGTACCACATGCATATGCACAGTTGAGTCGCATTGTTGAGTCACATGAAGTTGCATAATTATGTTAGTTGTATATTAATGTTGTTTTACGTGAGATATGGATTGTGTCAGTTGTTGTCGATGATGTTTATGATTTCGAAACTTATAATGTTGTGATGAGTTTCTGGCATGTTTTCTATCATGCTCTATGTTATATCATTGATATCTCACCCTTTTCCGTTGTATGTTACCTCCTCTGGTGGTAATTTGCAGGTAGTCAGGAATAGAGCGTAGTTCGGAATAAAGTTCTGCTTTGTAGATTAAGTTGTCGTTGGTCGCTCTGATACGCAGTACTCTTGGGGGGATGAACGATTGTAGTCATTGTTTTATTTATCTTCTTGTTGCTGCATTTTACTAAATGTTTTCATTGCATTGGGTGCCTTTGTTAATGCGCCGAATGTTGGTTGTACGCACTAAGCCGGAGAATCGGTAGTGCTGAATTTTGATGGAAAACTAGTTGTTTTAATGAATATATGCAAGCTGAAGTACTTGCTGAATTTTAATGGAGTTCTGTTTGTAATTTATGGTATTACGTTGATTATCATAAATGTTGAAAGTGTATGATGTTCCGCTGCAAAATGAATATGTTGCTATGTGATTAAGATGTTATATGAGTTGTTATTAGATGTTCATCCAAGATTATGTGCTATGTATCATCACTAAATGCATGTTTTGTAAGTTGAATATGTGACACCTCTGTTGCGTCTCAGTTCTTGTGCGTGTGGCGGTCGTCACGACTCCATGACGGTCGTCATGCTTGCAAAATTCGTGCACTCTGATTTTGATTTATTTTAAATATCCGCCGGGTTAGATTGGGGTGTTACAATAGTGGTATCAGAGCAGGTCGGTCCATCCGGCCAAGATGTCTAATGTTGTTGTTTAATCCCTTGTATGCGGCATGTGTGTGAAAACACTGCCGGTACATGTTTGTCGTCTAGCCTTTGTTTGCAGAAGTGGGAAGGATTCAAGTGGGGGAGAAGCATGTGTTTCTCCGGAATGCTGCAAGTGCAGAGTGAAGGCTCAGTGTGTGGTTGAATGCTCTCATAGTTTGGCAAAGATGGTTTGTACCCCATCATGATTTTTGGCTGCCTATTGACAAATTGAGGAACTGATCACCCTTAATCTCTTGTTAATAGTAGACGGGATTGTGTTGGATGGGATAGACGTGTCTTGCAAGCTTGGATGGCATGAGCAGTGGATTGTTTGGAGTGGAGCTAAGTGCTCAAGAATTGTTTTGATGAGTCGGTCGATGTAAGAAGGTGCAGAGATGTGCATTTTGATTGGAATTTTCGAGAGAGTTGTCGACGACTCGTGTGTTGATTGTTGCCAAACCCGACGGGACTAGTGGTGGTGTTTGGAGATGCTTTGTTGATATGATTTAGAGATATGTTAAAAGTAACTTCAGCGAGTTAGTTATGCTTTAAGGCAACTTGAAGTACGTAAGAAGAATTATCTGACCAGTGTTCAAGAGTTGGTCATTGTTGTAGTTGTGCCGGAGTTGGAGGCTGAAATTGCTTAATATGAGATTTTGTGAGGAAGCGATGTTTTACAGACGAAAGTCGGAGTAGATTGCGTAGTTGTGTCGGGTAATGTTAAACCGTGATTGAGTATGCTTGTTTTATAAAATGTGGTTGATTTGGCAAGTTTTGGCATTTTGGAGATTTGAGGATCTAAGATTCGGATTGAAATCGAACGTCGTAGAAATCGCGTTTGATGGTTCTAATTCAATGCCATATGTTAGGGGAGTATGAGTATGTGTTTGTTTCGAAGGAATAAATTGAATCAGTTGAATTTTCGGGCAAAAATGCAGAATTCCCGCAGCAGATTTTGGGCAAAATTCTGGTTTTTCAGAAAACTTCGAAAATTCATAACTCTTGAACCGTATGTCGGTTTTGACTCCCGTTCGAAGTGATGGGAAGCTAACGAGATGATCTTTTTAGGAAAAATGGTTTTGGAGTCAGTGAATGAGCCAATTATAGCAGAATATTCGAAACGTGTCATTTTGGCAATTTTACCGTCGTGAACGGGTGCGATTGATGTGTTATCATACTGTGTGTTTTCGGTATATAACGTGGTAGCTGATGCTTTGATTTGAAAACCTTACCGGTAACGATGATGATGGTGAAAAGAGTTAGAACCGATTGAGCAGTTTGGCGATACAAGTTTGGTCTGTGAAGAGACTTGTTATGGAGTTAAGCCGTGTGTGTTAGAACTTACTAGTAGTATTATTGAGGAGATTCGAGAAGGTCAGAAAATCTGGTTTGAGTTGGTAGATTGGTTGAAGTTGATGAATCAAAGTCGAAGAGTTGATTTTCGGATTTGTGGAAGTGGTATCGCGATATGTTGTGATGGAGTTTGTGGTCGACTTAGTTACGGAAACTAGTCCGATATTGAGAACTCCACATTGTATGTCTGTTTGGATGGTCGAGGAATTAATTTGATTGAGTGGTTTTGAGACTTGTGTCAGGAGTGTATTCTAAGGCAGCAGATTGTGAAGTTGAATAGAGGGTGGACAGTGATTTCTGGTGATTGTGAGAAGAGGTTGGGCGTGGAAAGCAATATTGGTGTACTTGAGGTTTAAAATATTTCAAGTTGAAACTGTGCCGGATGGTTTCCTAAGTGTGAAATTGTTGTTGTACTTCGAATTCCAAGATCGCAGCTTTTTACAGAATTGAAATCGGACATACGGAAGTCGTTTAACGGTCGAAAATAGAAATCTGGACTGTCATGTTCGCCGAGAGATTCGCCTAGCGAAGTGTCCTGGGCAGAAAAATGTTGTTGAGTGGAGTAAGAATACTCTTGAAGAAGTGCCTTGAGATAGATGGAGTATCCATCCAAGTGCCATGAGGATGCGACCGAATTTAAGGAAATTGTTTTGGTGGCCATAGATAGAGAGTCACAGGAGTAAGTTGAGTATTCATCCGGGAGCGACGAATATGTATAGTGATTTGAAGAATCTGTTTTGGTGGCCTGGTATGAAGCGTGATGTAACACGATTTGTGTATGCATGTTTGACTTGTCAGAAGTAGAAAGTTGAGCATCAGAAACCTGTTGGATTGATGCAACCGTGAGAAACTCTAGAATGGATATTGGATAGTGTTTCCATGGATTTTGTGACGGGTTTTCCAAAGAATTTGAAGGAATATGATTCGATTTGGTTGGTTATGAATGAATTGACAAGATTAACCCATTTCCTATCAATGAAGGAGAACCAGTCTATGCTGATGCTAGCTGATATGTGTATCGATGAAGTTGTGAAGTTGTATGAGGTGCCGTCGAATTTTGTGTCAGATGGGAACCTGAGTTCTTCATTGAGATTTTAGGAGAGTTTTGCAGACGTTTGAATGTCATGTCGAAGTTGGATTCTTTCTAGCATCCGTGGATGGATGGGCAGACAGAGAGAACTATTCAGTATGTAGAGGATTTGTTGAGTTATGTTGATGTATGTTCGGCGAGAGTGTTGTGCTCGGACATGAGATTGTGTAAGAGACGATTGAAAAGATTAAAAGGATCCAAGATAAGATGTGTTTTGAGAGTTACGATAGTAACTGGTGTTGGTCGAGCGTGAGGTCTCGGAAATACCACTATGTTTTGTTTATCTGTATCAGAGTGGCGCAACGGAAGCATGGAGAAAGTAGCATGCTAGGCTGTTTTACCGTTGTCGCTTGTGGGAATTGCATGATGTGTTCATGTGTCCAAGCTGAGGAAGTACATTGATTCAGATGGATAGTGTACAAGTAAAGGATGATTTGATTGTTGAGGCATTTATAGTTCAAGTTGATGGACGAGAAGCAACTTCGAGGTAAAAGGATTCTTTGGTAGAGGTAATTTGGAAGATTGGGATGCGAGAGTCGTATCCGGAGTTGGTTGAATCGAGGTAATTTCGAGGACGAAATTCTTTTAAGTGGGGGAGAGTTGTAACGCCCATTTTATTTCGATTAAATCCAATTATGACTTTGCCATGTCTCGTTGAGTCGTAGTCGTATTTGAGTATGAGTTCGTCTCGAAGAAAGGAATTGAATCGGTCGAATTGTCGAAAAAATTCTGGTTTTGTCGGAAAACTTTGAAAATTCATATCTCTTGATCCGTAAGTCGGATTTGACCCCCGTTCGAAGCGTTGGAAAGCTAAAGAGATGTTCTATCTGGAAAAAAAATGAAATTTTGCTGCTATGACGACCGTCACAGGAGTGTGACGACCGTCACACGAGCAAAAACTGCAGTTATGCAGAATTTGAACGTGTTCTGGTGGAATGAGAATTTGTAGCAAAAATATATTCCCGTAGACTCTTTTACCCTCAATTACATCATTTTGGGAAAGAAAAGACTAAAAAGAGAAGTTACGTAATGGAGAGAAAGGAAGAGAGAAGAACTGTCGATCGGTAGATTTGGAAGATTGTTGCAGAAAAATCACCGTAGAGCAGAAGCGGAATCGGAAAACGTGGAATTGACCTCAATTCTAAGGTAAGGGTGGGGTTCAATTCTATAACTATGGGTATGATCGAATTCATGTGGGGAATCGAGTCATAGGTATAGTTTTCGTTAATCGATAAATATTAAGGAAAAGGTTTCCCTATTGGGACAAGATTTTTATGTAGGAATAAATGTGTTATGTAGTTATTAGTGTGATGCTCTAAGGTTTCCTTATGGGCAAATACGTAGAACGAATATGCTATACGGTTATTCGTACAACGCTCTAATGGTTTTCCCTAATGGGCCAAAAAGGACAGTTACCTGGTTGTGATTGATTTGTAATTAATTGTGTGAGAAAATGCCGTAATGTTGTTATTACGATAAGATGTTAAAGATTAATTGTTGAACTGATGTTGATGTTATACCTGTATAGGAATAGCCGTTTTGTATGAACACTTTGAGTTCCTATTTGTTGATACGAGGTTGCAATGTTCCTTTACATGAATAGTTGGGATGATGAACATATGATGCATATGAAATAACAATGTTCTGTTATGGACGTTTTGTTGTAGGCTTGATGCCTTGTTGCATAGTCGGTGATGTTGTGGTCCATAATAGAGGTATTTCATGGCATAGCATATTAGCGATGGCCTGTATTGGCGGCCCTTGTGGCAAATTCTGCGATGACCTGTATTGGCGGCCCTTAGTGGCAAATTCTGTGATGGCCTGTATTGGCGGCCTTGATGGCAAATTGGTACCACATGCATATGCACAGTTGAGTCGCATTGTTGAGTCACATGAAGTTGCATAATTATGTTAGTTGTATATTAATGTTGTTTTACGTGAGATATGGATTGTTGCAGTTGTTGCCGATGATGTTTATGATTTCGAAACTTATAATGTTGTGATGAGTTTCTGGCATGTTTTCTATCATGCTCTATGTTATATCATTGATATCTCACCCTTTTCCGTTGTATGTTACCTCCTCTGGTGGTAATTTGCAGGTAGTCAGGAATAGAGCGTAGTTCGGAATGAAGTTCCGCTTTGTCGATTAAGTTGTCGTTGGTCGCTCTGATACGTAGTACTCTTGGGGGGATGAACGATTGTAGTCAGTGTTTTATTTATCTTCTTGTTGCTGCATTTTACTAAACGTTTTCATTGCATTGGGTGCCTTTGTTAATGCGCCGAATGTTAGTTGTACGCACTAAGCTGGAGAATCGGTAGTGCTGAATTTTGATGGAAAACTAGTTGTTTTAATGAATATATGCAAGCTGAAGTACTTGCTGAATTTTAATGGAGTTCTGTTTGTAATTTATGGTATTACGTTGATTATCATAAATGTTGAAAGTGCATGATGTTCCGCTGCAAAATGAATATGTTGCTACGTGATTAAGATGTTATATGAGTTGTTATTAGATGTTCATCCAAGATTATGTGCTATGTATCATCACTAAATGCATGTTTTGTAAGTTGAATATGTGACACCTCTGTTGCGTCTCAGTTCTTGTGCGTGTGACGGTCGTCACGACTCCATGACGGTCGTCATGCCTGCAAAATTCGTGCACTCTGATTTTGATTTATTTTAAATATCCGCCGAGTTAGATTGGGGTGTTACACATTACACCTATATATATATATATATATATATATATATATATATATATATATATATATATATATATATATATATATATATATATATATATATATATATATATATATATATATATATATATATATATATATATATCTCAC
Organism: Lathyrus sativus; assembly: GCA_963859935.3. NCBI lineage: Eukaryota > Viridiplantae > Streptophyta > Magnoliopsida > Fabales > Fabaceae > Lathyrus > Lathyrus sativus. The sequence goes on from OZ012738.1 coordinate 263,631,981, forward strand.
ACATCACCAAACATCATATATATTACACAACAAATAAACACAAGCACACTAAGTGCACAGGATCCTCCTGATCACCTCACCAAACATCATATATATTACACAACAAATAACACAAGCACACTAAGTGCACACGATCGTCCTGATCACATCACCACACATCATACATACATATTACTCATCAACTAATTATTCTATTTAAAACTACACGATCCCCTTGATCCCATCACCATACTCCATACATATCTCACACGCCAATTTAATTAAACAATGACTCCTCGACATATTGGATATAAAAATATTTTGCAAATAATTATATTATCTATACTATGTTATAGATCTATTCATTAGCTTTCCAATGCTTCGAACGGGGACTAAAACCGACTTACAGATTAAAAGTTATGACAAAAATCGTCGGAATAGAAATTTCCAGTTTTTCAGCTGTCAAACAGCATGCAATCGATTGCTGTACTAGTGCAATCGATTGCTTGACCCAATTTTTCATATTTTAGCCACTTTTTTGATGTGCAATCGATTGCTCACTTGGTGCAATCGATTGCTCACTGTATGTCTTCGAAAAATTATGCAGAAAATGGTATTTTTCACCAACCCTTCCCTCTTTGCTACCAAAATCAATCCCCACATGTTAGGGTATTCACCAAACTCGAAAATCCATTAAATCATGAGTATTCTATGGGTTTTCTTCCTACATAAACTTCTACTCATTCATCTATCTTCTTCCCTATCATTACTACAACTATCACACACTACTCTAACCATTTTCTCTCTTAAACTTTCTCTCCGAAACCAATATTCTACGACTTAGTTACAAAGTCTATTCTCAATTCTCCCTGATAGCCAACTACTCGAAATCTCCAAAACATCCATACAATTGCTCTACAGTCACATGCAACAAGCTCAACATACCAGCAACATATCAGAATCACAACAGCACATCAAACAACTCGAAACCCCCAAATCACCCGAACAATCCCTCTACCAACGCATGCAACAGGTTCATCATGCTAATAACAAATTCAGAATTCAACAACATATCAAACAACTCGAAACCCCCAAATCACCCGAACAATTCACATGCAAGGGTTTTAACATATCAGCAACAACTCAGAATCAGAATAATATATCGATTAAATTCATCAAAACCTATGGGGTTAGGGAAATCCCCTTCTACCTAGAATTCATGCAAATACCAATTGACTCGTTTCTCCCCCCCTTACCTCGATAACTCGATCAAGCTGTAGAAACTCTTGAAGAATCGATAATCTAAGCTCTTCTTCTCTTCCTCCTTGATTCTTCCCTTCAATCCTGTTCCAATTGACCTTGTGCTTCTCCTTCCAATTTTCCTCTTTGATCGGGTTTTCCCTTATTTCTTCTTTTCTTTCGTTCCTAATAATTCCTTTCTTCCCAAACAGCCCCTAATACCCCTTCTTACTAATTCTTATTCCATTTAATAATAATAATAATAATAATAATAATAATATTAATATTAATATTAATAATAATAAAATTACCATTATTCATTAAATTATTATGACTAAATATTATCATTAGTATTAAAGTCCTAAATTACTAGTTAATCTCCATACTGAAGGGCTACACACTATCGTACTCCACCACACCCCCACAAATAGGCACACTGGAAATAAAATAACACCAATATGACTAGATAATTAAAATGGGTGTTACAACTCTCCCCCACTTTAATTATTTTCGTCCTCGAAAATTACCTGATGGAAACAATCTGGATACGCATCCCGCATCCTGCTTTCCAATTCCCAGGTCACACTTCCTCTTGCAACATCTCCCCAAACCACTTTCACCAAGGATATCTCCTTCCCTCGGAGTTGTTTCTCGTTCATCATTTCGAACTAGCAACGCCTCAACAATCAAATTATTTCTCACTTGTACATCATCCATCTGAATCACCGTATTCCCTCAACGAAGACACATGTAACACACCATGCCAATTCACAAGCGACAGTGGAAAAACAGCCTAACATGCTACTTCTCCCACGCTTTCGCTGCGTCACTCTGATACAAATCACAGAACACGGTGCGAGTTTCTGAAACTTCAAAGCTCGACCAACACCGGTCACCGGCGTAACTCACAAAACACATTTTTTTTCTTGGATCCCCTTGATCTTCTCATCCGTCTCATGCACACTTCTCATATCCGAGCACCATACTCTCGCTCGAATCATTCCAACACAAGGGAGTCCTACACCTCATGTCTCACAAAGCCTCATACAGCGCCATTCAGATACTAGAATGGTAACCGTTATTGTAGGTAACTCAATTAGCGGTAATTAGCGATCCCACGATCCACCTTGGCCCAACATACAAGCTCTCCACCAATCTTCTAAAGACTGAATAGTTCTTTCTCTCTCTGTCCATCTGTCCACGGATGATAGGCAGAGTTCAACTTCAACATGGTACCCAAAGCGTCTGCAAACTCTCGCAAAATCTCGATGAAAACTCAGATTCCCATTTGGTACAATATTTGACGACATCTCATACAACTTCACAACTTCATCGATATATATCTCAGCCAGCTTCAACATAGGCTGATTAATCCTCATTGGTAAGAAAATAGCCAATCCAGACAATTTATCCAAAATCACCCAATTAGAATCATATCCCTTAAATTCTTCGGAAAACCCAACACAAAATCCATGTAACTACTACCCGATTTCCACTCTGGAAAATTCAACGGCTGCATCAGACTCAACAGTTTCTGATGTTTAATCCTCGACTTCCGACAATTCTAACCAGCATATATAAACTCAACCACTTCTCTCTCCATCTATAGCCATCAAAATAATTTCCTCAAGTCCGGTTACCTCTTCATAGAACCGGGATGGATGCTCCATATACCTCAATGTACTTCTTCAAGAGTACCCTTACTCCACCCATCAATATCTGGAACACAATTCCATCACGACATATCACGATATCATTTCTACTAATCCGAAAATCAACTCTTCGACTTTGATTCGTCAAATCTAACTAATCTACCAACTCAACCCAGAGTTCCGACCTTCTCGTATCTTCTCAAGAATACCACTAGTAAAGTCCAACATACAAGCTCAACTCCATAAGAAGTCTCTTCACAGACCAAACTCATGTCACAAAATTGCTCAAGCAGTTCTAACTCCTCTCACCACCATCATCGGTATATGCCAAGATTTCCAAATCAATGCATCAGCTACCACGTCCAATTTACTCGAATGGTAATTCAACTCAAAACCATAATCCTTCCGAAATCCCAATTATTTCCTCTGCCTCATTTCAATCTTTCAAATCAAAGAAACACCTTAAGCTCTTAAGAACTCCAAACATCTCAAATCTCAGACTAAACGATTGAAGCCTCCAAACTCCGGCACAACCATAACAACATCCAACTCTAAATCACTTGTTAGATGATTCTTCTTATATACTTCAAGTTGCCGTAAAGCATAACTAAAACTCGCCGAAGCTGCACTTAACATATCTCCCAGTCATATCAACAAGGCATCACGACACACAACAACTAGTCTTGTCGGGTTCGGCAAAATTCAACACACGAGCTATTGACATCTCTCTCAAAACTCTTTGAAACCCTCTTCGGAGTGGCATGTAACTGCTGCTTCTCTAACACTGATAACTCAAGTTCCCAATGCTCAACATAATCCTCTATACTCTTCGAATATATCCAAATATCATCGGTTAACACCATTGTTGCCTCGCTCAAATAAGTATGGAAAATCCCATGCCAAACGGACACTCAATTCGTGAGCTATGGCGGAAACCCGAACCGCACTTTCCGCCCTTACTACACCATCCAAACATATTCAATCAATAAATAACTTAATTCCATGTCATTACTTCACCATCACCTAGAGCATTGTAATAGCTTCTCACGCTCCAAACCGTGCGTCCTTCCGAGTTACGGTTCTCCCTTTACGTCAAAAATACGACAACAACATTTTCACACTTGAAAGGCCATTTAACACACCTTCAACTCTTGAAATGTTTAAAGGTCTAATTATATGAATATCGTATTCCACATCTTACTTTCTTTAGCATTCACCAAGAGTCACCATCTACCCTTTACATACTCGACCTTACAATCTGTTACCATAGCACACACACCAGACACAAGTCGCAAAACTACTCACTCAAATTAATTTCTTGACCATCCGAAAAGACATACAATACGGAGCTCTCAATATCGGGATAGTTTTCGCAACTAAGTCGATCACAACTCCACTTTACGTCCCGACTGTATATCACTGTCTTGTCAGGATAACTTCTAGACAACCACACTTAATCGGCAACCCGTCAACTTCCCCACTTTCATTATAACTCGAAAATTTCCATCAAAGTTAAACATCCCAACACTGTCCTGCACCGACTCACCAAAATAATTCTTAAGCACTTAACTCAAGACGATTCACTGTTTACGCCATCTAAGCTTGCAAGACACGTCTATCCCATCCAACACAATCCCAACTACTATTAACAAGAGATTAAGGGTGATCAGTTCCTCAATTTGTCAATAGACAACCGAAAATCATGTTGGGGTATAAACCATATTTACCAAACTATAAGAGCGTTTCACCATACACCGAACTACAACTCCACACTTACAGCATCCAGGAGAAGTACAAGCTTCTCCCCCACTTGAATCATTCCCACTTCTGCAGACAAAGGTTAGATAACCAATATGTACCGACAGTGTTTTCACACACATGCCGCATACAAGGGAACAAACAACATTAGACAACTTGGACGGACCGACCGACCTGCTCTGATACCAACTTGTAACACCCTGCTCCCCACTTGAAAATAAATAGCAATTTAAATCAAATTAAAATCAGTCATCACAACACAACGGGATGTCACAGAAGAAACTCAACAAAACCTTTCATTAAATGGATTTTCAACAAGTAAGCAGCGGAAATATATACATATATTCACGTCATATACATAAATGTCATATTCATCATATACGGCCAATGCCCAAATTATACAAGATATATATATATATATATATATATATATATATATATATATATATATATATATATATATATATATATATATATATATATATATATATATATATATATATATATATATATATATATATATATATATATATATATATATATATATATATATATATATATATATATATATATATATATATATATATATATATATATATATATATATATATATATATATATATATATATATATATATATATATATATATATCCACCACCAGGATTCAACAAAACATGATACGCCACAGGGGCACACAAAATCGTCAGATAAACAAATAAACATAAAACTCCTCAAAGCCCCCGGTGTTATATATCAGAGCATCCCTACGACTCGCCACAATCCAAGCTAGCTACACACCTGGATTATCTGTACTTCCGAAGAAGCACATACCACAACAAAAGCAAGGGGTGAGAAATCATGATCAACATATAACGGTATTAATGTACATGAATAAAAGGCAGACAACACATAAACATCTTTCATCACACAGCAATCCGGACCAACTGTCCCACACCAACACAACACACAAACAATACAACATATGCAACTCGACACAATGATATGCGGTACCGACTCAAACTCAGGATAGATCACATACACTCCATCCGAGCAACGATCTATCCCTACCACACTCCTCCTGAGCCCATATAATCAATCTCAGGATAGATCGCATACACTCCATCTGAGCAACGATCTATCCCTACCACGCTCCTCCTGAGCCCATATAATCAATCTCAGGATAGATCGCATACACTCCATCTGAGCAACGATCTATCCCTACTACACTCCCCATTTGGAGCACGGGTGAATCACATACGCCCCATCTGAGCAACGATTCAATCCCGTCAACATGCTATGTAGACACCAAGGCATCAAACCCAACATCAAGCACACTAGGTGCACACAATCCTCCTGATCACATCCCCACACTAAGTGCACACGATCCTCCTGATCACCTCACCAAACATCATATATATTACACAACAAATAACACAAGCACACTAAGTGCATACGATCGTCCTGATCACCTCACCACACATCATACATACATATTACTCATCAACTAATTATTCTATTTAAAGTTACACGATCCCCCTGATCCCATCACCATACTCCATACATATCTCACACGCCAATTTAATTAAACAATGACTCCTCGACATATTGGATATAAAAATATTTGGCAACTAATTATATTATCTATACTATGTTATAGATCTATTCATTAGCTTTCCAACGCTTCGAATGGGGACTAAAACCGACTTACGAATTAAAAGTTATGACAAAAATCGTCGGAATAGAAGTTTCCAGTTTTTCAGCTGTCAAACAACATGCAATCGATTGCTGTACTAGTGCAATCGATTGCTTGACCCAATTTTTCACATTTTAGCCACTGTTTTGATGTGCAATCGATTGCTCACTTGGTGCAATCGATTGCTCACTGTATGTCTTCGAAAAATTATGCAGAAAATGGTATTTTTCACCAACCCTTCCCTCTTTGCTACCAAAATCAATCCCCACATTTTAGGGTATTCACCAAACTCGAAAATCCACTAAATCATGAGTATTCTATGGGTTTTCTTCCTACATAAACTTCTACTCATTCACCTATCTTCTTCCCTATCATTACTACAACTATCACACACTACTCTAACCATTTTCTCTCTTAAACTTTCTCTCCGGAACCAATATTCTACGACTTAGTTACAAAGTCTATTCTCAATTCTCCCCGATAACACCTCAACTCTACTAATTAAATCGATTTCGGCTTAAAATAGCCAACTACTCGAAATCTCCAAAACATCCATACAATTGCTCTGCAGTCACATGCAACAAGCTCAACATACCAGCAACATATCAGAATCACAACAACACATCAAACAACTCGAAACCCCCAAATCACCCGAACAATCCCTCTACCAACGCATGCAACAGGTTCATCATGCTAACAACAAATTCAGAATTCAACAATATATCAAACAACTCGAATCCCCCAAATCACCCGAACAATTCACATGCAAGGGTTTTAACATATCAGCAACAACTCAGAATCAGAATAATATATCGATTAAATTCATCAAAACCTATGGGGTTAGGGAAATCCCCTTCTACCTAGAATTCATGCAAATACCAATTGACTCGTTTCTCCCCCCCCCCCCCTTACCTCGATAACTCGATCAAGCTGTAGAAACTCTTGAAGAATCGATAATCTAAGCTCTTCTTCTCTTCCTCCTTGATTCTTCCCTTCAATCCTGTTCCAATTGACCTTGTGCTTCTCCTTCCAATTTTCCTCTTTGATCGTGTTTTCCCTTATTTCTTCTTTTTTTTCGTTCCCAATAATTCCTTTCTTCCCAAACAGCCCCTAATACCCCTTCTTACTAATTCTTATTCCATTTAATAATAATAATAATAATAATAATAATAATAATAATAATAATAATAATAATAATAATATTAATATTAATCATAATAATATTACCATTATTCATTAAATTATTATGACTAAATATTATCATTAATATTAAAGTCCTAAATTACTAGTTAATCTCCATACTGAAGGGCTACACACTATCGTACTCCACCACACCCCCACAAATAGGCACACTGGAAATAAAATAACACCAATATGACTAGATAATTAAAATGGGTGTTACAACTCTCCCCCACTTTAATTATTTTCGTCCTCGAAAATTACCTGATGGAAACAATCTGGATACGCATCCCGCATCCTGCTTTCCAATTCCCAGGTCACACTTCCTCTTGCAACATCTCCCCAAACCACTTTCACCAAGGATATCTGCTTCCCTCGGAGTTGTTTCTCGTTCATCATTTCGAACTAGCAACGCCTCAACAATCAAATTATTTCTCACTTGTACATCATCCATCTGAATCACCGTATTCCCTCAACGAAGACACATGAAACACATTATGTCAATTCACAAGCGACAGTGGCAAAACAGCCTAACATGCTACTTCTCCCACGCTTTCGCTGCGTCACTCTGATACAAATCACAGAACACGGTGCGAGTTTCTGAAACTTCAAAGCTCGACCAACACCGGTCACCGGCGTAACTCACAAAACACATTTTTTTCTTGGATCCCCTTGATCTTCTCATCCGTCTCATGCACACTTCTCATATCCGAGCACCATACTCTCGCTCGAATCATTCCAACACAAGGGAGTCCTACACCTCATGTCACACAAAGCCTCATACAGCGCCATTCAGATACTAGAATGGTAACCGTTATTGTAGGTAACTCAATTAGCGGTAATTAGCCATCCCACGATCCACCTTGGCCCAACATACAAGCTCTCCACCAATCTTCTAAAGACTGAATAGTTCTTTCTCTCTCTGTCCATCTGTCCACGGATGATAGGCAGAGTTCAACTTCAACATGGTACCCAAAGCGTCTGCAAACTCTCCCAAAATCTCGATGAAAACTCAGATTCCCATTTGGTACAATATTTGACGACATCTCATACAACTTCACAACTTCATCGATATATATCTCAGCCAGCTTCAACATAGGCTGATTAATCCTCATTGGTAAGAAAATAGCCAATCCAGACAATTTATCCAAAATCACCCAATTAGAATCATATCCCTTAAATTCTTCGGAAAACCCAACACAAAATCCATGTAACTACTACCCGATTTCCACTCTGGAAAATTCAACGGCTGCATCAGACTCAACAGTTTCTGATTTTTAATCTTCGACTTCCGACAATTCTAACCAGCATATATAAACTCAACCACTTCTCTCTCCATCTATAGCCATCAAAATAATTTCCTCAAGTCCGGTTACCTCTTCATAGCACCGGGATGGATGCTCCATATACCTCAATGTACTTCTTCAAGAGTACCCTTACTCCACCCATCAATATCTGGAACACAATTCCATCACGACATATCACGGTATCATTTCTACTAATCCGAAAATCAACTCTTCGACTTTGATTCGTCAAATCTAACTAAGCTACCAACTCAACCCAGAGATCCGACCTTCTCGTATCTTCTCAAGAATACCACTAGTAAAGTCCAACATACAAGCTCAACTCCATAAGAAGTCTCTTCACAGACCAAACTCATGTCACAAAATTGCTCAAGCAGTTCTAACTCCTCTCACCACCATCATCGGTATATGCCAAGATTTCCAAATCAATGCATCAGCTACCACGTCCAATTTACTCGAATGGTAATTCAACCCAAAACCATAATCCTTCAGAAATCCCAATTATTTCCTCTGCCTCATTTCAACTCTTTCAAATCAAAGAAACACCTTAAGCTCTTAAGAACTCCAAACACCTCAAATCTCAGACTAAACGATTGAAGCCTCCTGTCGCGGTGAAAATCGAATACCAAACTATTGATTAGTTTGAATCTTTAATTCATTTTGCAACCGAACTTTGATTTGTCCAAAGGAAGGGATAAAGATCGAAATTCCCACAATGCAATGCAAATGCAAGCTAGATTGTTTTAGGTTCGGGGGTTGGTTAAACTTAGGGAAGGTACTAGCATCCTAAGTTTCTGTAGTACTCTACAGGAACCTCTTGTTTTATGTTTGTTTATTGCTATGTGTTTATCTGCTTAAGGTTGAAGGACCCCAGTGGTTTATTTCTAAGTATACTCGATAAGATGTCGCATCTTATGCTTACATATCCTTACGGGAGTAGAATCAGAGTATTTGTAGTTCCCCTAAGGGGTTTGAGGAATTCTTTGACTGTGGTCAAAATTCCTATGGGTTTAGGGTAGTTGATTGATTGATTTTAGGAGAAGAGATGTTTTATCATTTTAGGGGAGATATAACCACCACAATTTGTAGGAAAATAGTCTTTGCATCGTCTTAAGAAAAGGACTTACGTACTCGGATAGGGATCAACGAGGTACACCTTTATCTCTCTTAAGGCAAAGTCCCTACGGCTTGATTGTATTGTTGTGGGGTGGAGATTCTATCTCGCTTAAGATGATTTAGCATCTTTCTCTAATGTGTTTGAATATTTGTTGTTTTTGAATTGATCGTTTGTTTGTATGGTGTTGTATTGTTTTCCTATGTTGTAAAATAAAGCCAAGGCCCTTCCTATGGGGTAGGATCTATCTTAAAGATCAACTTGAATGAGATCAAGGATCATGGGGAGAAAATGATGCAAATGTGAATGCACTACACACAAGTGTTGACTTATGTGTAGGTTTTTCCTTTGGACGGATGCAAGGCGATAATATAAATGCGGTAATGTAAATTGCTGAAAAAATAAATTGCGGAAATAATAAAGGGCAGGTAAATAAACATACACATACGCATGAAAGCGCTAAGTGAGTGTATGCATTATGAATAAGATAAAAGCAGATAAAGATAAGACAATATATGTATACGCATGAAAGCGCTAGGGTGTAGGTGAATGTGTCGTGAATGTGCACGAATTGAGCATATTTTACGATGTGAGTCGATTTTAGTTGGTTGATTTGATTTTGGTTTGGATTATGCTTTGGCGAGGTTATGATTATTATTTTTAGGAGACTAATTTTAAAAGCGAAAATTGTTTATTGGTTTCAATAAAAGTTAGATTGATGAGTTGATTTTATATGAGATTAATATTAAAGCCTAAAGTTGCATGAGACACTATGGCGATTAATTTATTAGGTAACATAATTTATTTATAAAAGAGCCTAATGTGAGAAAAAGAAAGTAATAAAAGTTGTTTATTTTTATTCTCGAAAAAAGTTTTAATCATGCAAAATAGTGATAAAATATAAATCATAAAAAGTCTTATCATTTGTGAGTGAACAAATTATAGCATACCATTTTTAAAAGATTATTCCATTTAGCAGAATGATATAAGAAATTTGTTATATTATATTTATTAAAAAAACCTAACTATTTTAAGGTTGATTTACTAAAGTAAAAGAAATGCAATAACTCATTATTTTTATCATTAAACAAAACCTAAAAATTATATGATTAAATAAAGAACTAAACATTAAAGGTGATTAACTAAAAAGTTGTTATAAATAAAAGGTTGATGAATTATTAATTATTTTAATAAAAGAGTTGATTAAGATGATTAAGTTAAACAAATTAATATAGGTTAAAGTGAATTAGTTGGACTAAAAAAAGGTTAACTAGTATTATTGTTAAGGGAATTATAATTAGTGGGGGGTGATGTGGGTGATTAGGGGCATGTGTATGATACGTGTAGTGTGGTGCGTGAGGGTGAGGAACCATTAGTCATAAACAAAACGAAAGACAAAAGGAAATGCGAACGGAAGACGCTGGTAAACCCTAGCTCTCCCTAATCCTCTTTTCTCTCCATCTCTCATGGCTTCGATCTTCTCCTTCGTTTTCGTCTTCTACACTACCTGAAATATAACAAAACAAATCAACACGTTTTATAACTCTATATAAAAAAGGATTTTTTACCAGAGGTGGCTGATAGCAGCGCCGGGGAAGAGGTTTCGTTGACTTTGTACTTGCGGTGGCCGAAGGTGATTTCGTCAGCAAAAAAAAAGTTATTCTCTACTCAAAATCTCCTTCCGTGCACTTAGGGTTTTTTATCGTGATGATTTTTCTAGGGTTTCGAACTTGTGGTTGTTTCTGGATCCTCCTAAGTGTTGTCGATTTCCTTCCAATTTATAGGCCTTAGAGGAATTTTGATTAATTGGTGTTAAAGCTTTCCGTTTTCGAGTGATTTGGATTCAAAAACTTTCCTTCTTTGGATGATTGCGTTTAATTGTGTTGATGAAAATCCGATTGTGTGATTCGATTTGAGGAATATTCACTTGATGTTGAGGGGATCTGAATGGGATATTTTCTGTACAGGGTATATTCTTTACTAATCCAAACCCTTCGTTTTTCGCAGGTGTGGAAAGCAGGGGATTATGGGCCAAAGGAAATAGTAGCCCAAAATGGTTTTGATTAGGGAAGTTCTAATCTTTCTTCTTCCTGTATTGATTTTGTAATTTTCCTCGTTGACCTTGTGACTTGGTTCTTTGCCATTGCGGGGTTGCTAATACTTCTCTTCTTCTTCTTCGCAGAGAAAACTGTACTCGAGTTCAGACGCTAGCCTTGTCTTATGCCGTGGCTGATGTTGGGTTGAAATGGCGATGGCGACATTGTGTCTGAGCCTGTGAGGGATCGTGGTTGCCTCTTGTTGTTTTTGAATTTCCATTGACGCTCTTGAGTTGGCAAGGAGTTGACGACGGCTTCTCGTTATCCTCCTGGCTACTCGAGCCTTGCCCAGTGATGAATCAAACCTGAGGGCTAAGACCCTTATATCTTTGCTCACGAATTCTGAATTATCTTTCATGGTCAATACGTTGTCGCAGGTGATGAATCGAGGCCATTGATGTTGCTCTGTTGTTAGTTGATGTGCCTGTTTGTGGCTGACCGTAGCCTTGCGGAAAGTTAATCGTAGCCTGAAGTTTGAAGCCGCTCGTGGCTTTGAATGTTATGACTTGGAGCAATTTTATGGAACTCTGTCTGTTATGTCCGATGATGGGTAATCTGAGGACTACACTTGTCTTGACTCAACTATCGAGCTTTACCTTATTTTGCGCTACCGCTATTGATAATGTTCAATGTCCTGCTATTGCAGATGTTGAACTGTCGTTATCACTGTTGTTGCGGATATTGGGTTGATATTATTGATGCTGTTGCAACTGGTGTACTTGTTGTTGCCGTTCTTTGTTACCACATACTACTCTTGCTTTTGCTGCTGTAGAACTGACATGGTTATTGTTGCTTGATGTTGTTATACTGCGTTGTTATGGTTTACAGAAGATGACTTGATATTGTTTTGCTTCTTCTTTCAGGATGTTGTTAGAAGTTCAGCAGCTGCCGGTTATTGTGCTGTCGTCGAGAAGGGTTCAAAGTGGCAGTGATGGCTTATAGGTCTGAGCCATGAGGGAAATAAGAACACCCCTGCTGCCTTAACGGAGTTGTGTTTTGCATCGTATTGGACCATTGGGAGTTAATTGCTTTGCTTTATTGAATTTGGTCTTCGATGTTCGGTAGAGAGTTGATTATGACCTTGATTATTGTCCTCCTGGCCTCCCGACTTCTAGCCCGATGATGGATTTAAGCTGAGGGCTGCACTTGTCTTGGTTTTCCATTTTCAGACCCTGTATCATATTTGCAATGGTTAATCCTTGTACTGCTGTTTGCTGGGTGCTGGTACTGATATCGTTTATATTATATTGTTAACACTTGTTTGCTTGACGACATTGAGGATGCCTGCAGCTGCTATGCGTATGCCTGTTTGCAAGTGTCATTGTGAATGTATGCTTGTTTTTGTTTTGCGTGACATGACTTTTTCCAAAAGCTTGCCGTCTTTGGTCCCGTAACTCACTGCGATGCTTATTACTGCTGCTCTTTTCTGCTATTTGCTATTTGTTTACAGGTGATGAAGTGTTGATGCTTGTGTTTGATATGCTCGTTGCTTGTAACTGGCATGGTTGCACTGCTGTTGCTGGTAGCAGTCTGAAGCTTGCTTCTCATGGCTTGTTGTGAACTTGTGTTGAGATACCTGATTCTGTTATTGTTTTCAATTTCTCTGGGGCAAAATCTTGAGCTGTTAGAAACACTGACTTTCCTCTTCTTCTTTCAGGGGCAAATCAAGTCTGGAGGCTGCCGGTCTTGTGCCATCGGTGAGAAAGGATATAACGGTGATGATGACTTATGTCTGAACCAAGTGGGGTTATTTACAGCATTCTGAGATGTGTTAGAAATTGTTCAGAAAGTCGATGTTGCCTGTCCGAATTTGCAATAGCTTCGATGCTCGGTAGGATGTTAGCGGCGACCCCTGTTGTCACCCTTCCGGCTGCTCGAAGCCTCGCCCGATGATGAGCTTAAACTGAGGGCTGAGCTTAAAATTAATTTCTTTAGCCTTCACTTTGCTTTTCCAATGGTATTTGCTTAATGAGTTGCTTTGACAGGTGGGAAAGGATTGCGGATTCAATGCTCCCATAATAATCAACTGATGACGACGATTCCTTTGGGTGCAGGGACGTTGAAAGCGGTAGCTGGAGCTGTTGGCGAGTATTGAGGGAGTATCCTTCATGTGCTGCGGGTTTAGACGACGTGGCAGAATCTCGGGGTAAATGCTATTGGAGTGCGATGCTGCAGGATTTAGAACTGATGTGTTGTTGTAACTTGTAGTTTTTCATTTGGAACATTCTCATAATCCGTCTTTTGTAACATTTTGAAGTGTTTAGTAATTTGCAGACATACATACCAAAGGCTCCTCCTTGCTTTTATCAGTCATATGTGATGTTTGGTATCAACTTGAAAACATATGTAATACTGCAACCTCGAAAGTATTTTATGATATAAGCAACTTTTCTTCCCTCGAGATCGTACTCATAATTACATTCTCGTAACCCTGTAGCTTGGCGTACGGTAAATTTGTATAATGTAATTTTTGTGTAGTGCAACCTCGTATCATGTTCTTTTGCAAAGCACATTTTTATAAAAAGTTCCTCTTTATGGCTTTAACTTCCAAGTAGAATTAGTGGCCGTTAATCATCAAGTAACTTAAACTCCATGTGAATGATCTTTTATCTCCAATAATTTGTCGTGCCTTTGTAGTAGTCGGTTAAGAAGTCTTGAGTTGGTGATATTCCATAAGCGTTGATCAAATTCGACAAGTATTTTTTTTGCATGCTTCGTCTTTCATTGTTTTAAATTGGTGATTTTGAAAAGAGCTCTTTTAGCCTTAGAATCAAACTTGAATAAGGACCAAATGACCTTGTCCGGAGGGATTGGGTTATTTGTGTCATCTCTGCTTACGTCTTTAACACACCTGCACATACTTGTTATTTGTAATAAAATATACATGTATATATAGAAAAGGGGCACACGTATGTATAAAGAAAAAGTGGGATCTTAAGGTCAAAAATTAGGGTGTGACAGATGCCCCTATTTAAGTTACTTCTATCCGGAGATATGGAGATGGAAATCTCCGTCTCGACGAGATAGGAGGGACTTAAATACAAACATTGCACGAATTTTTGCCGTAAGATGCCGCCGAATGCAAATGAGGTGCTGTGATATGAAGATGCCAGACACGGGGTTCTGTGAAGAGATGAGGACACAGGGGATGAACCAGATGTGACATGCCAAACGAAGGGGCAGCAGGCCCAACGAGGCGGGACTCCACGAGGACAGGAAACAATCACTAGTGGGATATCTCCAAAAGTATAACAGTACCTCGTACACTAGGGATATGGTGATGGGAAAGAAGCTTGTAGTCGAAAGATATGCTTATCATCGTAATGGTGGTCGGTGACAATCCAAATGGATTTCTTGATCGAGTCTATAATTCAGTTTTATTTTGTATTTCTTTTCCTTTTTCTTCATGTATTACTTTGTTCTCTTTTCTTCTTTTTTCTTGTTTTTGTATACCTTTTCCTTTTGGGAATTCAACTTGCAATAGTAAAATGTATGACTTCCCCGAGCGTCATGATGAGGGTACCACAAGCTGGTCTTAGTCTCTGAAGTAGAACTTCCCCGAGCGTCATAGTCTGGATGTTATGAGTTGGTCTCAGTCTCTGAAGTAGAACTTCCCCGAGCGTCATAGTCTGGATGCTATGAGCTGGTCTCAGTCTCTGAAGTAGAACTTCCCCGAGCGCCATAGTCTGGATGCTATGAGCTGGTCTCAGTCTCTGAAGTAGAACTTCCCCGAGCGTCATAGTCTGGATGCTATGAGTTGGTCTCAGTCTCTGAAGTAGAACTTCCCCGAGCGTCATGATGAGGGTACCACGAGCTGGTCTCAGTCTCTGTCGTAGAACTTCCCCGAGCGTCATAGTCAGGATGCTATGAGCTGGTCTCAGTCTCTGAAGTAGAACTTCCCCGAGCGTCATAGTCTGGATGCTATGAGCTGGTCTCAGTCTCTGAAATAGAACTTCCCCGAGCGCCATAGTCTGGATGCTATGAGCTGGTCTCAGTCTCTGAAGTAGAACTTCCCCGAGCGTCATAGTCTGGATGCTATGAGCTGGTCTCAGTCTCTGAAGTAGAACTTCCCCGAGCGTCATAGTCTGGATGCTATGAGCTGGTCTCAGTCCCTTCCCGAAATGATGACAACTCGTGAGAGCATCTTCACAAGGGGTTGTAAATTTTGTGGATTGTAGATGTCACTGTGGGTTGTAGATTGTAAATTGTAAAGGTTATTGTCAATGTAGATGTAATTCGTTGTAGGACTTGTAGATGTAATTGTTGTTAATTGTAGTTTGTAGATGTAGTTGTAAATTTGTAAATGTAGTCCTATAGATGTGATTTGTAAAACTTCACCGGGGATCTTCGGGAGGGATGTGATCCGGTTGAATTGTGAGGTATGTCTTCTCGAATGAAGGTAGACTGATATAGTAAACTTCCTCGACTTCTTCGGGGAACGTCGCTTGATGGAACTAAACTTGTGTGATGAACTCACTGGGGGATGCGTTCCGGATGAGCGCCTTTGCATGTTGCGAAATATTCTGTAAGCTCTCAAAACAAAGAGAGGTGTCTTGTAACGTCTTCGGCAAGCTGCTTCGATGAATTTATGAAGCGATACCTTTGATGATTTGATGATGCCGAAGGACCCACTGAGGGTGAATGAACTGTCTCGTAAAAATGTCGTTTGTCGTTTTGAATAAGGTCTTGATCAAAACGAGTTGCTCAAATAAAGAGATTATTTAGTCGGAGTGTGGATGTTTGAGAGAATCCTGTGATGCTATCGTTGAAGGAATGTCTGTCAAAATAAATGCAACCATGCTTAAAAGTTGGGGATGTCCATGATGCGGTTGCCAAAGACCGAAGTTCAATTCAGGAAATAACTGAAGAGAAACTGTCAAGAAAGACTCAACCATTGAGGTATGAGCTCAAATGGGATTGTACTAAAATAACCATCTTTCATGAGGGTTGAACCTCATGGGGAAAATGAAACATTGTGCTCTTTTTGCCTAGGGTAAGTGAATCTACATGGAGGGATAAGACGCGCCCAGATACCTAGGGATAACTATAGCCAAGGCAATAGATCAAAACAAATACAAAGAATGCGAGAAATGCACATGCCATGCTGTCTACTTATATGCTATGTGTATGCTGACGGATTGGGAGAAACGAAATAAACGCCTCAGACGAACGGGTATTCAAGCAAAATCTCCACAGATCCCTTATCACCTGCAAAGTCAGTACTTCAAACAGAGACAACCTTTGCGTCTGGATAGAATAGATATCCTCTTGCCCTGGAGAAGCATACAATATTGTTGTTTTTTTCTCGGACGAACTGAACGTCCCCCGGTCATCCGTTTGTTATTCATATATCAAGTAGAACATAAGGTTTTTGAAAAGGTTTAAATCAATTTGGATTTTGCTATCAAGAATACAGATTTATGATAAATGGAAAAACTTTTTATTGAATGGTGGTCAGCAGAAAAGCGTGACCCCGATGTTACAGTGTTGGAAAATAATAGCGATTACATAAAGGGAATAATGACTTGTTTCTCTTAAACAAAATATTTCTTGACAGCATCCGTGTTAACGGGGCGAGTGATCTCTTCTCCGTCCATTGTTGCTAACATCAAAGCGCCTCCTGTCAGAACCTTCTTTACTACATATGGTCCATCATAATTTGGGGCCCATTTTCCTTTGACGTCGGTGAGGAAAGACTGAATCTTCTTAAGCACGAGGTCACCTTCTTTGAATGCGCGGGGTCGAACTTTCTTGTCAAATGCCTTCTTCATCTTCTGCTGATACAACTGCCCATGGCACAGCGCGGCCATCCTCTTTTCTTCGATTAAGTTCAACTGGTCATATCTGTTTTGACACCACTCTGCTTCTGATAACTTTGCCTCCACCAAAATCCTCATAGAAGGAATCTCAACTTCTATCGGGAGTACTGCTTCCATACCGTAGACCAGTGAAAATGGAGTTGCCCCAGTCGATGTGCGTACCATCGTACGATATCCATGTAAGGCGAATGGGAGCATTTCGTGCTAATCTTTGTAAGTAACAACCATCTTCTGAATGATCTTCTTGATATTTTTGTTGGCGGCTTCAACAGCCCCATTCATCTTTGGTCTGTAAGGGGAAGAGTTATGATGCTCAATCTTGAATTCTTCACACAACTCTTTCATCATCTTGTTGTTCAAATTGGAACCATTGTCTGTAATAATCCTGCTTGGCACACCATATCGGCAAATGAGCTGATTCTTGATAAATTTGACAACCACATATCGCGTTACATTAGCATAGGAAGCCGCCTCGACCCACTTAGTAAAATAATCAATGGCTACAAAGATGAATCGGTGTCCATTAGACGCTTTCGGCTCTATCATTCCAATCATATCAATTTCCCACATAGAGAATGGCCACGGTGATGAGATAACATTCAATAAAGTTGGAGGTACGTGAATCTTATCTGCGTAAATCTGACACTTATGACACTTTCTAGCAAACTTGTAGCAATCTGATTCCATTGTGATCCAATAATAACCAGCCCTCAAAAGCTTCTTAGCCATAGCATGTCTGTTGGCATGCGTGCCAAAAGATCCTTCGTGAATCTCCGTCATTAGCATATCTGCTTCTTGCTTGTCAACACATCTCAGCAAGACCATGTCAAAGTTCCGTTTGTATAAAACATTGTTACTCAGAAGAAAATTTCCAGCCAACCTTCTCAAAGTTTTCTTGTCTTTGTTGGAAGCTCCCAAAGGATATTCTTGAGTTCTAAGAAACACTTTGATGTCATGGTACCAGGGTTTGCCATCTTCAACTTCTTCGACAGCAAAGATGTAGGCAGGTCTATCAAGACGTTTTACTTCAATCCGAGGACACTCGTTCCAAAAGTTTACCACAATCATCGAGGCCAAAGTTGCTAACGCGTCTGCCATTCTGTTCTCATCACGAGGGATATGATGAAACTCAATGCTATCAAAGAACGGTAACAGTCTTCTAGCGTAATCCCTGTATGGGACCAAATTATCATGTCGAGTTATCCATTCTCCAGTAATTTGATTGATCACCACTGCAGAATCACCAAACACATCTAAATTCTTAATTCTTAAATCGATTGCTTCTTCGAGACCCATAATACATGCCTCGTACTCAGCTTCATTATTAGTACACTGGAATGTTAATCTTGAGGTAAATGGGAAGTGGGTCCCTTGAGGAGTCACAATAACCGCACCTATCCCTTTTCCATGAGCGTTGACAGCCCCATCAAAAACTAAACCCCATTGAGAACCTGGCTCTGGCCCTTCACCATGTACGGGTTCTTCACAATCTTTCATCTTTAAGAACATAACATCTTCATCAGGAAAGTCATCATTTGAGGGTTGATAATCCAAAATGGGTTGGTGAGCCAGATGATAAGCCAAAACACTTCCTCTAACAGCTTTCTGAGTGTGGTACTCGATATCATATTCAGACAACAACATCTGCCATCTAGCAATTCTCCCAGTCAAAGCGGGCTTCTCAAAAATATACTTGATAGGATCCATCTTTGAAACTAACCAAGTAGTGTGGTTCAACATATACTGGCGCAAACGCTTGGCGGCCCACGCTAGAGCGCAACATGTCTTCTCTAACATAGTGTACCTTGTTTCACAATCAGTAAATTTCTTGCTCAAGTAATAAGTGACATGATCTTGCTTTCCTGTTTCGTCTCGCTGACCGAGTACACAACCCATTGAATCTTCTAAAACGGTCAAATACATAATCAAAGGTCGTCCTTCAACTGGCGGTATCAGGATAGGTGGTTCAAGCAAATACTCTTTGATACTATCGAAAGCCTTTTGACAGTCCTCAGTCCAAACGTACCCTTGTTCTTTCCTCAGAAGCTTGAATATAGGTTTGCACGTAGCGGTCATGTTAGATATAAACCTGGAGATGTAGTTCAAACGTCCCAAGAATCCTCTGACTTGGTTCTCGATGGCGGGAGCTGGCATTTCCCTGATAGCTTTCACTTTGTCAGGGTCCACTTCAATCCCTCTTTGGCTGACAATAAAACTCAATAGTTTCCCTGATCGTACTCCAAATGTGCACTTGTTGGGGTTCAAACGAAGCTTGTATTCCCTCAAACGACCAAACAGCTTAGCCAGGTGTTTAACATGATCATCTTCAGTCTTCGACTTAGCTACCATATCATCCACATACACCTCGATCTCTTTGTGCATCATATCATGGAACAAAGTAGTCATAGCTCTCTAATATGTTGCCCCTGCATTCTTTAATCTAAACGACATAACTTTGTAACAAAAGGTGCCCCAGGGCGTTATGAATGACGTCTTTTCTCTGTCCTCGGGAGCCATTCTAATCTGGTTGTAACCTGAAAAACCATCCATGAAGGAGAAAACCTCATATCTTGCAGTACTGTCTACCAAAATGTCAATGTGAGGTAATGGAAAATCATCTTTCAGACTAGCTTTATTCAAATCCCTGTAGTCTACACATATGCGAACCTTACCATCCTTCTTCGGAACGGGTACAATGTTAGCTAACCATAGTGGATACTCGGCAGTGACAAGGAAACCTGCATCAATCTGTTTCTGTACCTCTTCCTTAATCTTTAGAGCCATGTCAGGTCGAGTCCTTCTGAGCTTCTGTTTTACCGGCGGGCATTCTGGCTTCAAAGGCAGACGGTTTTCAACTATAGCCGTGTCCAATCCAGGCATATCCTGATATGACCATGCAAACACATCAACAAACTCTCCAAGCAGATCAATCAGCTGTTTCTTCACATCGGGTTTGAGAAGAGCTCCAATTTTCACTTCACTACGGATTTCTTCTGATCCCAAGTTGATTACTTCCACCGGCTCTTGATGAGGCTGGATAGCTTTCTCTTCCTTCTCAAGCAGTCTGGAAATTTCCTCTGGGATATCATCTTCTTCATCCTCAGCTTCATACACGGGAAACTCAAAATTCGAAGAAGGTAGCGGATCATTATTCCCAGGATGCAATTTATGTAGCAATCTGCGCAAGTGATGTGATTTTCGATAAGTTTCTTTTTTTTGTAAAGTGGAAAGTGTGTGTACGCGAGATGCTACTTATTATTTTCCACCATCGTGAATAAATATAAAACACAAATGTAAATGAAAGTAATTTATTGATGATAACAAAACCAAAAAAGACACGCCCAAAAAAGTCACCTTTGCCTTGGGCAGAGCAAAAGGAATTATTGAAAACAAGCCCTAACAAATGCAATTTCGCCTTGGGCAGAGCGAAAATTTTTTAAAACAAATGCTTTACTTAAATATATGAATGGCAGTAGGGGCTTCAACCGCACTCCAATTCTTGACTACAATGCCTGGGGTCACAAAGTCTGGGATGTCCTCATCTGGATCTTCCTCGGTGACGACATAAACTCCAAAGGTATAATTAAATCCATCCGACACATAGCCTGGATCTTCCATATAGGGCTCGTGGTCTTTGTAAGGAATGGAGGACCTTGTAGAACCGTCTGATATGTAGCCCTCAAGTTCGTCCTCTGACACAACATTAATCTGAGGATGATAGACGACCCCTCCACTACGGAACACTTCACTGATCAGCGGAAACCCTTGATTCTTGGTGCCTTGTTGAGCAGAACTGCTGGTGAAACCGAGACCCTCCTTATTTTTGTTCTCTGGCAAAGACAACACCTTTCCCCACATTGTTTGGTGACCACTGTTCACTACTCGCTGTGTGTCTTTGAATGATGACATGGATGCTTGAGGCTTCTGGGCACCCTCATCCACAATGGACAAGGCTTGGAATTGCGTGCCAATTTCTTCCTCAGCCTCAACATATGAGAATGATGACAAGTGACTTACCACCAAAGCTCTTTCTCCATAAACTGTAACTATTTTCCCCTTGAAAACATATTTCAGCTTCTGATGCAGGGTAGAAGTAACTGCTCCAGCTTCATGTATCCATGGCCTCCCTAGCAAACAACTATAGGCGGCACGAATGTCCATGACCTGAAACGGGATCATGAAAGTCTGTAATCCAATAGTCATGGGCAAATCAACCTCACCAATTACTGTTTTCCTTGACCCATCAAAAGCTTTGACGATAATGCGACTTGGCCTCATCGGCGGTCCTTGGTACGGCAGCTTTGATAGAGTAGTTCTAGGCATTACATTTAGAGACGATCCAGTATCAACCAGCACACTGGATAGAGAGTCGTTTCCACAGTTCACAGAAATATGTAGAGCCATGTTATGTTTCCTTCCTTCTTCTGGGAGATCATCTTCATTGAAACCCAGATTATCACTCGAAGTAATACTGCCAATGATGTTATCAAATTGTTCCATAGTCACATCCTGCTCGACATAGGCTTGTTCCAAAATCTTCTGAAGTGCTTCTCTATGAGCCTCAGAACTCATCAACAATTGTAGCACAGAAATCTTTGACGGGGTTTGCAGAAGCTGATCTGCAACCTTATACTCGCTTCTTTTGATTACTTTTAAACATTCATCTGAGTTGGATAAATTAGACCCACCAGATTGCCCCACGGTTGGGTCTTTTGAGCCTGATGGTTCGAACAAAACCTCTTTTTCTTTCGGTGGCACAGTCGGGTAGACTCGACCGCTTCTTGTCACTCTACTGACATCTGCAATATTAACTATTGAGGGTACAGTGGTGTTGCACCCTAAAATTTGCTCAACCTATTTCACCTGGTTTATGTTTCAATTGCATTATCATTTGCATAGTAAATCATGTACATAATCTAATCATTTACATAGCATAGCATAACAAGGCATCCAACAAGGGATCAAGTGCCATTCTTACCTAAAGAATCACATCAAGGGTTTTTATTCAAGCTTAAGACCATCCAAGTCATCAAGAAATGTTTGAAGCTTTGAGAAGTTTGAGGGTCAACCAGTGGACTTCTCTCCTAATCTGAGGTGTATTGAGGGTCATCAATGGGGGTACGAGCTATGAATTGAGGGTATGGAATGTTTACAAATCTTATGAAATGCCTAGAGGGTCATATTGAAGATGAGACAAGTCATTGATTCAAGTACAAGAGCCACAGTTGGAGTGCAGTCAACTAGGGTTTCATCTGGGTCAACCCTAGGTCAACTGAGTGATTGAAGAGCATCAAGGCTTAATTGGAGGTTGTGGGATTCATGAATTGATATGTTGACACATGTGTGGTGTTGTGCCAAGGATAAATCAGAGAGAATCAAGAGTAGGAGGAGTTGCCAAATTAGGGTTTCAGTGTAAAATCCCCTAATTTAGGCCTAACTTCCAAGCCAGATAAGTCAAAATGAAAGTTTCAAATGGATTCTTGGTAAACATGAAACTTGTAGAGCTTCTCAATAGCTTTAATTTGATTACTATAAGTATTCAAGGAGATTTGTAGAACTCAAGTTATGGTTCTTGCAAGTTAGGGGTCCCCAGAGGACACTGAAATTTATCTGTGAAAGTCACTTGACTTCCAAGCAACTTTTTCTCATCAAGGATTTTTCAAATGGATTCTTGGCCAACATAAGAATTGTAGGGCTTGATCTTAGCTTTAATTTGAGTACTATAAGTCCTCAAGAAGATTTGTGGAGCTCAAGTTATGGTCTTGGCAATCCAGGGGTATTTTGGGAAAGTTGAATTATAGGTCATTTTCCAACATAGGTCAAAATCTCTATCTTCCACTCCTCAAATGGAAAAATTTTCAACATGAGATGTGTTTAAAATGATGTTTTTAGGCTAGGTAAGAAGTCGTGAGAGCCTGGAATGGCTTGTATCACAAAATTGCAAAAATGGCCTAAGAAAAGGAAGAATTAAAGTTCATTAAAAAGTCAATTTTGTGATTTTTGGTTCTAAGGCCAAGATAGGGCATGTGATATATCATTTTGATCAGAAATGAGGTTTTAAAGACAATGGCAATATTACTTTTTTCCATTTGAGGTCAAATTCAAAGGGTTGCATTTGGTAGCTTCAAACTTAAGTTACATATGCAAACTCATTCCTTGGATCAGCTACAAGGCTCTAATCAATCCTAACACATTCAATATGTCATGTGGTGAGAATTTGGATCAAAATCAAGTGCAAACACAAGCTATTATTTGGACTGTCATGAGAGTAGCATGAGATGAGATTTCCATGGCATGAGATATTGAACTTCTCATTGGATCAATCCAGAAGTTTCTAGAGCTTTCATTCATGCTCTATATAAGTATTAGAAGAGGTTCAATGCATTGGTTGGTGCAGATTGAGAGAGATTGGAGAGATTGGTTGGTTGGTGCACATTCAATGCATTGGTTGGTCCAGATAGATTGTTGATCAATATTGTGGAAGAATCGTGAGATAGCACTTTGAATTCATATCTTGCAAGTTTGAATCGGATTTGGCAATTCAAGAAGATTCAACTCTAATTGATGCATATAGAAGCTTGGTAAGTGATCATAGAACGTGTCTGGAAGATCTTGGAGCTTAATTTGAAGATTTGCTTGCTCTGTTCATCCAAGATTTGCAGGTATGTAAACTTCCTTCTATGGCTCGATTCATGTAGATTCCTTAGGTTTTAGATGGTGATATTCATTGTAGATCATGGCTAGGTGGATTCTGGTAACAATTTGCACGATTTAGAGACAAAGCTAGGTTGAGCACATTTTCTGGTGAGGCTCGTATCTGATGATTCTTGATGGTATAGACTTAGTTAGATAGTGGAATTGACTCAGTGTAGCATGGTGATGAGTCTAGGCTTATCAATTTTAGGTTTGGTGGAGTTTGGATCCTAAGCATTTTCTGGTGTGCTCATCGTGTTTTGAGAAGGAGAGTGATTCAATGTCAATGGATAGCATGAGTGAATTCAGTGTGAAAAAACGAGCCAGATGATGTTATTAGGGTTGAATTTTGGTGAGGATTAGTGGAGCTGAGGTTTGGAGAAGATGATGGTGGAGCTCTGTTCGTCCATGGTGTTTTTTTCCCTCCCAACATTCAAAAGGTTGAAGAAGGTCTGGTAACCCTAGGATCATAAGAGGACTTTTGACCAAATAATTAACCGACGACCAGGATTGATGGAAGGATTGTGAAGGATTCTGAGAGGAGGGTGAAACGCACCGTTTCACTTAATGAATTGTAGTGGGCTTAAGTCATTCGTTACTAACCACACCCCAGCTTGGAGGCCCAATGGAAAACACACAGGATTTAGTTGCTATTCACACCGAGAATTTTCCATTTTCTTGCTATTTCTCAATTAATTTCTGAACTGATGATGGGCCTAGTACGCGCTTCCTATACGCACCCCCCTCTGAGCCCATTTGGTGTTTTGCACTACATATCATTGCTATTCAACACACATGTTTTTTCTTTTCTCATATTTTCTCATCATTTTTATGGTTTTGACATAGTTAATAAAAAATTCATAACTAATTGAAAAATAAACATTTTTGGATGGGAATTTTTTCCCTATTTTCATTAAGATATCTAGGATTTAATCAAACAATCAAAACATTAATTCATGCATTTTTCATTTTATGGCATATTTTTACATTTTATTGCTTTTATGTCACTTTTATTTTGTACCTTCTATTTTCTGATTGTTGTGTGAGCATTTCATTTTGAGTTTTAAAGTGATTCTTTTTGATTTGGTTAGAGTAGATACACATGCTCCCTTAGTGATTTTTCTCATATTTTTATGATGAAATTTAGGGTAGTTTTGAATAATGAATTTTAGGATGCTAGGATTAGGGTTTTACAACACTTAGGTGTAGTTTAGGGCATAGTTTGGAGACTTAGGGTTTGATTTAGGCCTTGGGGTTTATGTGGGGTATAGGGTATATAGTTAGGTTCCCTTGGAAATTAATCTAGGATTTTATGATGAGTATTACTATCTTATTTGATTTTTGCAACTTGTATGATGTTTGTGTGTTTCCCCTTGGGTATTTGGCTTGTTTGCTTGGGTTGGGCTATTCTAATTGGGATTGGGGCTTGGGTTTTGCTTGTTGGAGCTCATGAAGACATTGGAGATGATTGGGGACAAAGGGTGGAGCTTGGAGCATGAAGATTCTTATCCTTGAAGGTTGCTTTTGAAGACTTAGGAGATAGGAGATATAGGGAGAGCTTTAGATTAGACTGATTTCTACTTTCAAACATAGAGAGCTTTTTGTGCCTCTATTCCCTCCTATGACACAAGGTCCCCCAAAGAAGTTCAATATCTCCTTAGGAGGGATGTAGAGCATGCTTTGGTTGGGTAGAACCTTGAGGATACCTTTTACTTGCTATGCTAAGATCTTGGTGATTTCCCTGGGTTGTCATTAAGCCTCTTAACATTTCAACTTCATCTATTGATTGATTCTCTTCTGGAGTGGTTGCATTGAAGATGGGAACCTATGAAGATGAAGTTCATTGAAGATTGATAAGGATAAAGCCTGTACCTGTCAAAGCTAGTTACCTGTTGAAGTTAGGGTCCTGCTGCTGTTTGAAGCTGTTTATTTGTTGGGGTTCATTGCTTGCCAGAGTTTGGAAATTCTTGAAGACAAGAGCTTATCTAAAGCTTGGGGATCATTGGAGAGTAAAGATGGGAGCTTGCTTGAAGGTGTTACTGTCAACCTTTTGCTGTTAATCAACTGTAGCTGTCAGAGCTATTGCTGTTTGAACTGCTTACTGTAGGAGCTGGTGTTGCTGTCAGAGCTGGTGTTGGGTTTTATTTCTTATTCTGTATTGTCTGTTGGCTTAGTCAGCTTGCCCGTTAGGTTTGAAGTGAAGCTGTTTCACTTTGCCTATTGTTTTCCCAGGTTCGAGGTTGAGTAGGACTCCCTTGCCTCGCTTGTACTGCTGCATCTCATGCATGTTTACTGTTTACTGTATATCTGTTTCTTTTCCATTTATCCCCTAGGATCTCTGATTTCCTCTGTGTAGGAGGGAATTATGACAGACATTAGGTTGTAATCCATGCATGACAACATTAGGGTAGTTTTGATTCCCATTTCAAACCCTAGGTTTTTATATTTTCTTTCTCTTCTATCTCAAAACAATTCAAAACACAGTAATAAGGATAATCGATATCGTACGCTACGAGCCTTAAGCTATTTGAGAGAGGGTTACTGGAGGGCCACTCTTCAGTAATCTGACTGCTTAGTGTGTTACCCTTAGGGTGACATACAACGTAGTCACCCTCAAATCATAGTCTCTAGTGCGTCAGAGATTGCAATCATCATAAAAAACACTTCTTGCGTAAAAGACTAAAAACAAACATCAAAGTGTCATTTTTGTCCGCTTGGACTTTTAATCATAAGAAACCTCTTTTCAGAAAGATAAAAAACAGTCAGACAAATCTGTGTCTTCCGTAGCCCGAACTACGTTTGCTCTGATCTTTCATGCTGTATGAAAGTACGTAGGCATAGGATGCCGTATCCTAGCGAGCAACCTTCCCCTCCTTTCCCGTAGGTAGGCGAACTACGTTGACTCTGATTTTTCATTCCAGACGGGAATACGTAGGCATAAAGTGCGATACTTTGCCGAGTCATTTTATTTTCTTTTAACCCCAGACCTTTAGCGTAGATAGAATAACAATCCGTACTAGAGAACAAGCGTGGATCCCGTCGAGTACGACGGACGTGAGGGGTGCTAATACCTTCCCCTTGCGTAACCGACTCCCGAATCCAGGATTTGGTTGCGATGATCATTCCTTTCCCGTCTTTGCGTTAGGTTTACTTCGAGCGTTTCCTTTCCCTCCTTTGGGATAAATAACGCACGGTGGCGACTCTTCTGTCATAGCCGGCGCCGATTTTCGCAGTAGCGACAGCTGGCGACTCTGCTGGGGATTTGAATATCCCCTACGCGAGTCAATCCTAGCGCTTGTTTTCCTGTCGCGGGTGTTGTATAGATTTACATTTCTGTCTTTACTTTCCGCATTTTATTATCAGCTTTATATTGTTATTGCTGTCGTGGGAAGGGGGTAATCTGTTGAGAGATAAGCCGGACCTGGGCTTGAGGTTACACATAGATTTAGAAGTAGAGAGTAGTGGTTAGCCTGCTTGCTTAGCTCGCACCAGCTAGCCGCGAAATTTACGCTCGGACGAGATTCTCTTTGATGCTTCTTGTCTGGCCCTTAGGGCTCGACAAGTTGTCTGACCCGAGGATTGTCGACTCTGGGGACCTATCAATTGGGATTCAACTAAGTGAGGCCGCTTCAAGGGATGATGATGCCACACCTTCTAGGTATCGTATCATCGCTCTTGAAAGTCTGTGACGTCGAACCCGCATAGGATGCCGTACCTCGTCTGCGAGTTAAGTACATACCTGTGAGGGGTAGGTGGGTCTGTTTGCAGGAAACCATTGACCTCAGAGTACCTGGTTTATCTCTGTCAGTGAGATATGGTTACAGGGTTCATTTGAGTGGTTGGTTTGGTTTGAGATGAAGAGTTGATGGTCCTCAGGATTCAGTACAAAGCAGCATTGCACTTGGTCCTTTGTTTGCATATGCATGTGTATTTTCATGACTGCATTTCATTAACATGTATTTATGTTGCAGGTGATCATTCCCCTCTGATTCTAGTGTATTTTCTGGCTAGACATGGAGTCCCTGAAGAGGACAGTTGCTTACCGGTTGCATTCACCAGATATCAGTTCCTTGCTGGGATTAGTTGCTCTAGGAGATGAGAGGGTGAGGGCTGAGTTCAGAGTATCCTATGGGAGATTTCTTAGTTTGTTGAACAGACCTTCAGCATTCGAGACGACTGGGGTGTATACTTTGATGTAGTTTTATGAGCCGCAGCTGAGATGTTTCTTATTTCCCGACTATATTCTGGCACCCACTTTGGAGGAGTATTCTGCTATGTTGGGAGTTCCTGTGTTAGACCAGATGCCCTTCATACATGTTGATGATGAGCCTGAGTTAGCTACACTCGCTGAGATTGTCAATTTAGACGCTTCTGAGTTCCCCGGAGGTTTGGTCAAGCTGAACGGAGCTTATGGTTTTCACCTGTCTGTCCTGGTTGAGAAGGCTACACAGTGCGCGAAGAGTGGATGTTGGGTTACTTTCATTGCCATTCTAGCTGTCTGCATCTACGGGATTGTCTTGTTTCCTAATGTGCCGGATTTTGTCGACTCAGATGCCTTCTTGATTCTTGCCTCGAAGAATCCAGTTCCTACTCTCTTGGGCGATGTTTATCATTCTATTCACTACAAGAATGAGAAACATCGTGGCAAGAATGTTTCCTGCTGTCTTCCTCTTTTGTACAGGTGGTTCCAGGGGCATCTTCCGAAGACAGGGCCTTTTGTTGAGGCTGTGGATACCGTGGATTGGTCCTCCCGGTTGATGGGGCTGTCTGCTGAGAACATCATTTGGTTTGATCGGAGTATGCTTGGCACTGATATTATATATAGTTGCAGTGGCTTTTCGAATGTCCCCCTGATTGGACGGAAAGGCTGTATTAACTATAACCCTTCACTGCTGGTAAGACAGTTCGGTTATGCTTTGAGGGACGCTCCTATTGAGAAGGAGATACAGGAATCTCTGTATCTCACGGGCTTATTAGACACGACTGTTTTGATCAGATTGAGACATGCATGGGCTAACATCCATAGGAGAGGGAAAGCTTTGCTCGGTAAGAGCAACAACAAAGCTTATGATCCTTATTTGGCTTGGATCCGCGAGATAGCTAGTATGTCCTTGATGCCTTATCCTGCTGCGAAACCCCTGTATCTTCCAATGATTGAGGTACCTACGTCGGCAGAAAGTGAGAAGCATAACAAATTGTTGGCTAAAAACGAAGAATTGAAGAAAGCCAATGATGAGTTAGAGAAGGAGATCTTCCAGTTGCGTCATGAGAAGAATGAAGCTACCTTCACTGTGAGGGAACAAACTGAATTGATTAACAGGTTGGGTTCAGAGCTGACGGAAGAGACCAACAAGAAGGAAAAAGTGGGAATAGCCTTGAACGGTGTTAGCAAGGTGCTTACTTCCAAGAAGGAACTTTTAAGCAAAGCTTATACCCGCCTCAGCAAGTGGGAAGCTTTGTGGAATGCCACGCTTACCAAGCGGAAGGAGCGTGAAGACGAACTGAAGCTGCAGATTGCCACGCTAGAGGCGCAGGTTAGAGCCCAAGACGCAAAGATTGCTGAAGAGACATCACCTAGGAGCGCTGTTGAGCTTAGAGTAAGTGACCTTGACGAGAAGCCAAGAGGTTATGAAGTGAAGGCCGGTTCCAAGAGGTACAGACTTGACGAGAGTTCTGGCGAAGGAACCTGCCAGGACGACGCCAAAAAGCTGAGATCCACCGCCGAGCGGCATGCCTTACTGATACAGGAGCTGATCTCCCGACTAGGGCATTTGGAGACGTTGAGGATATTGGAAGATGTCAGAGCACGCCATTTGGCCTGATTTATCTTTGCCTTGCTGTTGATTGTACTTGTATTTTGACCATCGCCAGGCTTGTTGGCCGAGGTCTCTTCAGTTGTATTCAGTTGTACTCTTGTACTCAGCCTCTTGGCATGTGTTTATATATGAGGGTTTTTCTGATTTCTTGCTTGCTTGATGAGGACTCCATTGTCGTGATGGCCTTCTCTCCGAAACTAGAAGCGGGGGGGGGGGGGGGGGAATGTAACCTGTAGCATAGTTACACAATTGCATCTGCATTCATATTGCATGACCGGTATTCTTGAATCTGAATCTTATTTCCTGCATCTTCAGGTTGACGAACAAAGAGTCCACCGCTACTCAACCCGAAACAACTGCAAGAGAATCATGGATCAAGTCCAAGTGGAGATGCAGGAAATCCGCGAGAAGTTGAACCTGTTCATGCAAGCAATGGAGAACATCGCTAAGGGCCAGGAGAGCCTCCAGACTTTGGTACAGCCGCTGCTGACGCAGACTAATGGGAATGGCAACAATGACCACAATTCTGCGCACGTTGAAACTATTCCGGAGGATGGGCCCCCTACGCCTGTGGTTCCACCTGTAGTGACCCCACCTGTTGTGGTTGTAAACGATGGCGCTGGCACTGGCAATGGTAACACAGGGAATGTAAATGAAACTGTTGTTAACAATGTTGGGTTTGGGGACGCCAACCAAGGCGGTGGTAACAACAATGGCGGTAATGGTTTTGGCAACAATAGTTTCGGTTACAATGATCAGGGATTTGATTACGTCAATCAGGACGGGAAATTCGGCTTCAACGCTCAGGGATTTGGTTATGACGGTTTTGGTAACGCTAACCAGGGGTATGGTGGATTTGGTAATATGAATGGTGCTGGGGTGATTCCTGTCAACACTGGGTTTGGACCCGTTAGGGTCAACCAGGGTTTCGGTAACGGGGGACGAGGTCCCATGATCAATCAGCAAGGGTTTGGTTGCAACACTAGTTACGACAGGTATGGAAATGGAAATGTGAATTGGGGCGAAGACTGCCAGGAGGACGCCTTTTCTGGAAGAGGTGCGGGGTTTGAAGGACCTGTTGATCCTGTGCAGAGGATCAGAATGCTTGAAGAACAGATGAAGGGGGTAGTGAGTCAGAACTCCACCGATCTGGATATGACTACAATGGGCCTGGTGCCAGGGCTGAGGGTGCCGTTGAAATTCAAGGCTCCCACGTTTGATAAGTACAAAGGGGACACCTGCCCTAAAGTCCATGTCCGCTCTTATTACAGAAGGATGTCCGCGTATTCAGATGACGAAAGGATGCTCATGCATTTCTTTCAGGACAGCTTATCAGGGTCGTCGCTTGAATGGTATATGGGGCTGGAGCCCACGCAGATCAAAACCTGGAAGCAATTGGCTGATGCTTTCGTGACCCATTACAAATACAACAGTGATCTGGCGCCAAACCGGGTCCAATTGCAGGGTTTGTCACAGAAGAACGGTGAAAGCTTTAAAGAGTACGCGCAAAGGTGGCGCGATATGGCAGCGAGGGTGCATCCTCCTTTAATTGAAAGGGAGATGAATGATATGTTCATTCGGACATTTACGGGGGTGTTCTACGAAAAATTGTTTAGTGTGTCATTGAGCAGTTTCTCAGATTTGATTCTTATGGGGGAGATGATTGAGAACAGGATTAAAGTTGGAAGGTTCTAAGCAGGTGAGTCTACTTCAGCAGGAGGTGCCAGAAAAGCATTTGGTGGTAGACGACAAGGTGATACTAGTGTCGTGTTTGGTGGTAGGGGTAGGGGCAGAGGAAGAAATCAGTATGTTCAGCCGCAGCAGATAGCTAGTGTCACTATCCCGCTTCCGCAACAGAGGCAGCCACAACAACAACAACCATAACAGTAGCAAGGGCAGAATCCTGGCCAGAGAAAGGTACAAAATGCGAGACCGAAAAGAGTGTTCGACGCACCTCCTTCCACGTATGCGGAACTCCTCCAGACCCTGCTAGGGTTGAACTTGGTTGAGAAGAAGACTTTGGCACTGCCTACAGGGGCAGTACTTCCTTACGGATATGATGCCAACAAGCATTGCGAATTCCATTCCGGGGCGTCCGGGCATGATATAGAAGCTTGTCAAGCATTTAAACACAAAGTTCAGGATTTATTGGATAGCAAAGCTATCAACTTTGGACAGGTAGGTCCAAATATCGTACAACAGCCTATGCCCAATCACGGGGCAAACGCCATCTTGAAAGAAGAGAATCTGAATCTAGTGATGGATGTCAATGAGCTGAAGACACCAGTGGGTGAGATTAAAAACACGTTGTTAAAAGGGGGTGTATTCCCAGGTTGTGATGAATTTTGCTTGGATTGTTGGACCCAGCCAGAGGGTTGTAATGAGTTGAAGCAGGGTATTCAGGCTATGATGGATGAAGGTACTTTGCAATTTGATAGAACCGCGGCTGAAAAGCCTGTAGAGGCGTTGTGTGATGAGCCGAACGATGTTGCGACGGTGACGATTCCGAGGAAAACAATAACGATAACGGCGCCTGCCAGGCGGCCGACGATCACAATTACTAAAGCAGGACCAGTTCCTTTTGAGAGTACTAAAGCAGTGCCGTGGACTTACGGGTTGGAGGTATATTGCGACGGTGAAAGAATTGAAGTCAACGGACAACCAGCTGGGGTTGTAGATAATGTTGTCGGAACAGGGGGTATGACCAGAAGCGGAAGAATCTTCACGTCACCCGAGGTAGAGGCGGAAAGATTAGCCAAGGGTAAAACCAAGGTAGCTGAGGGCGGTCCGTCCCAGTCGAATGAAAAAGAAACGTCACTTAAGGATGTGAAAGAGTTTATGAGGCTCATTCGTAAAAGTGATTACAAAATCGTTGAGCACCTCCAGCAAACGCCGTCAAAAATTTCCATCTTATCCTTGCTGTTATGTTCCAAGGCCCATCAGAACGCTCTGCTGAAGATTCTAGACACGTCGTTCGTTCCTCAAGAAGTTTCTGTTAATCAGTTAGAAGGGGTAATGGCGCATGTCAACGCGGGGCACAGTTTGGGCTTCACAGACTTTGATTTGACCCCGAGAGGGCGAGAGCATAATATGGCATTGCATGTGTCAGTAGAATGCCGGGGCACGGTCATGTCCCATGTTTTAGTAGACACTGGATCTTCCCTGAATGTGCTACCGAAGAAAGCCATGATGAAGTTAGACATCAGGGGGATTATCTGCACGCCCAGTGATTTAATGGTGAGGGCGTTCGATGGAACGAGGAGGTCAGTTTTCAGATCAATAACATTACCGTTGCAGGTAGGGCCTAAAATATTTGAAACTGAATTCTATATAATGGACATCCAGCCAGCGTATAGTTGCCTTCTTGGGCGCCCATGGATCCATGCCGCCGGGGCAGTCACATCCACGTTGCACCAGAAGCTGAAGTATATGGTGGAGGATAGTGTCGTCACTGTTTGTGGAGAAGAAGATATTCTGGTTAGCCATTTGTCTTCGTTCAAATATGTGGAGGTCGACGGCGAAATACACGAAACACCGTGTCAAGCCTTCGAGGGGTTGCGAATTAAGGACAAAGCTCCGGTGCCAAGCAAGATATCAGATGTGGCAGTGTCATCCTACAAAGAGGCTCAGGCTCTAGTGCAGGCAGGCAAAACCAAGGGCTGGGGGCAGGTGTTGGAAATTCCCGTGAAGAATGACAGGTTCGGGCTTGGATATCATCCTTCGTCATCAAAATCCTCTGCAGGAGCGCCCAGGTTCAAGGGACCAGTCACAATTACACCAAGTGGGGTAAGCTTTGAGACCATCAATGCTGTTTCCGATTCTGAAGAAGGAGATAGCGACTGTGATATGGACGCATGGATCAAGCCAAGCGTGCCAGGACAAAGTCTCTGCAATTGGTCTATCCGGGAAACTGTTCCTGTGACAACTAAACAGTAATGATTTGTTTTCTTAATTGTTGAATAATCCTGTGTCTTACCCGGGGCATAGTGATTTTGATTAAGGCCATTTGGTTATGTACATTACATTGTTTAATCATGAAATAAAGGCGTTTTTCATATACAAATGTTGTGATCCCTGTTTTTCCTGTTTTTATCTTTTACAATAAAATGGCAATGTGGTTATTTGCTTTGTCTGCATATTGAAGCATTTAACCATTTCCTTTACAGGATTACTATTTCAGATGACATCTATGAACCGCCTATGACTCACTTTGACTTCGAGCACCCGGTATTTCAGGCTGAGGAAGAGATTGTGGAAGATGGCGACGTACCAGAAGAGTTGACCTGGTTATTGAAACAAGAAGAAAGACTCATTCTGCCTCATGAGGAAGTCATCGAGATTATCAATTTGGGGTCGGAAGAGGTTGTGAGAAACATCCGTATAGGGGCGGCGCTGCAGAGAGACATCAAGCAAAGATTGGTTGAGATGCTCAAAGAGTACAGTGATATATTTGCTTGGTCGTACGAGGATATGCCTGGGTTGGATACGGATATGGTTGTTCACCGTCTGTCGCTGCGAGAGGAATGTCCACCTGTTAAACAAAAGCTCCGAAGAACTAGATCGGACATGGCTGTGAAGATCAAGGAGGAAGTTCAAAAACAGTGGGATGTTGGTTTCTTAGCTGTTACAAAATATCCCTCATGGGTCGCTAATATTGTGCCAGTGCCGAAGAAAGACGGTAAAGTGCGAATGTGTGTAGACTACCATGATTTGAATAGGGCGAGCCCGAAAGATGACTTTCCACTTCCTCACATCGATGTG
Organism: Lathyrus sativus; assembly: GCA_963859935.3. Taxonomy (NCBI): domain Eukaryota; kingdom Viridiplantae; phylum Streptophyta; class Magnoliopsida; order Fabales; family Fabaceae; genus Lathyrus; species Lathyrus sativus. The sequence continues at coordinate 263,667,084 of OZ012738.1, forward strand.
TTGGTTGATAACACTGTTCAGTTCTCTGTATTCTCCTTCATGGATGGCTTCTCAGGCTATAATCAGATCAAAATGGCGCCAGAAGACATGGAGAAGACTACCTTCATTACTCCCTGGGGAACATTTTATTACAAAATGATGCCCTTCGGGTTAAAGAACGCTGGGGCAACATATCAACGTGCTATGACGACTCTCTTTCATGACATGATGCATAAAGAGATTGAGGTTTATGTTGATGATATGATTGCCAAATCCCAGACGGAGGAGCAGCATTTGGTTAATCTGCTGAAACTGTTCAAGAGGCTTAGGAAGTTCAGGTTGAGACTGAACCCTAACAAGTGCACCTTCGGGGTGAGATCGGGTAAACTGCTGGGGTTTATCGTGAGCGAAAAAGGGATAGAGGTTGATCCTGCGAAAATAAAAGCAATACAAGAAATGCCGACGCCTAAAACAGAAAAAGAAGTGCGTGGATTTTTAGGGAGATTGAACTATATCGCCCGGTTCATATCTCACTTAACTGCGACATGCGAGCCATTATTCAAGTTGTTGAAAAAGGATCAGGTTGTGACCTGGAATGAAAATTGTCAAAAGGCGTTCGACAAGATAAAAGAATACTTGCAGGAACCTCCTGTTTTGATACCCCTAGTGGTCGGGAGACCATTGATTATGTATTTGACGGTTCTTGAGGAAAGTATGGGTTGTGTTCTCGGTCAGCACGACGAGACCGGACGTAAAGAGCATGCGATCTACTATTTGAGTAAGAAGTTTACCGACTGTGAGTCCAGATACTCAATGCTCGAGAAGACGTGTTATGCGCTAGCCTGGGCCGCCAAACGTTTGAGGCAATACATGCTGAATCATACCATCTTGCTAATTTCAAAAATGGATCCAATCAAATACGTGTTTGAGAAGCAAGCACTCTCCGGAAGAATTGCCCGATGGCAGATGGTGTTAACTGAATATGATATTCAGTATGTCTCGCAAAAGGCTATTAAAGGTAGCGTTTTGTCAGAGTACCTTGCGGAGCAGCCTGTTGAGGACTACCAATCGATGAGGTTTGATTTTCCTGACGAGGATATCATGTACCTGAAGATGAAAGATTGTGAAGAACCGTTGCCGGACGAAGGACCAGAGTTGGGTTCCAAATGGAAGTTAATATTTGACGGAGCTGTAAATTCCTATGGTAGCGGAATAGGTGCAATTATTACTACTCCTCAGGGGTCGCACATCCCCTTTACTGCCCGATTGACCTTTCCTGTTACCAATAATGAGGCTGAATACGAGGCTTGCATCATGGGTCTGGAAGAAGCTATTGATTTGCGAATCAAGCATCTGGATATGTACGGTGACTCAGCTCTAGTGGTGAATCAGATTAAAGGAGAATGGGAGACACGTCAGCCCAATTTGATACCATATATGAATTATGCAAGGAGATTGTTGCCTTTCTTTGACAAGGTGGAATTGCATCATGTGCCGCGAGCAGAAAATCAAATGGCTGACGCCCTGGCGACATTGTCCTCGATGTATAAAGTTAACTTCTGGAACGAGGCTCCCCAGATTGTTATCTCTCGGCTTGATAGGCCTGCATTCATATTCGCCATTGACGAGGCTCCCGATGGCCAACCCTGGTACTTTGACATCCAGAATTTCCTGAAGAATAAGGAGTATCCGGCTGGGGCATCCAGTCAAGACCAGAAGACTCTCAGGAGATTGGCTGGCAATTTCTATCTGAATCCTGATGGTGTCCTATACAAAAGAAACCACGACTTGGTGTTGCTACGCTGTGTAGATGAGAAAGAAGCAAATTTTCTCATGGAAGAGATACATGAGGGTACATTTGGTACACATGCTGGTGGGCATGCTATGACGAGAAAACTGCTGCGGGCAGGTTATTACTGGCTGACTATGGAAACAGACTGTTTCAAGTTTGCAAAGAAGTGTCATAAATGCCAAATTTATGCGGACAAGTTCCATGTACCCCCAAGTCCTCTAAATGTGATGTCATCACCGTGGCCGTTCTCGATGTGGGGAATTGATATGATCGGGAAGATCGAGCCTACGACATCCAACGGACACCGGTTCATCTTGGTGGCAATTGATTACTTTACCAAATGGGTGGAGGCAACATCATATGCCAATGTCACCAAACAAGTGGTCGCCAGATTTATCAAATGAGATATTATCTGCAGATATGGAATCCCTGAGAGGATTATCACCGACAACGGTTCGAATTTGAATAATAAGATGATGAAAGAGCTGTGCCAGAGTTTTAAGATTGAACATCACAACTCTTCTCCTTACCGACCCAAGATGAATGGTGCTGTTGAAGCGGCCAATAAGAACATAAAGAAGATTGTTCAGAAGATGGTTGTAACGTATAAGGACTGGCATGAGATGCTACCTTTCGCTTTGCACGGTTATTGTACGATAGTACGCACATCAACCGGGGCAACCCCTTTTTCATTGGTATACGGAATGGAGGCGGTGTTACCGTTGGAGGTTGAGATTCCTTCCTTGAGGGTTTTACGAGATGTCCAACTTGACGAGGCAGAATGGGTTAAAGATAGACTGAATCAGCTCAGCTTAATGGATGAGAAGAGGCTAGCTTCTCTAGCATACGGTCGGTTGTACCAGAGCCGGATGAAGAAAGCGTACGATAAGAAGATACACCCTCGAAGCTTTCAGACGGGCGACCTTGTGCTGAAGAGGATTCTCCCGCCACAAACAGATCACAGGGGCAAGTGGACCCCTAATTACGAAGGTCCCTACGTTGTCAGAAAAGTCTTCTCTAGAGGAGCCTTGCTACTATCTACCATGGATGGTGAAGACTTTACGTCTCCTGTGAATTCGGACGCAGTTAAAAAATACTTTGCTTGAAAGTGACCCGCTGGACAGTAAAAAGAGAGTCCAGGCAAAAATAGGGCATCCTGGCGAACCAAAAAAATGAATAAAAAGGTTCGGGAAAAAGTTAGGGATAAAATTGAAAATATGTACACCCGAGAAGTCGAAAACCTGCAAAGGGCGACTTCGGAAAAAAAGGGTATCCCGGTGAACCGAAAACCCGCAAAGGGCGGTTCACGCAAAAGTTAGGGATTGAAAAAAGCAAATGACCGCGGTCCGGATTGATATTACATTACTTAGTGGTACCTGAGGGTTCGTCTATCCGACACAATCTCTTCCGAAAAGTGAATACCGGGAAAGCGCCAGAGTCAGGCGAGTCATAGGAGGATCAGCTCATGATGTTTGTCTGCACCATGTTGCCGACATGTATACAAAGATTGTTTTGTATTTTTATGCTTTTTGTGCGTATATGTATGTGTGTGTGCGTAACTTCCTCTTTTCAGGAGTTGCATCCGGTGTACAAAACTTTGCCTATTCAGAGGCCTGTTATTAATAAAACATGTTATTCAGTATTTGATGTTCGTGCTTTACTGTTTTGTATGTGGAAAACGCCGATGTTTCGATGAACTCGCATGTGCATAATCTTGTTGGCCCTTGCCAATAATTGCTAAAACTTCGAATTGACTGAAGTAATGTCGCGGATGCTAACCCGAATAGATTTGGTTGTATAGATTTGTTTTGTCTCGTTTGTGTTTTGCAGGGTTCTTGCCCTTGAAGCGGACAATCAGAAAATGGTGGCCCCAGCCAGAGGCCCCGGAAGAAGGACTTGACCTTACTTCCCATCAGGTCGCACCTCATCCCCAGAGGTTGAGACGATGATTATCCGTTACCGAAGGAAGGATTATTTTCCCCAGAAGAGTATCCTCATGGAAGTTGTCCACAGGACATCCCCAGCAAGTCGAGATCAGTATCCCATGCAGAGGTTATACTCCCCAGAGAGTCGAAGATTTGCGTATTCAATCCCCAGCTGGGAGGATTTCCATGGCGCATAACCAAGATAGTAAGTTCAGAAGGATTATCCCCCACCGAGGATGGTTTTCTTTCTCCCCGCAGGTCGTCATGCCTTCGTTAGGATGATTATCCCCAGTGAAGTGGTAGTTCCAAGTTTGTAAACTGTACCCAGACAGTTGTATCCCAGAAGGGTTGATTCTCCCCCAGCTGCGTTAATCTTCCCAGCAGGTGTTATTCTTTCCTCCAGTGGAAATTAATGTGTAATCTATCCCCGGCAGAGTTGGTTGTATTTTCGGCATTTATTTTGCCGGAATACTTCGCGATATCCGTTCATCCCCAACAGGGTGGTGCTTGTCCCCAACAACCGTGTTGAAGCAAGCTTGTCAGAGCTTCCCCAGCAGCCTGAACCTGCATTTGCATTTGCATACATTATCATGTTGGCACCTACCCAGAAAACGCGTAGCATTTCCATGCAGTATGGAGCATTGCGCCATTGTCAAACATATGCCTTTTGAAACATAAATCAGGTTGGTTAACTTTGTGCTTTCAGGTGTTGCTCAACAGGAGTATGGAGTTCTAGCTCAGGTGTGTTTTCGGATAGTCGGAGTCTCGCCGTGAGACATGTGATGATGCAATTCAGTTTATTATCTTCCCCACAGAGTTATTGGTTGAAGTTTCTCTTATTCGACCAGCGGAGTGTTTTTCTTCAGGTTTGCTGTCGCAGCAGCATGTCAGGGTTTCATGAATCAAGTTCAGAAGTGGTCACTTGTTGTCGAAACGGGTGTCGGGCAATTATTTTCAGAATATCCTCAGTGGAGTTAGCTACTACCGCGAACAGGCTAGGAAGCTATATCCAAGGTTATGTTTTCCCGTATGAATCAGGCGGATGAACTTTCCTGTATGAACCAGGCAGATGTGTTATGCTTTCCCGTAAGAATCAGGCGGATGAACTTTCCTGTATGAACCAGGCAGATGTGTTATGTTTTCCCGTATGAAACAGGCGGATGAACTTTCCTGTATGAACCAAGCAGATGTGTTATGCTTTCCCGTAAGAATCAGGCGGATGAACTTTCCTGTATGAACCAGGCAGATATGTTATGTTTTCCCGTATGAAACAGGCGGATGAACTTTCCTGTATGAACCAGGCAGATGTGTTATGTTTTCCCGTATGAAACAGGCGGATGAACTTTCCTGTATGAACCAGGCAGATGTGTTATGTTTTCCCGTATGAAACAGGCGCATGAACTTTCCTGTATGAACCAGGCAGATGTGTTATGTTTTCCCGTAAGAATCAGGCAGATGGAAGTTCCCGTATGAAGCAGGCGGATGAAGTTTCCGGTATCCAGATAGATGATTCTCCCGTGATAGACAGAGTATGTGAAAAGTATTTTCCCCAAGGAAGTCGCCGTGATTTCCTCGTGTTACTGTCTCTAGTAGGGTCCTCCTCAGAGTCGTTTGTGGGTTGGGACCAACGGAGGTAGCTACTGCAGAGATAGGTAGAGAAACAGTATTCAGATGTGCTTTCCCGTATGAAGCAGGCGGATGGATTTTCCTGTAATCAGGCAGACGACTTTTCCGTATGAAGTAAACGGATGAAGTTTCCTGTGTATGGGCAGATGATTTGCCTGTAAGGATCGACAGATGATTTCCTTGTGACGGAAATGTTTCCCCAGTAAAGTCGTCGGGATTTTTCTGTGTCGACAGAATATAGCGCCTAACGTGGACAAAGTTCTATCCCCGCGATGATAGAATCTTTTTTCGGGCTGATGAAAATAATCCCCAGCACGGTCGCTAATTGATCGGTTTGTTGCCGTAACAACCGGATCCAGTCAGCAGATGTTATTTTCTAAGCAGTTTGTGCAGTTTATTTTTGCGGTTGGCAAATTTCCGGGTTCTTGGTATTCAACCGTCTCGTACCTCGATTGTTTGAAGGCCGTTCGCTCTTCACCCAGTCGGGTCCAAGCCGTTTGAATAGGGGCAGATGTTGCACCCTAAAATTTGCTCAACCTATTTCACCTGGTTTATGTTTCAATTGCATTATCATTTGCATAGTAAATCATGTACATAATCTAATCATTTGCATAACATAGCATAGCAAGGCATCCAACAAGGGATCAAGTGCCATTCTTACCTAAAGAAGCACATCAAGGGTTTTTATTCAAGCTTAAGACCATCCAAGTCATCAAGAAATGTTTGAAGCTTTGAGAAGTTTGAGGGTCAACCAGTGGACTTCTCTCCTAATCTGAGGTGTATTGAGGGTCATCAATGGGGGTATGAGCTATGAATTGAGGGTATGGAATGTGTAAAAAGCTTATGAAATGCCTAGAGGGTCATATTGAAGATGAGACAAGTCATTGATTCAAGTACAAGAGCCGCAGTTGGACTGCAGTCAACTAGGGTTTCATCTGGGTCAACCCTAGGTCAACTGAGTGATTGAAGAGCATCAAAGCTTAATTGGAGGTTGTGGGATTCATGAATTGATATGTTGACACATGTGTGGTGTTGTTCCAAGGATAAATCAGAGAGAATCAAGAGTAGGAGGAGTTGCCAAATTAGGGTTTCAGTGTAAAATCCCCTAATTTAGGCCTAACTTCCAAGCCAGATAAGTCAAAATGAAAGTTTCAAATGGATTCTTGGTCAACATGAAACTTGTAGAGCTTCTCAATAGCTTTAATTTGAGTACTATAAGTCTTAAAGGATATTTGTAGAACTCAAGTTATGGTTCTTGCAAGTTAGGGGTCCCCAGAGGACACTGAAATTTATCTGTGAAAGTCACTTGACTTCTAAGCAACTTTTTCCCATCAAGTAGTTTTCAAATGGATTCTTGGCCAACATAAGAATTTTAGGGCTTGATCTTAGCTTTAATTTGAGTACTAGAAGTTCTCAATAAGATTTGTGGAGCTCAAGTTATGGTCTTGGCAATCCAGGGGTATTTTGGGAAAGTTGAATTATAGGTCATTTTCCAACATAGGTCAAAATCTCTATCTTCCACTCCTCAAATGGAAAAATGTTCAACATGAGATGTGCTTAAAATGATGTTTTTAGGCTAGATAAGAAGTCATGAGAGATTTGAATGGCTTGTATCACAAAATTGCAAAAATGGCCTAAGAAAAGGAAGAATTAAAGTTCATTAAAAAGTCAATTTTGTGATTTTTGGTTCTAAGGCCAAGATAGGGCATGTGATATATCATTTTGATCAGAAATGAGGTTTTAAAAACAATGGCAATATTACTTTTTCCATTTGAGGTCAAATTCAAAGGGTTGCATTTGGTAGCTTCACACTTAAGTTACATATGCAAACTCATTCCTTGGATCAGCTACAAGGCTCTAATCAATCCTAACACATTCAATATGTCATGTGGTGAGAATTTGGATCAAAATAAAGTGCAAACATAAGCTGTTATTTGGACTGTCATGAGAGTAGCATGAGATGAGATTTCCATGGCATGAGATATTGAACTTCTCATTGGATCAATCCAGAAGTTTCTAGAGCTTTCATTCATGCTCTATATAAGTATTAGAAGAGGTTCAAGGCATTGGTTGGTGTAGATTGAGAGAGATTGGAGAGATTGAGTTTTGAGTTTTCATCTTGCAAATCCAAATCGGTTACACAAATTGGAGAGGTTTCAATCCATTCTTTTGCACTCAGAAGCTCTACTTTGAGTTGGAGATTGATTCCAGATAGATTGCTGATCAAGATTGTGGAAGAATCGTGAGATAACACTTTGAATTCATCTCTTGCAAGTCAGAATCGGATTTGGCAATTCAAGAAGATTCAACTCCAATTGATGCATACAGAAGCTTGGTAATTGATCATAGAACGTGTCTAGAAGATCTTGGAGCTTGATTTGAAGATTTGCTTGCTCTGTTCATCCAAGATTTGCAGGTATGTAAACTTCCTTCTATGGCTCGATTCATGTAGATTCCTTAGGTTTTAGATGGTGATATTCATTGTAAATCATGGCTAGGTGGATTCTGGTAACAATTTGCACGATTTAGAGACAAAGCTAGGTTGAGCACATTTTCTGGTGAGGCTCATATCTAATGATTCTTGATGGTATAGACTTAGTTAGATAGTGGAATTGACTCAGTGTAGCATGGTGATGAGTCTAGGCTTATCAATTTTAGGTTTGGTGGAGTTTGGATCCTAAGCATTTTCTGGTGTGCTCATCGTGTTTTGAGAAGGAGAGTGATTCAATGTCAACGGATAGCATGAGTGAATTCAGTGTGAAAAAACGAGCCAGATGATGTTATTAGGGTTGAATTTTGGTGAGGATTAGTGGAGCTGAGGTTTGGAGAAGATGATGGTGGAGCTCTGTTCGTCCATGGTGTTTTTTTCCCTCCCAACATTCAAAAGGTTGAAGAAGGTCTGGTAACCCTAGGATCATAAGAGGAATTTTGACCAAATAATTAACCGACGGCCAGGATTGATGGAAGGATTGTGAAGGATTCTGAGAGGAGGGTGAAACGCACCGTTTCACTTAATGAATTGTAGTGGGCTTAAGTCATTCGTTACTAACCACACCCTAGCTCGGAGGCCCAATGGAAAACACACAGGATTTAGTTGCTATTCACACCGAGAATTTTCCATTTTCTTGCTATTTCTCAATTAATTTCTGAAATGATGATGGGCCTAGTACGCGCTTCCTATACGCACCCCCTCTGAGCCCATTTGGTGTTTTGCACTACATATCATTGCTATTCAACACACATGTTTTTTCTTTTCTCATATTTTCTCATCATTTTTATGGTTTTGACATAGTTAATAAAAAATTCATAACTAATTGAAAAATAAACATTTTTGGATGGGAATTTTTTCCCTATTTTCATTACGATCTCTAGGATTTAATCAAAAAATAAAAACATTAATTCGTGCATTTTTCATTTTATGCCATATTTTTACATTTTATTGCTTTTATGTCACTTTTATTTTGTACCTTCTATTTTCTGATTGTTGTGTGAGCATTTCACTTTGAGTTTTAAAGTGATTCTTTTTGCTTTGGTTAGAGTAGAGACACATGCTACATTAGTGATTTTTCTCATATTTTTATGATGAAATTTAGGGTAGTTTTGAATAATGAATTTTAGGATGCTAGGATTAGGGTTTTACAACACTTAGGTGTAGTTTAGGGCATAATTTGGAGACTTAGGGTTTGATTTAGGCCTTGGGGTTTATGTGGGGTATAGGGTATATAGTTAGGTTCCCTTGGAAATTAATATAGGATTTTATGATGAGTATTACTATCTTATTTGATTTTTGCAACTTGTATGATGTTTGTGTGTTTCCCCTTGGGTATTTGGCTTGTTTGCTTGGGTTGGGCTATTCTAATTGAGCTTGGGGCTTGGGTTTTACTTGTTGGAGCTCATGAAGACATTGGAGATGATTGGGGACAAAGGGTGGAGCTTGGAGCATGAAGATTCTTATCCTTGAAGGTTGCTTTTGAAGACTTAGGAGATAGGAGATATAGGGAGAGCTTTAGATTAGACTGATTTCTTCTTTCAAACATAAAGAGCTTCTTGTGCCTCTATTCCCTCCTATGGCACAAGGTCCCCCAAAGAAGTTCCATCTCTCCTTAGGAGGGATGTAGATCATGCTTTGGTTGGGTAGAACCTTGAGGATACCTTTTACTTGCTATGCTAAGATCTTGGTGATTTCCCTGGGTTGTTACTAAGCCTCTTAACATTTCAACTTCATCTATTGATTGATTCTCTTCTGGAGTGGTTGCATTGAAGATGGGAACCTATGAAGATGAAGTTCATTGAAGATTGATAAGGATAAATCCTGTACCTGTCAAAGCTAGTTACCTGTTGAAGTTAGGGTCCTGCTGCTGTTTGAAGCTGTTTATTTGTTGGGGTTCATTGCTTGCCAGAGTTTGGAAATTCTTGAAGACAAGAGATTATATAAAGCTTGGGGATCATTGGAGATTAAAGATGGGAGCTTGCTTGAAGGTGTTACTGTCAACCTTTTGCTGTTAATCAACTGTAGCTGTCAGAGCTGTTGCTGTTTGAACTGCTTACTGTAGGAGCTGGTGTTGCTGTCAGAGCTGGTGTTGGGTTTTATTTCTTATTTTGTATTGTCTGTTGGCTTGGTCAGCTTGCCCCTTAGGTTTGAAGTGAAGCTGTTTCACTTTGCCTATTGTTTTCCCAGGTTCAAGGTTGAGTAGGACTCCCTTGCCTCGCTTGTACTGCTGCATCTCATGCATGTTTACTGTTTACTGTATATCTGTTTCTTTTCCATTTATCCCCTAAGATCTCTGATTTCCTCTGTGCAGGAGGGAATTATGACAGACATTAGGTTGTAATCCATGCATGACAACATTAGGGTAGTTTTGATTCCCATTTCAAACCCTAGGTTTTTAGATTTTCTTTCTCTTCTATCTCAAAATAATTCAAAACACAGTAATAAGGATAATCGATATCGTACGCTACGAGCCTTAAGCTATTTGAGAGAGGGTTACTGGAGGGCCACTCTTCAGTAATCTGACCGCTTAGTGTGTTACCCTTAGGGTGACATACAACGTAGTCACCCTCAAATCATAGTCTCTAGTGCGTCAGAGATTGCAATCATCATAAAAAACACTTCTTGCGTAAAAGACTAAAAACAAACATCAAAGTGTCATTTTTGTCCGCTTGGACTTTTAATCATAAGAAACCTCTTTTCAGAAAGATAAAAAACAGTCAGACAAATCTGTGTCTTCCGTAGCCCGAACTACGTTTGCTCTGATCTTTCATGCTGTATGAAAGTACGTAGGCATAGGATGCCGTATCCTAGCGAGCAACCTTCCCCTCCTTTCCCGTAGGTAGGCGAACTACGTTGACTCTGATTTCTCGTTCCAGACGGGAATACGTAGGCATAAAGTGCGATACTTTGCCGAGTCATTTTATTTTCTTTTAACCCCAGACCATTAGCGTAGATAGAATAAAAATCCGTACTAGAGAACAAGCGTGGATCCCGTCGAGTACGACGGACGTGAGGGGTGCTAATACCTTCCCCTTGCGTAACCGACTCCCGAATCCAGGTGTCGCTACCGCGAAAATAAGGTGCCGGAAAAACATAAGAGTCGCCACCTTTCGTTATTTATCCCTCAGAACGGGAAAGGAAACGATCGGAAAAACCTGACGAAAAGGGTATAAGACAAGGTCATCGCAACCGTTGTCTGGGTTCGGGAGTCGGTTACGCAAGGGGAAGGTATTAGCACCCCTCACGTCCATCGTACTCGATGGGATCCATGCTTGTTGTGTTTACTGGACGAGTTGATTTTATCTATCTACCTATCAAGGCTGGTCTGAAAAGAAAAGAAAATGACTCGGCAAAGCGTCGCACTTTATGCCTACGTATTCTCATCAGAGAATGAGAAATCAGAGTCAACGTAGTTTGACTAACTACGGGGTACGGGGAAGGTGGCTCGCCAATACATCAGTATTGTGCCTACGTACTCTCAACAGGTATGAGAGATCAGAGCTTACATAGTTCGGGATAATACGAATTACGGGAATTCAGATTCATCTGTTTTTTCGAGTAGGGTTAACAAACAGTTCCAGCAGTTTGGCGTACGCAGCTCAACCCTTGGAGACTTAAACGTTACCGTTTGCGGTAGAACTAGGAGTTAACAACACTCTTTTCATCAGAAAAGCTTTCCTTTGAATTATGGGCCCATGAGGCAAAAAGGTTTGAAGTTTGTTTTCAGTCTTTTACGGAAGAAGTGTTTTTTATGGATGTTTGTAACCAATATCGCACTAGAGACTATGACTTGAGAGTGAATGCGTCGCATGTCACCCAAAGGGTGCCATACTAAACATCCAGACTATTGAAAAGAAACTCTCCAACAATCCTTTCTCAGATGGCTTAAGGCTCGTAACGTACGACGTCAGTTAACCTTTATTATTGTATTTTAATTTGTTTTGAGATGAGAAGAGAACAAGCTCAACTAAGGGGAGACTATCAAGTCCTAATGTTGTCATGCCAAGGATTCATCCTATGGTTGAAGTTTGAAACAGGGAACTCCTAGAAATTATCATGCATAGGTTTCAACATAAAGTTCTAATCATCACTTCCTTGTCAAAGGAAGTGAGATTCCTAGGGGATCATGTCAATGGTAACCAGAAGCAGATAAAGCATCAGCTTAAACAGTAAACAAATATACAGTAAACGACTGTAAAATGAATGCAATGCAAGTGAGGGAGGAAATGTGTGTGGGGCATCAGCCTCCACAAGCTCATCTCAACCTCAAGCCAGATATGAATAACTGTAATCATACAGAAAGAATAACATGCTATCAAGCAAGATATAAACACATAGGCAAGGGAGCTGGGCTCTACCGAATACCCGCAAGCAAAGCCATACAGTAAAAATACAAGCAGAGGAAGCAACTCAACCTCTAGTGCAATCATGCTCCTAGCTTACACCAGTCTAGATATGAACTTATTCTAATGCATCAAGCAAGTCAAACAAGGCACATCAGTACATTAAAGAAAACAAGCAGACAAGAAAGGAAACAGATCAACAGCTCCTACAACTAAACCAACTTGACAGCAGTCCAGTCATCAGACTTCAATTGCTCTTTAAGGCTATCATCTTCAATGGCAAGTATCAACTTGCTTCTTCAAGCTTCCACACAATTATCCACCTATTCTTTCTTCTTCAAACTTCAGCTCTTCAGCCAATTCTACCTTCAGGCTTCACTCCTAACTGCAAGTATCAACTTGATTCCTTCAGGCTCTCAATGCATCAATGTAAGTTTCAACTTATCCTTTATTCCTCAAGCCTCAGCTCTTCACTCAATCTCAATTGGATCTTCTTCACAAGTATCAACTTGGTCTTCAAGCTTCAGCTCTCTCTTCTTTACCAGTATCAACTTGGTCTTCTTCTCCTACAAGCTTCAGCTCCTCAGAGTAATCTCCAAACACAAAGAAGTAGCAACTTCATCCTTCAATATTCTTCAATCAAGGAACTCCATCCTCTGACAAGGGGGAAAGATTCATCTATCAAGAGCAAAGTTTGGATGATTGGTAGCAGAGTGAAGACCAAAGGTCACCACTGAGCATCCTGTCATCAGAGAAAAGGACCCTCAAAGGTTCTACCAATTTGCAAAGATCCACACATCCTACCAAAGGAGGGATGAGGCCTTTACAAAGGGACCTTGCATCATAGGTAAGAATGGAATTGATCAACATATTCCATGTTTATGAAGGAAGAGAACTATCTAGAAGCTCTACCTACAAAAACCCTAATCTTAACCTAATCAAAACTACACTACAAGAAGGGAAGATCCTCACATCCAAGCCTCTTCAAGCACTCCATTGCATCTTCAACTTGCCTTCATCATCATCCAAGAACAAGCAAAGAAAACCCTAATCTAAGGGAACTAGAGAAGTTAATCTAATTGAATTAGTGCCTCAGAATCAACTAAAACTAGCATCTAAACTAAAATCAATCAAAAATAGTAAACTATATTATAAATTTCTACAAAAATTCCTAAGGGATCCTAATTCAATTAAGAATGCCTCATACAAAAACCAGGGACTAAATCATCGATTAAGTCCTAAAATTAAGTCCTAAATCCAAAGGTATCAACCATAAACCCTAAAAATGGAGCTTCTAAAGGTTTCAACCTAACCTACCACTTATGCTCATCACAAAAATGTTATAAAAATATATGGGGATCATGCATATCTATGCTAGCCACATACCAAAAATCAGGGCTAGAATCATCACCCATTAATCACACAAAATTCCACAACATCAAGCATCAAGCATGACTATTTTAATATCAATTAAAATGTGAAAATTCCCATAAAATCAGAAAATTCATGAAATAAAAATATTTTTTCTCTAAAAAAAACTAGATTCAATCATGAATTCAATGCAAAAAGAATGGGATTAATTGAGTTATTTTTCCATTTTTTATGATTTAATCAATAACCATGTATAAAAATGAAAAATTAAAGAAAATCAAAATAAAATAACCAAGCACGTGGTGCAGATAGTAATGAAAATCAGTTCAATTCATGGATTGGGCCATCAGGGGGGTGTGGTTATCAGTCTGAGACTTAGGCCCAAAACCACAACTTAAGTGAAACGCCGCGTTTCACATTAGTTCAGACTCTTCACAAAATGAAATTAATACGTGGTCGTTGGATCTTCATCTGGTCAAAGGTCTCAGCCCCATCCAATGGCTCTAAAGTCATCTTCAACCTTTTGAATCTCTGAACCTCGCGCGCAGCCACGACTACCGCCGATGGTGCTCCGGTCATCGTCCCCAACCCTAACTCTCTCCACAGGCCTCCATTGCAAGTGGTCTATACACGAAACTTGTCCCAAATCTCACAAGGAACTCACTCATACCATTAATTCAACCTAAATCCTCAAGATTCGCAAGAACCAACTCTCAACCGAAAATGGTAACATCCTTAATTGGTCACTAATTCTCAAACTAATGATCTGAAATCCTTCCTACACCGTTCTACAATGCATCTATCATCATAATTCCTATTGATTCTAACTAAAACAAGCCAGAGATCAAAGGTTACCAACCTGAAAATTTCGCGTGCACAGAAGTAGCAAGACCTCAAATCAAGCCCTCAAATGCTCCAGACTCCTTCAGTGAATCACTCCCAAGCTTCTGTATGCAATAGAATTGATTGAAATGGCTTCAATCCTTGGATTCAAATCTGAGTTGCAGGTGGAGAAATCTGAACTCAGGAACACCAATCAACCACGAATTCCCTTTGATTATGATCTGGGATCATTCCCTAGCATCCATGGAAGAGATTGCAATCAAGAAAATGGGTGGAAAGTGAGTGAAATGATGTAACCGAATTCAGTTGCAAGCAATGAAGTTTCAATCTCAATCTCTGCTCTCTCCTTTAATCATCACCAAAAAATGATCTGAACCACTTCTATTCCATATATAGAGTGTGTAGGGATGATCTAGAAAGCTCTAGATCCTTCCAAGGAGAAATTCAATCTCTCATGACATGAGAAGTTCACTTATATGCCATGGTGTGCATAATCCTGTTAACAGCTTGAAATCAATCCCATTCCCTTCCAATTTCTCCCCTAATGACATTTTAGAAGTGTTTGGCTTGCAAGGGACCTTGATTATGCCTTGCATTTTGGTTTTGCAAATGTTACTTAAGATGTATGTAACTACTTTTCAAAGCAAGTCCACAAATTAGACCTCAATTCAAAAATGTGGCTAAACCAATGTTCTTAAAATGCTTTTTAGAGTCAAAATGACCTATTACATGCCTTGGTTTGGATGTGTAGATCAAAAGTATCAATTTCCAACTTTGGTTCATTTAACTTATACCCTCTTTTTAGGTCATTTTTGCAACTTTGAGCCACAAGCAAATCCAACATCTCATGACCTCTTTACAAGACTTAAAACATCATTTTGAACAAGTTTTATGTTGAACATTTTCTCATTTTAAGCTTGGAAATAGGAGTTATGGCCTTATGGTTGAAATGACCTATAATCTCCAAATGACCAAAATGCCCTTGATTTGTCAAAGCCATAACTTGAGTTCTACAAATCCTATCAAGGACTTCTAGTACTCTCTAGAAAGCTAAGAGGATAAGGAACAACATTCATGTTGAACAAAAGTTCATAGGAATCATCCTTCTAGGGTAAACGTTTCATGCAAGTTGGGCAACTTTCAAGCCCCCAAATTCACATACCTCAGATGATCTGTAACTTGTCCAAGCCATAACTTGAGTTCTACAAATCCTATCAAGGACTTATAGTACTCTCTAGAAATCTAAGATCATGCTCTACAACATTCATGTTGGGGGCAAGATAAGATGACAATCACATCTTGAGCTAAATTGCCTTGAAGATAGGGGTCAAACTAGGGGATTTTACACTGTCAAGCCTTAGGAACCCTAGCTTGAAAACTTCTTAAACTCTTCAATCATGATGAGTTGACCTTGGAATCATCCTTATAACATCTCAATGCATCAATCCATGATCACATGGCTCTTGGATTAGGTCTCAACCTTATCCAAATCATCAGTTGACTTAGGGTTGACCCAGTCAAACCCTAATTGCACCACTCATGGCTGAGTCTTCTTAATCTTGCACAATGACCTGTCTAGGCCTCAAATTGATCTTCAACACTTCTCATGAGCTCTCTCAAGACCTCCAGTCCATCCTCATGGCTTTAGAATCATCTGATGACTTTCCACAACTTTCAAGTTAGGAGGCCCACATACTTGGCTTCAACCACTCTCTCCGAGGATCTTTTAACTTCTCTGACAAGGATATCAATCCTTGAACACTTAAATAACCTCCTTAGCTAGCTTCAAAGTCTTGTGTAGCCCTTGATTGGTAATCATACCTCTTGATCTCCTGCATACATGTCAATGAAATGCAAATGATAATGCTAATGTGAATGAAATGAAACATGGGCTAGGTAAAGAAAAGTTGGGCAAATTTTGGGGTGCAACAGCTGCCCCTATTCAAGCGGCTTGAACCTTACTGGGTGAGAAGTGAACGGCTCTCAAACAATCAAGGTAAAAGACGGTTGAATACCAACAAACCCGGAAATTTGCCAACTGCACAAGTACACGGTACTCTGATGGGAACAATTCTTTGGATACTGAAATATTAGCTGCACGACAACTAGCTGGGGAATCGGTCACACGGTAACCGGTGATACACGGTCAATCATGCCGTCAGGCATCAAGACTCCTCGGGACTTGTCAGGTCAACCATCAAGTTAATCATGCCACCAGGCATTCATAGAAATTTGGGCATCAGCCGAACTTCGTCACTAAGTCGGGAATAGAATTCTCAGTCAATCATGAACCAATTGGGGCTATCCAATCTTCTACCATCAGGCACTCCGCATCAGCTGAGAGAACTGCTTCGTTAATACAGTTGGACTTCAATCATCAAGTCTTCAGGGGAAGTTTCAGTTTCTCTGCTCAGAAACCTGCTGGGGACGACGCATCTCCGCTAGGGATTCTGGAGAACTATCAAGTAACTCTGCTTCGGGGATCCAGAACTCATTCTGGATGAGTCAACTCTGCTGAGGATTTCAAGAATCATCTTGGAAAAAATAACTCCGCCGGGGACTTCAAGAATCATCCTGAACCAATAACTCTGCGGGAGATTTCAGGGATCATCCTGAGCAAACACTCTGCCGGGGACTCTAAGCATCAACTTGAGCAACCCTTTCTGGCGACTTCACGGGGGATTTTAAGAATCATCTTAAACGAGCGCCTTCGCTGGAGAATTTAAGAATCATCTTGGGCAAAAGACTTTTGCTGGGGGGGTTCAAGAATCATCTTGAGCAAGCGACTCTGCGGAGGAACACCTGCAAAACAAGAACGGTAACGACCTAGCTCATGTTTCATATGCGTATGCTTTGGCAATGGCGCAATGCTCCACACGGTGGAAATGCTACACGTTTTTTTTGGGTAAATGCTATGCAATCATGCAAAATGCTACGACCCCATCAGCAAAATAAATGTTGAAGGGAGAATCCTCCTGTCAAGGAGAAAGAACCACTCTGCTGGAGGGAGGACTCATCCTGCCAAGGAGAAGAAGTCGCGCCGATCTCAATCGGACTCCGCCTGGGGAAATGAACTTCAGTCGACTGCTGCAGGGGAATAAAGCTCTACGAGAACCTGGACCTGCTAAGGAAGGCGATGTCAATCGCAGAAATAAACTGCACAGCTTTCGCAGCAAAACCTTCCTGGAGATAACGACTCCGGTGGGGAAACACAGCATCAGCTATTCAACACTCTACTGGGTAAAACCAATCAAGGTCCTAACTGCTTTCCAAGGACTCGGCTCTCTTGGAGAACTGCAAACTCGGTTGGGGAAGAAGGAATCATCCTGCTCGCCGGGGAGGGTACAACTCTGTGGGGAATTTCAATTCCACTGGAGACTTCAGTCTTGAACTATCAATTGCTGCGCACTTCAGTATATGACTCAGCTGGGGAGACGACGATCCTTCAGGATGCATCTGATTGGGGAGAGAATCTTCTCTGCTTAGGGAAATATATCAATGCTTACGATCTCATGTTCAAACTCCACGGGGAGGTGCTGCTGCATTTGCTGGAGAAGAAGGAATCATCCGGCCTGGGGACGCATACGACGCACTACCTGGTATATGCTACACCTGCAACAACACAAACAAACAGACAAGACACCCCTCTCAAAGGGACCTATCAAGGTTATCATCTTGTGACAATGTTCAAGTAATTCATTGTTTCAACAATCAGTGGCCTAGGCCAGTAAGTTTATGTATGCGCATTTTATCAAAAATATCGGCGTTCTTTTTCGCAAACAAAACAGGTAAATGCTAAGCAAACAAACATAATTGCTGAATGGTATACATTTTATTGATAACGAACCCCTGAATGGGCCAAAATGTTTTACAACAGATGCAAGCTCCTGGAATGAGGAAGTCGCGCAGAAATAAAACATATATATACATCAGTATATACACATGTCGGCAACGAGGCGTAGACGAACACCATGAGTTGATCCCTCTATGACCCACTCGACTTCGATACTTCTCTGACGCTTCAGCTTCAGAAGAGATTGATTCAGAAAAACGGCCCTCAGGTCTTCCGAACCACTAAACAAATGCAGTCCACACGCGGAACGCAGTCATTTGCTTTTTCGAATCCCTAACTTTTGCCTGAATCGCCCTTTCGGGTTTTTCGATTCACCGGGATACCCTTTTTTTGCCAAAGTCACCCATCCGGGTTTTCGACTTTGCGGGTGTACATTCTTTTCTTTATATCCCTAATTTTTGCCCGAACCTTTTTCCTTTTTTATGGTTCGCCGGGATGCCCCATTTTTGCCTGGATATTCTTTTTCTTTCCAGCGGGTCATTTTTTAAGCAAAGTATTTTTTAATTGCGTCCGCGTTCACCGGGGATGCAAAATCTTCACCATCCATCATGGATAACAACAAGGCTCCTCCCGAGAAGACCTTGCTGACGACGTACGGACCTTCATAATTGGGAGTCCACTTGCCCCGGTGATCGGAGTGTGGAGGAAGAATCTTCTTCAGGACGAGATCACCCGTCTGAAAGCTTCTAGGACGCACCTTCTTATCATAAGCTTTCTTCATTCGGCTTTGGTACAGATGACCATACGCAATCGATGCTAACCTCTTCTCGTCCATCAGGCTGAGTTGGTTTAGTCGGTTCTTAATCCATTCTGCCTCATCGAGTTTCACGTCAACCAAAACTCGTAAAGAAGGGATCTCCACCTCTAACGGTAGGACAGCTTCCATACCGTACACTAAGAAGAAAGGAGTTGCCCCGGTTGATGTACGTACCGTTGTACGATAACCGTGGAGTGCAAATGGCAACATCTCGTGCCAATCTTTGTAGGTCACAACCATCTTCTGGACAATCTTCTTAATGTTCTTATTGGCCGCTTCAACGACGCCATTCATCTTCGGCCGGTAAGGAGATGAGTTGTGGTGTTCAATCTTGAAACTCTGGCACAGCTCCTTCATCATCTTGTTATTCAGATTCGAACCATTATCATTAATGATCCGCTCGGGAATTCCGTAATGACAGATGATGTCCCTCTTTATGAATTTAGCCACCACCTGCTTGGTCACATTAGCATATGAGGCTGCCTCCACCCACTTGGTGAAGTAGTCGATAGCTACTAGGATGAAGCGATGACCATTAGATGCGGTGGGCTCAATCTTGCCTATCATGTCGATGCCCCACATGGAGAACGGCCACGGAGAGGACATGACATTTAACGGGCACAGCGGCACATGAACTTTATCCGCATAAATCTGGCATTTATGACATCTCTTCGCGAATTTAAAGCAATCCAACTCCATCGTCATCCAGTAGTATCCTGCTCTCAGGATCTTTCTCGTCATAGCATGCCCGCCGGCGTGCATACCAAATGTGCCTTCATGGACCTCTTCCATGAGCATACTCGCTTCTTTCTCATCTACACATATGAGTAGCACGAGATCGTGGTTTCTTTTATACAACACTCCATCAGGATTGAGATAAAAATTTCCAGACAGCCTCCTCAAAGTCTTCTTATCTTGGGTCAACACTCCCGCGGGATACTCCTTAGTCATAAGGAAAGTCTGGATATCATGGAACCATGGCTTGCCGTCGGAGGCTTCCTCGATCTCAAAGACTAATGCAGGTCTATCAAGACGAGAAAGGACAATTCTTGGAGCTTCATTCCAAAAATTGACTTTATACATCGAAGCCAACGTGGCTAAGGCATCAGCTATCTGATTTTCCGCTCTGGGCACATGATGGAGTTCCACTCGATCAAAGAACGGAAGCAACCTTCTGGCATAGTTCATGTACGGCACCAAATTCGATTGACGAGTCTCCCACTCCCCTTTAATCTAGTTGATCACAAGCGCCGAGTCACCATATACATCTAGGTTCTTGATTCTCAATTCAATTGCATGCTTCGTACTCCGCTTTGTTATTGGTGACTGGAAACGTCAGTCTCGCAGTGAACGGGATGTGGGATCCATGGGGAGTCGTGATGATCGCCCCAATGCCACTTCCATAAGAGTTAACCTCCCCGTCAAATATCAATTTCCACTGGGATTTCCTATCTGGACCCTCGTCGGGCAACGGTTCATCGCGATCCTTCACTTTGAGAAACATGATATCCTCATCAGGGAATTCAAATTTCATCGGCTAATAATCCTCGATCGGCTGTTCGGCCAGGTATTCAGACAATACGCTTCCCTTGATGGCCTTCTGGGAA
Source organism: Lathyrus sativus (assembly GCA_963859935.3). Taxonomy (NCBI): domain Eukaryota; kingdom Viridiplantae; phylum Streptophyta; class Magnoliopsida; order Fabales; family Fabaceae; genus Lathyrus; species Lathyrus sativus. The sequence continues at coordinate 263,687,671 of OZ012738.1, forward strand.
ATGTACTGAATATCATATTCCGTCAACACCATTTGCCATCTGGCAATCCTGCCCGAAAGCGCTTGCTTCTCGAAGACGTACTTGATCGGATCCATCTTCAAAATTAGCATGGTTGTGTGATTGAGCATGTACTGTCGTAAACGTTTGGCAGCCCAGGCTAGTGCGCAACACGTCTTCTCCAGCATCGAGTAACGAGATTCACAATCTGTGAACTTTTTACTCAAGTAGTAAATGGCATGCTCCTTTCTGCCCGTCTCGTCGTGCTGACCGAGAACACACCCCATACTATTCTCAAGAACTATCAAGTACATGATTAAGGGCCGTCCGACCACTGGGGGTATCAAGATCGGAGGTTCCTGTAGATACTGTTTTATCTTATCAAATGCCTTCTGGCAATCCTTGTTCCAGATAATCTCCTAATTTTTCTTTAACAGTTTGAACATCGGTTCACACATGGCCGTGAGCTGAGAGATAAACCTTGAAATGTAGTTTATTCTGCCCAGGAAACCATGAACTTCTTTTTCGGTTTTTGGCGCTGGCATCTCTTGTATTGCTTTTATCTTCGCAGGATCAACCTCGATGCCTCTTTCGCTCACGATAAACCCCAGTAGCTTTCCGGACCGTACTCCGAAAGTACACTTGTTAGGATTCAGCCTCAACCTGAACCTCCTAAGTCTCTCAAAAAGCTTCAGCAAATTGACCAGATGTCCCTCCTCCGTTTGGGACTTCGCAATCATGTCATCAACATAGACTTTAATCTCATGATGAATCATGTCATGAAACAAAGTGACCATTGCTCGTTGGTAAGTGGCCCCTGCGTTCTTCAGACCAAAAGGCATTACCTTGTAGCAAAATGTTCCCCAAGGCATAATAAACGTAGTTTTCTCCATGTCCTCCGGCGCCATCTTGATCTGATTGTAACCGGAGAAGCCATCCATGAACGAAAATACGGAGAACTGAGCTGTATTGTCGACCAACACATCAATATGGGGAAGCGGGAAATCATCTTTAGGGCTCGCCCTATTCAAATCCCTATAATCGACGCACATTCGCACCTTACCGTCCTTCTTCGGTACATGCACTATGTTGGCGACCCACAGAGGGTAAGTAGTGACCGCTAAGAAGCCAGCATCAAGCTGCTTCTGCACTTCTTCTTTGATCTTAACGGCCATATCTGGTTGTGTCCTTCTAAGCTTCTGCTTAACGGGAGGATAATCTTCTCGCAGCGGCAAGTGGTGGACCACGATGTCAGTATCCAGTCCGGGCATATCTTCGTATGACCAAGCAAAGACGTCACTATACTCTCTTAGCATCTCGACTAATCTTTGTTTGACATCACTCTGCAATGCAGCCCCTATCCTGACGTTTCTGACCAGTTCCTCAGAACCCAGATTCACAATCTCGATCTCCTCCTTGTGAGGCAGAATAACTTTCTCTTCTTGATTCAACAAGCGGGCCAACTCTTCGAGAAGGTCTTCGTCTTCATCAATCTCTTCTTTGGCTTGATAAATCGGGCAATCGAAGTCGAAGTGAGTCGTAGAAGGTCCAGAGTCGATGTCATCTGCTACGTGGATCCTGCAATAACAAGGGTTAAGCTTAAGACAAGAATATGCAGGTTAACACAAACCCCATTGCCATTTTATTGTTTTTCAAAACAAATATAAAACAGGAATAACAGAGATCACAATATTTGAATACGAAGAAAAACGCCTTTTGATTTATTGGTAAAATGCATGTACATAATCAAACGAGGCCCTGACAATAAAACCACTATGCCCCGGGTAGGACATAGGGTTGTACAATGATTGAAAAAAGGTAAATCATTACTCTTCGACTGCCGCTTGGATGATATCCCTGACGGACCAGTTGTTGAGGCTCTCGCCTGGCTTGCTTGGCTGGATCCAAGAGTCTAGGTCACAGTCGCTGTCTCCGCTGTCTTCAGACACTGCGCTGACGCTTTCAAATATCACCCCGCCACTGGTAAACTGGATCGGCCCTTTACCGCGCGACGCACTGCTAGAAGAGGAGGCTTCAGCTCCAGGAGAATATCCCAACCCAAACTTGTCTTGCTTGTTAGGTATCTCCAAAATTCGCCCCAGCCTGGGGTAGATCCGGCTTGAACAACGGCCCGGGCTTCCTTGAAGGAAGAGAGAGTCATCTCTGGCTTTTCAGTGACTGCAGGAGTTACGTTCTTGACTTTAACAGCTTCGAACGCTTGACATAGGGTTTCGTGGATTTCCCCATCCATCTCAACGTACTTGAAGGACGACAAATGGCTCACCATTATGTCTTCCTCGCCACAAACAGTCACGATGCTGCCTCCGACGGCGTACTTGAGCTTCTGGTGCAACGTGGAGGTCACGACACCCGCAGAATGGATCTATGGCCAGCCTAAGAGACAGCTGTAGGCAGGCATGATGTCCATGATGTAAAAGACCGCATCGAATGTTTCCGGTCCGACTTGGATTGGTAACGTTACTTCCCCGAAAACATGGCGTTTGGTTCCATCGAACGCTTTCACAACCAGATCACTGGGCGTGCAAATCACTCCGCGAGTATCTAACTTCATTAATGCCTTCTTCGTAAGAACATTGGGCGACGACCCTGTGTCCACCAACACATGAGACATAATCGTTCCCCTACACTCTATCGAGATGTGCAGGGAGCTATTGTGGTTCCTTCCCTTCTGCGTCAGCTCCAGGTCAGTGAACCCTAACCCATTACCAGCATTCACGTGGGCTACGACCTCTTCCAACTGGTTTACCGATATTTCTTGCGGCACGTACGCGGCATTCAGCACCTTCAGCAGTGCGTTGCGGTGTGCCTCAGAACACAGCAACAGGTTCAGGATGGAAATTTTTGACGGTGTTTGATGGAGATGATCCACCATCTTGTAGTCACTCTTTTTAATCAACCTCATAAATTCTTCGGCGTCTTTAACAAGTAAGTCTTTTTCTACCCCACGAGGGGTCTCTTCGACGACTTTACTCTTCCCTTTATCAGCTTTGTCCGCTTTGTCCGCCACGACCTCAGGTGGTGCAAATACTCTTCCGCTGCGAGTAATTCAACTAACGCCCACTAGGTTCTCCACAGACGACCCAAACGGTTCCAGTTCCAACTTCTGTCCATTGCAGTAGACCTCTGCCCCATAGTGCCACGGGACAACGTTAGTGCTTTCGAAAGGTATCGGCCCAGCTTTGGTGATGGTAATTGTGGGCGGCCTGGGTGCAGAAATAGTTATCGTCTGGCGAGGGATGGTGATGGTGGCAACCTCATCATCTTGCTTCAGCATTACCTCTCCCGATCCGCTTTTGGCCCTTCTGCTAAATTGCAGGATTCCTTCGGTCATCAGACTTTGAATCCCCTCTATCAACTGTTCACATCCATCAGGACTTGTCGCACAGCCCATACACAGTTCTCCACAACCTGGAAAGAACCCTTTTTCATCAGCTTAGCTTTAACGAAGCTAAGTGGTGTCTTCAGATCTCTGACATCAGTCAACAAATCCACACTCTCATCTTCAATAATGGCATTTACTCCACCTCCCCTATGATTCGGCATAGGGTTCTTCGTGACGTTTGGCACATTATCTGAGAAGTTGATGATCTTAGCGTCCACCATGTCTTGCACCTTATGCTTGAAGGCTTTGCAATTCTCTATTGTGTGGCCCGGTGCCCCTGAGTGAAACTCCCAAGTTGCATTCGCGTCATAACCTGGCGGAGGTGCCCCTGTCAAGGGAGCCAAGGTTCTCTTCTGGATCAACTATAGCTGAAGCAAAGTCTGTAACAGCTGAGCATAAGACATGGGCGGTGTCTCAAGGTGACGGCTCGACAGAGGTTCCCGGTTCTGATACTTTCTGTACCCTTGTTGATTCGGCTGCTGCGGCTGCTGTGACTGTTGAACTGCCGGGATAGTTATGCTGGCCACCTGCTGGTGAGGGCCTTTACCCTTCCTTCGAGCGTTGGTCACGACGCTCGTTTCTCCTTCCCGTCTTTTGCCACCATAAGGTTTCTTTCCGCCTCCTCCAGCTGAGGATGAATCACCTTGAATTTTCCCCAGTTTAATCCCATTTTCAATGTGCTCACCCGTGATGATGAGATCTGATAAGGTTCCAGACATACCGCTGACCAATTTATCATAATAAACCCCTGGGAGGGTGGCTACGAACATTTGCACAAGCTCGCGTTCAACCATCGGCGGCTGAACCCTGGCTGCCAATTCACGCCATCGCTGGGCGTATTCCTTGAACCCTTCATTGTTCCTTTGCGACAGGTTCTGCAGTTGGACTCAGTTCGGAGCCAAGTCACTGTTATATTGGTAGTGGTGCACAAATGCTTCAGCAAGTTCCTTCCACGTGCGCACACTGGTAGGTTCCAGACTCATGTACCATTCGAGAGAGGGCCCGGACAGACTGTCCTGAAAGAAGTGCATCAGCAACTTCTCGTCCTCAGAATGAGCTGACATTTTTCTGTAGTATGATCTCAGGTGGACGCGAGGGCAGGTGGTGCCCTTGTACTTTTCAAAGTCAGGCACCTTGAACTTGGGAGGTACCTTGAAATCAGCAATCAGTCCCAACTTGGACATATCAACACCCATGGTGTTCTGGTTCTCGATATTCCTCATCTTATCCTCGAGTGCCTTGAACCTTAGACGTGCTTCAGCAGTTAGCTCACCTTCGGAACCTCTCTGAGAGAACACATCGTCTTGACGGTCTTCTAGCCACGGCTGAGGCCCGAACAGATTTCCAACACCTGCATTGCCGTTGTCCAGTCCAACATTGACGTTAGCTTGAAGACTCCCATTACCGACGCCCGTCGTATTACCGTAGAGTCCCATATTAGCTATCACATTGCCGTTGGCACTGCCATTCCCCCCGGTCACGGGGACTCCATTCTGAGGAGTTTCAACTGGTGGAGGGGTAGGCACGGTCCCGCCATGGAGTACGCCATTGCTATCGACCCTTGAAATCAGAGGCTGAACCAAGGTTCTGAGCTGATCTTGGCCATTGGCGATCGCTTGCATGAGTTCCATGAAGCGGTCCATTCTTTCGCGGAGTTCTTGAACATCAGTTTGCACTTGCTCCATGATTCTGGTTTGATTTGCTCTGGTCGGATAGCGGTGGATAGGTCTCTGATCAATCCTGGAACAACCTGAAACAACCTGAAAACACAAAAGGGTTAGGAAAAACGACAAAGTGCTCGTTATGCAGATGCTTCATGCAGATGCAAACGTGTGTCTGTGCGTTAGGGAGGTATCCCCCGATCCTAGTGCCTGAGTGCCAATGCTGATAATAAGAAGTCCGAGTCCAATCATGGAAATAACATCTCATATATATGAAGAAAAAGCCCATCAAGGCAGTACACAACGTCACTGAGTACAAGCTGAATCAATAGCATGACCTCGACCAACAAGCCTGGTGATGGTCAGCATGCAACGATGATCAAAACAAAAGGAATACAAATAGTCAAGCACGGCCACGGGCGCGAAACTCTTCTAACAACCCCTTCGTTTCTGGATGACCAGGCCGAGTGAGTAACCCTTTGACGAGTAACTCTCTCTGCACAATAGTGTACTGAAGACCTTCGACCGAATCTTCCCATGCTCCTTCGCCGAAACAATCTTCTAACTTCCGCTTCTTGGACTCAAACGTCTGTTTGCGCTCCTTCAGGTTAGCAAGAGCCCTGTTAAGCTGGCCTTCAACGGCGTATCTGCGAGCGGTTTCTTCATCAAACCTTTTCTCACTGGCCTTCGCCTGGGCTTTCAGCTAGGAGATCTGTTGCATCAGCTTGTCCTCCCGCTCTTTCCTGTTGGCTAGGGTGGCCTTCCAATGCTGGTTAAACTTGGATATCCTCCGATACGCTTCGTCCAAGTGCTGCTTCTTCGTGGCTAGCACATTGTTGACAGCCTTAAAGTCTCGACCCAAGCGCTCACGCTCGGCTATCTGCTTAGTCAAATTTGTCCCCAGCTGGTTCACCAGCTCGGTCTGCCTCTTGAAGGAATGAACGGCTTCGCTTCTCTCGCTTCTGAGTTGAGCCAATTCTCTCTCCAATTCTTCATTTGCCTTTCTCAGCTCATCTCGCTCAGCTAACACCTGATTATGCTGCTGAATAGGCACGATGGTAGGCTCTTCAATCACTGGAGGGCTTTCTGGCTTGGCAGGAGGAAACGGCATCCCTATAGCATCTGCTCTGGCTCTGATCCAAGTCACATATGGGGCGTAGGCCTGACTATTACTCTTCCCCAGCAATGGTTTTCCCCTCTTACTGATACCATTCCAAGCGCGCTGAAGCTTAGACAACGTATCCCCCTCGAGAAGACCAGTGAGGTACATAGATTCCTGCACCTCTTCATCCTTCGGCGGAGCTCTCAAAGCATAAGTAAACTGTCGGACCAGCAAAGACGGATTATAGTTTATGCAGCCCTTCCTGCCTATCAAAGGCACGTTCGGAAACCCGCTGCAGCTGAAGATAATCTCGGTATGCAACCTATCTCTATCAAACCAGTTAATATCCTCCGCTGATAGACTCATCAAACGCTCAAACCACTCAACTGTGGCTGCCGACGAAGCAAAGGGACCCCTCTTGGGTAGGTGACTATCAAGCCATTTATAGAGCAATGGCACACAACATGAGACGTTCTTACCCCTTCTATTCTCGTTTTTGTAGTGGACGGAATGATAGACATCTCCTATCAAGGTAGGGACCGGATTCCCCGATGCAAAGATGTGAAAGGCGTCGAAGTCTACAAAGTCAGGCATATTGGGGAACAGAATGATGCCATATATGCACAGAGTAAGGATGGCGTTGAACACGACCCAACATCCGTCTTTGGTGCACTTTTGAGCTTTACCCGCTAAGAACTACAAGGAGAAACCAGGAACCCTGTTCCAACTAGACAAGATCAACTCGGAGGCATCCAGATGAAGTGAGGGAGCTAGACTAGCCAGGTCAGGCTCGACATCCATATGAACAAAAGGCATCTGACTCTTGATAGGCACACCTAACAAGTCAACATACTCCTCTAGTGTGGGTGCGAGAACGAAGTCCCGAAAAGTAAAGCATCTCAACGGCGGATCGTAGAACTGCAGCAGGGTGTGCAACCTATTCAACTCAAACACAGAGGGTTTACGAACCAAACTGAGCAGTTTATCGTAAGACTTTCTGAATTCATCTCTCACAGAATCATCTGCCAAAGCAATCAAACCAGTCAGCTGAACAACATCAGGAGCAAGGAGCTTGTAAGCCACGGTCTTCCTCAGAGAACCCATAATAACACGATAGAAGGCAAGAAATCCTGAATCGGGGGAAACCGTACCTGCAACACAGACACACGTTAATGAAATGCAAATGGGTATGCAAAGCAATGTAAAATGAAATCATGCAGCAGGAGATCAAAACGACTGTGCTGTTGAAGTGATGAAGGTGAAGATTCTGTATCAACAAAACCATAATGCTGCTCTGTCAAGAACAACCACTATATCTGATAAGAAGAAAACCCTGGCATCGGACCACAAGTCTGCTCTGTCAAGAACACACATCTGATAATAAGGACCTCTGATACAGGACTAAAACTCTGCTCTGTCAAGAAAAAACATCTGATAATAAGGACCTCTGATACAGGACCAAAACTCTGCTCTGTCAAGAACAACCATACATCTGCTGATGAGTTCCTCTGATCCCGATCAAAAACCTGCTCTGTCAAGAACAAACGTACATCTCTGAAGATAAGGTCCTCTGGTACAAGACCATAACTCTGCTCTGTCAAGAACAATCATCTGATGATGAGAACCTCTGATACCAACAGAACTGATTCACTATCAAGAAAACTAGGAAGTCTGAAGGTTAAGGTTTCCTGCAACAAACCCAACCCTGCTCACAGGTATGGACCTAAACTGACACAAGTTCGGCATCCTATGCGATCATCAGCGTCACCGACATTCAAGAGGGGTGATACGATACCCAGAAGGTGTGGCATCACCAGCTCATGAAGCGGCCTCACTCGGCTGAATCCCAAATGATCGGTCCCCAGAGTCGACAATCCTCCAAACCAACAACCCCCTCAACCCAAAGGGTTGAAAAAGAAGTCAACCGGGAGAACCTCGTCTGAGCGTGGATTTCATGAGACACTAGTGCCTGCCAAGCAAGCACGCGCCCACTAATTTCCACAACTAATGCTAGGTTCACTCAAGCCTGGGTCTGGCTTCTCACTCATCAGAATGCCCTTCCCACAACAGCACAGATAATCATATCATACTGAAAGTAAAATGCGGGAAATAAAATGCGATAAATAAACACAACCCACCAAGTAATCATACAAGCGCTAGGATTGACTCTCGCAGGGGACGTTGGATCCCCAAACTGACTCGCATAAGGGACGTTGGATCCCTAGGAAACTATCAAGTCCCCAGCAGAGTCGTCAGCTGTCGCTAACGCAAAAATAAGGTGCCAGCAAAACAGAAGAGTCGCCACCTTTCGTTATTTATCCCTCAGAACGGGAAAGGAAACGATCGGAAAAACCTGACGAAAAGGGTATAAGAAAAGGTCATCGCAACCGTTGTCTGGGTTCGGGAGTCGGTTACGCAAGGGGAAGGTATTAGCACCCCTCACGTCCATCGTACTCGATGGGATCCATGCTTGTTTTGTTTACTGGACGAGTTGGTTTTATCTATCTACCTATCAAGGCTGGTCTGAAAAGAAAAGAAAATGACTCGGCAAAGCGTCGCACTTTATGCCTACGTATTCTCATCAGAGAATGAGAAATCAGAGTCAGCGTAGTTCGACTAACTACGAGGTACAGGGAAGGTGGCTCGCCAATACATCAGTATTGTGCCTACGTACTCTCAACAGGTATGAGAGATCAGAGCTTACGTAGTTCGGGATAATACGGATTACGGGAATTCAGATTCATCTGTTTTTTCGAGTAGGGTTAACAAACAGTTCCAGCAGTTTGGCGTACGCAGCTCGACCCTTGGAGACTTAAGCGTTACCGTTTGCGGTAGAACTAGGAGTTAACGACACTCTTTTCTTCAGAAAAGCTTTCCTTTGAATTATGGGCCCATGAGGCAAAAAGGTTTGAAGTTTGTTTTCTGTCTTTTACGGAAGAAGTGTTTTTTATGGATGTTTGCAACCAATATCGCACTAGAGACTATGACTTGAGAGTGAGTGTGCCACATGTCACCCAAAGGGTGCCATACTAAACATCCAGACTATTGAAAAGAAACTCTCCAACAATCCTTTCTCAGATGGCTTAAGGTTCGTAACGTACGACGTCAGTTAACCTTTATTACTGTATTTTAATTTGTTTTGAGATGAGAGGAGAACAGGCTCAACTAAGGGGAGGCTATCAAGTCCTAATGTTGTCATGCCAAGGATTCATCCTATGGTTGAAGTTTGAAACAGGGAACTCCTAGAAATTATCATGCATAGGTTTCAACCTAAAGTTCTAATCATCACTTCCTTGTCAAAGGAAGTGAGATTCCTAGGGGATCATGTCAATGGTAACCAGAAGCAGATAAAGCATCAGCTTAAACAGTAAACAAATATACAGTAAACGACTGTAAAATGCATGCAATGCAAGTGAGGAAGGAAATGTGTGTGGGGCATCAGCCTCCACAAGCTCATCTCAACCTCAAGCCAGATATGAATAACTGTAATCATACAGAAAGAATAACATGCTATCAAGCAAGATATAAACCACATAGGCAAGAGAGCTGGGCTCTACCGAATACCCGCAAGCAAAGCCATACAGTAAAAATACAAGCAGAGGAAGCAACTCAACCTCTAGTGCAATCATGCTCCTAGCTTACATCAGTCTAGATATGAACTTATTCTAATGCATCAAGCAAGTCAAACAAGGCACATCAGTCCAGTAAAGAAAACAAGCAGACAAGAAAGGAAACAGATCAACAGCTCCTACAACTAAACCAACTTGACAGCAGTCCAGTCATCAGACTTCAATTGCTCTTTAAGGCTATCATCTTCAATGGTAAGTATCAACTTGCTTCTTCAAGCTTCCACACAATTATCCACCTATTCTTTCTTCTTCAAACTTCAGCTCTTCAGCCAATTCTACCTTCAGGCTTCACTCCTAACTGCAAGTATCAACTTGATTCCTTCAGGCTCTCAATGCATCAATGTAAGTGTCAAATTATCCTTTATTCCTCAAGCCTCAGCTCTTCACTCAATCTCAATTGGATCTTCTTCACAAGTATCAACTTGGTCTTCAAGCTTCAGCTCTCTCTTCTTTACCAGTATCAACTTGGTCTTCTTCTCCTACAAGCTTCAGCTCCTCAGAGTAATCTCCAAACACAAAGAAGTAGCAACTTCATCCTTCAATCTTCTTCAAGCAAGGAACTCCATCCTCTGACAAGGGGGAAATATTCATCTATCAAGATCAAAGTTTGGATGATTGGTAGCAGAGTGAAGACCAAAGGTCACCACTGAGCATCCTGTCATCAGAGAAAAGGACCCTCAAAGGTTCTACCAATTTGCAAAGAGCCACACATCCTACCAAAGGAGGGATGAGGCCTTTACAAAGGGACCTTGCATCATAGGGAAGAATGGAATTGATCAACATATTCCATGTTTATGAAGGAAGAGAACTATCTAGAAGCTCTACCTACAAAAACCTTAATCTTAACCTAATCAAAACTACACTACAAGAAGGGAAGATCCTCACATCCAAGCCTCTTCAAGCACTCCAATGCATCTTCAACTTGCCTTCATCATCATCCAAGAACAAGCAAAGCAAAACCCTAATCTAAGGGAACTAGAGAAGTTAATCTAATTGAATTAGTGCCTCAGAATCATCTAAAACTAGCATCTAAACTAAAATCAATCAAAAATAGTAAACTATATTATAAATTTCTACAAAAATTCCTAAGGGATCCTAGTTCAATTAAGAATGCCTCATACAAAAACCAGGGACTAAATCATCTATTAAGTCCTAAATCCAAAGGTATCAACCATAAACCCTAAAAATGGAGCTTCTAAAGGTTTCAACCTAAACTACCACTTATGCTCATCACAAAAATGTGATAAAAATATATGGGGATCATGCATATCTATTCTAGCCACATACCAAAAATCAGGGCAAGAATCATCACCCATTAATCACACAAAATTCCACAACATCAAGCATCAAGCATGACTATTTTAATATCAATTAAAATGTGAAAATTCCCATAAAATCAGAAAATGCATGAAATAAAAATATTTTTTCTCTAACAAAAACTAGATTCAATCATGAATTCAATGCAAAAAGAATGGGATTAATTGAGTTATTTTTCCATTTTTTATGATTTAATCAATAACCATGTATAAAAATGAAAAATTAAAGAAAATCAAAATAAAATAACCAAGCGCTTGGTGCAGATAGTAATGAAAATCAGTTCAATTCATGGATTGGGCCATCAGGGGGGTGTGGTTATCAGTCTGAGACTTAGGCCCAAAACCACAACTTATGTGAAACGTCGCGTTTCACATTAGTTCAGACTCTTCACAAAATGAAATTAATACGTGGCCGTTGGATCTTCATCTGGTCAAAGGTCTCAGCCCCATCCAATGGCTCTAAAGTCATCTTCAACCTTTTGAATCTTTGAACCTCGCGCGCAGCCACGGCCACCGCCGGTGGTGCTCCGGTCATCGTCCCCAACCTTAACTCTCTCCACAGGCCTCCATTGCAAGTGGTCTATACACGGAACTTGTCCCAAATCTCACAAGGAACTCACTCATACCATTAATTCAACCTAAATCCTCAAGATTCGCAAGAACTAACTCTCAACCGAAAATGGTAACATCCTTAATTGGTCACTAATTCTCAAACTAATGATCTGAAATCCTTCCTACACCATTCTACAATGCATCTATCATCCTAATTCCTATTGATTCTAACTAAAACAAGCCAGAGATCAATGGTTACCAACCTGAAAATTTCGCGTGCACAGAAGTAGCAAGACCTCAAATCAAGCCCTCAAATGCTCCAGACTCCTTCAGTGAATCACTCCCAAGCTTCTGTATGCAATAGAATTGATTGAAATGGCTTCAATCCTTGGATTCGAATCTGAGTTGCAGGTGGAGAAATCTGAACTCAGGAACACCAATCAGCCACGAATTCCCTTTGATTATGATCTGGAATCATTCCCTAGCATCCATGGAAGAGATTGCAATCAAGAAAATGGGTGGAAAGTGAGTGAAATGATGTAACCGAATTCAGTTGCAAGCAATGAAGTTTCAATCTCAATCTCTGCTCTCTCCTTTAATCATCACCAAAAAATGATCTGAACCACTTCTATTCCATATATAGAGTGTGTAGGGATGATTTAGAAAGCTCTAGATCCTTCCAAGGAGAAATTCAATCTCTCATGACATGAGAAGTTCACTTATATGCCATGGTGTGCATAATCCTGTTAACAGCTTGAAATCAATCACATTCCCTTCCAATTTCTCCCCTAATGACATTTTGGAAGTGTTTGGCTTGCAAGGGACCTTGATTATGCCTTGCATTTTGGTTTTGCAAATGTTACTTAAGATGTAAGTAACTACTTTTCAAAGCAAGTCCACAAATTAGACCTCAATTCAAAAATGTGGCTAAACCAATGTTCTTAAAATGCTTTTTAGAGTCAAAATGACCTATTACATGCCTTGCTTTGGATGTGTAGATCAAAAGTATCAATTTCCAACTTTGGTTCATTTAACTTATACCCTCTTTTTAGGTCATTTTTGCAAATTTGAGCCACAAGCAAATCCAACATCTCATGACCTCTTGAATAGCCTTAAAACATAATTTTGAACAAGTTTTATGTTTAACATTTTCTCATTTGAAGCTTGGAAATAGGAGTTATGGCCTTATGGTTAAAATGACCTATAATCTCCAAATGACCAAAATGCCCTTGACTTGTCAAAGCCATAACTTGAGTTCTACAAATCCTATCAAGGACTTATAGTACTCTCTAGAAAGCTAAGAGGATAAGTAACAACATTAATCTTGACCAAAAGTTCATAGGAATCATCCTTCTAGGGTAAAAGTTTCATGCAAGTTGGGCAACTTTCAAGCCCCCAAATTCACATACCTCAGATGACTTGTAACTTGTCAAAGCCATAACATGAGTTCTACAAATCCTATCAAGTAATTATAGTACTATCTAGAAAGCTAAGATCATGCTCTACAACATTCATGTTGGAGGCAAGATGAGATGACAATCACATCTTGAGCTAAATTGCCTTGAAGATAGGGGTCAAACTAGGGTATTTTACACTGTCAAGCCTTAGGAACCCTAGCTTGAAAACTTCTCAAACTCTTCAATCATGATGCGTTGACCTTGGAATCATCCTTATAACATCTCAATGCATCAATACATGATCACATGGCTCTTGGATTAGGTCTCAACCTTATCGAAATCATCAGTTGACTTAGGGTTGACCTAGTCAAACCCTAATTGCACCACTCATGGCTGAGTCTTCTTAATCTTGCACAATGACCTGTCTAGGCCTCAAAGTGATCTTTAACACTTCTCATGAGCTCTCTAAAGACCTCCAGTCCATCCTCATGGCTTCAGAATCATCTGATGACTTTCCACAACTTTCAAGTTAGGAGGCCCACATACTTGGCTTCAACCACTCTCTCTAAGGATATTTTAACTTCTCTAACAAGGATATCAATCCTTGAACACTTGAATAACCTTCTTAGCTAGCTTCAAAGTCTTGTGTATCCCTTGATTGGTAATCATACCTCTTGATCTCCTGCATACATGTCAATGAAATGCAAATGATAATGCTAATGTGAATGAAATGAAACATGGGCTAGGTAAAGAAAAGTTGGGCAAATTTTGGGGTGCAACACCAGGATTTGGTTGCGATGACCATTCCTTTCCCGTCTTTGCGTTAGTTTTACTTTGAGCGTTTCCTTTCCCTCCTTTGGGATAAATAACGCACGGTGGCGACTCTTCTGTCATAGCCGGCGCCGATTTTTGCAGTAGCGACAAGTGGGCAGAGGCACTTCTTTCCCATCTTCCAACATAGTAGAATTATACCTGTATGGGATAGCCTTACTAGAGGTATAAGGGACAGGTCCAGGCACATTGATTACTAAAGGGGTAACAGTTGGCTTCTTGCTTTTTTAAACAATCTCTATACGTTCCACTTCTTTAAAGTGGGGTACTATGACACAAACTTCTTCAGCCTCTTCATTTGAAACTTCTTGACCATCACTTTCCAAACAATCTTCAATCATATTGACAGAGGGCGAACCATGTGGTGGTAATGGATTTTTCTGTATATTAGGGTCGGAATCCCTAAAAGACAAGATTCCATTTTTAATGAGCCTCTGGACATCCATCTTCAAACCGAAACAACTCTCAATATCATGTCCTGGAGCACCCTGATGGTAAGGACAAAACTTGTCATCTCTATAAGAAGGGGGAGGATTCGTGGGAGCCGGAGGTGGAGCTCTCGTCTGAATATGACCCTTTTTAATCAAAGCGGGGAATAGATCACATATGTCATTGGGATCGGATCAAAGTTTATTTTTCTATACACACGACCTTGATTGCTGGATGGCCGATTCTGCTGAGGGTACTGTGGACTTTGCTGAAGTTGGGGTTGTTGAGCAACGGGAGACTGAGGTTGCTGATAGGGTTGCGGGGACTGTAGCTGATAATCCGGAGCATTAAACACTGGCAATACCGCTGTGACTTAGTGTGGTGCTATGTACCTTTTTCTGAATTGTCCCTTTTGAATGGCATTCACACCTTGCTCCTTTTTCTTCACAAAACCGCTCTCATACCTCTTAGGAGTACTCTCTTCTTTGGTCAATCTTCCTTCATGAACACCTTCTTCTAAGCGCATCCCCATATTGACCATTTCAGTAAAGTCACTGGGTGCACTGGCTACCATCTTCTTATAAAAGAAAGGACCCAGAGTCTTCGGAAAAATCTTAGTCATCTCTTTTTCTTCTAATGGTGGTGTGACTTGCGCGGCCAACTCGCGCCAACGCTGAGCATATTCTTTGAAATTCTCCTTATCTTTCTGTGCCATTGCTCTCAACTGGTCTCAGTCTGGCGCCATGTCCACATTGTACTTATACTGCTTGACAAAGGCTCCTCCCAGATCATTGAAAGTTCGAATCTTCGTATTATCCAGCCCCATATACCACTTGAGTGCTGCGCCTGTCAGACTGTCTTGAAAGTAGTGAATAAGTAATTGATTATCAGTTTGGGCAGACATCTTCCTGGCATACATAATGAGATGACTCTGAGGGGAAGTATTCCCCTTGTACTTTTCAAAATCAGGGACTTTGAACTTCAGTGGGACCTTAACGTTTGGAACCAAGCACAACTCAGAAGCACTCTTACCAAATAAGTCCTTTCCATGAAGGGCTCTCAACTCCTTTTGTATTTCAGAAAATTGGTCTTGAAACCCATATATCTTCTCTTCTAAACCCACAGTTTCGGTTGGCGACCCATGTAAAATTGGTTCATCCAGAATATACGGGACAGCGTTCACGTGCGGAGACGCGGTAGTCATCACAGCAGAAATTACAGGAGCAGCTTGAACAATGGTCACAACAGGATCTCAGACACAGGCGGACGGTAACCGGCCGAAAAGAAATTAGGGGACAATCCCCACGAGAAACCTTGAGGCATACTGTAGGATACTTCAACAACATAAGACACCACTGAGATCGGTGTTGGCGTCACTTCGGATACGACAGTCCTTGGAACTTCTTGGTTGTTGATCGAGATTTGACTAGACAAAGCTTCCACTAGACCATTCAACTTCTCCAAACTTTCTTTCATACTTGCAACTTCATCACGGAGCACTTTGTTCTCTTGCTCTAGTTAATCCATCTTCTGGTGTTGACTAGCTCGAGTGTTGTATCGGTGATTCAGCTTGTTCTGCGGAGATGAAGCAAGAGTGAGACCCTGGAATGCAAACGATGCTATGCTTATGCAAAATGCAAATGAGTGTGAAACTTTCAAGAAACTCACATTATTTCGGTATTGTAACCTTGGAGAAAATTTATTTTATTTTGATGATCAAAGCATTACAAAACGGAGTACTCTTTTAAGAGTTTATTACATTGAATCAAAAGCGAAAGAGAAACTCAGAGATTTACTCCTTATGTTCCTTCTGTGTACGAAGTTCTCTTTCTAGCTGACTGATGCATTCCTGCAACTCTGCCTTCTCTCTGATGAGTCGGTCGACACATTCCTTCCAAGCCACAGTATCTGGGGGAAGATCGTCACTGGTAACAGCTCTTGAAGAGGTGTGAGAGGAAAATAAATCCTCTCGCGCCTTTCTTTTCCTTGCAAGTTCTACTTCTGGCAGCCTCTTGGGATTTCTCCTTCTCTACCTTGAGTGTGAAAAACTTGTTCCTCTAAGCGGCCTTCAGTTTCCGAGCTTCATCCAAAGCAGCCTTCAACTGATCTACTTCGCTCACGTCAAACAAATCCGGATCGTGAAAAGCCAATACCATAGGTTCATGGAAAGGGAACGACATCTTAAGATCGAGAGCACTTGCTCGCACCCAATGTAGGTATTCTTCAGAGGTAGCACAATTGGGGTATCCTAAAGCAGCCTTTCCTTCCTTGTTGATGTATCTCCATGCATAGATTATGACGGTCTTCAGGTCCGGGTCTTCTCCTTCCTTGAGAAAGATTCCTTCTAACAGAGTCTGATCAGGTACTTCAATCATGGGATGCCCAAATTGGAGGCGGGCCAGAGCAGGATTGTAACTTATGCATCCTTCTCTCACAATGAGCGGTATGTTAGTAAATCCTCCGATGCTATGGATCATACATATACCCCCATACGTAGGATCGTACCACACAATGTCAGAGTGAGTAAGGGCCATAACTATCTCAGACCAATGAGGTGACTCCTCCTCTTCCCAAATAGACGGGTGCCGAGTCAGGCGAGCAATGAACCATGAATACAACAGAACGGTACAACAAACGACGTGTCCTCCTCCTTCAGCATTCTTTGAGTGGATTGAAAAGTATGTGTCAGCGAGCAAGGTGGGAACGGGATTCTTGAGTATGAACAGTTTAATTGCATCCATGTCAACAAAATCATCGATCTTTGGGAACCAGAAAATCCCATAAACCAACAGAGCAAAGGTGGTTTCCATGATAAGGACTTCCTTTCTTTCAGCATGGTAGCGAACTTTTTTAATCAAAAAGTCAGCAGGGAATCCAAGGACTCCTTCCTTGGTGGTTAGGTGCGCTTGAACATCTGCCAAACTGAGATGAGTAGCGTTGGCGATTTCTTGATGACTGGGTGTATCTTCCTGGCTGGTGAATACGGGACGGGCCGTTACGGGCATCCTCAGGAAATCAGAATACTCTTCTAGGGTCGGCATCAACTGGTAATCCGGAAAAGTGAAACAGTGGTACAACGGATCGTAAAATTGAACAAGGGTCTCCAATAGCCCTCCTTTCATCTTGAGTTCGAGAAAATGGAAGACTTCTCCATATTCTGTTGCGAAGGCGTAACGGTTCTCGATGAGGTCTGCTAGTTCTCTCAAGCTTTCAATGTTAGGGCTCTGGAAAGTGTACTCCAATACTTCTCTTTTGAAATCCATGGTTACAATACCTAAGAAATAAAATTGAGTTTCTTGAGTAAAGAAAGAATGCAATGCAAGATGAGTAGGACTTCATGGGATCCTAACTATTTATAAACATTATAGTAAAAGAAAACATTTTTTATTAATTTCGAGACGGAATACAAATAATTGCTTTTAAAAGTCCCAAATAAAAGATAAATAAAAGCTAATAAAGACACTAAAGAAGTTTCGAATTCTGCTGCTTGAGCTGCTCTTCTAGTTGCGTCTTCTCACGGATAAGGTTGTCCACAATCAGTTTCCAAGTAGTGCATTGTGGGTCGGAGAAAAATAAATCCTCCATGATCTTCCTTTTCTTGCAGGGGAGTAGCTCTTCATCCTTCAACTGTAGCTGTTTCTGAAGTTCGTCAATTTCTGCGACAGACACTAGATACTTGTTCTTCCAAGACTCTAACTCATGTCGCGACTTCTTCAAAGCAACTTCTAACTTCTTGGTTTCAGACATGAAAACATAAGTGGGCTCCCTTCTTGGAGGTATAGGATCTTGGCGAGAGTAAGGCATCTTCAGCTTGATCGCCCTATTCCTTACCCACTGGAGATATGGTTCCATAGACACACAGTTGGGCCTTCCTAAACTATTCATATCTTTCTTATGCAAATGCTTTCAAGCTTCCACGATCTTCTCTCGGAGTTCTTGATTATCCTCGAAGAAGACACTCTCAACTTGTATGCTCTTAGGTGGTTCCTTCAATGGATATCCCAACTGTCGATGGGCTAAAATTGGATTGTAACTGATCCCTCCACCCAAGCTGAGTAACGGTATATTAGCAAAATCTCTACATCCATCAACGATTAGAATTCCATCATATTCACGACTATACCAATCTATGTCAGAATGAGTCAGAGCCATAATCTTTTCCGACCAACGCTTATCATTAAGGTGCCAAAAGGAAACATATTTGGGCAAGTGGGTAAGGAACCATTTATATAATAAAGGCACACAACACGTGATCATTCCTCCACCACGAAGGTTTCGGAGATGTATAGAGTGGTAGGTATTACCTAATAGAGTCGGCACTGGATTGTTCTTCATGAAGATCTTAATTGCGTTAAGGTCCACAAACCCCTCAAAACTTGGAAATAGAAATACCCCATAGACGAGTAAGGCGAAGATTGCCTCGAATGGAGCCTTGTTCGTAAAATCAGTATAAAATGAAGCTTTTTCAAATAAGAAATTTGTAGTCAAACCGAAAGTCCCATTTTTAATAACCAAGTTGTCCTTAACATCAGATACCTTGAGATAAAGGGCCTTAGCGATGTCTCTTTCTTCGGGATCCTTTTCTAAGAAAGGAAAAGGGGATTCTTCTAGAATGGGTAACCCTACCAAAAAAGAGTACTCTTCCAAAGTTGGCAATAACTGATAATCTGGAAAAGTAAAGCAGTGATACATCAGATCATAGAACTGTAACAGAGCGGAAAGTAGGTCTTCATTTGCCTTACGTCTCAACAATGATAGTAACTTCCCATATTTACTCTTGAACTTCTCTTGGTCTTCAATCAAAGCTCCCAACTCCCTTAGGTCATCCAATTTGGGACTCTTAAAAGTATATTTTAGAGTATTTCGTCTATCCATGATGTCCTACAATGTTCATAAATAAAGGGTAAATCCCATGAATTCCAATGTAGTATGATGCTATATGAATGCAACAAACACAAGTAAGCACATAAGGGCAAACAAAGATAAACAAACAAAGGTCCTAGATTTGCAACGAGCATGGAGCCAAGGGTATACCTATTCCCAAAGGATAAGGACTAAAGGTGGATGGTACCTGCAGAATTGGGTTCTAAAAAGGGTCCCAAAGTCATTAGTCCATCTATCGGATATTATCAATTTCTCAACTAACTCGAGGATTAATAATATTCTCAAGAGAACTTCTTTTGAGTGTAGCTTCGCGTAGCACTATTTCGGGACTTACTCCCCTATAGCCTCGCACTATGCCCTAATAAAGGCCAAAGTGGGGGTTAAAGGTAACTACGGTCCTTAGTATCATGGATTCTAATTGAGAATAGTAAAAGTTTTCACGACTAAAATCGTTCAACCGAACTATTTTCAAAAGGGTCTCAACTAAGCGGGACTTTCAAATCAACTTAGTCGGGACTCACTCCCTATAAGCCTCGTCGAATATATCACCATCATATCTTAATTTCTCTCAAGTCCGGGTGTAGGACTTTGTCTCACCATTCAAAGGTAATAGCCCAAAAGAAATAAACAAACAATTACAAATAAGCAAATAACAACAAACAAGTTAAAAAAACAAGTTAGGGAAACCCACTGAAGAGTCCCCAGTGAAGTCGCCATTTCTGTCGCGGTGAAAATCGGATACCAAACTATTGATTAGTTTGAATCTTTAATTCATTTTGCAACCGAACTTTGATTTGTCCAAAGGAAGGGATAAAGATCGAAATTCCCACAATGCAATGCAAATGCAAGCTAGATTGTTTTAGGTTCGGGGGTTGGTTAAACTTAGGGAAGGTACTAGCATCCTAAGTTTCTGTAGTACTCTACAGGAACCTCTTGTTTTATGTTTGTTTATTGCTATGTGTTTATCTGCTTAAGGTTGAAGGACCCTAGTGGTTTATTTCTAAGTATACTCGATAAGATGTCGCATCTTATGCCTACATATCCTTACGGGAGTGGAATCAGAGTATTTGTAGTTCCCCTAAGGGGTTTGAGGAATTCTTTGACTGTGGTCAAAATTCCTACGGGTTTAGGGTAGTTGATTGATTGATTTTAGGAGAAGAGATGTTTTATCATTTTAGGGGAGATATAACCACCACAATTTGTAGGAAAATAGTCTTTGCATCGTCTTAAGAAAAGGACTTACGTACTCGGATAGGGATCAACGAGGTACACCTTTATCTCTCTTAAGGCAAAGTCCCTACGGCTTGATTGTATTGTTGTGGGGTGGAGATTCTATCTCGCTTAAGATGATTTAGCATCTTTCTCTAATGTGTTTGAATATTTGTTGTTTTTGAATTGATCGTTTGTTTGTATGGTGTTGTATTGTTTTCCTATGTTGTAAAATAAAGCCAAGGCCCTTCCTATGGGGTAGGATCTATCTTAAAGATCAACTTGAATGAGATCAAGGATCATGGGGAGAAAATGATGCAAATGTGAATGCACTACACACAAGTGTTGACTTATGTGTAGGTTTTTCCTTTGGACGGATGCAAGGCGATAATATAAATGCGGTAATGTAAATTGCTGAAAAAATAAATTGCGGAAATAATAAAGGGCAGGTAAATAAACATACACATACGCATGAAAGCGCTAAGTGAGTGTATGCATTATGAATAAGATAAAAGCATATAAAGATAAGACAATATATGTATACGCATGAAAGCGCTAGGGTGTAGGTGAATGTGTCATGAATGTGCACGAATTGAGCATATTTTACGATGTGAGTCGATTTTAGTTGGTTGATTTGATTTTGGTTTGGATTATGCTTTGGCGAGGTTATGATTATTATTTT
Organism: Lathyrus sativus; assembly: GCA_963859935.3. Classification (NCBI taxonomy): domain Eukaryota; kingdom Viridiplantae; phylum Streptophyta; class Magnoliopsida; order Fabales; family Fabaceae; genus Lathyrus; species Lathyrus sativus. The sequence goes on from OZ012738.1 coordinate 263,708,763, forward strand.
TAGGAGACTAATTTTAAAAGCGAAAATTGTTTATTGGTTTCAATAAAAGTTAGATTGATGAGTTGATTTTATATGAGATTAATATTAAAGCCTAAAGTTGCATGAGACACTATGGCGATTAATTTATTAGGTAACATAATTTATTTATAAAAGAGTCTAATGTGAGAAAAAGAAAGTAATAAAAGTTGTTTATTTTTATTCTCGAAAAAAGTTTTAATCATGCAAAATAGTGATAAAATATAAATCATAAAAAGTCTTATCATTTGTGAGTGAACAAATTATAGCATACCATTTTTAAAAGATTATTCCATTTAGCAGAATGATATAAGAAATTTGTTATATTATATTTATTAAAAAAACCTAACTATTTTAAGGTTGATTTACTAAAGTAAAAGAAATGCAATAACTCATTATTTTTATCATTAAACAAAACCTAAAAATTATATGATTAAATAAAGAACTAAATATTAAAGGTGATTAACTAAAAAAGTTGTTATAAATAAAAGGTTGATGAATTATTAATTATTTTAATAAAAGAGTTTATTAAGATGATTAAGTTAAACAAATTAATATAGGTTAAAGTGAATTAGTTGGACTAAAAAAAGGTTAACTAGTATTGTTGTTAAGCGAATTATAATTAGTGGGGGGTGATGTGGGTGATTAGGGGCATGTGTATGATACGTGTAGTGTGGTGCGTGAGGGTGAGGAACCATTAGTCATAAACAAAACGAAAGACAAAAGGAAATGCGAACGGCAGACGCCGGTAAACCCTAGCTCTCCCTAATCCTCTTTTCTCTCCATTTCTCATGGCTTCGATCTTCTCCTTCGTTTTCGTCTTCTACACTACCTGAAACATAACAAAACAAATCAACACGTTCTATAACTCTATATAAAAAAGGATTTTTTACCAGAGGTGGCTGATAGCAGCACCGGGGAAGAGGTTTCGTTGACTTTGTACTTACGGCGGCCGAAGGTGATTTCATCAGCAAAAAAAATTAAGTTATTCTCTACTCAAAATCTCCTTCCGCGCACTTAGGGTTTTTTTATCGTGATGATTTTTCTAGGGTTTCGAACTTGTGGTTGTTTCTGGATCCTCCTAAGTGTTGTCGATTTCCTTCCAATTTATAGGCCTTAGAGGATTTTTGATTAATTGGTGTTAAAGCTTTCCGTTTTCGTGTGATTTGGATTCAAAAACTTTCCTTCTTCGGATGATTGCGTTTAATTGTGTTGATGAGAATCTGATTGTGTGATTTGATTTGAGGAATATTCACTTGATGTTGAGGGGATCTGAATGGGATATTTTCTGTACAGGGTATATTCTTTACTAATCCAAACCCTTCGTTTTTCGCAGGTGTGGAAAGCAGGGGATTATGGGCCAAAGGAAATAGTAGCCCAAAATGGTTTTGATTAGGGAAGTTCTAATCTTTTTTCTTCCTGTATTGATTTTGTAATTTTCCTCGTTGACCTTGTGACTTGGTTCTTTGCCATTGCGGGGTTGCTAATACTTCTCTTCTTCTTCTTCGCAGAGAAAACTGTACTCGAGTTCAGACGCTAGCCTTGTCTTATGTCGTGGCTGATGTTGAGTTAAAATGGCGATGACGACATTGTATCTGATCCTGTGAGGGATCGTGGTTACCTCTTGTTGTTTTTGAATTTCCATTGACGCTCTTGAGTTGGCAAGGAGTTGACGACGGCTTCTCGTTATCCTCCTGGCTACTCGAGCCTTGCCCAGTGATGAATCAAACCTGAGGGCTAAGACCCTTATATCTTTGCTCACGAATTTTGAATTATCTTTCATGGTCAATACATTGTCGCAGGTGATGAATCGAGGCCATTGATGTTGCTCTGTTGTTAGTTGATGTGCCTGTTTGTGGCTGACCGTAGCCTTGCGGAAAGTTAATCGTAGCCTGAAGTTTGAAGCCGCTCGTGGCTTTGACTGTTATGACTTGGAGCAATTTTATGGAACTCTGTCTGTTATGTCCGATGATGGGTGATCTGAGGACTACACTTGTCTTGACTCAACTATCGAGCTTTACCTTATTTTGCGCTACCGCTATTGATAATGTTCAATGTCCTGCTATTGCAGATGTTGAACTGTCGTTATCACTGTTGTTGCCGATATTGGGTTGATATTATTGATGCTGTTGCAACTGGTGTACTTGTTGTTGCCGTTCTTTGTTACCACATGCTACTCTTGCTTTTGCTGCTGTAGAACTGACATGGTTATTGTTGCTTGATGTTGTTATACTGCGCTGTTATGGTTTGCAGAAGATGACTTGATATTGTTTTGCTTCTTCTTTCAGGATGTTGTTAGAAGTTCAGCAGCTGCCGGTTATTGTGCTGTCGTCGAGAAGGGTTCAAAGTGGCAGTGATGGCTTACAGGTCTGAGCCATGAGGGAAATAAGAACACCCCTGCTGCCTTAACGGAGTTGTGTTTTGCATCATATTGGACCATTGGGACTTAATTGCCTTGCTTTACTGAATTTGGTCTTCAATGTTCTGTAGAGAGTTGATGATGACCTTAATTATTGTCCTCCTGGCCTCCCGACTTCTAGCCCGATGATGGATTTAAGCTGAGGGCTGCACTTATCTTGGTTTTCCATTTTCAGACCCTGTATCATATTTGCAATGGTTAATCCTTGTACTGCTGTTTGCTGGGTGCTGGTACTGATATCGTTTATATTATATTGTTAACACTTGTTTGCTTGACGACATTGAGGATGCCTGCAGCTGCTATGCGTATGCCTGTTTGCAAGTGTCATTGGGAATGTATGCTTATTTTTGTTTTACGTGACATGACTTTTTCCAAAAGCTTGTCGTCTTTGGTCCCGTAACTCACTGCGATGCTTATTGCTGCTGTTCTTTTCTGCTGTTTGCTATTTGTTTACAGGTGATGAAGTGTTGATGCTTGTGTTTGATATGCTCGTTGCTTGTAACTGGCATGGTTGCATTGTTGTTGCTGGTAGCAGTCTGAAGCTTGCTTCTCATGGCTTGTTGTGAACTTGTGCTGAGATACCTGGTTCTGTTATTGTTTTCAATTTCTCTGGGGAAAAATCTTGAGCTGTTAGAAACACTGACTTTCCTCTTCTTCTTTTAGGGGCAAATCAAGTCTGGAGGCTGCCGGTCTTGTGCCATCGGCGAGAAAGGATATAACGGTGATGATGACTTATGTCTGAACCAAGTGGGGTTATTTATGGCGTTCTGAGATGTGTTAGAAATTGTTCAGAAAGTTGATGTTGCCTGTCCGAATTTGCAATAGCTTCGATGCTCGGTAGGATGTTGGCGGCGACCCATGTTGTCACCCTTCCGGCTGCTCGAAGCCTCGCCCGATGATGAGCTTAAACTGAGGGTTGAGCTTAAAATTAATTTCTTTAGCCTTCACTTTGCTTTTCCAATGGTATTTGCTTAATGAGTTGCTTTGACAGGTGGGAAAGGATTGTAGATTCAATGCTCCCATAATAATCAACTGATGACGACGATTCCTTTGGGTGCAGGGACGTTGAAAGCGGTAGCTGGAGCTGTTAGCGAGTATTGAGGGAGTATCCTTCATGTGCTGCGGGTTTAGACGGCGTGGCAGAATCTCGGGGTAAATGCTATTGGAGTGCGATGTTGCGGGATTTAGAACTGATGTGTTGTTGTAACTTGTAGTTTTTCATTTGGAACATTCTCATAATCCGTCTTTTGTAACATTTTGAAGTGTTTAGTAATTTGCAGACATACATACCAAAAGCTCCTCCTTGCTTTTATCAGTCATATGTGATGTTTGGTATCAACTTGAAAACATATGTAATACTGCAACCTCAAAAGTATTTTATGATATAAGCAACTTTTCTTCCCTCGAGATCGTACTCATAATTACATTCTCGTACCCTGTAGCTTGGCGTACGGTAAATTTGTATAATGTAATTTTTGTGTAGTGCAACCTCGTATCATGTTCTTTTGCAAAGCACATTTTTATAAAAAGTTCCTCTTTATGGCTTTAACTTCCAAGTAGAATTAGTGGCCGTTAATCATCAAGTAACTTAAACTCCATGTGAATGATCTTTTATCTCCAATAATTTGCCGTGCCTTTATAGTAGTCGGTTAAGAAGTCTTGAGTTGGTGATATTCCATAAGCGTTGATCAAATTCGACAAGTATTTTTTTGTATGCTTCGTCTTTCATTGTTTTAAATTGGTGATTTTGAAAAGAGCTCTTTTAGCCTTAGAATCAAACTTGAATAAGGACCAAATGACCTTGTCCGGAGGGATTGGGTTATTTGTGTCATCTCTGCTTACGTCTTTAACACACCTGCGCATACTTGTTATTTGTAATAAAATATACATGTATATATAGAAAAGGGGCACACGTATGTATAAAGAAAAAGTGGGATCTTAAGGTCAAAAATTAGGGTGTGACACCTCTAAACTCCGGCACAACCATAACAACATCCAACTCTAAATCACTTGTTAGATGATTCTTCTTATATAATTCAAGTTACCGTAAAGCATAACTAAAACTCGCCGAAGCTGCACTTAACATATCTCCCAGTCATATCAACAAGGCATCACGACACACAACAACTAGTCTTGCCGGGTTCGGCAAAAATCAACACACGAGCTATTGACATCTCTTCCAAAACTCTTTGAAACCCTCTTCGGAGTGGCATGTAACTGCTTCTTCTCCAACACTGATAACTCAAGTTCCTAATGCTCAACATAATCCTCTATACTCTTCGAATATATCCAAATATCATCGGTTAACACCACTGTTGCCTCGCTCAAATAAGTATGGAAAATCCCATGCCAAACGGACACTCAATTCGTGAGCTATGGCGGAAACCCGAACCGCACTTTCCGCCCTTACTACAACATCCAAACATATCCCATCAATAAATAACTTAATTCCATGTCATTACTTCACCATCACCTAGAGCATTGTAATAGCTTCTCACGCTCCAAACCGTGCGTCCTTCCGAGTTACGGTTCTCCCGTTACGTCAAAAATACGACAACAACATTTTCACACTTGAAAGGCCATTTAACACACCTTCAACTCTTGAAATGTTTAAAGGTCTAATTATATCAATATCGTATTCCACATCTTACTTTCTTTAGCATTAACCAAGAGTCACCATCTACCCTTTACATACTCAACCTTACAATCTGTTACCGTAGCACACACACACCAGACACAAGTCGCAAAACTACTCACTCAAATTAATTTCTTGACCATCCGAAAAGACATACAATACGAAGCTCTCAATATCGGGATAGTTTCCGCAACTAAGTCGATCACAACTCCACTTTACGTCCCGGCTGTATATCACTGTCTTGTCAGGATAACTTCTAGACAACCACACTTAATCGGCAACCCGTCAACTTCCCCACTTTCATTATAACTCGAAAATTTCCATCAAAGTTAAACATCCCACACTGTCCTGCACCGACTCACCAAAATAATTCTTAAGCACTTAACTCAAGACGATTCACTGTTCACGCCATTTAAGCTTGCAAGACACATCTATCCCATCCAACACAATCCCAACTACTATTAACAAGAGATTAAGGGTGATCAGTTCCTTAATTTGTCAATAGATAGCCGAAAATCATGTTGGGGCATAAACCATCTTTACCAAACTATAAGAGCGTTCCACCATACACCGAACTACAACTCCACACTTACAGCATCCGGGAGAAGTACAAGCTTCTCCCCCACTTGAATCATTCCCACTTCTGCAGACAAAGGTTAGATAACCAATATGTACCGGCAGTGTTTTCACACACATGTCGCATACAAGGGAACAAACAACATTAGACAACTTGGACGGACGGACCGACCTGCTCTGATATCAACTTGTAACACCCTGCTCCACACTTGAAAATAAATAGCAATTTAAATCAAATTAAAATCAGAGTCATCACAACACAACGGGATGTCACAGAAGAAACTCAACAAAACCTTTCATTAAATGGATTTTCAACAAGTAAGCAGCGGAAATATATACATATATTCACGTCATATACATAAATGTCATATTCATCATATACGGCCAATGCCCAAATTATACAAGATATATATATATATATATATATATATATATATATATATATATATATATATATATATATATATATATATATATATATATATATATATATATATATATATATATATATATATATATATATATATATATATATATATATATATATATATATATATATATATATATATATATATATATATATATATATATATATATATATATATATATATATATATATATATATATATATATATATATATATATATATATATATATACATATATATATATATATACATATATATATATATATATATATATATATATATATATATATACATATATATATATATATATATATATATATATATATATATATATATATATATATATATATATATATATATATCCACCACCAGGATTCAACAAAACATGATACGCCACATGGGCACACAAAATCGTCAGATAAACAAATAAACATAAAACTCCTCAAAGCCCCCGGTGTTACGTATCAGAGCATCCCTACGACTCGCCACAATCCAAGCTAGCTACACACCTGGATTATCTGTACTTCTGAAGAAGCACATACCACAACAAAAGCAAGGGGTGAGAAATCATGATCAACATATAACGGTAATAATGTACATGAATAAAAGGCAGACAACACATAAACATCTTTCATCATACAGCAATCCGGACCTACTGTCCCACACCAACACAATACACAAACAATACAGCATATGCAACTCGACACAATGATATACGGTACCGACTCAAACTCAGGATAGATTGCATACACTCCATCCGAGCAACGATCTATCCCTACCACACTCCTCCTGAGCCCATATAATCAATCTCAGGATAGATCGCATACACTCCATCTGAGCAACGATCTATCCATACCACGCTCCTCCTGAGCCCATATAATCAATCTCAGGATAGATCACATACACTCCATCTGAGCAACGATCTATCCCTACTACACTCCCCATTTGGAGCACGGGCGAATCACATACGCCCCATCTGAGCAATGATTCAAATCCCGTCCATGCTCCCCATTTGGAGCACGGGTGAATCACATACGCCCCATCTGAGCAACGATTCAATCCCGTCAACATGCTATGCAGACACCAAGGCACAAACCCAACATCAAGCATACTAGGTGCACACGATCCTCCTGATCACATCCCCACACTAAGTGCACACGATCCTCCTGATCACCTCACCGAACATCATATATATTACACAACAAATAACACAAGCACACTAAGTGCATACGATCGTCCTGATCACCTCACCACACATCATACATACATATTACTCATCAACTAATTATTCTATTTAAAGTTACACGATCCCCCTGATCCCATCACCATACTCCATACATATCTCACACGCCAATTTAATTAAACAATGACTCCTCGACATATTGGATATAAAAATATTTGGCAACTAATTATATTATCTATACTATGTTATAGATCTATTCATTAGCTTTCCAACGCTTCGAATGAGGACTAAAACCGACTTACGAATTGAAAGTTATGACAAAAATCGTCGGAATAGAAATTTCCAGTTTTTCAGCTGTCAAACAGCATGCAATCGATTGCTGTACTAGTGCAATCGATTGCTTGGCCCAATTTTTCACATTTTAGCCACTTTTTTAATGTGCAATCAATTGCTCACTTGGTGCAATCGATTGCTCACTGTATGTCTTTGAAAAATTATGCAGAAAATGGTATTTTTCACCAACCCTTCCCTCTTTGCTACCAAAATCAATCCCCACATGTTAGGGTATCCACCAAACTCGAAAATCCACTAAATCATAAGTATTCTATGGGTTTTCTTCCTACATAAACTTCTACTCATTCACCTATCTTCTTCCCTATCATTACTACAACTATCACACACTACTCTAACCATTTTCTCTCTTAAACTTTCTCTCCGGAACCAATATTCTACGACTTAGTTACAAAGTCTATTCTCAATTCTCCCCGATAACACCTCAACTCTACTAAATAAATCGATTTCGGCTTAAAACCTATGGGGTTAGGGAAATCCCCTTCTACCTAGAATTCATGCAAATACCAATTGACCCGTTTCTCCCCCCCCCCCCTTACCTCGATAACTCGATCAAGCTGTAGAAACTCTTGAAGAATCAATAATCTAAGCTCTTCTTATCTTCCTCCTTGATTCTTCCCTTCAATCCTGTTCCAATTGACCTTGTGCTTATCCTTCCAATTTTCCTCTTTAATCGTGTTTTCCCTTATTTCTTCTTTTCTTTCGTTCCCAATAATTCCTCTCTTCCCAAACAGCCCCTAATACCCCTTCTTACTAATTCTTATTCCATTTAATAATAATAAAAATAATAATAATAATAATAATATTAGTAATAATAATATTACCATTATTCATTAAATTATTATCACTAAATATTATCATTAATATTAAAGTCCAAAATTACTAGTTAATCTCCATACTGAAGGGCTACACACTATCATACTCCACCACACCCCCACAAATAGGCACATTGGAAATAAAATAACACCAATATGACTAGATAATTAAAATGGGTGTTACAAATGTCACTAAGCAAGTGGTAGCCCGGTTCATAAAGAGGGACATCATCTGTCGCTATGGAGTGCCTGAGAGAATCATTACTGACAATGGTTCAAACTTGAACAACAAGATGATGAAGGAATTATTCTAAAATTTCAAAATCGAGCATCACAACTCGTCGCCCTATCGTCCAAAGATGAATGGCGCTGTTGAAGCGGCCAACAAGAATATCAAGAAGATAGTGCAGAAGATGGTTGTAACCTATAAGGATTGGCATGAGATGTTGCCCTTCGCTTTGCATGGATATCATACTACGGTACGCACCTCAATTGGGGCAACTCCTTTCTCGCTAGTATATGGTATGGAAGCTGTTCTACCATTGGAGGTCGAGATTCCTTCTTTGAGGGTCCTGGTGGACGTCAAGCTGGATGAGGCAGAATGGATAAGAAATAGATTGAATCAACTCAGCCTGATGGACGAGAAAAGGCTAGCATCTATTGCATATGGTCGGTTGTATCAGAGCCTAATGAAGAAAGCTTTTGACAAGAAGGTGCGCCTTTGAAGCTTTCAAACGGGCGATCTAGTATTGAAGAAGATCCTCCCGCCAAAAACAGATCACATGGGCAAATGGACTCCTAACTATGAAGGTCCATATGTCGTGCGAAAGGTTTTCTCCGGAGGAGCCTTGCTGTTATCCACCATGGATGGTGAATATTTCACATCCCCTGTGAATGCAGACGCAGTTAAAAGATACTTTGCTTAAAGAGACCCGCTGGAATGAAAAAAGAATATCCAGGCAAAAATAGGGCATCCCGGCGAATCATAAAAAGAATGTGTTTGGGCAAAAATTAGGGATATAAAAGAAAAAAGATGTAAACCCGCAAAGTCGAAAACCTGAAGAAGAGACTTCGGCAAAAATGGGTATCCCGGTGAATTGAAAACCCGAAAGGGCGATTCACGCAAAAGTTAGGGATTGAAAAAGCAAAGGACTGCGGTCTGTGTTTTGGTCTTTCAGAGATTAGTGGATTGAGGGAGGACCTGAAGGCCGTTTATCCGAATCAATCTCTTCAGAGGACGAAGCGTCGAGGAATCATCGAAGTCAGGCGAGTCATAGAGGAATTAACTTATGGTGTTTGTCTGTGCCATATTGCCGACATTTTATATATTTTTGTGCATTTCTGTAAACTTTTTGCGCAACTCCCTCTTTTTAGGGGTTGCATCTGTTGTAAAATTTGCCTATTTACAAGCCTCTTGTCAATAAAACATATACTATTCAGTAATTTGTTTGCATTGCTTTAACCTTTACTGTTTTATTCGCGAAAAACGCCCGATGTTTTTGATGAAATTGCGCATACATAAACTTGCACGCCTTGGCTGATAATCAGTAAAACTTTGATTTATTTGAACAATGTCACGAATGATGACCGAGATAGTTCCCTTTGTGTAGGAGATCTTGTTATTCGTTCATTGTGCAAGGTCGTTATCGTTGAGGCATTTTCCAGAGATGTATCCCCGGCAGGATCATCATATCCCCAGCCAGGGTCAGATGTGCAGATTGAGTGAACGATTAAGTGTGTGCGCTTATCTCCAGCGGTTAGTCAGTACACAATTAGCTCCAGCAGATTGTCTGTGTGCACTCATTCCTCGGCAGTTTAGACCGAGCTCACTAGTATAGTGAAATCCTCCCCGGAAGGTCAAGATTGATATCGTCATGCAAGTCAGGTAGGTGCCCGTATGCCCAGCAGGTTATAGGTACGTGCTTCCTCCTCAGTGAGTCGAGACAGATTTTCTCTCCATAGAGCTTAATCAGGCAATGTGTATCCCCTCAGAATTTAGATTGCTGACTTAATCCCCGAGCATAGGTCGAGGTTTTTTCCCCTATGGCTTATTCCCCAGCAAAGTCAGTAGAGTTTTCCTGTTTCTCAGTAGAGTAGTGCTACTTCCTAGCAGAAGAGGGTTAATCCTCTATCCCCAGCGAAGTCAGCCAGAAGTGGTGATTCAGTCCCCAAGCATAAGGCGATTGTTTGTCTCCCTCATTTCCCTAATCCCTAGTGGAGTCTGGAGGGAAAGTTCTTTTCCCCAGCTGAGCATCCCCGGCAAGGTGGATTTTCATCCCCAGCAGAGTGGAATATCCGGCAGAAGGTAATTTATTCCTCAGCAACAAACTCTATCTCCCAGTAGAGTCATCTGTGTTCCCCAGAGTTGCATTCTGGGAAGCCATTCAGGGCCTTGATAAAGCGAAGTTGATTTCAGAGGTTAATTGTCATTCCTTGCAGAGTTGTCTGTCCCCCGGTATGTTATATTCTGGCAGGCCGTTCAGGGCTGATTTCCTCAGTAGAGTACGATCAACCTTGGCATTTGGTTGTACTTTCCCCACATAGTCGTTGATTCCCCGACAATGTTAGATTTATTTCCAACGCCTGGTTGTCTTTCCTCAGCTGAGTCGTTTGTTCCCCGTCGAGTTGTAGTCTGGTTGGATATTCAGGGAACTTTCTCCAGTAGAGTTTACGGTGAGTCTCAGTAGGGTTGTCTATCCCCCAGAAGTTTTGTATTCTGGAAGGACGTTCAGAGCATTTTCTCAACAGGTTATGATTTGAATCCCCAGCGGAGTAGATTCCCGTTCTTGTTAGAACATTATTACTCAGGAATTTCTTTTTCAAGAAGCCATCCAGGGCTCGTTTCCCCAGTTCAAGTCCAATCGTAATTGGCATGCTCTGTTTTCTCCAGCAGGGTGGTGTTTTCTCTTCAACATTTATTTTGCTGATTCGGTTTCGTTGCATCTGCATTCGTGCATGGCATCCTCCTAAATGCGTAGCATTTCCATTTCGTATGGAGCATTACGCCATATTCAAATATATGGATGTGAAACATAAGCCAGTTTGTTACCTATTTGTTTTCAGGTGTTCCTCCAACAGGTGATTGGTATCTCGTTGCCCATATGGTGTTCAGACCATGGAAATTTCCATTAGCCTACGCGGTATCCAGACCCCGGCTTATGTTATTCCCCAGTGGTGTCGCCTGACTGCGGTCGGTGGTATTCTTCATTAACCTGCACGGTATTCATACCCCGTTTAATGGCGTTTCTTGAGCCCGTGTGGTATCTAGACCCTGGCTCACACTATTGTGTTTCATTGGCATGTGCAACATTCATGCCCTGGCTGATGAGTGTTCATTAGTAAGTGCGATATTCAGACCCTGGCTAATGCTGTTTTCCTGAGCCCGTGTGGTATCCAGACCCCGGCTCGCACCGGTTTGTTTTCATTAACCCGTGTGGTATCCAGACCCCAGTTAGTGATATATTTCTTGAGCCCGTGTGGTATCCAGATCCCGGCTCGCACCGACTCATTCTCTTTAACTCGCATGGTATCTAGACCCGATTAATGATGTTTTTTGAGGCCGTGTGGTATCTAGACACCAGTTATCACCGTTGTATTTCATTGGCATGTGAGGTATCCAGACCATGGCTAGTGATGGTTTATTTTTATAGCCTGTGCGGTATCCAGACCCCGACAAGAGTTATTGACAGATGCGTTCCTATTATTAATGATATTTCCAAGCCTGTGTGGTATCCAGACCCCGGCTTCCTCCGGTTATTTCCAAGCCCGTGTGGTATCGAGACCCCGACTCACACCGATTTGTTTCATTAGTATGTGTGATATTCAGATCCTGACTAGTGATGTTTTCTATAGCCCGTGTGGTATCCAGACCCCGGCTCACACCATTGTGTATTCATTGGCATGTGCGGCATCCAGGCCCTGCCTAGTGATTATTCATTAGTATGTGTGGTATTCAAACCCTGGCTAATGGTGTCTTCTCGAGTACGTGTGGTATCCAGACCCCGACTCATACCAGTTTACCCTATTAGCATGTGCAGTATCCAGACCCTGGCTAGCATGGTTTTATCTTGCTTACGTGGTATCCATACCCTGGCAGATTGTGATGTCTTTGATTGAATGAGTTCATGTTTTCCCCAACAGAGTTACTTTTTTAAGTTTCTCCTTACTCCCCGCCAGAGTTGCTTGTTTAAGTTTCTCTTTCCCCAGTGGAGTTCATTTGGGAATTTCAGTTCAATTATCTCCGGAGATTTTTGTCCCCGGGAGGGTTTGTAGTTCTATTTCTGCGGTTGGCAAATTTCCAGGTTCTTTGGTATTCAACCGTCTTTTACCTCGATTGTTTGAAAGCCATTTGCTTTTCACTTGTTGTACCCCAAATATTGCCCAACCTTTTCTTTACTTAGTTTCTGTTTCATTTCATTGCTCTAGCATATTGCATTGCATAGCATTTTGCATTTTACAGGGGATCAAGAGATGTGTGTACAACAAGAGGAATTTGCCAAGAGTTCTAAGCCTAATTAAGAGTTTGTATTCATGTCAACAGGGGGGTTATCATCATCAGAGACCAGTCAAAGCCTTTTGGATAGGCAGATGAGTGCATGTGGTTCACCTCCTGTTTAGGAGGCCATTTGAAGTTCATCTGAGGACCACAAGCCCATGGTTATGGAGGGAGATTATCAGTTAAGCTCATTGAAGGCCTTTTAGGTCATTGTGGGGGTTTATTCAAGTGTTTATACCAAGTGTGAAGAGCTACAGTTGAAGATGGTGCAATTAGGGTTTTCATCTAGTCAACCCTAAGTCAACTGTGAAATTGAAGGAGATTAAGACTCAATTATAAGTATTTATGGTCATGGAATGTTGTATTAAGATACATGGGATATCATTTCAAGATCAATTCATCAAGAACCAAGAGTGTGAGAAGTGACTGAATTAGGATTATCAGTGTAAAATCCCCTATTCAGTACCTAACTTCAAGACCACCTATCTCAAGATACAAGTCTCATATCACCTTGAACCCAACATGAAACTTGTAGAGCATGTTCTTAGCTTTCTTTTGAGTACTAGAAGTCATTTATCTGATTACTAGAACTCAAGTTATGAGGCAGACAAGTTACAGGTCATCAGATGAATGTGATTTTGGTCAACAAAAGTCAACCAACTTCCAAGCCATTTTTGACCTAGAAGGATGTTTCTCCTCAACTTTTGATGAACATGAAAGTTGTTCCTCATGATCTTATATTTTCAAAGAGTACTAGAAGTCCTTCATCTGATTTGTAGAACTCAAGTTATGAGGCTTGCAAGACAGGGGTATTTTGGGAAAGCAGGATTACAGGTCATTTTCATTATAGGTCCATTTCACCACTTTGCACACTTCAAATGGAAATCTTTCCAACTTCAAACTTGCTCCAAATAGGGTCATTTTCTCAGCCAAACATCAAGGTATCAAAGGTGTGGCTTGGATTGAAGAATCCCTAATGAAATTTCCATGAAAAAGGCCTTAAAAGGGAAAAATCAAATTAAAATCATTTGGAATCACTTTGTACCAACCTTGTGCATTTTTTGAGTGCCAAACACATTTCCAACACAACGCCATCGTTGGATTTGAGATTTGAGTGCATTTTGGTGGCTATTTTCAAGCTTCCTTCAAGATTGAGTAACATATCCAAACCTTGCCATAAGACCAAATCAAGGAGCCATTCTCAGCCCTTTGATCAACCTACCTCAGATGCAAGCAAGCTGAGTCATTTTTACAGCTGAGCAAGGTGAATTTCATGCACTATTCAAATGGCCATGAAGTGAAAAAGTGAAAATCCAATTGGGCCCAAGGAGCACAGAATTGGGCTTTCTTTCCATCTGAATCCATCATACATAATCTCAGCTTCATTCACAAGTCTTCATAAGTGGTTTTTGTGAGAGATTGAGTGAGAACAGATTGAGAAAAAGAGAGGAAAAAGTCAAATTTGTTTTCTGAGTTTCAATCCAAATATAAGATTTCAAAACATTCCTTGAGATTCATAGAACATTTCTGGGTGGTTTATTGCAAGCTTCACTAACACAACAAGCTCTGTGGAAGCTTGGTTTTAGGTTTCTTTCCTTTCAAAATATCTCACTGTTTATGCATTGATATCATGCCATTTTCATATATTTGCAAACCTCTTGATGCGTAGTTGGATTCTAGATTGATTTCATGGCTGTTTGTGAACTTTTTTCATTTGAGCTCATCTTTATTTCTTTTTGTTTTGCTTTATTTAAGCCTGATCAATGAAAATGGCTAGTGGATTCATGATCCACGTAACCTGGAGATCAATTTTGGCTTTTATTTTACTCATTTTGGTTAAGTTTTGATGTACCTGGGTTTTTGGCCGTGACTGGTGTTGGAGATGTCGCCGGAGAAGACGACCGGAACAGTGGTTCCGACCGTCTGGTTTCCTTCCAAGGTTTTAAACCTCTCCTGAGCCACGTGGATATGTTCACAGCCTCTTGATGCGCTTACTTTTCATTTTAACGCTCTAGATTAAGACACACCATGCGCCTTAGTTGACTGCACGCACATGATCCATGGCAAAACACACCATTTCATTTATTTCTTTGGTCTGAGCCACGTGTGTGAATGTGGATCCTTGGATTGGACTACTTTTTCAGCCAACGCGCCTGATTGCTTTTCACCATATGCCTCTATTGACCATGCCACATGCTAGCACACGTTTTTATTTTATTTTGTTTTGCTGATGGGATAGGCGTGCTATTGGCACCCCCCCTTTGTGAGCCCTTTGATCTTCCAACGCTTCTGGGCTGCTTCCTGTACCCCTAGCCCCTTTGTTTTTTTATTTTATTTTCTTTTAGTTTTTATTTTATTTCTGTTTAGATTTAAGTCATTTTAAAATACTTCCAAAAATGCTAAAATTCCACAAAAATATGTTTTAGAATCCTTGAGATGTCCTCTGATTTTAGAAAAAATTTATTTTATTTTTTGAATTATTTTTCAATTAAAAATGGAATTTATCATTGGAAGTGTTTTATTTGACCTAAATCTTGACTTGTTTTGGTTTTTATTTTGTTTCTCTCATTTCATTTTGATCAAATGAATAAAATTCAATCCTTATATCAATGATGAGTTGAAGAATTTTTGAGGACCATTTTGCCCCTGATTGGTTGACTTTTAAGTTGACTTTTGATGCCCTTCATTTGACCTTAAACAATCCTCCTTCACAATGGAGCATCCTTGTGAATCAATTTCTATGGTGATGTTGTGAAGTGATTTTGATTGTAACCTTTTGGCCTCTGGTTGCCAACATATTTATGAGCCTCTTGCATTTTATTTGATAATTCTTGAATCATTTTCCTATTTTTAGAGTAACTTGCAAGTCAAGGTACCCCAAAGGGAAGTTCATACATACCTCTTGACCTAGTTTGACTTGGATATGACATTTTTGGATCCTTTGAGCTCTCAATGCCTATTGATTCATATTGTAAACATGTTACGGATGGTGATTTCTCATTTTTAGGTCATTATATTGTATTTTGCTTATTCATTTGATTGCTTGCTTTTGAGTTTCCAATTAGGGTTTCTATGTGGAACATGCTTGCTTTCCTTTGGGAATTTGCTTGCATTTCCTTGTGGTTTACTTGCTTTTTATTTTGAGCACTTTTATTTCATGTCCCTTGCTGTCCAATGACTTTGGGATCTCAATTAAGGTAGCTTGGTCCCTCCTTTGGAGGTACTTGAAGCATGCCTAAAATGATGAACCCATGAGGACTTCTTTGTGCTTTCTTGTGCACCTTTCTTGTGATGCTTATGGTTGAGTGCACATTATGAGTTCCTTGTTGTCCTCATATAGCCTCCCATCCTCACTTTGTTTTAGGACTTCTTTGTCTTTCATTTGGGTTTGTGTTTTGGCATTATGGTTGATGTTGTTTGGTTTAGGCCATTTCATCCCATTTTTGATGCTCTTGTGTGTTTCTTTTGATGCATTTCTTGTTCCTTTCATTTCTTGCACTTGTCATATTGTTGCTTGAGGTTGAGATGAGCTTGTGGAGGCTACTTCCCCACACTAATTTCCTCCCTCACTTGCATTTCATGTTTGTATTCTTGCATGTTTATGTTGTTTCCTGTTGTTTCTTTCCCTTAGGACCTCTAATCTCTCTTGTTCAAGGGAGATTATGATAGACTTTAGGATCTTAACCATGTATGATAACATTAGGTAGCATTCCTTTATCTCAATATTAGGATCACCATTGCATGACAACTTTAGGTGTCTCCCTTTGGTGTCCTTTCTCTTCTCATCTCAAAACAATCATAAAACACCTAATAAAGGTTAAGGACTATTGTGCGTTACGACCCTTAAGCACTTAGGAACGGGTTGTTGAGGAGTTTCTCTTCAATGGCTTGAATGTTTAGTATAGCACCCTTTGGGTGATATGCGACACATTCACTCCTAAGTCATAGTGTCTAGTGCGATATGAATTGCAAACAAATAAAAAGCACTTCTTCTCTAAAAAACACAAAAACAAATCATTCAAACTTCTTTTTACCCTTTGGGGCCTTTAATCTTGGAAAATCATTTTCATAAGGATA
This sequence comes from Lathyrus sativus, assembly GCA_963859935.3. Lineage (NCBI taxonomy): Eukaryota > Viridiplantae > Streptophyta > Magnoliopsida > Fabales > Fabaceae > Lathyrus > Lathyrus sativus. The sequence continues at coordinate 263,725,756 of OZ012738.1, forward strand.
TTTTTGTTAACTCTTGGTTCTATCGCAAACGGTAACGCCTAAGTCTCCAATGGTCGAGCTGCATACACCAAACTGCTAGAACAGATTGTTAACCCTACTCGGGTAAAACCTGTTGAACAAACTTGTGTTCCCTTTTAGCCCGAACTACGTTTGCTCTGATCTTTCATACCAGATAAAAGTACGTAGGAACAAGACGCGATGTCTTGGCGAGTAACCTTCCCCCTTTCACCCGTAGTTAGCTGGACTACGTTGACTCTGACTTCTCACTTCAGATGAGATACGTAGGCACAAAGCGTCGTTGCTTTGCCGAGTCACTTATTTTTCTTTTGTCCTCAAGCCTGTAGTTAGATAGTTTCAATCACCCTTTTTTAGATAGACAACAAGCGTGGATCCCTTCGAGTACGACGAACGTGAGGGGTGCTAACACCTTCCCCTTGCGTAACCGACTCCCGAACCCGAGATTTGGTTGCGATGACTGATCTTATCCCTCTTTTCGTTAGGTTTTCTCTGAGCATTTCCTTTCCCTCTCTTGGGATAAATAATGCACAATGGCGACTCTTCTGTCATTGCCAGCCTCGATTTTCGCAATTGCGACATCACTCAGTCAGGTCCAAGTCGCTTGAATAGGGGCAGCTGTTGTACCCCAAAATTTTCCCAACCTTTTTCTTTACCTGGCTTGTGTTTCATTTCATGTTTCTAGCATTTGCATATGCATAACATTGTTCTTTGCAGGGGATTAAGAGAGGTGTGCATCTCAAATGAAGAGTATCAAGGGTTCTAAGCTCAAGCAAGAGTGTTTACTCAAGTTATCAAGTGCTTATTATCACCAAGAGGTAGTCAAAGCTCTTTGAGAGAGAAGATTGACAAGTGTTGCTTACCTCCTATCTTGGAGGTCAACTAAGGTTCATCAAAGGTTCATAAGCTCATGGATATGGATAGGAGATGATTGGAGAGCTCATTGGGTGCTTTTAAAGCCATTTTGGAGCTCATATAAGTTGGTATTTCAGGTGTAAGAGGTTGCAGTCAAGGATTGTACACCTAGGGTTTCATCTGCTTAGTGCAAAATCAGTTGTGGATTTGAAGGAGATTGAGACTTGGTTTTAAGTCATTAGAGTCATGGATAGTTGTGTTGAGACATCTAGGATGTTATTTCAAGTTAAAATCAAGGAGAATCAAGAGTGTGAGAAGTTACTAAATTAGGGTTTCAGAGTTTTGTCAGTGTAAAATCCCCTATTTAGTGCGTAACTTCAAGACCACATATCTCAAGATACAAGTGTAATCTCACTTTGATGCAGACATGATACTTTTAAGGCATGTTCTAAGATTTATTTTTAGTACTAGAACTCATCCATTGGGTTTGTGGAACTCAAGTTATGATGCCATCAAGTTATGGGTCTCAGATGAACCATATTTTCAGTCAACCAAATTCCAAGACACTTTTGACCTAGAATCATGTTTCTCATCAAATTTTAATGAACATGAAAGTTATTCCTATTGATCTTAGCTTTCCAAAAAGTCCTAGAAGTCCTTCATCTCATTTGTAGAACTCAAGTTATGAAGCTTGCAAGGCAGGGGTATTTTGGGAAAGTGAGATTATAGGTCATGTTCATACCTTTGTGCACTTCAAATGAAACTTTCTCCAACATGAAAGTTGATCCAAATGATCTCAAACTCATCATGGAACACAAGATTTCCATGAATCATACTTGGATAAGGAGATTGGTGAAGAAATTTCAAAGGAAAATGGATGGGAAATCATGAACTCAATTGATTTGGTTTTTGAACATTTTCATGCCATGTTTATATTCAATTTTATTTACAATGTCCCAAGGAACAAAATGCACATATTTGTTTTAGTGTATGAGGTCAAAAACACGTGGTAATGGAAGTTGCTTCAAGAAGAAGTTTCACATCAAAACTCCTTATTTGGATCAATGCAAGGCACAATCTCAATCCACATGTAAAGACCAAGTTCCCAGTTGCAAAATGAGGCAAAATTCAGGTGTGTAGGAGCTGAATATCACGTGTGCATGAGCATGATTTTCAAGTTGGTCATTTTTACAATTCACCACAACCAAGCCATATTGGGCCTCCATTTCATTCCAAATCCATTGTATAAAAGCTCAGAATCATTTTAGAGCTCTCACAATGTGCAATTCATGGAGGGAGAGCAGAAACCAGATTTGAAAATTGGAGAGCAAAGTGAAAATCGTGAATCAGAATTGAAGCCATTTCAACTCAAATCAAAGCAAGCATCATCTTCCTTGAGCATCAGTGAGTGGATCTGCACATTTTTGCTCAAGCTCATCATCATTTGAAGATCCAACGGAGAGACTCCGTTAGGTAAGCTTCTTTCTCAAAATTCTCTCATGTTAGAGCTCTAATCATTGCCATTGTTGTTTCATCTGAAGTCCTACAGCTTGTAGGAAAATTCTAGTTTGTTAATTGCTATGTATGCATTTTACAGTTGTGTGTTCAAACTTTCTCCCGTTCGAATCTCATGATATGTGCATGATAAATGATTTTTAACCATGGATTCGTGATCTACATAACTTGGCAATCATTTGGTATAAAATTTTGTTGGATTTGGTTAGGTTTTGGAACATGAACTCCAGCCTTCTCGCCAAAGAAGACGATCAGAGCTCAGGCTCCGTCGTCTGGTTTGTTTTCAGGCATGATGATGTGTCTTGCCATGTGTACTATTTGACTTGTTGACTGTGTGAGATCTAGAGCTCAGATCTGTTCTGATTGGCACGTGTGGAAGTTGACCTGCCAGGTCAATTAATGAAATGCCTCATTTCATTTTGCTGAGTGTTTTGGGCTCAGATTGATAAGCGCACCCCCTTCCAGTCCATCCCATTGGTTTTAACTGAGTTTTCTTGCTATTTGCACCATGCGTGCTATTTTATTTTATTTTGTATTTTATTTCATTTTTGTTTTCATTTTTGATTTTTAAAAATACCTCCAAGCTTGATAAATTCCACACAAATATTTTCTGATACTTTAATGTATCATTTAATTTTTGATAATTTTTATTTTCATTTTCCAATTATTTTTCAATTAAAAGTGGAATTAAAGATTGAAGGTGTTTTTAAATTGTTTTTTCCTTGTTCTTTTGGTTTCATGCCTAGTTTCTTGACCAATTGATATCACCTATGATTGACATCTTTTCCTCATTTGGTTGATGAGTTGAGTGATCTTATAGGATGATTTTGGCCCTGGTTTGGTTCATTTTTGTTTGACTTCTAATCCATTTTGTTTGACCATCGAAAACCCTCCTTCAAAGTGGAGCACCCAAGTGAATCAATTTCCATGGTGATGCTTTGAAGTGACTTTGGTTGCATGCTCTTGGCCTCTAGTTTCCAACTCATTTATGTGCTTTGGAGATTTTATTTGAGTTTATTTGAGCCATTTTCCTATTTTTGGAGTAGCTTGCAAGTTAAGCTATCCCTAAGGGTGGTTCACACACACACTTGACCTAGTTTGGATGAGAAATGATTCTTATGAACTTTAAATGCTCCCAACTCTTCTTGATTCACCTTCATAACATGTTGAAGTTATTGAATGCAAAATTTTAGGTCATAAAGTGTTTTGGTTTTGGTTTTGTGTTGCATTCTTTTTAGGCTTTCCATTTGGTTTCAAATGTTGAAAGTGTTTAAGACCTAGGTCTTTTGCCATGCCTAATCTTGCAATATCTTTGATGTGTGTTCTTTCTTACTTTGTGCATCTTCTTCCCTTGCTATTACCTCTGTCCAAGGATCATAGAATCCCATTTGAGATGGTTTAGTCCCTCCTTTGGAGGTACTTTGAACATATATGAATGGTGATTCCTTTTGAGGACTTTTGGTATGTTTTCTCTTGTTTGATCTTGATGATGATTGTGGTTGAGACTCTTTGAGTTACTTGCTGCCCAAGTTTGATATCCCACCTCTCATATTGATCTTGCTTTGCCTTTTGGCTTTCTTACTTTGTTGTTGAGCTAGTGATTGATACATAAGTGATTGTAAGGATTCTATTCTTCTCACTTTATCTCACTTTGTTTTGACTTTGTGTGAGTGCTTTTGTGTGCATTTTCTTTTGGTTCTTGCATCTCTCATTTGCATGCTTGAGGTTGATATGTGCTTGTGGAGGCTACTGCCCCACACTTTGTTCCTCCCTCTTTTCTTCATTCTAATTGTGCATTACATGTTTGCATTTTTCTTTCATCTTGTGCTTCCTTCTTCTTTCTTCTTTGCCATGTTCCCTTAGGATCTCTAATCTCTCTTGTTCAAGATTGATTATGATAGACCTTAGGCTTGAAGCCATGTATGATAACATTAGGTAGCATTCCCTTTTCATCCCAATCATAGGTGCACTTTGTATGAGAACATTAGGATTGAGTCTTAGTCTCCCTTTAGAGTGTGTCTCTCTCTTCTCATTTTCAAACATCTCAAAACACTTAATAAAGGATAATTTGTGTTGTACGCTACGAGCCTTAAGTACTTGGGGAGTGATGATTGGGGGGCCCCCTCTCAATTGTCTAGAGTGTTTAGCGTATGTCCTTTGGATGATATGCGACGCATTTGCTCCTAAGTCATAGTCTTTAGTGCAACATGAGTTTCAAATCATAACTCAATTCACTTCTTCTCTAAAAAACACAAAAACAAACATCAAATCTTTTTATCCTCCGGGATCTTAATTTGGAAAACTTTTTCATAAGGAGAGTTTTGTTAACTCTTGGTTCTACCGCAAATAGGTAACGCCTAAGTCTCCAATGGTCGAGCTGCGTACACCTAACTGCCAGAACTAAGTTTTAACCCTACTCGGGTAAAACACTTAAACCAACCTGTGGTCTTTGTTAGCCCAAACTACGTTTGCTCTGATTTCTCATACTAGATGAGAATACGTAGGCACAAGACGATAATATCTTGGCGAGCAACCTTCCCCACCTTCACCCGTAGTTTTCTGAACTACGTTGACTCTGACTTTCCCATTGCACGAGGGAGTACGTAGGCATAGAGCGGAGATGTTCTATCGAGTCTCTTTTCTTTTCTTTTGTCCATGTGGCCTATAGTTTAGATAGTTCAACACCCTTTAGATAGATAGCAGGCGTGGATCCCGTCGAGTACGACGAACGTGAGGGGTGCTAATACCTTCCCCTTGCGTAACCGACTCCCGAACCCAAGATTTGGTTGTGATGACCTGTCTTCTCCCTTTTTCGTAGGTTTTCTCTGATTGTTTCCTTTCCCTCTTTTGGGATAAATAACGAACGATGGCGACTCTTCTGTCCTTGCCGGCCCATTCTTCACAGTGATGCGACAACTGGTTCCCGACACTAGTACAACACACGAGCCCAAACTCGTCAAAGGATGGCTGGACAGAATTTGGAATTTGACAGGGTCAATAATGAACTTGGAGATCTACATGGAAGTGTGGGGAAGATTATGGAGGTCTTGTAGGTCATCAACGCAAAAATGGACACTCAAGGTATTGTAGTTTATGAAGTTACCAATATAGTTGTGGAGCCAACTCCAACAGTATTCGCTGCTACAAATGTACCACCATATGGGTTATCTCATGGTTTTGTACCTCCACCTCTTACAGTGCCAGTAAATCAACAATTAGTTCCCTTGGGGGAAGAAATTCCTCAAGCTATTCCGACCTACGCTCCAGCTTTTGTACAAACTAAAATGCGTCTTATTTTTCATAATCAGCAACAAGTATATGAGGTTCCTGATGGGTCTGAAGAGGGAAGTGGACGTCATGAAAAATTGAAGAAAAGTGTAGAAACTATAGGAAGGAAAGTCAGGGCGATGGAAGGAACAATATCTTTGGTACTGATGCCAGGGATATATGTCTAGTATATGGGTTGGTAATTCCCCTAAAATTCAAAATTCCTAACTTTGAGCAATATTATGGTGCCACTTGTCCAAGGAAACATTTGATTATGTATTATGGAAGAATGGCTGCCCATGTGGAAGACGATAAGTTGATGATCCACTACTTCCAAGATAGTCGGAATGGGGCATATGCCAAATGGTACTTAAGCCTGGATCAATCTCGTGTCCACAGTTTCCATGATTTTCCTGAAGCTTTCGTGAAGCACTATAAATACAACATGGATTTAGCCCCTGATAGGAGATAATTGTTAAGCATGTCACAGAAAAGGTCTGAATCTTTTAAGGAGTATGCACAATGTTGGAGGGAGATTTCCTCTCAGGTAGAGCCTCCTCTAACCGAAAAAGAGCTGACATAATGGTTTGTGGACACAGTAAGGCCAAAATTTAATGAGAAAATGATTAGTAGTGTGATAGCTAGCTTTCCTGACATAGTGGTTGTAGGCGTGAGAGTAGATTTGGGGATGAAAAATGGGAGAATGAATAACAATTCCAGTGGTTCCAACAACAATAACGCCAAGAAATTTAATGGAATTTTTCACAAAAGTAATGAAGGGGAGACTGTTAGTTCCATGATTCTATGATTGTCTATGGTTCTATGATTGGCTAAATTTTGGTAAAACGTGATTTTGCACTGATGTTAAGCAGGATGTTATAACATCTCCATCTGCTGTGGTGACAAAACTGATGTTATATGGTTTAATCAGGATGTCATTACCAATGTCATGACATCGTTGTCTGGTACAGCAGGAACTGGTGACAGAACTGCTGTCATGTGTTTTAAACAGGATGTCATTACCAATGTTATGACATCACTGTCTGGTACAATGGAAGCTGATGACAGTACTGTTGTCATGTGTTTTAAACAGGATGTCATTACCAATGTCATGACATCGCTGTCTGGTGCAGCAGGAGCTAGCAGGAGCTGATGACAGAACTACTATCATGGATGTCATATTGAATGTCATGACATCGCTGTCTTGTACAATATGTGTTGCTGTTTTATATCACTTGACAGAAATGCTTTGGATATACCTCATCAATATGTGCAGGCCAAAGAGATTCATTAGGAACAAAGGGAAGATTTAATTGGTGTTCATAAAAAGGATCTTTGAGACTTTTTAGGAAACTATAATATGCTTGTTTCTACTGTTGTGAAGAAGATTCTGCCGGAGTGTTCAGCAGGGTGAGTTTGGTCAGCTAAGAACAAAGTGTGTTGGATGTCATGCTGGATGTTATATGACATCAAGCGTATGACATCATGGGCGCGTGTTTAGGTTTACTGTTATATTGCAAGAGGAAACTCAGGCTATACTTCAGGAAACCTGCTATGGCTCCTTAGTTATCTCAGGCGAGATTCTAGTCAGGGTTGGGCATAACATGAAGCAGCTATGACCTAATTTGGCAGCACCTTGAATTGTGGAAATTAGTTTTACTTTGTTAAACCTAATATTTGTTACTTGTGATCAGCCCAAGCCCAGTCTGCATTGCTATTTAAGGAGGAGCAGAAGCAAGGGAAATCAAGCACTCACAACAAGAAAAACTTGAGTGTATAATTAAGGTATAGGGTTTTGAGAGTCCATTGCATGTGACCTTGTAAGTCACCCTTTGTATCCTTGATACATTGTGGTAGACATATTTGTGAGTGAAAAACTTTGTTCTTCACGTGTGTGTAGGAGTCTTAGGATTTCTTGTAGGCCAATCAATTGTATGTTGTATGATTGCTCTGGTTTAGTGTGTATGAACTGTTGTGTTTATTGTGTCACTCAAAGCTTTTAAGCAAGAGTGTATTGTCCTTGATTGAAGCTGTTAAGCAAAATCAAGTATCGTGACTTTGAAGAGTGTCTTCTAAAGTCTGTTTTTGCAATGAATTGATTATCACTGCGGTGATTGAGGGGGAGTGAGCGGGGTCTCTTGTCTAGTGGATTATAGGTAGAAATGTCATTGGGTAGAGATTAAGTGAGGGGTTGTAAACAGGGGAGTTTAGCTCTGAATTAATTATGCTAATAGTGAATTTCCTTCCTGGCTTGGTAGCCCCTAAATGTAGGTGTGGTTGCACCGAACTGGGTGAACAATTCCTTGTGTTATTTATCTTTCAGCATTTACAATTCTGCACAATTTAAATGGTTAGATAAATAGTCTGTCAGCCTGCTGATGTTACAACAGACGTCATGACATTGGTCATGACATTGGTACAATTTAAAGAAATTTAAATTGGTCATGTTCTGTCCTCGTCCTTGTTTGAGCAGAGATCAATGTTCATGGGACAAATGAGATCTGCATGCCAAAATTTTAGAGACAAATGCCATAACAGTGGGAAAGAAAAATCAGCCCTGGGAACAGCCTTACCGACAGTATCAATAGCCTCAACAAGGCTACATTCAACAATCTTAGCAAATTTTTGCTCAGCAACCAATGTATCTTATGCAGTATGCCCAACATCCGTATGTGGCAGCTGTAACACCCATGTTCAACAATCCAGTTCCGACTTATCAGACGGTGCATCAGGCACCTATGTATCAACCAGTACAACAACAAGGTTATCAGCGAGCACCCAATGCTCTAGCTTATCAACAATAGCAATAGCCTCGGGCTCAAGCGCCCAGAGAAAACATTCAAAATAGAAGACCAGCAGAAAGGCCTCCCATTCCTCTGATCCTAATGACCTATACTGAGTTGTACCTATCCTTAGTGTAACAAGGGCTGATTACGACTCGACCGTTGGGACCATCGTCAGACACCTCATCTCCTTATTATAATCCTAATGATCGTTGTTTATTTCACGAGGGTGTTGTCGAACATGATTTAGAGAGATGTCTTGCTCTGAAACATCTTGTCAGAGAACTTATGAAAAAGAAAATATTTTTTATTGATGATGTACAACCCAATGTTAAGAATAACCTATTTCCAAACCATGGGGGAGTTCATGCCATAGAGGAGGCATTAGATGAGAGGATAATCTGTGATGCATCGGAGATCAGAACTCTGTTGCAATCTCTTCATGAAAAATTATTAAAGGCAGGTCTGATTGAAGATGTCCGTGATGATTACGAAGAATTTTCTGTTGATCCAAGAGGATGTTGTGTGGTTCACAGTAACGTGCAAAGATTGATTGATGACAGATTTATGCAAGTATGTAGCAAGATGAAAAAGGAGGAAGTTTCGGTGATTGAGCCCATTTTCAATTTACCAAAAATCAGTGAAAAGGTCCTCGTGTTTAATGTGCCCGACTCTGGTTCAGTGACTCTAGTTTTCAAAAGTGTTAAGCACGTTTTCAATATCTCTAAGCCATCTACATCAACAATTGGTCAACCCAGACCAATTATAATCCAAAAGTCGAGCCCTTTCCGTTTTGAGAGTACAAAAGGTGTCCCTTGGAGATATGATATGATGGTGATTGATCAAGGATCAGGGAAGGTCACTAAGAATGAAGAAATAATGGGGTAATCAAGCAGATGTGACAAATATTGCAGGAACTAGCAAAATGACCCGCAGTGGTTAGATCTACAAATCTAAGATAACGGTGGTCCCCTAAAAGGAAGCCATTCCTGTTGTGACTGATAAAGATAAAGAAGTGCCACCAAGCGAAGAAGACATGTAGTTTCTGAGAATTATGTGAAAGAGTGATTACAAAGTCGTCGATCAGCTTCATCAAACTCCTTCAAAAATCTCAATCTTGTCTCTCCTAATGAATTATCCTGCCCATAGGGAAGCCTTGCAGAAAGTGTTAACACATGTGCATGTGACGAAAGATATAACAATTGGTCAATTTGATTATGTGATCTACAACATTACTGCTTGCAATACTTTAAGTTTCAGCAACAAGGAGTTGCCAAGAGAAGGATGTAATCACAATCGTGCACTGCACATATCTGTTAGATTTCAAGAAGACACTTTGGCACGAGTCTTGGTTGATATAGGCTCTTCTCTGAATGTGTTTCCCAAAAGGACACTTACCAAACTAGCGTACAAAGGGGCATACATGCAGCCAACATCGTTGATTGTTAAAGCATTTGATGGTTCAAAAAGGACTCTTGTTGGAGAGGTGGAGTTTCCAGTTATGATAGATCCCCATGTATTTGACATCACGTTTCAAGTGATGGACATCAATCCAACTTATAGCTTCTTATTGGGACGATATGGATTCACGCAGCCGGTGCGGTGAATTCTACCTTACATCAAAGGATGAAATTTGTTGTTGATGATAAATTAGAAATTATGTATGGTGAAGAGGACTTGATGGTGAGTAACCTGTCGTTATTTAGGTACATTGAAGCAGATGAGGATTCACTAGAAACTTCTTTTCAAGCGCTTGAGATAGCCAATGTTGTGATGATAGAAGAAACTGTAGTTAAGAGTGGTCCATCTTTTGTGTCTGTGCAAAGCGTAAAGTCTACACTAAAAGACGGTACTCCTGCAGGTTGGGGAGAGGTCATTAAAGTGGAAGCAAGATTAGGTTGCCAGTGGTTGGGTTATAAACCAACTCATGATGGGACATCAACTTCAGTCAAAGGACACTCGAAGACCATTCAAGAGGTGTTTATCAGTGGGGGTTTCCAAATCAACGTTGTTGAGGAGGATTTTGAAGATGAAGATATTGATCATTTGGTGTATCATTGTGAAGCCGCCTTGGACAACTGGGAAGCTGTTGAGATTCATGTTATCATTCCTATGCTGAAGTAATTTATTATTTTTCTCTTTTATTTTATTGTTTTCAAACTTCTGTAGCCGTGCCCAAGGCTATAGGATGATTTTGTAGGGCCCCATGCTTTCAAAGTTATAATGATTAATGAAGATGTTTTATTAAAGTACTCCTTTTTGTTTCATTTACTGTTTTATTTTGCTTTTAATTTTAAAGAAAATGGCAATCTTAAAAAAAACCAAAATATTTCTTTCTTTTCCTGTTGCATCTGTCTTTGTGTGTTTTGATAATCAAGTCATTCCAAACATGCAAAGAAACCTCAAAACTCGTTTATTCCAATGAATTTGTTCCCTCCTGACTTTGATTCACCTATATACCAAGCTGAAGATGAGGATGAAAATTTTGAGATTCTGGACGAACTGGCAAAGATGGCAGAATATGAGTACACAGACCTTAAACCTCACCAAGAGCAAGGGGGTGTTGTTAATCTTGGCACTGAAGAAGACAAGAAGGAGGTCAGGATTAGGGAAACACTTGGGGCAGAAACCAAGCAGTGACTGGTGAAGCTTTTAGAATAATATGTTGATGTATTTGCTTGGTCATATCAAGATATGCCCGATATTGATACAAACATAGTGGTTCACAAATTACTGCTTCGACCAAAATGTCCGCCTGTCAAACAGAAGCTCCGAAGAACTAGGCTTGATATGGCTCTCAAGATTCAGGATGAGGTTAAAAAGTAGATTGATGCAGGTTTCTTAGCAGTGTCCAATTATCCAGAATGGGTGGCCAATATTGTACCCGTGTGTTGCACCCCAAAATTTGCCCAACTTTTCTTTACGTAGCTTATGTTTCATTGCATTCATATTAGCATTATCATTTGCATTTCATTGACATGTATGCAGGAGATCAAGAGGTATGATTACCAATAAAGGGCTACACAAGACTTTGAAGCTAGCTAAGAAGATTATTCAGATGTTCAAGGGTTGATATCCTTGTCAGAGAAGTTAAAAGATCCTCAGAGAGAGTGATTGAAGCCAAGAGGGTGTGTCTCCTAACTTGAGAGTTGTGGGAAGCCATCAGATGATTCTGAGGTCATGGAGATGGACTTGAGGTCTTCAGGGAGCTCATGAGAAGTGTTGAAGATCACTTTGAGGCCTAGACAGGTCATTGTGCAAGATTAAGAAGCCTCAGTCATGAGTGGTGCAGCTAGGGTTTGACTGGGTCAACCCTAAGTCAACTGATGATTTGAAGAAGGTTGAGACCTAATTCAAGAGCCATGTGATCATGGATTGATGCACTGAGATGTTCTAAGGATGGTTCCAAGGTTAACTCATCATGATTGAAGAGTTTGAGAAGTTTCAAGCTAGGGTTTCTATGGCTTGACAGTGTAAAATCCCCTAGTTTGACCCCTATCTTCAAGGCAATTTAACTCAAGATGTGATTGTCATATCATCTTGCCCCCAACATGATTATTGTAGAGCATGATCTTAGCTTTAATTTTAGTGCTAGAAGTCCTTGATAGGATTTGTAGAACCCAAGTTATGACTTTGACAAGTTACAAGTCATCTGGGGAATGTGAATTTGGAGCTTGAAAGTTACCCAACTTGCATGGCACTTTTTCCCTAGAAGGATGATTCCTATGAACTTTTGGTTAACATGAATGTTGTTCCTTATCCTCTTATCTTTCTAGATAGTACTAGAAGTCCTTGATAGGATTTGTAGAACTCAACTTATGGCTTTGACAAGTCAAGGGTATTTTGGACATTTGGTGATTATAGGTCATTTGTGATCATAGGCCATTTTCACCAACTTAGAGGTCTCAAATGCAATTTTGTTCAACATGAAAGTTGTTCAAAAGGATGTTTTTAGCTTGTCTAAGCATGAAGTGTTCATTGATATGGATTATATCAAGCATTGGTTGAAGAAACTTCACATAAAAGCCATTTTAATGAATTAAAATGAGAAAATTCAAAATAAATGAGATTAACATGTTTCCAAGTCAAATTTGTGGTCATTTTGAATGGAATTGATATTTTAGAAAGATTGGCATTGCCACATTTTTGATTTGAGGTCCATAACATAGTCATTTGAATGGTTACTTCACAAGTAAGAAACATATCATATACATTCCATATGTTGAAACCAAAGGAAGAAAACCATTTCATTACACTCCTTAATGATTAAGTGAATGGTTTGGAAGTTTAGTAGAGCATGAGTAAGGCTTGAAGGCACACATCCATGTTGAAATTTGGAAGGAAACGTGAAGATCCAAAATCCATAATTGGGCCTAGTTTGGGCTTCATATCCATCTGAACACATTACAAATAGGGTTTGGATCATGATAGGAAAGTTCTAGTGCAGAATTTTGTTGAGAAGCCATTGGAGTGAAGTGAAGGAAAAGCTTGAAAGTTGAAAAATTGTTTTGGAGAATCAAGAGGTTTCAGCAAGAATTGAGCATCAAGAATTGTCCACCATTACTCCTTGAAGGATTCTGCAGAGTTTGGAAGAGAATTAAGGCGCATAACCAATGCAATCCAAGCTTCAAGGTTGGTTCTAATTTCTTGAGATATCTCTCTAATTATGCACTTTTAATCCATTAGAAGCATGTGGTTAAGTTCCCCTTAGGATGTAGATGGATTCTGGTTAATTAATTTGATGGTTAGAGACAAGTTAGGGTTCATGCCATTTTCGGTTGAGATCTTGTTTTTGCAAACCATACGTTTTTAGCATAAACTAGTGGCATGATTGAATTCCTGAGGAAATTCTGGTCAACTTTCATCAAGAAATCGTGGCCAATGGTTGAGTGTGGAGAGAGTTAGGGTTGCTTGATGGTGGCCGGAAAAGCCACCGGCGGTGACCTTCGCGCGCGTAGGTGGAGAAAGTTTTAGAAATTTGAAATGGGGAAGACATAATCTCCATCGTCCATGCTTGATAAGAACTTGACTCAGTCATTAGATCCAACGTCCATTGAGTGAGCCACGTACCCTCCCCCTGAACGCAGCGTTTCATTTAGTGGGAGATCCAGCACGCTGTGAGCACCAAAGGGACGTGGGTTCAAGTCCTCGCGTGTGCTTGTTTTATTCATTTTTGAGCTGAATATATGAGGACTCAGGCGTGTGGGCTTGGGTTGCATTTGATATCAACACCCCCTTTTGGGCCCAACATTGAATTGAATTGGTTTTATGTGCTATTTACCACGCAGGTTTCACCAATTTCTTTTGATTTCTTTTATTTTCTTCATTTTACATAGTTTAGCAAATAATCCATAAAAAATTGAAGAATAACTCAAATAATTCCATTCTTTTTTCCATTGATTCATGATTGAATCTAGTTTTATTTAGATAAAAAATATTAATATTTCATGCATTTTTGATTTTGTTTGCATTTGTTGAATTTTAATTGATATTAAAATAACCATGGTTGATACTTTGTTTTGTTGAATTTGGTTTGAGCACTTGGTGATGATTCTTGCCTTGATTTTTTGTGTGTAGCTAGCATAGATATGCATGTTCTCCCTAGATGTTTCTCACATTTTTGTGATGAATGTAAGTGGTAGTTTTAGGTTGAAACTTTAGGAACTCCATTTTTAGGGTTTATGGTTAATACCTTATGATTTAGGTTTTATATCTAGAACTTGGTGGATGATTCAACCTCTGAATTTTGTATGGTAGATTCATGATTGAATTAGGGTCCCTTAGGAATTTTTGTAGGAATATACAATGTAGTTTACTATTTTTGTTTGATTTTAGTTTAGGTGCTAACTTTGGATGATTCTAATGCACTAATTTGACTAGATTAACCCCTTAGGTTCCCTTAGAGTAAGCTTGTGTTGTTTTTACCCTTGGTTGAGGATGAAGGCAAGTTGAAGATGCAATGGAGTGATTGAAGAAGCTTGGATGTGAAGATCTTCCCTTCTTTTGGTGTAGTGTTGATTAGGTGTTAAGATTAGGGTTTGTAGGCAGAGCTTCTAGATAGATTCTCTTCCTTCATAAACATGGAAGATGTTGATCACTTCCATTCTTCCCTATGATATAAGGTCCCCTTGTAAAGGCCTCATCCCTCCTTTGGTAGGATGTGTGGCTCTTTACAAGTTGGTAGAACCTTTGAGGGTCCCTTTCTCTAATGATAGGATGCTTAGTGGTGACCTTTGGTCTTCACTTTGCTACCAATCATCCAAACTTTGCTCTTGTTAGATGAATCTTTCTCCATTGCTAGAGGATAGAGTTCCTTGTTGGAAGACTGAAGAAGCTAGAAGTTGATACTTCTCTGTGTTTGAAGACTGCCATTGAAGCTGAAGCTTGAAGATCAGGAAGAGCAAGTTGATACTTGTGGAGAAGAAAGAGTTGAAGCCTGAAGAAGAAGAAGAACAAGTTGATACTTGTGAAGGGAATCCATTGGAGATTAAATGAAGAAGCTGAAGCTTGAGGTTGGAAAGCAGGTTGATACTTGTGTTTGATGCATTGAGTGCCTGAAGGAACAAGTTGATACTTGCAATTGGGATTGAAGCCTGAAGGTGGAGTCTACTTTGGAGCTGAGGCTTGAAGAAGAAAGAATGAGTTGATACTTATGGTTGATGTGTTGAAAGCTTGAAGAAGTAAGTTGACACTTGCTATGGAAGATGATAGCCTTAAAGAGCAGTTGAAGACTGAGGACTGAACTGATGTCAGAGGATTGCTTTGCTTTCTTTCCTGTCTGTTTTCTTTCTGTGCAACTGTATTGATGTGACTTGTGTGATTTGCTTGATGCATTAGAATAAGTTCATGTTTAGATTGTGTTAAGCTAGGAGCATGACTGTACTAGAGGTTGAGTTGCTCCCTCTGCTCGTATTTTTACTGTATGGCTTTGCTTGCGGGTATTCGGTAGAGCCCTGCTCCCTTGCCTATGTGGTTTGTGTTTGCTTGATGGCATTTTACTTCTTCTGTATGATTACAGTCACTTATATCTTGCTTGATAGCATTTTGTTTTCTGTATGACTGCAGTTATTCATATTTGGCTTGAGGTTGAGATGAGCTTGTGGAGGCTGATGCCCCACACACATTTCCTCCCTCACTTGCATTGCATGCATTTTATAGTCGTTTACTGTTTACTGTTGAAGCTGATGCTTTATTTGTTTCTGTTTATCATTGACATGATCCCCTAGGAATCTCACTTCCTTTGATGAGGAAGTGATGATTAGAACTTTAGGTTGAAACCTATGCATGATAACTTCTAGGAGTCCCATGTTTCAAACCTCAACCATAGGATGAATCCTTGGCATGACAACATTAGGACTTGATAGTCTCCCCTTAGTTGAACATGTTTGTTATCTCTTCTCATCTCAAAACAAATTAAACCACAGTAATAAAGGTTAACTGACGTCGTACGTTACGAGCCTTAAGCTATATGAGAAAGGGTTGTTGGAGAGTTTCTTTTCAACAGTCTGGATGTTTAGTATGGCACCCTTTGGGTGACATGCGACACATTCACTCTCAGGTCATAGTCTCTAGTGCGATATTGGTTGCAAACATCCATAAAAAACATTTCTTCCGTAAAAGACAGAAAACAAACTTCAAACCTTTTTGCCCCGTGGGCCCATAATTCAAAGGAAGCTTTTCTGAAGAAAAGAGTGTCGTTAACTCCCAGTTCTACCGCAAACGGTAACGCCTGAGTCTCCAAAGGTCGAGCTGCGTACACCAAACTGCTGGAACTGTTTGTTAACCCTACTCGGAAAAACAGATGAATCTGAATTGTCGTAATCCGTGTTATCCCAAACTACGTAAGCTCTGATCTCTCATACCTGTTGAGAGTACGTAGGCACAAAACTGACGTATTGGCGAGCCACCTTCCCCCGTAACCCGTAGTTAGGCGAACTACGTTGACTCTGATTTCTTATTCTCTGATGAGAATACGTAGGCATAAAGCGCGATGCTTTGCCGAGTCATTTTCTTTTCTTTTTCAGACCAGCCTTGATAGGTAGATAGTAAACAAACCCGTCAGATAAACCCAACAAGCATGGATCCCATCGAGTACGATGGGCGTGAGGGGTGCTAATACCTTCCCCTTGCGTAACCGACTCCCGAACCCAGACAATGGTTGCGATAACCTTGTCTTATACCTTTTCGTTAGGTTTTTCCGATCGTTTCCTTTCCCGTTCTGAGGGATAAATAACGAAAGGTGGCGACTCTTCTGTTTTGCCGGCACCTTATTTTCGCGGTAGCGACACCGTGCCAAAGAAAGATGGAAAAGTCAGAATGTGTGTGGATTATAGGGATTTGAACAAGGCTAGTCCGAAGGATGATTTCCCTTTGCGACATATCGACACTTTGGTAGACAATACGACTCGTTTTGTAGTATTCTCATTTATGGATGGTTTTCCTAGCTACAATCAAATCAATATGGACCCAGGCGACATGGAAAAGGCTACTTTTATCACTCCTTGGGGGACTTATTGTTATAAGGTCATGCCCTTTGGTCTGAAGAATGTCTGCGCCACTTATCAAAGAGTTATGGCCATGTTGTTCCATGACATAATGCACAAAGAGATAGAAGTGTATGTCGATGACATGATCGCCAAATATCAAAGTGAAGAGGACCATCTGGACCATCTTTTGAAGTTGTTTGAGAGACTTAAGAAATATCAGTTGAGGCTGAACCCTGCCAAATGCACTTTTGGAGTGAGATTTGGAAAGTTTCTCGGTTTCATCGTTAGTCAACGAGGGATTGAAGTGGACCCTGACAAAGTTTGAGCTATTCAACAAATGCCAGCTTCGTGGACTGAGAATGAAGTTAGAAGTTTCCTTGGAAGATTGAATATATCTCTAGATTTATTTCCAATATGACTTCTACCAGTGAGCCAATTTTCAAGCTATTGCGCAAGAATCAGACTGTTGTTTGGAATTCAGATTGTCTGCAAGCTTTTGATAAGATCAAGGGTTACCTTCAAGAACCTCGGATCTTAATTCCTCCTGTTCCTGGAAAACCTCTTTTTATGTACTTAACTGTGCTTGAAGGGTCAATGGGCTATATATTGGGTCAACATGACGAGTCTGTACGTAAAGAGCACACCATTTACTATTTGAGCAAGAAACTCATTGATTGTGAAAGTCGATATTCACTTTCAGAGAAAAATTGTTGTGCTTTGGCATGGACTGCCAAGCGTCTGAGGCAATACATAATCTGCCACACTACTTTGTTGATTTCAAAGATGGATATGATAAAGTACATTTTTGAAAATCCCGCTCAGACAAGGAGACTTTCCCTTTGGCATATGTTATTATCAGAATATGACATCCAATATGTTTCTCAAAAGTCTATCAAGGGTAGCATCTTGTCAGATTACCTTGCAGGCCAACAGGTAGAAGACTATGAACTGCTGAAGTTTGACTTTTCTGATGAAGACATCATGTTGATAAACAAGGACTATGAAGAGCCAAGTCCATATGAGGGTCCCGAGCCTGGTTCCCGATGGAAGATGATGTTAGATGGTTCCCCCAACTACAATGGGCATGGTATAGGCGCCATTTTGATGAATCTAGATGGTTGTTACACTCCATTCACATCCAGGTTATGCTTTGAGTGTACCAACAATATTGCGGAGTATGAAGCTTGCATTTTAGGCCTCAAAGCAGCAATTGACCTTTGAATCAAGATTCATGAAGTAAGTGGTGGCTCAACTTTTGTGATTTATCAAGTCAAAGGTGAATGGGAGACCAAAGATGAGAAACTGATCCCTTATATAACATACATTATTGAAATGATTGAGTATTTTGATGAGATCACTTTTAAACACGTCCCGAGGACTGAAAATCACATCACTGATGCATTGGCTATGCTAGCCTCAATGTGGAAGGTCATATTTGTTAATGAAGTGACACTCATCCAAATCGAGAGGAAGACCGAGCTTGCTTATTGTCAGATGGTGTAAGAAGAAACAAATGGGAAACCTTGGTTTCATGATATTAAGAAGTATCTTCAGACTCAAGAGTATCCAGTTGATGCTACATCTGTTGACAAGAAACAATTGAGGAGAATGGCATCCAAATTCTTCCTCAGTAACGATGTGCTTTACAAAAGAAATTATGACATAGTCCTACTTAGGTGTGTCAACAGGCGCAAAGTAGATTTGTTAATGTAAGATATTCATGAAGGAACATTTGACAGTTATGCCAATGGATATGCCATGTCCAAAAAGCTTCTAAGAGCTGGGTACTACTGGTTGACTTTGGAAACTTATTGCATCCAATATGTCATAAAATGCCACAAATGCCAAATTTATGCGAACAAGGTGCATGTGCCTCTAACATTGCTAAACGTGTTGTCGTCACCTTGGCCATTCTCTATGTGGGGAATTGACATGATTGGGGCAATCGAGCCGAAGGCTTCCAATGGACACCGATTCATTCATGTTGTTATTTGAATACTTCACAAAGTGGGTTGAATTTGCATCTTATGCCAACACAACTAAACAAGTGGTTGCCTGTTTTATCAAAAGGTAGATTATTTGCCGATACGGAATCCCGAGCCGAATCATAATAGATAATGGAACCAATATGAATAATAAGGCAATGAAAGAGTTGTGTGATAACTTCAAAATTGAACACCACAAATCTTCTCCCTATTGTCCGAAGATGAACGGAGCTGTCGAAGCTGCAAACAAAAACATCAAGAAGATTTTGTAGAAAATTGTGAAGACCTATAAAGATTGACATGAGATGCTGCCATTTGCCTTGCATGGATATATAAAATCTTTTTGCACTTCGATCGGGGAAACCCCATTTTCATTGGTGTATGGGATGGATGTTTCCCTTCCCATTGAGGTTGAGATACCTTCTATAAGAGGCCTGATGGAAGCCAAACTTGATGAAGCGAAATGGGTAAGAGAAAGATTTGATCAACTGAACCTTATTGATGAGAAGCGCATGATTGCGATGTGTCACAGTCAGTTATATCAAAAAAGGATTACGAGAGCTTTTGATAAGAAGGTTCGCGTCTGAGATTTCTAAGAAGGGGAGCTTGTACTCAAGAAAATCTTGCCAGTTCATAAGGACATGCGTGGGAAATGGATGCCTAATTATGATGGCCCGTTTGTTGTAAAAATAGTCTTCTCAGGGGACTCATTAATTTTCATAACGATGGATGAAAAACAACTTACCCACCTAGTAAATTCTGATGCAGTACGAAAGTATTATGCCTAAAGAACTCGATCAGTCGAAAACCCGCAAGGGCGGCTTAGGAAACAATAGGTATTCCGCTGGATCATAACCTATGAAGGAGATCCAGGTAAAAGTTAGAGATGAAATAAAGAGAGATCTCGCTAAGTTGAAAACCCGAAAGGGCGGCTTTGGCAAAAATGAGTGTTCCGGTGGATTGAAAACCCGAAAGAGCGATCCAAGCCAAAGTTAGGGGCAAATGCATTTCACTGCATCAAATCGTTGTCACCTCTGCAGAAGACTACACGAGAAGTTCGTTTCAACCACTCTTGTCAGAAGCGAGGTTTTGGAAAACTCTTAGTTATTAGGGATAAGTTGTCATTGGATTCAATGTAACCTTTTCCCTATTGCCATTTTCAATTGTAAATGTTCCATGGAGTTTCGCCATTTGCAAGCTACCATTCTTGAATGAAATCATATTTTGGGCCATTCATTTGTTTGCGATTTACTATTTTCACTACTTTTCTTTGTTATGCAAGACATCGTTTATTTGTTAATATTCAATATTGAGAGCAAAAGGTTTTGAATTTAAATACAATTTTTGAAAACTTAACAAAATAGAAGGTTGCTTTGCCTCATGGAAATATTCAGTGGAAATCATATATTCTCCAGGAAGTCTTAAGGTGGTAGAAGCCTTGATGTTCGACTAATTGCTTGAATACAAACGTTTAAGTTGTCTTTCAATTTGGGTTATATTCCACAAGCATTGGAAATTGACCAACTTTGAGTGGACAAAATCATATTGATTTGTGTTCAAACTATTGATTCAACTTCTCGTCTTTATCGGTATTCCATATAGGCATAGCGTATATCTGATCTTTTTGGTAACCGTTTGTTTAGACAATTGTAGTTCCTCGGCCGCTTCCGCTTAAAGTTTTCTAAAAACCAATTTATCTTAAGCACCAAATATGTTTAGAATAAGTGATCTATTCAACCCCCTTCTAGATCATTATCGTCATCTAACAATCAGGACCTAAGGGTTTATTGTTAGTGTGCTCGCTAAGATCTTGTAATCTTATGCCTACGTATTCTCAAAAAAAGAAATTGAGAAACCAAAGCGTTCGTAGTTCCTCCTAAATCTATGGGAGGAAATTGTTTGGTGCCTTGTTAAAAGCTCAAGATTGAAGATAAAAGATATTTGTGTCTTGTTCAAGGCCCAAGATTGAAGCTAAAGGTTTGACTGAGATTTTGAAAATTTTGTCATCTCTAAAGGGAGACATCTCACATATTCATCACAAACATTGAGAAGTAAAATCATAACGGAATGAGCTTTAACTTGGATCATTGTCATGCTAAGCAATTCCACATCTTTCTTTATGGGAAAAGTGAAATATCATGAAGGAAGATGCTTTAAACTTGGATTTTGAAATATCCAGAGCAATGGCACATCTTTCTTCATGAGTTTTATCATAAGGGAAGAAGATTTAAACTTGGATCTTGAAATATCCATAGCAATGTCACGTCCTCCTATATGAGTTTTATCTTAAGGGAAGAAGCTTTAAACTTGGACTTTGAAATATCTGGAGCCATGCCACATCCTCCTTTATATAAAAAAGTTTGATTTGGTTATTTGATTTGATTTGAAATGTGATGTATAGAAGAGAGACCTTCCTACAGAGAGGACTCAAGAGGAGGCTGATGATGCTTGGATAAGGCCCAAGAGGAGGCCAGTTGTACTGGGAAAAGATTCCTTTGTACAAGAGGGAACTAGTTGTTTGAACTAAGTTGTATTAATTGAAAGGATCCTATTGTTTGACCTAGTATAAACTAAGGATGACTTAAATGCTAAGAGAAACTTAACAAGATATGCACAATTATATATATAGATATATGAACAAGTATATAAACAAGTATAAATTTGAAAAGGTGGTGGGTCTTACACTTTGATAGAGGCCCAAGTGTATTGTGATTGATTGAATGATTTAAGATTGATTGATTGAAATGAATTAGGGTCTTAAGAAATTGAATAAAGTTTTGAAAGGAGGAGATGATTTCAATTTGAATTTGAATTTTTGAAGATGACTTTGATTTTTGAAAAATGAAGGAGAGAAGGTGTTGGGTCTTACACTCTGGATAGATGCGCAAGATCACTTGTATCCTGTACAAAGCCTAAGATGAATCAGGCTAAAAAATTATTCTATTTACAAAGGGTGTTAGGTAGTACACTCTATTAGAGGCCCAAGATTTTTAAATTTTTTTTGAAGAAGAGATGAGGGACTTATACTATAGTAGAGACCCTGATTTTGATTGAGAAAGTTGATGTTAGGTTTAGCTTTAATTTGGAAGATTGAAAGATTGAAGTTTTGAAAATATGAAGAAGATTTTGAAAATAGAAAGAGGGATGATACTTACACTCCTGCAGAGGCCCAAATGATGGTAATTGATTGAAAAAGATAAGAGGGACTTATATTATAGTAGAGACCCTGACTTATTAAGTTTTGAAAAAGAAAAGTTTGGGCTTATACTCAGGGAGAGGCCCAAGATTATTTGAAAACACAGTGGTTTTGAACACTGAGAGGAGGGGCTTATACTATAGTAGATGCCCTAAAAATGTTTATTTATGTACAAAGGGATGCTACTTAAACTTTATTAAAGGCCCAAAAGATTGTTATGAAAACAGTGATCGCACTGTAATTTTGAAAAACACAATGAGACTTATACTACATCATAGGCCCAGATATTGGTTTATTTACAGAGAGGGTTGGGTCTTACACTCTAATAGAGGCCCAAAATGTTTTATGAAATTTGAAAGATTGAATCAAAGTAAAAACGCTAATTTCATTTTTAAAGATTTTTTTCAAAGAAAAATTAATAAAAAAAGTATAATTATCAAATGAATCCACTAACCATGTCATGAACAATGATTACGGTTTTTAAAAAGATGTTTTATTCACATGAATATTTGAAATCAAATTGGTTTAAGAAAAATCAAGAAAATAAATTATTTTAAATTATTTAAAACAATTTAAAATAATATTTTTAAATTTGTTAAAAATATATCAAATAAAAATGATTTTTTTGATTTATTTGGGGAATAAAATATTTAAATATGTGGATGATATTTGTTTAAAAAATCATTTGAAAATAATTGAAATTGAATATAGAAATTAATTTTTGAAAATAATTATGAAAATATGAAGAAAATACTTTAAAATTTGAAAAATGGCGCCAAGGCCATTATCTTCTTCCTCGTGCACCACCACCATCCCCGATTATCAAAACCTCTCTTATCTCCCTTAATAAATAATGATTTTAAAAGATGTAAAATGAAAATTGCTCGCGTTTGAACAAGGAACACGATGGTACCATTTAACTTCATTTATTTTAAGTGTGGAGTGAGTTATCATGTGATGAACAGATAAACCCTAACTTTGCAAAAACTAATATGAAATATCATACACGAATGATAAATAGCAATTGATTGAGGGTTAATGATATATGAGCATCCATAAACATGTTGGTAACTTGAAATAACATTTATGATGCATGATTTATGGAGATTGAAAAGTTCAGGCTTACCTTGCAAGAGGAATTCGAATCCTCAGTTTTAGGTGTTACAGAAGTGTTTTGATGATCTGGAAAGCTTCCCTAGACCTTAAGGAGTGTGTTGATGTGATTGGAATGGATTGAAACCTTCTGGATTGATAGGCTCGAGTCCAGCTACAACTTGCTTAGGATGAAATACGATCTTGATGAATTTGATGTTACATATGATGTTTAAGTGTTTGGATCACTTATACATAATGTATGTGAGGTGTTTGGATCACTTATACATAATGTATGTGAGGTGTTTGGATCATTGGTTTGGATGAAATTGCTCTGGTTTGAGAAATTTCATTTCTCCTTCATTTGAAAGTTTGAAACTTGGAACAAAATTAATTTTTTAGAAAAAAAGGATTAAAGTTGTTTTTGTGTGTTTGAAATGATTAGAAATGATCCCTTTTTATAGGAGAAAAAGTGTGTTTTGGGAGGAATAGTGTTGGCTTGAAGATTGGCTTTGAATCAATGGCTTTGGCAAGTGTATCATTACCCCTAATGCAAGGTACATCAATTCTTACAAATAGCTCAGCTACTAATTGACCAATTCCACATTCCTCAGAAGTTTTTATTGTTATTTATGCAGGTATCTTGACTGAAGAGAGAGGAATATTTGAATGTGCACTATTGCACATAAATGCCATTTGAATTCAAGGCATAAGGTTACAAAATCCATCATTCCATTTGGAATATCTCTTGACTCTTTGGCCTAACTTTGTAGGTTTGTTGTGATTGCTTCATATTGGCAACTTTGTAGTATGTGATGAGAACTATCATTTAGCTTTGGAACATAAAATTTGGTTGCTTGGATCACAAGTTATGGCCTTTGGAAGTTGGGTACTTGAACACTTTTTTCCATAACTTAGTGAAATTTTCAATTTCTTCAACTTTGCCCCTTTTACAAGTAACCTTAATTTCTTGATTAAATATTATTCAAATGCAAAAGTGAATTATTTTTTCTTGTATAATGGCTTATGACGAACATTTTTGACCAAAAAGTCAAACTTTGACTTTGTGTATTATATGAATTTTGTATAGAGAAACCCTAATTCTTGATTTTTGATAGATGCATCCTTGAGGCTATTTTGACTTTATGAATGGACTCTTGAGGTTATTTTGAGCTCCTTGAATCATGCATTGAGGTATTGGCTCATGCCTAGATGAAATTTCTCTCTGGAGGCCTTGGTTGACCAAAACCCTAATTTGGTGACACATGTGATCTCGAGGCTTAATCAACTTGAAATTATGCAATCTTGTGCTTGATTATTGATGTTGAGGATCTCTTGACCTCCATGGATAATTGAGGGACTTGATAAGTTAAAGATCGTGTCAATTCTTGATCGCTCCTTTGCCTGAATCCTCTATAGGGCTTAAAAACCCTAATTTTTGGTCAAGGTGAACACTCAATAATATTTGAGAGGGTTAGTGATGCATAAAGGTACATCCATATTATGGTGATGATTTGCACAATGGTGTGAAATCTTATGGTCAAAGTTTAGGGTATGATAGTGAGATCAAGTACTTTAAGATCATTTGCCTCTTTGATTGCGGTGACCTTGAGTTGCCATTCCCTACTTAAACATATCAACACTTTTTTAGTAGCAATCTCATTGGAAATAGGATTACCTACTATATTTAATCGATTGATAAGATGTGTGAACCATTTTCGCATATCCGCAATGGTTTCACCATGATCGATATGAAATAACTCAAACTCTTGATTTAATGTGTTAATCCTAGCATGTTTGACATCATTAGTACCCTTATGGGTAACTTATAATGCATCCCACATAGCCTTGGTGATTTTACAGTGAGAAATGCGATAGTACTAATCAACACCTAAAGTAGATATGAGAATATTTTTCACTTCCTAATCATGTGACCACAATTTCCAGTCATTTTCATTCATTCGGTCCTTTTTTTATGGTGTCCCATATACCTTTGTCATTGGAGTTGACATGAATACACAAGCTTTCCAATAACCATAATTTTCTTTGGAGAAAATTGGTGTTCTATTATACGTTCTCTTAGATTCAGTAGCCACTCTTATAAAAGAAAATCTTGTTAGTTCTATGATTGGCAGAAATTTTGGTAAAACTTAGTGATATCACATGATGTCCTACATGATGTCTTGACATATGTTCTTAACATTCTGCAGGTCGTTATCTTTATTGTTGCAGGATTTAGTTCATGATGTCAAGTATGATGTCCTGACATTTGTGATCAGAACATTTAGTAAGAATGTTTTGGTTTGACTGTTGCATTATTGTACAACTCTTTGTGCTGTTATGATTAGAGTTTAAGTGGTTCATATATGCATGGAAATAGTCTTTATTTAAAGAGTTTTTGGTACATAATTCTTGGAGTAATTATGAAATCTTTTGTGCTATTTTCTGAAGAACATCTTGAAGATTTGAAGAATGATTTGATTGGATTAAATCAAATTTGTTTTGGTTCTACTCCTTGATACTAATTATGAAAAGATTTGAATAATTATTTGAATTAATTCTATCAAGATCAGATGTTGTTTTTGCTAAAGCCTAAGCTCGTCCAAGTGTTACTATTTAAAGTCTTCACAATCCTATTTTAAAGATTTGAGAAGCTAGGTTAAGATAGTGATTACGTAAGGTATAAGGTTTTAGCTTCATGTGTTTGTATTTGTGAGCCATTCACTCATCACCTTGATGTGTGAATTGGACTGAGTTTTTATGTTGTAAGTTGTTCACTTAAAGCTTGTAACCAAGAGTTTATTGTTCTTAATTAAAGCTTTTAAGCAAGATCAAGTATTGTCTCTGAAGAGTGACTTCTAAGTTTTATTCGTATGTTGTTATTACTACTGTGATTGAGGGGGAGTGAGAGGTGTCTCATATCTAAGGTATTTTAGATAGAAATTGCAAGGGTAGAGACTAGGTGTGAGGATTGTAAACTAGAGAGAGTTTACTGTGTATCTTCAAACTAATTCTATTTAGTTCATTTCCTTCATGGCATGGTAGCCCCTAGACGTAGGTGTGTTTGCACCAAACTGGGTTAACAATTGCTCGTGTTTATTTACTATTGTTAACAACCTGCTTATCTTGTTCATATATTTGTGATTGTTCAGATATTAGTGTTGTGACATCTCCTTCGACATCTCATATCTGATACCAGATTTCAATTGGTATCAGAGCAGGCATCCTGCTCTGGTTCTGGGTGAGTTCTATGGATGATACTTTTTGGTACTATGGACAAAGAAGGAGGATTTGTGAATAGACCACCTGTTCTGGATGGGAGTAATTATGATTATTGGAAACCTCGCATGTTTGCCTTCTTAAAATCATTGAATAGTAAGGCCTGGAAAGTTATTATAAAAGGATGGGAACATCCTGTGACTATTGGGAAAGATGGAAAGGCTACAACTGACTTGAAGCATGAGGAAGAATGGATAAAGGAAGAGGATGAATTGGCTCTTGGTAACTCCGAAGCTTTGAATGCCTTGTTAAATGGAATTGATAGAAATATTTTCAGATTGGTGAACAATTGTAAAGTTTCTAAAGATGCCTGAGAGATACTCAAAACTTCTCATGAAGGTACTTCTATGGTAAAGATGTCAAGACTTCAATTTCTAACTACTAAATTTGAAAACCTAAGGATGAAGGATGATGAAAGCATACATGATTTTCATATGAGTATTCTTGAAATAACCAATGCTTCAAGTGCCCTAGGTGAAACGATGTCAGAAGAAAAGCTGGTAAGAAAAATTCTCAGGTCTCTTCCCAAGAGATTTGACATGAAAGTAACTGCCATAGAAGAAGCTCAAGACATTTGCAAAATGAGGGTTGATGAAATTATTCGATCTCTTTTAACCTTTGAAGTAGGGATGAGTGACAAATATGATAAGAAAAAGACCATAGCCTTTATGTCAAATACTGAAAATGGAGAGGATGAATCTGATGGGGATACTAATGAAAGCATGTACAATGCCATAATGCGTCTTGGAAGACAATTTAACAGAGTAATGAAGAGGATGGATATGAAGTCAAGGCCAAATGTCAAGAACAACTCTTATGACATCAGTAAGTCTAATGATACAGGTAGAAGAACCAAGTCTGAAGAGAAATCCACCCAAAGAAAAGGGATTCAGTGCCATGGATGTGAAGGATTTGGTCACATAGAGCTGAATGTCCTACTTATCTCAAGAAACAAAAGAAAAGCCTTATTGTCTCTTGGACTGATGAGGATTCTGACAGTGACCTTGAAGAAGAGTCTGCTAAACATGTGACTGCTTTGACTGGAAGATATTATTCTGATGAAGACTCTAGTGATGATAAATTAACATTTGAAGAACTTGCAGCTTCCTACAAAGAGTTGTGTCTTAGAAGTGAAGAAGTATGTCATCAAGGAGAAAAAGCAGAAGAAACTCATCATAAAACTGAAGGCTGAGAAAGAAGAACATCTTAAAACTATCACTTATTTGAATGATGAAGTTGCTCAGCTGACTTCCCAACTTGATCAAATGGGCAAGTCTGTTAAAATGCTAAACAGTGGTACTAACACAATGGACAAAATCCTTCAGGCTAGAAAAAGGGCAGGAGACAAGATAGGGCTAGGTTTTGATGAAGAAAAGAAACCATCTTCATCCTGTAATCCATCTTCACACCTCAATCCTTATGGATCTAAGCGAAAGATGTCACATCAAATGTCTCAACATCATGACAGAAGACAACCCAACCACTCAAGAAGAAGATTCCAAAGATGGAAATGCCATCATTATGGACTTTTTGGTCATATAAAGTCCTTCTGCTTCAGACTGCATGAATATCCTAAACCTATTTCTCAAACTAGATCCAATCACAACATTCATTCTACTAAGAAGCAATGGGTTCCTAAAGCTACTACTACAAAGCAATGGGTTCCTAAAGCTGCTGCTACAAGCTTGATAGCTCATATGTCCCTCAAAGTCTCTGCTAAGGAAGATTGGTACTTTGACAGTGGGTGCTCCAGACACATGACAGAGATCAAAAATCTCTTGGTAGATGTAACACCCCACTCTAAACTCTCGCAGAAAAATAAGAGAAACAACAAAAATAATCAGAGTGCAGCAAAAAAAGGTTTCATGACGACCGTCATGTATGTCACGACCGTAACAGGTCATGATGAGCGTCAGGGAGTGGTGACGACCGTCACACTCATAAATTCTAGGACGCATCAGAGGTGTCACATATTTAACTTAGCAGACAACATGCATCTTCAACACAATCATTTATTCACATACGTAGCACATGTTCGGATGAACAGACAACAATAATTTGTTTAACATTTTAATCATA
Source organism: Lathyrus sativus (assembly GCA_963859935.3). Classification (NCBI taxonomy): domain Eukaryota; kingdom Viridiplantae; phylum Streptophyta; class Magnoliopsida; order Fabales; family Fabaceae; genus Lathyrus; species Lathyrus sativus. The sequence continues at coordinate 263,754,308 of OZ012738.1, forward strand.
AAGCGACATGTTATAATATACTTCTAACCATTCACCATAACCAAACTCCATAAAATTAAGCAAGAAATCATCTTGCATAGATTCATTAAAACAACTAGTTTTCCATCAAAATTCAGCACTACCGATTCTCCGGCTTAGTGCGTACAACCAACATTTAGTATTCGACAATAACAACCAATTTCACGAAGAATACTCAATAAAATTTCGCAACAAGAAAACAACTAAAAAAAAACATTAAACGTTCATCCCCCTAAGAGTGCTACGTATCAGAGCAACCGACGACACCTTAAACGGAACGCTATACTCTATTCCGGATCTCCTGCAAATTACCACCAACGGAGGTAACATACAACGTAAAGGGTGAGATATCAACAATATAACATAAGGCATGATAAAAGTCATGTCAGAATATTATCACAACATTATAGTTCCAGCAGTTCACAAATATCATCAATAATAAACTACAACTCTTTATTCATAACCACAACAATTCTCATTATAATTCAGCAACTCAACAATACAACTCAACAACACAACTTAACAATGCAACCCAACAACACAACTCAACAATGTGACCCAACCATGCATATGCATGTGGTACCATTTTGGAGCCAACACTCCACAACCAATAATTTACCACTAAGGGCCGCCAATACAGGCCATCATAGATTTTGCCACTAAGGGCCGCCAATACAGGCCATCACAGATTTTGCCACTAAGGGCCGCCAATACAGGCTATCACAGATTTTGCCACTAAGGGCCGCCAATACAGGCCATCACAGATTTTGCTATGAGACGCAACTATTATGGACTACAACACAACAACAACAACAATAATGCAACAAGGCACCAAGCCTACAACCAATTATCCATAACAGAAACATCACCATTTCGCACACATCATGTACTCACCATTTCAACTTGTTCATGTCAGAGACAGATAACAACAAACACGCAACAAGGCATTAAGCCTACAACCAATTTGTTTATAACAGAGACATACCAATCACCATATAACCACAACTTTCAACATAATCAAATGAGAATACCATATTAACATTTTCTCAACAAACGACATGGAAATTTCATAAGCATCAAGTATTCATCATTTCAATCCGTTCATGTAAGGGAACAATAATAGCATCATTATCCATAAATAATAACTCAAGACATCTCCGCAGAACGGCATTACAACTTCTACATACTTAATTATCTACATGTTTATATTAATTATGGAACGGTAATTCATATAGTATCACACAGACCAAAGACAAACAACACTGTTTCCGACACAAAAAAATCTTATCTCTGTCGCTACTGCGAAAAACGAGGTCGGCAAGACAGAAGAGTCGCCACCTTTCATTATTTATCCCTTAGAATGGGAAAGGAAACTATCGAAAAAACCTGACGCAAAGGTATAAGACAAGGTCATCGCAAGCAATGTCTGGATTCGGGAGTCGGTTATGCAAGGGGAAGGTTTTAGCACCCCTCACATCCATCGTACTCGATGGGATCCACGCTTATGGTGTTTATCTGACGGGTTGATTACATCTATCTACACTAAAGGTATGGTCTGAAAAGAAAAGAAAATGACTCGGAAAAGCGTCGTGCTCTATGCCTACGTATTCCCGTCTGGAACGAGAAATCAGAGTCAACGTAGTTCGTCTAACTACGGGGGAAGGTTGCTCGCCGAGATATCGTATCTCGTGCCTATGTACTTTCACACAGCGTGAAAGATCAGAGAAAACGTAGTTCGTGACACGAGAGACACAAGTTTCTTCAACTGTTTTTATCCGAGTAGGGTTAACAGAAGGTTCCGGCAGTTGGTGTATGCAGCTCGCTCGACGGAGACTTAGGCGTTTACCGTTTGCGGTAGAACCGGGAGTTAACAGAACTCTCCTTCTGAAAAAGGGTTTCCAAGAATTAAAGGTCCAAGAGAACAAAAAGAGTTTGATCTTTGTTTTCTGTTTTTTAGAGAAGTTTCTTTTATGGATGTTTGCAACTGATATCGCACTAGAGACTATGACCTGAGAGTGAATGCATCGCATGTCACCCAAAGGGTGTCATACTAAACATCTAGACTGTTGAAAAGAAACTCTCCAACAATCCTTTCTCAAGTAGCTTAAGGCTCGTAGCGTACGACGTCAATTAACCTTTGTTACTGTATTTTGATTTTGTTTGCAGATGAGAAGAGAAAAGACGCACTAAAGGGGAACTGATTCAATCCTAAAGTTGTCATGCAAAATTGATCCTATGGTTGAGGTTAAGAGGGAATCTACCTAATGTTATCATGCATGGTTAGAACCCTAATGTCTGTCATAACTTCTCTTGAACAAGAGAAGTCAGAGTTCCTAGGGGAACATGGCAAAGGAAAACAAACAGCAAAAGAAATAACTGTACATAAATTACTGTAAATAAAATGCATGCAATGCAACACACAAGCAGAAGGATCCAAGCTCAACTTCTAGAGCAAGCAAGCCCAAAGGCAACACACAAAACACAGACAAGGGAGACAGACTCAACCTTAAGCCAGCAAACAAAGCCAGATAATAACAGTTAAGTAGAGGGAGACAGCCTTAACCTCTAAATGCAAACAAGCAAATGGAGCTATTTTCAACCTTTAGGATGCTATTAAGCCTAGATCACTATATGAGAAACCTAGTCTAATGCAACACACAGTCAAACAATCACACAAGCAAAGCAGAGCAGCCAGAAAGACAGCAGACAAACATCAGATAAACAGCTCAACAACAAAGCAGATAAACATCAAACAATCAAACAGTCTACAAACAAACAACTTCAAGCCACCTCAAGAGAAGTCTTCATCTTCATGCCTCAACAAGCTCCAACAAAAGGAAGAGAAATAACATCAAGAATATTGGATTGATGATGGGAAGCAGGAAGGAAACCAAGGGAATCCTACCTGACACTCAACCAGTCATCTGAGAAAGGCATCCTCAAAGGTTCTACCTCTTGTAAAATGCTACACATCCTTCCAAAGGAAAGATGAGGCTTTCACATAGGGACCTTGAATCATAGGATGAGAATGGAAAGCAATCAAAGCAATCCATGTTTGAGGAAGAAAGAAAACTACTTCTAAGCTCTTTCCTAAACCCTAATTCATATAAGCTACAAGAAAGCTATCAAAAGGAAAGGAGAACTCCAAGCCAAGATCCACAATCAACTCCATAGAAGCTACAACATGCCCATAACATCATCCAAGAAGAATCACAAGCTCATCATGCACCAAAAGCCACCATTGAAGGCAATATAAAGCAAGCACCACGTTAGGAGCACCCATTGAACAACCTAATTGTAAATTCTATCTAAAATAGCAAACTAGATTATAAAAATCTATAAATTTTTCTAAGGGAACATGCAAATGTTAAGAACCTATAATCCAAATATCAGAGCCTAACTCAATTTCTAAGGCAACTAATAAAGTCCTAAATTATAAAGTGTCAAGGGAAACCATGAAAGGGAAGGCTCTAAAAACCTAATCCAGAAAAGAATATATGATTATCTAAAAATCATGAGAAAATTCCTGAGGGAACATACATCTCTAATCTACAATCTAGCAAAAAATCAAGTCAAGATTCCATACCAATTGACCAAACAAAAATCAGCAAACAGATGGAAGAAATATACAAAAATAAGGAAATATCAAAAAAAAGAAAAATGCCAATTAAATTGCAAAATCATCAAAAATTAAATCTAATAGTATAGAAAAATAAAAAATGAAGAGAGGAACATGGAGATATTTTTAGTTTATTTTTCTGATCAAAAATGGATTTAATAAGAATTTAGAAATGAAAAAGGAATTAAAATAAATCCAAAACTAATTAAAAGTAATTAAAATGCTAGGAATTATCACAGCCATGGGATCCTAAGACTAAGTATGTTGATCAGAGGGTAGAACGCGTGTCCACGTGAGGTGTTGAGGTGGCAGCCAGGTCATTTAATGAAAACGCCGCGTTTTGGCATTGGAGGCAAGTCCTCAGTTCAAATCTCAGCCATCAGATGATCCTACCGAGTCAAGCCATTCACACGATCTAATGGCTCTCAGACCTTCTTCTTCCTTTGAACTCAGGTGAGGGGAAAGAACCAGACGGTGGCGCCACTGTCTTCTCCGGTGAGAGGTTATTTGCAGGTCATGGAAATCAGACAAACTTAACATCATCTCACTCCAAATTTCACGCTGATTTCAAATATGATCTCAGAATGTCCTAACTCCTCCTAGATTTTGAAACCCGAGGCACAATCCAAATTATGTCTCATTCTTGATTCCCACCAAAACTCAAACTATTGGTATGGATGTAATCCTCATCTATCACTGATCATCATATGCTATTCCAATTGTATTAAAGCCTCAAGATCAAGGAGAAACGAACCTCAACAGAAATTATGTCATCGCCTAATTTGTCTCTAAACCTCTAAATAATGATCCAGATTTCATCTATGTTTCAATCCAAAGCCTAACCACATACTAATCATGCCTAGATCGTGCTAGAATCAGTGGAAATTTGGAATTTACATACCTGACTTTGAGCTTCAAATTGAGGTGGTTAGGAAGCTTCTCTTGATCCCATCTCTTGCAGAAACGTTCAACGGAGTATGATAAAGCTTCTAGGAACCTTGATTTGGCTTGAATCCTTCTCAATCAGAATTCAAGATTTCACTTGGAGCTCTTGAAACTCAACTCTCTATCTCTGCTTCCAGCACGAATTGATCACCAAAATGGAGCAAAACCTTCTTCTGCACTTAAATACAAATGGTTTATGGGCTTTTGAGGTCCAATTGAAGCCCAAATCCAGAAATTCAATTTTCAATTTTCCTTGAAAAACTCCAACATGGTGTGCACGAGTTCTGGCTTAAAACTTCTCCAAGAAGTTTCAATTCTTTCCCTTATGGTCTATTGAAGGAGTCTAGAGTGATTAAAGTGCTTGAATTCATCATGTGAACAAATTGTGAAGTGTAGTTTATTCATGAAGTAACAAACCATAACACCATGAAAAAGACCTCAAATGAAAAATCCAATATTTCCAATGTGTTTAGAATGTTTTTTCTGATTAAAATGAGTATTCATATGGCCTATTTTGAACACCAATGAATTAATCATGAATTTTTCAATTAAATGCCTTTAAATTCTTCCTATTGCAAAATTTCTCAAACCAAGTCTCACCTAAAGCCAAATCAATTCATCATGAGGACATGGTTGACCTAAAAACATCATTTGGAGCAAGTTTTATGTTAGACAAAACTTCATTTGAGGAGTGCAAGATGGAGAAAATGACCTATAATGCCAAATGACCTATAATCTTACTTTCCCAAAATACCCCTAACTTGTAAACCTCATAACTTGAGTTCTACAAATCAGATGGAAGACTTATAATACAATTTGGAAAGCTAAGATCAAGACCTACAACTTTCAGGTTGGTCAAAAGTTCAAGAGAAACACCCTTCTAGGTCAAGAGTTCCTTGGAAGTTGGTGAACTTTCACAGACAAATTTCACATTCCTTAGATGACCTGTAACTTGTCTGGACCATAACTTGAGTTCTATAAATCCAATGGAGGACTTCTAGAACTAAAATTAAAGCTAAGAGCATGCTCTAAAAGTTTCATGTTGGCCAAAAGTGGAAATTAAACTTGCATCTTGAGGTAAGTGGTCTTGAAGTTAGGCACTAAATAGGGGATTTTACCCTGAGAACCCTAATTTAGCAACTCCTCACACTTTGAAATATTCTTGCATAGATCTTGGAATATTATCTCATGTGTCTCAACACAACTATCCATGGTTACAAAGACTTAGGATTTAGCTTTGATCCTCTTCAATTTCCTAGTTGGCTTAGGATTACTCAGATGAAACCCTACTTACAACACCCTCAACTGTGGCTCTTCACACTTGACACAATGACTTGATTGAGCTCCACCATGATCCTCAAGACACTCTATGAGCTCTATCCACACACTCTCTCCTTGATCAAGACCTCACAATCCACTGATGATCTTCAATTGGTCCTCAGACTAGGAGATTAACCACATACAAACAACTGAACTCCTCAAGAACCCAACCCTCTTCCTTATGATTATGGTGACTTCTCAAGCTTGAATAAAACCTCTAGATAGGCTTCTCTGGATATAAACCACACTTGATCCCCTGCACAAATGAACAATGCTATGCTATGCAAATGTTAGATCAATGATATGCTAAGGCGATGAAACATAAACCAAGTAAGAAAAGGTTAGGCAAATTTTGGGGTGCAACAACTGCCCCTATTCAAACGGCTTGGACCCGACTGGGTGAAAAGCGAATGGCTTTTAGGAAATCGAGGTAAAAGACAGTTGAATACCAGAGAACCCGAAAATTTGCTAACCAAAGAAATAAACTGCACAACTGCTTGGAAAGAAAAGGATCCAGAGAATTGAATCTGGTTGTCACGGCAACAACTGATCAATCATCCGATAAAAAAACTGATTTCAACATCAACCACCTGTGTGACGCCACAGGCGTTGAACCAACACACAATCTTCAAATACGCTTCCGTAAGCGGGGCCACGAGCCATAGGACCAAATCGAAATATTATCCTTGAGCTTCCATCTCCGAAGAAACAAGCAAGCACTACGTAAAGCACGACATCAATATCCTTGATCCTCCATTTCCGTAGACACGGGCATACGCTAAATAAAAGCGAGTACTGTCAATATCTTTGACCTTCCATTTCCTAAGAAACGGGCATATGCTAAATAAAAGCGAGTACTGTCAATATCACTGACCTTCCATTTCCTAAGAAACGGGCATACGCTAAATAAAAGCGAGTACTGTCAATATCACTGACCTTCCATTTCCTAAGAAACGGGCATACGCTAAATAAAGGCGAGTACTGTCAATATCACTGACCTTCCATTTCCTCGGAAACGGGCATACGCTAATAAAAGCTAGTATCGTCAATATCACTGACCTTCCATTTCCTAAGAAATGGGCATACGCTAAATAAAAGCGAGTACTGTCAATATCACTGACCTTCCATTTCCTCGGAAACGGGCATACGCTAATAAAAGCGAGTATTATCAATATCACTGACCTTCCATTTCCTCGGAAACGGGCATACGCTAATAAAAGCGAGTATCGTCAATATCACTGACCTTCCATTTCCTAAGAAACGGGCATACGCTAAATAAATGCGAGTACTGTCAATATCACTGACCTTCCATTTCCTAAGAAACGGGCATACGCTAAATAAAAGCGAGTACTGTCAATATCACTGACCTTCCATTTCCTCGGAAACGTGCATACGTTAATAAAAGCGAGTATCGTCAATATCACTGACCTTCCATTTCCTAAGAAACGGGCATACGCTAAATAAAAGCGAGTACTGTCAATATCACTGACCTTCCATTTCCTCGGAAACAGGCATACGCTAATAAAAGCGAGTATCGTCAATATCACTGACCTTCCATTTCCTAAGAAACGGGCATACGCTAAATAAAAGCGAGTACTGTCAATATCACTGACCTTCCATTTCCTCGGAAACAGGCATACGCTAAATAAAAGCGAGTACTATCAATATCGCTGACCTTCCATTTCCTAAGAAACTGGCATACGCTAATAAAAGCGAGTGCTGTCAATATCACTGACCTTCCATTTCCTAAGAAACGGGCATACGCTAAATAAAAGCGAGTACTATCAATATCACTGACCTTCCATTTCCTAAGAAACGAGCATACACTAAATAAAAGCGAGTACTGTCAATATCATTAACCTTCCATTTCCTAAGAAATGGGCATACGCTAAATAAAAGCGAGTACTGTCTGTTGCACCCTAAAATTTGACCAACCGGTTCTCCTATCTGGTTCATGGTTCAATTCGTATTCGCAAATCAGATGCATGACATTTGTGCACAGACAGAGGATGTCAGGGTTACAGCTTGGGTTTCATTTACCGGATATTTCAGATCCAGTCTAGATAATCAGGGTTTTATTTTCGGGGAATTGTGCGCTCCTCGGTGTTTTCAGCTCACATGGTGTTTTTTGGGATATTCTGATGCCCGGGGGTTTACTGTTTGCTTCGATCTGGTCTGGCGCTCTCTTTTATGCTGGTCATTTGCATTTGTCTGCATTTTTTTAGAATTTAATAGTCTTTTGTAGATTTTAAATAGGCTTTTTAGATTTTTCAGAATTTAAATAGATTTTTTTTAATATTTTTAATAGTTTTAAATCTTTTTAGAATTTTATAAACTGTTTTTAATAGATTTTATAATAAATTTCTTTTTAGATATTAAGTTTTAGATAAATAGAATATTTCTCTTATTAGGATTTTTTTTTTAAGTAGAAATTAATATAGTTAAATAGTATAGGTTTTATTAAAGATTAAATAGAATTTTAATATATATTGATTTTAGTTTAATATAGGTTTAATTAGATGTTAATTCTTCTTTTGGATTTAATTAGGATTTAATTAGTTTAGTTAGAGTTTAATATTAGTTAGGTTTTATTTGAGTTTGTTAGAATTAATTAGGATTAGTTTAAGTGCCATTTAGATTTAATTGTAGTTTAATCATTTTCATTAATTAGGTTTAAGGTTTTAATTAGGTTAATTAGGTTTAATCTCTTTTTAATTCAATTTTATTCAGTTTTTTTGGTCCAAAGCAATTTTTTCGTGGGCCCAGAATGTGCAGGTTGGAGGCCCAGAATATATTCAATCCGTTTTGTTCATTTGGTCCAGGAAAACGCCACATGTCCATTATATAAGATGCCACGCGTTCACACCAGAGGACCCCACCTCATTCTGACTCCACTCCCAGAATCTGCCACGCGTCCCACTCAGCCTCTCTCCCTGGCCTGCGTGTCATCTCCTCCTCCTCCCTAGCTTGCATGCACGCCAGCTGGATCCCACTACCAGCTCCTCACCGGCCGGCATGCACACGCCGGTAACTACCGCCGGAGCCACCGCAACAGACTCCTAACCACCGCCGGAAACTGCAAAAACTCCAGAATCTGTCCTAACATTTTAATCTTCTTCGCCTACCTCCATCAACCACCTGCCGAAAATAGTGCTTCGCCGGAAAACTCCTCGGAATACTCATCATTTTCCAGATTTTCATCAAGAACACTCATCGTGTTCATCTGGATTTTCCAGAAATTCATCCATCATTCTTCATCTCCTTCAAGATCATCAGCAATAATCTCCAGATTGTCGCCGGAGTCAACCAAACAAGATCAAGAACCTTCAACAAATGTTAACATCGTTCATCATCGCCTTCGTCATCGGATCGAGAACGTCTCCATAAATTTCCTTGCAAGAACTTCATCAAGTCTATCGTAACTGATTCTCCGATCTTCAACATCGTCAAATCCACTTCATTGTTCGTCAATATCTTCAGAGCTTCAAGATCGTCCTTAAACATCATCAAGTTCGTTGATCTTCATCCGTTCATTGTAAAAGCTCCATCAACATCGTAGATCTTCAAGCGTCCACGAAGAACTCTCCAGAAGTTGATCCTTCAAATTCTTCGCGAGCTCCGCCATCGCTCATCTGTGGTTCCAGAAGCTTCATCGCCTTCATTGCATCGCCCAGGTTTTGCTTCTTTTTGTTACGCCTCCTAGTCGTTTATTCAGATGGATTAGGGTTTTAGTTTTGAGATTTGCGTGTTAGTTTTGTTGAGGAAGATAGTTCAGGTTAGGGCATGAGTTGAACGGATTTGTGTTTAGGTTCAGTTTCAGATTTGGTGAGAGATTGTTTGAGAGGGTGAGAAGGAATCAGAGAGAGGTTGGGGGGAGCGGCGTGTTAGGGTTTTGGTAGTGAACAGTGAACGAGAGGTTAGAGGTGAAGAATGGTTTTGTTAGTCATCCGTTTGGGTTAGGGTTGGATTGGGTCAAAGCCCAAGTCTGGTTGCTGATCACGCACCCCTCATTTGCTCGTTACCCCCCCCCCCCCTGTGTGAGATTGCTGATGGATTTTGGATTGGGCCTTGGCCCTAAGTGCTAGGCGCACCCCCCTGTATTTGGGGCCCAATCTGAGTAACTAGAGTTGTTACTCGCCGCACCCCCCCTATTTTATTTCTTTTTATTTTCTTTTTAATTTTCTTTGATTGTTCATGTTAGGAAAATTCATAAAAAATAGTAGGATTGTCCAATTAATTCTCTTCTTTTTTCTGTAGGTTCATAATTCAATTTAGAATTTTATAATGAAAAAATATGGAATTGATCATGCATTTTCATTTTTATTGCATTTTTTGTATTTTAAGTGGTCCTGAATAATTGGTTTGTGATGTGTCTGCCTTGTTGATTTTAGTTCTCTCACTTGGTATTGAATTTTGCTCTAGTTTTTTAGTATGTTATACTAGACTGATGCATGCTCCCCATAGGATTTTTGTGGAATTTTTTAGAGATTGATTGATGTTGTTTTAGGGTTAGAGAATAGAGACCTCCTAACTTACTGGTTAACCCTTGACCATTCATATGTTAGGGATTGTTAGTAGCCTTAGAAGTTGACTTAGGCTTTGAGATCTGATCTTGGGATCATAGAAGCATGTAGGTTTCCCCTAGGTTTTTGGTAGTTTTTTATAGGGTGTTCTGTTATTTTTGCTTAAGCTTGAGAATAGGAGAAGTCTTGATGGCTTATGACTTTGAAGTTCAACTGTGATTGAACTTTAGAGATAGTTTCTTTTGGGTTGAGGGCCTGTGGTTTCTTCTGGAAGATGGAGGCTGGATGAAGTCTTGGTGGAGCTTGCAAGGGTGCATGGATTGAAGACCTAGTCTAGGGGCTTGCTCTCTGTTTGTGAGGTTTGAGATCCTGAAGTTTGAGGGAAATTTATGGTACTTTCCTGAGGAAGGCACTATGGATGTCTTTCATTCTTTCTTCTCACCTCAGCAGAAAAACACTTAATAAAGGATAAAACAAAAGTGAATTCATTTCTTCCGTAGTCGAACTACGTTTGCTCTAATCTTCCATGCCGTGTGGAAGTACGTAGGCACAGGACGCGATGTCCTGGCGAGCAACCTTTCCCCCGTCTAGACGTAGGTAGTCAAACTACATTGACTCTGACTTTCCCATTGCACGAGGGAGTACGTAGGCCCAGAACAACGTATGTTCTGTCGAGTCCTGTCCTTTTCTTTTTTCTTTTCAGACTGACCATTAGTGTAGATAGATAAACACACCCTTTTCCTTATAAACACCAAGCGTGGATCCCGTCGAGTACGACGGACGTGAGGGGTGCTAATACCTTCCCCTTGCGTAACCGACTCCCGAACCTAGGTTTTGGTTGCGATGACCATGCCTTTTCCCGTTTTTTGCGAGGTTTACTTCGAGCGTTTCCTTTCCCTCCGTTGGGATAAATAACGCACGGTGGCGACTCTTCTGTCAGCCGGCGCCGATTTTCGCAGTAGCGACAGCTGGCGACTCTGCTGGGGATCTTGTAGCATCTAGGGACTTTTCCCATCCCTTATGCTGGGACCGTTTCCCATCCCCTACGCGAGTCAATCCTAGCGCTTGGGTGTTTATCTGTTGGGTGTTGTGCATATGTGTTTTATCTTTTCGCACTTTACTTTCCCGCACCTTTACCTTTCCGCATTTACTTTCAGCACTATATTATTATGATTATTGCTGTGGGAGAGGGAGGTTACTATGAGTGAGAAGCCGGACCTGGGCTTGAGTATGCACATAGACATAGTTGCGGAGAGTAGTAGACGAACCTGTCTACTGAGCATGCACAGTTCCCTACGAAATCTGCGCTCAGACGAGGTTCTCTCCGAGGTGCTCCTTTTCGGTTCTGAGGATCTGAGGGGAGTCCAGACGTGAGGATTGTCGACTCTGGGGACCGATCATTTGGAAGTCAGCTAAGTGAGGCCTCTTCATGACTTGATGATGCCACTCCTTCTGGGAATCGTATCGTCACTCATGAAAGTCTGTGACGCTGATGACCGCATAGGTTGTCGTACCTTCGTCCGTGGATTAGGTCCATACCTGTGAGGGGGATTGGGTTATTGCAGGAAAACTGGCTTTCAGAAACCATGATTCAGTATTTATCAGATGGTTTTCTTGGCTCGTTAGCAGGTGTGTTGTTGGGATCAGTTGGGTTTCTTGTTTGAGGATTGATACTACTATCAAATGGTTTTTTCGTCAGTTACTGAGGTTCAGATGGATTTCTTAACAGGGGATTTGTATTTTGAGTGTCAGATGATAGTTAGTGTCAGGAAATTCTGGTGACTGTGGTGGTTTTCTGTTCTTGATATCACAGAGATGTTCCTCTTCAGGCTACAGCATGGCCCCTGTGTTCACTGATTGCATTGTTTATCATATTGCATTATTGCATCACCATTTGCATCCAACTAACGTGTGTGTATTGCAGGTACATATTTTCCCTCCCAGTTCCGGTGTTTGTTTCCTAGCAAGACATGGAAGCCATGAAGAGAGTGTTACCCTACAAATTCCCGTCTCCAGATATCAGTCTGTTGTCAGAGTTAATTACTATTGCTAGGAAGAAGGTGATGGGAGATTTCAGGAAGACATATGGGAGGATCCTGACTTATGTTTACCGGCCCTCGGCTTATGAGATCAGCGGCATTTACACCCTGTTGCAGTTTTATGATGCTGAGCTCAGGTGTTTCGTATTTCCTGATTTTGTCTTGGCTCCTACCCTGGAGGAGTATGCTGCACTCTTGGATATACCGATTCGCGAGCAGATGCCTTTCTATCACACAGACGCTAAGCCTAATCTGACTGAGCTTTCTGATATTCTGCACTTAAGAGAATTTGAGCTGACAGGGAAGATGACCAGAAGAGGAGATGTGTGGGGATTTCCGTTGGATGTTTTGGTGGAGAAGGCTCGGGAGTATGCCAAGAAGGGTGGCTGGGTTGTTTTTGACGCCATCCTTGCTGTGTGTGTTTATGGCATTGTATTGTTCCCAAACTTTCCTGATTTTGTTGATGCAGATGCTTTCTATATTCTGGCTGCAAAGAACCCAGTTCCTACCTTGCTGGGAGATATCCACCATTCTACTCACTACCAGAATGAAAAGCGGCGAGGAAGGAATGTCTCTTGCTGTGTACCTCTACTGTGCAAGTGGTTTACTAGTCATATGCCGAAGTCAGGGCCTTTTGTCACTTCTATTGATTCTTTAGGATGGCCTGAGCGCTTGATGGGGTTGACTTCTGAGAATGTGGTGTGGGTTAATGAGGAGGTGTTCGGAGTTGAGGTCATATATAGATGCGAAGGATTCCCTAATGTTCCTTTGATGGGAAGGAAAGGGTGTGTCAATTACAACCCTTCCTTGTTAATCAAGCAGTTTGGGTATGCACCTCAGGAAGCGCCGAAGCCCGAGGAGATACAGGAATCTCTGTATCTCACTGGGGAAATAGAGGAAGAGATGTTGATCAAGCTTGAGAAAGCATGGAAGAACCTGCATAAGAGAGGGAAGCCTTCACGTAGCAAAGGGGGTACTCGAGTTCTTGGTCCGTATGTGGAATGGATTCGTGAACGAGCTACGAAATTCCTTATGCCTTATCCTGCAGTTCAGCCATTGTATCCTTCTCCGATGGAGGAGCCCACCACTATAGACATACAGGTATACAAACAGCTGATGGCGGAGAAAGAAGAGTTAGCAAAGGCTAAAGAGGCTTTAGAGAAAGAGAATGCCCAGCTTCGTCATGAAAAGATTGAAACGAGATATTGTTCCAAGCAACAGGATGAAACTTTGAAACATCTGAAGACTACTTTATTGGAGTTGAATGAAACCAAGAAGCGTCTGGAGTTAGATGTAGACTCAGTTAGCAGTGTATTGGCTACTAAGAAACAGGAGCTGGAAAGGGCCTACACGAAGTTAGCTAAGTTCAGAGAGCACTGGGATCTCACTATGGCCAAACGCAAAGAGCGGGAAGAAGAGCTAAAGACACAGGTTGCTCAGTTGGGAGAACAGGTTAGGGTGAAGTCTGAAGAGCTTGAAGAAGAAGCATGCCGTCGATACGAGGCCGAACGCCAATTGATTGATGCCTTGAAGAATCTGGAAGATTGTCAGCGCAGAGTAGACATCAAGAGGCCCAAACCTGAGGATGATGCCCAGGATAAGGCTTGGGAAGATTTTGTCAGAGATATCCATGGAACGGTCAGGAAAAGGGACCAGTTGATAGAAGGCTTGATTTATCGACCGGATCACACAGAGACGAAGAAGCTGTTCGAGGATTTCTGCGACCGTACCCGCACTTGATTTCTCTCTTGTATTCTATGTGTCGAGATCACCACCAGGCATGTTGGTTGGGGTCCTCCTTTATCATATCAGTTGTATGGAACATAGTTGTGTAACGTCTTGACAAGACTGTCATTCCAATAAATATATGAGGGTTTTTCTAAATATTGTCTTTATGGTTTATCTTGTCTTGCTACCTTGACAATGGAATTGGAGGGGAAACATCCCCAATGCACACACACACATTAGCATTTTTGCATTCTGTCTGCATAAATCATATTGCATAGCATTTCTCTAGCTGGCCAGAGCACTTATCCAGCCTTTGTTTTCACCAGAGGGTGATTCTCGGGGGATTGTTCGAGGCAAGAGTGGAGTGTTGAAGACGACCAAGGGGCTGAAGCAGATTTGAGCAGAATCAAGCAGTGTAGTCAGTTACAGGTAATTGATAGCTATGTCTGAAGGAAATTTCCAGTCTCCTAACACCTTGACAGGGTTTACTATGACGTCCAACCATCGGTATGATTCTATGGAAGACTTCCCGCAAGCAAACAACGTTACTGCAGACCAGGGTGTACAGCCTACTGTTGAGGACCGAGATCAACATGAGCAGTTTGTTGCCCGAAATGAATGTCCTCCTCCTGTTAGCAATCAAGGTGCTGTTTTCCCTGAGAGGAATCCACGCAGAGATATCCCGGTAGCCAGGACTGTAAACTCAAGAGCTCTTGAAGGTGCTAGAAGGTTCCGAGTATTGGAAGAAAGAGTTAACGCTTTGGAGGTCAAAGATGCTGTTAACCTGAATGCTGCAGACATGTGTTTGGTTCCTGACCTGGTGTTGCCTTATAAGTTCAAAGTGCCGGAATTCGAGAAGTACACGGGAGATAGCTGTCTGAAGCAGCATTTGAGGTTGTTCTGTCGAAGAATGACTTCGTTTGTGCGAAATGACAAGCTGATGATCCAATGCTTTCAGTATAGTCTGACTGGGGCATCTTTGAGGTGGTATGTGCAGTTAGAGAGTAATCAGATTTGATCATGGGTGGATTTAGCCAGAGCTTTCCTGAAGCAGTACGATTACAACCTGGATATGGCTCCTAGTCTCGTACATCTGCAAGAATTATCTCGGGCGGAGAATGAATCATTCAGAGGGTATGTGCAAAGATGGAAAGAATTGTCTGCTAGTGTTCAACCACCGCTTCAGGAAAGAGAAATGGTTAACATCTTCTTGGGCACTCTGAAAGGCCATTATTATGACAAATTGTCCGGTTGTACAAGCTTTGTGGGCCTGATGAGAATGGGAGAGCTTGTTGAGAGAGGACTCAAGAGTGGAAAGCTTCGAGATGCTCCTTATATCCCAGTTGACAAGAATGAGTCAGTTGTCAGTTCTCAAGAGGAGTGGGAAGAAGGAAATGACGTCGTCTCAGAATCTCTAGCATCTCAGGATCGGTTTTCAGACACTTCAGTCAACGGTCATCCTGTTGTCGATCGCGTCAGCACGCCCAACGAAGACCAAGGAAACCTGAAAGGCAGTTTACTCAGCTACCGGTGTCGTACAGTCAGTTGTTGCTAGATCTGGTCAGAAGTGGATTGATAGTGCCGAAAGAGACTAATCCAATGATTCCACCATATCCTCTAGGTTTTGATGCCAGCGCCCGCTGTGAGTACCATGTTGGGGCACAGGGGCATTCAACGAATGATTGTAAGGTGTTTAAAAGCCAGGTTCAGGATCTGTTAGACTCTAACCGGATTTTCATCACGCCCCAGGGTTTTGTTCAGATTAATGATTCTCCGTCATCCAGTTGTGTGGGTTCGTCAGTTAATGTCATGGAAGACTCCACGGGAAGTGTGTGTTCTGAAGAATGTCAAACAGAGAGTTCAGTTGAATATGGGAGAAGTTTCTAGAGGTTTCTGTGCTAGGGGTCGCATCTGTTTTCTCTGCCTAATCCGTTTAGCTTTTGTGCACTAGTGTTTGCCGACCACCACCAGGATTGTTGGCTGGGGTCATTGTATTCGTACTCATTTGTGCTTACGTGCTGCTTTTGTTGGTTATACATGTGTGGGAAGTGTTCGTCTGTGTGCTTATAGCTTGAATTTCTCTTTGTCTCGTTATGAATATGTGTTTGCTTTCTGCTTTGCATTATCATTTAACAGGTACATCAGAACCGTGGGTCTTATTTCCTCAACATCCAGTTTGTTGCAGGAATTTCTTCAGAGATATGGAACAGAATCAAGGTGAATTGATTGAAGTCCGAAGCCAGCTGGGGCAGATGATGAGAGACATGCAAGAGATGCGTCTGGAGCAGAAGATCCTCAAAGAGGAAAATAGTCAGCTGAAGACCCAAATGAGCTTGATCATGGAAGTAGTCAAGAAGGTGCTTAGGAAAGAGGATGATCAGCTATCCGAAGTCGCAGTGAAGAAGCTCGTGCCACCTGTGCCTGTGGAACCTGAGCAACAACAACGAAGGGTACATCCGGCTCAACAGAGGATTCAGGAGGGGAGGCCAAAGAGGGTATTTGATGGGCCACCTTCAACGTATGCTGAGCTCTTTTAGACTTTATTGAGGTTTAATCTGGTTGAGAAGAGAACGTTGGACCCACCCACATGAGCCCTTCCTTATGGGTACGATACCAGTAAGCAATGTGAATTTCATTCTGGGGCACCGGGACACGACATCGAGGGGTGTCATGCTTTTAAGCACAATGTTCAAGACCTGGTTGACTCAAAAGACATTGAATTCACGCCAAGCGGTGTAGCTGTACGTATTGCTCCTATCTCAGTTGATGCTAAGATGATGGATGTTTCTAAAGCTGCAGTAGGTCAGAAACGTATCCTGGACTCCATGGTGTCAGAATCTCCATGCCCACAACTGTTGCCTATTCCTGGGGTAGATCTGAGAAAGAAGATGGCTAAGCATAAGGAGTGCCTTAATCAGTACGATAGAAGTCAAGAAACTGATGTTGCATTTGCTACACAGGTTGTTCAGCAGTCAACCCGATACCAGCGACAACAGCAACGATCCCAACAGTGGAAAAGGCAGCAGCACCCCAATCAGCGAAGAGCTCAAAATCAGAGGCCGGTGAGAGTATTTAGTGTGCCTCCGATGCCATATGCCAAACTTCTTCAGGTGTTGCTACGATTGCAGTTGGTTGAGAAGAGGAAGTTAGCCCCGCTGACAGGTACGCCTCCAGCAGGGTATGATATCAAGGAGCACTGTGATTTCCATTCAGGAGCACCGGGGCACAACATTGAAGATTGTCTGGCCTTCAAGCACAAGGTGCAGGACCTACTTGATAGTGCAACAATCAACTTCGAGCAGGAAGGGCCCAAAATCATCTGAATGAAGAGGAGGGGCTCTATAATTTAGTTGGGTCGCTGAAAGCAGATCAGGACAACATCAGGTTGCCTCTAATAACTGATTGTGAAGATGGCTGGTTCAGCAGCAGGACAGATGTGAAAGCCCGGTTCTCGGAAGCTGGCATTTATTTTCTTTGTTTTATCATGTCATTTCTTTATGTTTGTAGTTCCTTTCCTGTTTAATTTGCAATCTTGTTTGTAAAACTTGTTGTTTTCATTCAATTGATGATAATGAAATAAATATGCATGTTTTGATTAAATCCATTCGTGTTCACTAATTGTTTTTACAAATGTCCAACGCCTGGTTAAGAGGAATCTGGGGAGGATGACGAAAATGAACGACATGCAACTTCCGATAGTGTATGCTTTTGAAGTAAAACCTGCTGATGATGTACAGGCATTGTTTCAAATCTCTAAACACCGGTGATATAAGGAAGATAATCCCTTGTCAACCCCTTTGAGCCTAGTAGTAGGAGTTCTTTCTGAAAACGAAAAACCCTCCATCTTTAACCTGGGGCAGGGTAGGTGTTAGCTAATTCGGCCGAGCGTTCAAGTTGCAAAAGGAGTGTCCATTCGAGGATCAATCACACCTCTAGAGGTCGTGCCTAAAAAGCCGCAGTGGTTAAATCAAGAGTGAGACAGTCACATCATTCTCCAATGAGTCAGACAACCAGTGTCACACGACTTGTTCGAAAAAAGAAAGAAAAAAAAATCAAAAGCCCGCTAGGTCAAAACTTCAAAACAAATGACTTAGGCAAAAATGAAGGCATCCCGCTGGACTTAAAAAATCAAAAGAAACTCAAAAGGAGTCAGTCCAGGCAAAAGTTAGGGATAAGAAAAAGATGAAAGGAGGACAAAAGAAAAAATCCTCAAATGAAACACGAGTCGTGTGACCTCAAGTGTCAAAGACGAAGAATGAGTGGCTGTCACTCAAAAAACTCATGGTTTCTCGAACTATCACTCCTATCTTTCAGCCTCTGAGAGGTGAGCGCTAAGGTCGAATTAGCTGAACGTAGGATGGGAGAACATCAAGGAGAATGGGTGGGTTAAAATAAACTTTGAGCCTTTATCCTTTCCTTCAAAACCGTGAACCTGACCACGTTATAACCTTCAAAAGTCCTAATTGAAGCAGGTTGGTTCGAAAGCATACTTCGGTGAAGGTCGCGTCGGTTCTGACTCCTAAAAGGGTTCCTCTTACCATGATGGTGCTGATGTTGATATTCTTGATAAATGTTTTGTGCATTATATGCCATAAACTGTTTTTTCCTATCCCCAGTGAACAGATTGGATGTCAAAGCTGTCATATGTGTTGCATTAATACGTCTTTTACGCAGAACAACTTGTTTTACTTGCGAGTAAGCGCTTGACAGCAGGAAAGTTTTCTACAATGGAAGGTATGGTCAGGATAGAATGCAGAGCGCCCAAATGCTCCGCAAGCCAGGGCAAGCTACATCCAGTGATCCCCAGTCAGGTCAGCCTTTCGAAGTCAGTTATCCTGGGGCAATCAGGTTGAGATTCGACAAATATCTCGTAGTCAAGGGCACTACTCTGAATCAGATAATCAAGGGTGAAGGCATTGCAGTCAGGGGCAGGCCATCTTAAGAGCGCAGAAGTCATTCTTTATTCGAGAAGCATTTGATGAGAAGTATCTCTCCGAAGTTCAGAAGACTGGGGCATTTCATATCAGACCATCAGGGAACAGATTTGCAGATTTCCTATCGAGGACTATCCCCACAGAGGTCCCGCAGGCAGGGGCATATCAGAAGCGAAGGGTTTGTTCTTCTCCGTATCATCAGAGTTATTCAGAGCTATTCGAGCAGATTCAGCCAATTTTCAAGTGTGAGACGAATGTCGGGAAGTTGTGTTACTATTCCTTGACTCCTCAACCAGAAAGCTGTGTATTCAGACAGAATGCTTTCCAGCGTCAGTTGTACCTGACCCATCACAGATAGCCTAAAAGTCCAAATCCATGTTGGCGATCACTGTGAGGCCCATCCGTGTTGGCGCATCAGTTTCCAAATCCAATCGTCGTCAGTACGCAGGAAGAATCCGTCTATTTTTCTCCAGCAAAGTCCAATTTTTCATTGGCACGGGTAAGCTATCCCCAGCGAAGTCCAATCATACTTGGCACATCTGTTATTCCCCAGCAGAGTTATATTCCTCAGCAGGGTGTTACTTCAACGAGGTGTTTGGTTAAGTTCCCAATTTCCCCATCAGAGTTATATTCCTCAGCAGGGTGTTACTTCAATGAGGTGTTTGGTTAAGTTCTCAATTTCCCCAGCGGAGTTGATTTCACTCTTCCAGCATTTATTTTGCTGGAATAATTCTGTGATATCCGGTTTATCCCCAGCGGAGTTGGCTTCGTCTTCAGCATTTATTTTGCTGAAGTGGTTTTCTGTACCCGACTTTCTCCATCAGCCCGAGCCTGCATTAGCATGTTGCATATCATCATATCTGCATCATACTTGCATTTCATTTTCAAAATGCGTAGAATTTCCATCCCAAATGGAGTATTACGTCATAGGAAGGTTCAAACATATGCATACGCATACGAAGCATAAGCCAGGTTTTCTATCAGCCTCATATGGCGCGTGATTTACTCAGTGATCAGTTCAGGGGCATTCATCCAGCAGCAGTGTTCAGACAATTCAGCAGGTTATTCGTATTTCAGATCATACGACAGTTATGCTTTGATCAATCAGTCATCTGGTATCGACAGACGTTTCTTCCCGTCAATTCATATTGACGATGTGTTCCTCCAATAAGTGGGTTTCTCCATCTATCAGTAGACGTCTTGAGTTCGAATGTGGTCTTCTTCCCGTCTATCAGTAGACGATGTGAAGTTTCGGGTGATTTTTTTTTTAGTGGGGTTTCAAGATGGGGTTTCTCTAAGTGGTGTTCTTTCCGTCTATCAGTAGACGATGTGAAGTTTCAGGAGATTTTTCAGCGGGTTTCTTACTGTCAGATCATACGGGTGGTGTGTTTTCCCCAGCGAGCTTTCCGTCTATCCTTAGACGATGTGAGTATGGATTTTGGGTGTCTTTCTGTCTATCTTTAGACGATGTGAGTATTGATGGTTTTCCTTCGGGATGGGTGTCTTCCCGTCTATCATTAGACGATGTGAGTATGGATTAAGGGTGTCTTTCCGTCTATCTTTAGACGATGTGAGTATTGAATTTTTTCCTTCGGGATTATGGGTGTCTTTCCGTCTATCCTTAGACGATGTGAGTATGGATTAAGGGTGTCTTTCCGTCTATCTTTAGACGATGTGAGTATTGAAATTTTTCCTTCGGGATTTTGGGTGTCTTCCCGTCTATCATTAGACGATGTGAGTATGGATTAAGGGTGTCTTTCCGTCTATCCTTAGACGATGTGAGTATGGATTTTGGGTGTCTTTCCGTCTATCATTAGACGATGTGAGTATGGATTTGGGTGTCTTTCCGTCTATCCTTAGATGATGTGAGGATTGAAGTTTTCCTTGGATTGATTTGGGTGTCTTTCCGTCTATCATTAGACGATGTGAGTATGGATTTCGGGTGTCTTTCCGTCTATCTTCAGACGATGTGAGTATATTTCTTTCCGTCTATCATTAGACGATGTGAGTATGGATTTCGGGTGTCTTTCCGTCTATCTTCAGACGATGTGAGTATATTTCTTTCCGTCTATCTTCAGACGATGTGAGTATATTTCTTCCTGTCTATCAGTGGACGATGTGAGAGGATCAGGTGTTTTGTTGCAACCCTCGGGTTTGTTATATGGGGTATCACGCGGATAACTGGCGTTAAAATCAGGAGTTCTTTATCAGATGATTGATCATTTTGTTGCCGTGATGGCTGGACTCGGTTTTCTGGATTTTATTCCCCAAGCAGTTTTACAGTATATTCTCACGGTTGGCAAATTTTAGGGTTTTATTGGTATTCAACCGTCTCGTACCTCTGAATGTTTGAAGGCTGAGCGCTCTTCAACCCTTCAGGTCCAAGTCGCTTGAATAGGGGCAGCTGTTGCACCCTAAAATTTGACCAACCGGTTCTCCTATCTGGTTCATGGTTCAATTCGTATTCGCAAATCAGATGCATGACATTTGTGCACAGACAGAGGATGTCAGGGTTACAGCTTGGGTTTCATTTACCGGATATTTCAGATCCAGTCTAGATAATCAGGGTTTTATTTTCGGGGAATTGTGCGCTCCTCGGTGTTTTCAGCTCACATGGTGGTTTTTGGGATATTCTGATGCCCGGGGGTTTACTGTTTGCTTCGTTCTGGTCTCGCGCTCTCTTTTATGTTGGTCATTTGCATTTGTCTGCATTTTTTCAGAATTTAATAGTCTTTTGTAGATTTTAAATAGGCTTTTTAGATTTTTCAGAATTTAAATAGATTTTTTTAAATATTTTTAATAGTTTTAAATCTTTTTAGAATTTTATAAACTGTTTTTAATATATTTTATAATAAATTTCTTTTTAGATATTAAGTTTTAGATAAATAGAATATTTCTCTTATTAGGATTTTTTTTTAAGTAGAAATTAATATAGTTAAATAGTATAGGTTTTATTAAAGATTAAATAGAATTTTAATAGATATTGATTTTAGTTTAATATAGGTTTAATTAGATGTTAATTCTTCTTTTGGATTTAATTAGGATTTAATTAGTTTAGTTAGAGTTTAATATTAGTTAGGTTTTATTTGAGTTTGTTAGAATTAATTAGGATTAGTTTAAGTGTCATTTAGATTTAATTGTAGTTTAATCATTTTCATTAATTAGGTTTAAGGTTTTAATTAGGTTAATTAGGTTTAATCTCTTTTTAATTCAGTTTTATTCAGTTTTTTTGGTCCAAAGCAATTATTTCGTGGGCCCAGAATGTGCAGGTTGGAGGCCCAAAATATATTCAATCCGTTTTGTTCATTTGGTCCAGGAAAACACCACATGTCCATTATATAAGATGCCACGCGTTCACACCAGAGGACCCCACCTCATTCTGACTCCACTCCCAGAATCTGCCACGCGTCCCACTCAGCCTCTCTCCCTGGCCTGCGTGTCATATCCTCCTCCTCCCTAGCTTGCATGCACGCCAGCTGGATCCCACTACCAGCTCCTCACCGGCCGGCATGCACACGCCGGTAACTACCGCCGGAGCCACCGCAACAGACTCCTAACCACCGTCGGAAACTGCAAAAACTCCAGAATCCGTCCTAACATTTTAATCTTCTTCGCCTACCTCCATCAACCACCTGCCGAAAATAGTACTTCGCCGGAAAACTCCTCGGAATACTCATCATTTTCCAGATTTTCATCAAGAACACTCATCATGTTCATCTGGATTTTCCAGAAATTCATCCATCGTTCTTCATCTCCTTCAAGATCATCAGCAATAATCTCCAGATTGTCGCCGGAGTCAACCAAACAAGATCAAGAACCTTCAACAAATGTTAACATCGTTCGTCATCGCCTTCGTCATCGGATCGAGAACGTCTCCAGAAATTTCCTTGCAAGAACTTCATCAAGTCTATCGTAACTGATTCTCCGATCTTCAACATCGTCAAATCCACTTCATTGTTCGTCAAGATCTTCAGAGCTTCAAGATCGTCCTTAAACATCATCAAGTTCGTTGATCTTCATCCGTTCATCGTAAAAGCTCCGTCAACATCGTAGATCTTCAAGCGTCCACGAAGAACTCTCCAGAAGTTGATCCTTCAAATTCTTCGCGAGCTCCGCCATCGCTCATCTGTGGTTCCAGAAGCTTCATCGCCTTCATTGCATCGCCCAGGTTTTGCTTCTTTTTGTTACGCCTCCTAGTCGTTTATTCAGATGGATTAGGGTTTTAGTTTTGAGATTTGCGTGTTAGTTTTGTTGAGGAAGATAGTTCAGGTTAGGGCATGAGTTGAACGGATTTGTGTTTAGGTTCAGTTTCAGATTTGGTGAGAGATTGTTTGAGAGGGTGAGAAGGAATCAGAGAGAGGTTGGGGGGAGCGGCGTGTTAGGGTTTTGGTAGTGAACAGTAAACAAGAGGTTAGAGATGAATAATGGTTTTGTTAGTCATCCGTTTGGGTTAGGGTTGGATTGGGTCAAAGCCCAAGTCTGGTTGCTGATCACGCACCCCTCATTTGCTCGTTACCCCCCCCCCCCTGTGTGAGATTGCTGATGGATTTTGGATTGGGCCTTGGCCCTAAGTGCTAGGCGCACCCCCCTGTATTTAGGGCCCAATCTGAGTAACTAGAGTTGTTACTCGCTGCACCCCCCCTGTTTTATTTCTTTTTATTTTCTTTTTAATTTTCTTTGTTTGTTCATGTTAGGAAAATTCATAAATAATAGTAGGAGTGTCCAATTAATTCCCTTCTTTTTTCTGTAGGTTCATAATTCAATTTAGAATTTTATAATGCAAAAATATGGAATTGATCATGCATTTTCATTTTTATTGCATTTTTTGTATTTTAAGTGGTCCTGAATAATTGGTTTGTGATGTGTCTGCCTTGTTGATTTTAGTTCTCTCACTTGGTATTGAATTTTGCTCTAGTTTTTTAGTATGTTATACTAGACTGATGCATGCTCCCCATAGGATTTTTGTGGATTTTTTTAGAGATTGATTGATGTTGTTTTAGGGTTAGAGAATAGAGACCTCTTAACTTGCTGGTTAACCCTTGACCATTCATATGTTAGGGATTGTTAGTAGCCTTAGAAGTTGACTTAGGCTTTGAGATCTGATCTTGGGATCATAGAAGCATGTAGGTTTCCCCTAGATTTTTGGTAGTTTTTTATAGGGTGTTCTGTTATTTTTGCTTGAGCTTGAGAATAGGAGAAGTCTTGATGGCTTCTGACTTTGAAGTTCAACTGTGATTGAACTTTAGAGATAGTTTCTTTTGGGTTGAGGGCCTGTGGTTTCTTCTGGAAGATGGAGGCTGGATGAAGTCTTGGTGGAGCTTGCAAGGGTGCATGGATTGAAGACCTAGTCTAGGGGCTTGCTCTCTGTTTGTGAGGTTTGAGATCCTGAAGTTTGAGGGAAATTTATGGTACTTTCCTGAGGAAGGCACTATGGATGTCTTTCATTCTTTCTTCTCACCTCTTTCTCAAGTATCCAATGATGTTGGAGCCTTCATGTGAGTTTAGTTTCTCCTGAGGAGGAATATAAACCGATCACAGTTGTTGAGCCACATGGGATATGATTCCTAAGTGGAAGCCCCCTAGTACTTTCCCGAGGAAGGCACTATGGGCCTGTTCACTTAGTTCCCTTAGTTCATCTAGGATTCCTTAAGTATCCAATGATATCGGAGCCTTCATGTGAGTTTAGTTTCTCCTGAGGAGGAATATAAACCGATCACAGTTGTTGAGCCACATGGGATATGATTCCTAAGTGGAAGCCTCCTAGTACTTTCCCGAGGAAGGCACTATGGGTCTGTTCACTTAGTTCCCTTAGTTCAGGTAGGGTTTCTCAAGTATCCAATGATGTCGGAGCCTTCATGTGAGTTTAGTTTCTCCTGAGGAGGAATGTAAACCGTTCACAGTTGTTGAGCCGCATAGGATATGATTCCTGAGTGGAAGCTTCCTAGTACTTTCCTGAGGAAGGCACTAGGAGTCTGCCTACTTAGCTCCCTTTCTTTGGTAAGCTTGTCTTGAAGCTTGAAGACTGGATTGATTTCTCTTGTGTAGGGTTTTGCTTAGGGTTTTTGCTTAGAGATTTGATTAAGGTTTTGCTTAGGGTTTTGCATAGGGCTTTGTTCAGGGGTAGATCAGGGGTTTTGTTTCAGGGTTGTTTAGGGTCTTGCTCAGGGGTAGTTTCATGCTTTTGGATAGGGGTTTGTCAGGCTGGTTCGCCTTCTCTTTGTGTTGTTTGACTTGTGTGGTGCTGTGCTGCATTAGACTTAGGAGTTCATCTAGATATTTCTGAGGTAGGTGCATTTTAGAAATAGGCTTTGTGTGCATGAGAAGTTGAGGTGATCCTCCTTCTGCTTGTTTGTTATTGAGTGGCTTCGCTTGCTGGTATTTGGTAGAGCTGAGCTCCCTTACCTCTGCAGTTTGCGGCCTTTGCGCCTTGTTTGTTTGGTTGTTGCATTCATGCATATTTCCAGTATTTCTTTACTTCGCAGTTGATTCCTGTTTGCTGTTTAGTCCTGTTGCCATGATCCCTTAGGAGCTCTAACTTCTTTGCTGTGGAGGAGTTATGATAAACATTAGGCTGGTCAACCAGGCATGATAACATTAGGTAGATTCCCCTTTTCAACCATAGTTTTAGGGTGTCTCTTTCCTTTCTCAAAACAGCAGAAAAACACTTAATAAAGGATAAAACAAAAGTGAATTCATTTCTTCCGTAGTCGAACTACGTTTGCTCTGATCTTCCATGCCGTGTGGAAGTACGTAGGCACATGACGCGATGTCCTGGCGAGCAACCTTTCCCCCGTCTAGACATAGGTAGTCGAACTACGTTGACTCTGACTTTCCCATTGCACGAGGGAGTACGTAGGCCCAGAACAGCGTATGTTCTGTCGAGTCCTGTCCTTTTCTTTTTTCTTTTCAGACTAACCATTAGTGTAGATAGATAAACACACCCTTTTCCTTATAAACACCAAGCGTGGATCCCGTCGAGTACGACGAACGTGAGGGGTGCTAATACCTTCCCCTTGCGTAACCGACTCCCGAACCCAGGTTTTGGTTGCGATGACCATGCCTTTTCCCGTTTTTTGCGAGGTTTACTTCGAGCGTTTCCTTTCCCTCCGTTGGGATAAATAACGCACGGTGGCGACTCTTTTGTCAGCCGGCGCCGATTTTCGCAGTAGCGACACTGTCAATATCACTGACCTTCCATTTCCTCGGAAACGGGCATACGCTAATAAAAGCGAGTACTGTGCCTCCGAAGACTTGAACGAGCATCTCTGCGGGGAAATTCTGACATCAGCTACCAGACATCCATCTTGAACGAAAATGGGTAACAACTTCGAAGGTATAATCATGACGCTTTCAATGTCGACGTAACAACCAACCGAGGAAGACTCTACTGGGGAATTTTTGACGTCACCCATCAGACATTTACTTTGACAACCAATAACGAACTCAAAGGTCTAAACCCTGAAATCTTTTCCTTTTAACGCTGCAATATGAGGACAACTCTGCCGGGGTTCTGGCGTCAACTGCCAGACATTAACCTTGACGACGAGTAATGATTTCAGATATCTAATCCCTGAGACCTTTCTCTTTTGATATGCTGACGTGAAAGCAACCCGAGGGAAACCTCCACTGGGGAATTTCTGATAACAACTCCAAAGTCTAATTATGAAGCCTTGTAAAGAAACTCCGTCGGGGAAGATGAGAAACTTAACCAAGCAACTCTGATGAAAGAACACATGATAGGATGAATATGATCATCACATATCTCATGTCAAGAATTTGAACATCCGAAACCATCCTGAACAAGAATTCCAAATACCTGCAGGGAAAACACCTGAAAACAAAGAGGTAATCAACCTGGCTTATGTTTCATAATGCATATGTTTGACAATGGCGTAATGCTCCATATAAGATGGAATGCTATGCATTTGGGTAAGTTGCTATGCAATGCAGATATGATGCAAATGTAGGCCCGGGTCGCCGGAGAAAAGCTGGATACATAACCGCTTCAGCAACACCAATGTTGAAGACAAAGCCAACTCCGTTGGGAATAACCGGGTATCACATAATCATTCCAGCAAAATAAATGCTGAAAGGGTAACCCGACTCCACTGGGGGAAGAAACAATCCTGCTGGGGGACTAGCTTTACGATCAGGAATTACGAACTCTGCTGAGGATAAACAACCTATTGGAGGAAAGATGACCTGCTGGAGAAATAGAAAAAGCCATCCTGCGCGGGGATGAACTTTTCAAACCATGGACAACCTGGTTGTGCCTTGTGAGGACTTCACCGGAGATTAAATGTGCACACGACCAACTGCTAGGAATGCACATCACTGTCTGACAGCTTGCTAGCTCACATCCAACTCTTCTGGGGATAAAAATGTGGCTTCCATCTGCTGGGGAGGAATAGAACCACATAAAGCCTGTTCCTACATTAAGGGACTCTGGCTGGGGAAACACGATCCCTGGGCCATCCGCTGCGAAGGTAACGACCCTGCAAAACATGAGCAACAACGAAATATCCTATACAAAAGGAAATATCCAGGTCAATAGCCGTGACAATCTCTCAGTCAATTCAAAGTTTTAACAATCATTGGCCTAGGCCTGCAAGCTTATGCACATGCACGTTTATCAAAAACATCAGCGTTTTCCCCAAACAAAACACTAAAAGTTAAAACAAGAACAAAACATCAAGTATTGAATTGTATGCGTTTTATTGATAACGGGCCTGTAAATAGGCAAAGTTTTGTACAATGGACGCAACTCCTGAAAAGAGGAAGCTACAAGATAAATACAGATATGCACAGAGGTACAAAGAAATTTGTATACATGTTGGCAACGTGGTACAGACAAACACCATGAGCTGATCCTCCTATGAATCGCCTGACTCTAACGCTTTCCCGATGCTCCGTCCTCGGAAGATATTGACTTGGATAATTGACCCTCAGGTACTCCCAAACCACCAAGCAATGCAATATCAAACTCGGACTGCAGTCATTTGCTTTTTCAATCCCTAACTTTTGCCTGAATCGCCCTTTGCGGGTTTTCGATTCACCGGGATACCCTTTTTTTCCGAAGTCGCCTTCTCAGGTTTTCAACTTCGCGGGTGTACATCTTTTCAATTTTTATCCCTAATTTTTGCCCGAACCTTTTCTTTTTCTTTTTGGTTCTTCGGGATACCCCATTTTTGCCTGGACTCTCTTTTTCTGTCCAGCGGGTTTCTTTTTAAGCAAAGTATTTTTTAACTGCGTCCGAGTTCACAGGGGATGAAAAATCTTCGCCATCCATGGTGGACAACAGCAAGGTTCCTCCGGAGAAGACCTTTCAAACGACGTATGGACCTTCATAGTTGGGAGTCCATTTGCTCCTGTGATCTGACTGTGGTGGGAGAATCTTCTTTAGCACAAGATCGCCCGTCTGAAAGCTTCAAGGGTGCACCTTCTTATCGTAAGCTTTCTTCATCCGGCTCTGGTATAACCGACCATATGCGATAGATGCAAGTCTCTTCTCATCCATCAAACTGAGCTGATTCATCCTATTCCTTACCCACTCTGCCTCATCAAGTTGGACATCGAGCAATACTCTCAAAGAAGGAATCTCAACTTCTAATGGTAGGACAACCTCCATACCATACACCAATGATGATCGTGACGACCGTCACATCAGTAAAATCTCATTTTTCCTAGACAGAACATCTCTTTATCTTTCCAACGCTTCGAACGGGGGCTAAAACCGACTTACGGATCAAGAGATATGAATTTCTGAAGTTTTCCTAACACGGCTACGGGATTTTGCACTTTAGCCCGAGAATTCGACCGATTCAATTCCTTTCTTCGCGACAAACACATACTCAAATACGACTACGACACGACGAGACACGGCAAAGTCATAATTAAATTTAATCGAAATAAAACGGGTGTTACAACTCTCCCTTACTTAAAAGAATTTCGTCCTCGAAATTACTTCGATTAAACAACTCTGGATACGACTCTCGTATCCTAGTCTCCCAAATTACCTCCACCAAAGGAATCCCTTTACCTCATAGTTGTTTCTCGTTCATCAACTTGAACTAGCAATAGCGGCAAGACAGTCTAACATGCTATTTTCTCGCGCTTCCGCTGTGCCACTCTGATACAGATCAACAAAACAAATTGGGTGTTTCCGAGACCTTACGCTCGACCAACACCAGTTACTATCGTAACTCTTAAAACACGTTTTATCTTGGATACTTTTGATCTTTTCAGTCGTCTCTTACACAATCTCAGGTCCGAGTACAACGCTCTCGCCGGACACACATCAACACAAAGGAGTCCTACACCTCCTACCATACAAAGCCTCATAAGATGCCATTCCGATACCTAGAATGAAAGTGGTTATTGCCGGTAAACTCAATCAGCGACAATTATCTACCCCCCTGATCCATCTTGATCTACACACCAGCTCTCAACAAATCTTCTACATACTGGATAGTTCTCTCTGTCTGTCCATCCGTCCACGGATGCTAGAAAGAATCAACCTTCGACATGACATTCAAAGCGTCTGCAAAACTCTCCCAAAATCTCAACGAAGAACTCAGATTCCCATCTGACACAATATTCGACGGCATCTCATACAACTTCACAACTTCATCGATACTCATCTTAGCTAGCTTCAGCATAGACTGATTCACCATCATTGGTAATAAATAAGTTAATCTTGTTAATTCATTCATAACCACCCAAATCGAATCATATCCCTTCAAGTTCTTGGGAAACTCGTCACAAAATCCATGGAAATACTATCCCAGCCCACTCAGAAATATTCAACAGTTGCATCAGGCCCAACGGTCTCTGACGCTCAAACTTCGACTTTCAACAAGTCTAATCAGCATATACAGCCTCAACCACTTCTCTCTCTATCTATGGCCACCAAAACAATTTTCTTAATTTCGGTCACATCCTTATAACACTTGGATGGATACTCCATATACCTCAAGACACTTCTTCAAGAGTACTCTTACTCCACTCAACAACATCTGGAACATAAACTCCATCTTGACCTATCGTGGTACTACTTCCACAATTCCGAAAATCAACTCTTTGACTTTGATTCATCGACTTCAACTAATCTACCACCTCAACTCAAATTTCAGACCTTCTCGAATCTCCTCAAGAATACTACCAGTCGGTCTCAACATACCGAGCTCACTCCATAAGAAGTCTCTCCACAGACCAAACTCGTATCACAAAACTGTTCAATCAGTTCTAACTCCTTTCTTCGAAACAAATACATACTCATACTCCCCTAACATATAGCCTTGAATTAGGACCATAAAACACGATTTCTACGACGTCTGATTCTAATCCGAATCTTAATCCTTCAAATCTCCAAAATGCCCAAACTTACAAAATCAACCACATTCGATAAACTAAGCATACTCAATCACGGCCTAACATTACCCGACACAACTATGCAATCTATTCCGACTTTCGTCTGTAAAAACATCGCTTTCTTACAAAATCTCAGATTAAACGATTTCAGCCTCTAACTCCGGCACAACTACAACAACAACCAACTCTAGAGCACTGGTCAGATGATCCTTCTTACGTACTTCCAGTTGCCTTAAAGCATAACTAACTCGTTGTAGTTACCTTTAACATATCTCCAAATCATATCAACAAAGCATCTCCAAACACCACCACTAGTCCTGTCGGGTTCGGCAACAATCAACACACGAGTCGTTGACGACTCTCTCGAAAATTCCAATCAAAATACACATCTCTGCACCTTCTTACATCGACCGACTCATCCAAACAATTATTAAGCACCTACCTTACTCAACCCGTTCACTGCTCACGCCACCTAAGTTCGCAAGACACGTCTATCCCATCCAACACAATCCCGTTTGCTATTAACAAGAGGTTAAGGGTGATCATTTCCTCAATTTGTCAATAGGCAGCCGAAATTCATGATGGGGTATAAACCATCTTTACCAACTATAAAAGTGTTCAACTTTCCACTGAGCTACAACTCCACACTTGCAGTATTCTGGAGAAACACCAACTTCTCCCCCACTTGAATCATTCCCACTTCTGCAAACCCAAGCTGGACAACAAACGTGTGCCGGCAGTGTTTTCACGCACATGTCGCATACCAGGGATTAAACAACAACATTAGATAACTTGGCCGGACGGACCGACCTGCCCTGATACCAATTGTAACACCCCATTCTAAACTCTCGCGGAAAAATAAGAGAAATAACATAAACAATCAGAGTGCAGCAAAAAAAGGTTTCATGACGACCGTCATGTATGTCACGACCGTAACGGTCATGACGAGCGTCAGGGAGTGGTGACGACCGTCACACTCACAAATTCTGGGACGCATCAGAGGTGTCACATATTCAACTTAGCAGACAACATGCATCTTCAACATAATCATTTATTCACATACATAGCACAGGTTCGGATGAACAGACAACAATAATTTGTTTAACATTTTAATCATAAAACGACATGTTATAATATACTTCCAACCATTCACCATAACCAAACTCCATAAAATTCAGCAAGAAATCATCTTGCATAGATTCATTAAAACAACTAGTTTTCCATCAAAATTCAGCACTACCGATTCTCCGGCTTAGTGCGTACAACTAGCATTTAGTATTCGACAATAACAACCAATTTCACGAAGAATACTCAATAAAATTCAGCAACAAGAAAACAACTAAAACAAAACATTAAACATTTATCCCCCTAAGAGTGCTACGTATCAGAGCGACCGACGACACCTTAAACGGAACGCTATACTCTATTCCGGATCTCCTGCGAATTACCACCAACGGAGGTAACATACAACGTAAAGGGTGAGATATCAACAATATAACATAAGGCATGATAAAAGTCATGTCAGAATATTATCACAGCATTATAGTTCCAGCAGTTCACAAATATCATCAATAATAAACTACAACAACTCTTTATTCATAACCACAACAATTCTCATTATATTTCAGCAACTCAACAATACAACTCAACAACACAACTCAACAATGCAACCCAACAACACAACTCAACAATGCGACCCAACCGTGCATATGCACGTGGTACCATTTTGGAGCCAACACTCCACAACCAATAATTTACCACTAAAGGCCGCCAATACAGGCCATCACAGATTTTGCCACTAAGGGCCGCCAATACAGGCCATCACAGATTTTGCCACTAAGGGCCGCCAATACAGGTCATCACAGATTTTGCTATGAGACGCAACTATTATGGACTACAACACAACAACAACAACAATGCAACAAGGCACCAAGCCTACAACCAATTATCCATAACAGAAACATCACCATTTTGCACACATCATGTACTCACCATTTCAACTTGTTCATGTCAGAGACAGATAACAACAAACACGCAATAAGGCATTAAGCCTACAACCAATTTGTTTATAACAGAGACATACCAATCATAATATAACCACAACTTTCAACATAATCAAATGAGAATACTATATTAACATTTTCTCAACAAACAACATGGCAATTTCATAAGCATCAAGTATTCATCATTTCAATCCGTTCATGTAAGGGAACAATAACAACATCATTATCCACAAATAATAACTCAAGACATCTCTGCATAACGGCATTACAACTTCTACATACTTAATTATCTACATGTTTATGTTAATTATGGAATGATAATTCATATAGTATCACACAGACCAAAGACAAACAACACTGTTTCCGACACAGACAAATCTTATCTCTAATATTTATCAATCTACGGAAACTACACCCATGATTCCATACCCTTCATGAAATCTATCATACCTCTGGTTATAGAATTTAACCCCACCCTTACCTTGGAATTGAGGCCAATCCTATGCTTCCGGTTCTGATTTATCTCCACGGTGGTTCTTCTGTCATAGCTTGCAATTCCTCCGATGATCAATCTTCTCTCAGCCTCTCTTTCTTCCTTTACGATTTATCTTTTGTAACCATGAAAACTAAATTGAGAGTACGAGGAATACCAAAATACATCGCTATAACTTCTCAACATTATCGTGGCCACGATCCAAATTCTGCTTAATTGGATTATGTTAGTATGATGAGCGTAACGAGCGTGAAGGCCATGACGGTCGTAATGGGTTCATGACGTTCGTAACGACCGTGACGACCGTCACATGCCTGTGACGACCGTCAAATCAGCAAAATCTCATTTTTCCTAGACAAAACATCTCTTTAGCTTTCCAACGCTTCGAACGGGGGCTAAAACCGACTTACGGATCAAGGGATATGAATTTTCGAAGTTTTCCTAACACGGCTACGAGATTTTGCACTTTAGCCCGAGAATTCGACCGATTCAATTCCTTTCTTCGTGACAAACACATACTCAAATACGACTACGACACGACGAGACACGGAAAAGTCATAATTAAATTTAATCGAAATAAAACAGGCGTTACAGTAGACATCAAACCCCACTCTACTAGCTATGTGACTTTTGGGGATGGAGCCAAGGGTGAAATCAAGGGAGTTGGAAAATTGAACTGCTCAGGAGCTCCTAACCTTGATAATGTGCTCTGTTTAAAGGATTAATTGCTAACTTAATTAGCATTAGTTAACTTTGTGACCAAGGACTCAATGTCAATTTCACTAAATTTGAATGCTTGATTACAAATGAGAGAGGAAAAGTGATCATGAAGGGAGTCAGATCTAAGGACAACTGCTACCTATGGATTTCTCAGGACTCTGAATGTGCTCTAGCCAAAGAAGATGAAGTAAAATTGTGGCACCAGAAACTTGGTCATCTACATCTAAAAGGAATGAATAAAATCATCTCTATGGAAGTTGTCAAAGGAATTCCTAAGCTGAAGATTGAGAGGGAAAAGTCTGTGGTGAATTCCAAATAGGAAAGCAAACGTGGATGTCACACCAAAAGTTCCAATATCTCACTACTTCAAAAGTATTGGAACTTCTTCACATGGACTTAATGGGATCTATGCAGGTGGAGAGTCTTGGTTAGAATCAGGAGTGATCATGGGAAGGAATTTAAAAATCAAAAATTTGCTGAATTTTGTTCTTTTGAGGGAATTAGCCATGAATTCTCTTCTCTCATTACTCCACAGCAAAATGGAGTTGTGGAAAGAAAGAATAGAACTATCCAAGAATCTGCTAGAGCTATGATCCATGCAAAGAAGTTGCCCTACCACTTCTGAGATGAAGCTATGAACAATGCCTGCTATATCCATAACAGAGTGACTTTGGGAATAAGAACCATGACCACCTTGTATGAAATATGGAAGGGAAGAAAACCTACTGTCAAATACTTCCATGTGTTTGGAAGCAAATGCTACATACTCGCAGACCGTGACCAAAGAAGAAAGATGGATCCTGAGAGTAATGAAGGAATATTCTTGGGCTACTCTACTAATATCAGAGCCTATAGAGTATTTCACTCCAGAACTAAAACCATGATGGAGTCCATCAATGTTGTTATTGATGATGTGCATAAGGAGACTGATGTCTCAGAAGATGTTGGAACATCCCTTGATATCTTAGCTGAGTCTGCAAACAAAGACAATGATCCCAATCCTGCCAATACTGAACCTGAACCAGTTAGTAAAGAACCCTCTATCAGAATTCAGAAAGACCATCCTATGGATCTCATCATAGGTGATCTAAATAAAGGGGTTACTACTAGATCCAAAGAATTCATTTCAAGTTCTTGTTTTGTGTCTAAGATTGAGCCAAAAAACATCAAGGAAGCATTAACTGATGAATTCTGGATAAATGTCATGCAAGAAGAGTTGGGACAATTCAAGAGAAATGAAGTATGGGATCTTGTGCCAAGGCCTGAAGGAACAAATGTGATTGGAACTAAATGGGTTTACAAGAATAAGTCTGATGAAAAGGGAGTGGTCACTAGGAACAAAGCTAGACTGGTTGCACAAGGATACACTCAGATTGAAGGGGTTGACTTTGATGAAACTTTTACTCCTATAGCTCGCCTTGAATCTATCAGATTACTTTTGGGAGTTGCCTATATTCTGAAAATCAAGTTGCTTCAGATGGATGTTAAAAGTGCCTTATTAAATGCTTACCTAAATCAGGAAGTCTATGTGGAACAACCTTAGGGATTCATTGATCCAACTTTTCCTAATCATGTTTTTAAGTTAAAGAAAACTCTGTATGGACTGAAGCAAGCTCCTAGAGCATGGTATGAAAGACTAACATAGTTTCTAGTTGATAAGGGATACATAAAAGATGGCATAGATAAGACATTGTTTATCAAGGAAGAAGGAGGAAAACTCATGATTGCTCAAATATATGTTGATGATATTGTGTTTGGTGGGATGTCTGATGAGATGGTTCAACATTTTGTCCAACAAATGCAGTCTGAATTTGAAATGAGCCTTGTTGGGGAATTAACTTATTTTCTTAGGTTGCAAGTCAAACAAATGGAAGAGTCTATATTCCTATGTCAGAGTAAGTATGCCAGGAGTATAGTTAAGAAGTTTGGAATGGAAAATGTCAGCAACAAGAGAACACCTACACCTACCCATCTTAAGTTGTCTAAAGATGAAAAGGGTGTTAATGTGGATCAAAGTCTTTATAGAAGCATGATAGGAAGCTTGTTATATCTTACAGCAAGCAGGCCTGACATTGCCTTTGTTGTGGGTGTTTGTCCTAGATATCAAGTTGAACCCAAAGTGAGTCATATCAATCAAGTCA
This sequence comes from Lathyrus sativus, assembly GCA_963859935.3. Lineage (NCBI taxonomy): Eukaryota > Viridiplantae > Streptophyta > Magnoliopsida > Fabales > Fabaceae > Lathyrus > Lathyrus sativus. The sequence goes on from OZ012738.1 coordinate 263,790,161, forward strand.
AGAGGATTTTGAAATATATTAATGGGATAAGTGACTATGGGATGTTGTTCACTCATGGATCTGGTTGTGTGTTGTCTGGCTGTTGTGATGCTGATTAGGCTGGAAGTGCTAATGATAGGAAGATTACATTAGGAGGTTTCTTCTTTTTGGGGAACAATCTCATATCTTGGTTCAACAAGAAGCAAAATTGTGTCTCTCTATCTACTGCAGAAGCTGAATATATAGCTGCTGGGAGTAGCTGTTCTCAACTTGAGTGGATGAAGCAAATGCTTAATGAGTATAATGTCACACAAGATGTCATGACATTATATTGTGACAACCTAAGTGCTATAAACATATCCAAAAACCCTATTCAACACAGCAGAACCAAACATATTGATATCCGTCATCATTTTATAATGGAGTTTGTTGAAGATAAAATCATTACCCTAGAGCATGTTACTACAGAAAAACAGTTGGCTGATATCTTCACTAAGGCATTGGATGCCAGTTAGTTTGAAACTTTAAGAGGGAAATTAGGGATTTCCATTTATGAAGATTTATAGAAATTATTGCTTAATAGGAATATCATTCAAGAAGGGTGGTATTTTCCAAAAATAAAGATGTCTCAACATCACTCATTATTTCAAAACACATTTAAGGACACTACCACACGCTACCCTAATCATTTTTTTCTCTCCAACTACCCGTTCAACTCCCATACCCTCACAGAGTTTTTGGTTGATTCCTACTATCTGCTTGAACCTCTGATTGAAACCTATTCTCCCACTCGTAAAAACCTCAAAATGTCTCCTAAACATATTTCAACTTTATCCAAATCTTCTAGGTCTGATTCTAAAACAAAGGCTCAACCTTTGAGAATCTCGTTTGAGGATGTTCTTGATGTTGCCCCTATTGCCATGGTTCCATGCCACAACACTGAAGCGTCCAAGTCCACTCCTACTCATGCAAGAGACTCCAAACAGACTTCTAAAGGTAAATCTTCTGATACCTTTGCTGATTCTACAACTAAAACGAAGAACAAAAAAGGTAGTGCTTATGTAGATAGAGCCATTCGAAAGTTAATGACTAAGCTTCTATATGGTGGCCATAATGTACCTAGGATTTCTACCCCTCTTCTCGCATGGATGCTACTCCAAGTACTGCTGCTGGCCAAGGTGAAGAAGACAAAGATGTTGATGAATCTCCTTCTGAAAAGAACCCTAACATAGATAATATGTACAAGCTTGCTAGCTTGGTGCTCAAAGAAGGAAAAGTAGAAAATGTTGCAAATAAAGATGTCGATACCCCTGGTATGGAAGACAAAACAAATAGTTCTGTTCAAGGAAAGGAGAAGGTAAATATTTATGATAATGTGGTGGACCTTGAGAGTGTTCCATCTGATGATGAGTTAATCAAGAATATGGCTCTCGGTATTGCAAAAAGGCTGAATACTAGAAAAGGAAAATCAGTGATTGATCAATCTCCTTCTAAGAGTCAAAAGAAGAAAACTGTTGTTGGTCCCCCTAAAGCTTAGAGTAAAGTCACTCCTACTTCCATGAAAAGAAAGGTTAGGTCAAAGATTGATTCTAATGAAGATGTTGAGGATGATGTCCAGGACATCACTCCTGTTAAGAGATCTGCTACCAAGAAAACCACAAGTATTGTTCCTGCTGCCCTTCTGGACAATGTGTCTTTCCACTCAATTGACAATGTGGCAAAGTGGAAATTTGTGTATCAAAGAAGGATTGCCTTGGAAAGAGAATTAGGAAAGGATGCACTTGAAATCAAGGAGGTCATGCAACTGATTTCTGATGCTCGGTTGATAAAAACTGTGGTTGGATTCTCAAAGTGCTATGATATGCTTGTTAAGGAATTCATTATGAATATTCCTGAAGACATTTCTGATAAAAAGAGCAAGGATTTCATGAAGGTATTTGTAAGAGGAAGATGTGTGGAATTTTCTGCTGAGGTGATTAACAGATTTTTAGGTAGAGATGAGGAAGAGGCTGGTGAACTAGAATTTTTTGATAATTAGGTTTGCAAAGTAATAACTGCAAATCAAATCAATGCATGGCCCTCAAAAGGTAAACTTTCTGCTGGCCAACTAAGTGTGAAGTATGCCATCCTACATAGGATTGGTGCTGCCAACTGGGTACCTACAAATCACACTTCAACCATTGTTGTTGGTCTGGGAAGATTCATTTTTGCTATTGGGACCAAGGTTAAATTTGACTATGGAAGGTACATCTTTGATCAAGTTGTGAAACATGCCACCACAAATGCTTTTAAGCTACCCATTGCTTTCCCCTCTCTGATCTGTGGAACTATTCTATGCCAATACCCTGGGGTTCTCTCAAGCAATGATGTGGCTTGCAAAAGAGGCTTTGCGCTGTCACTTCACTATAAGTTATTTGCAGGAAGACATGTCCCAGACATTGTCTTAACATCTTCTGAGAAGACATCCACTTCAAAGGCTGGGGTTATATCTGATTTAAAGGAGACCTGCAAGGAATTAGGAGAGGTTATTAGTGTGGCTACAACAAGGAAGATTAAGTTGGAAGCTCTGATAAAATGTCTGGAACAAAATGAAGACCATACAATAAAGGATGCTGATGATCATGAAGAAAAAGATGTGGATGTTTCTGGTTCAGGGGAGAAGACTGGTGATAATACTTTTGGGTCTACAAATGCTGGTGAAGATGAGAGTTCTGGGTCTGAAGAAGAAGATTGATTATGCTTGACTATGGTGATCTTTGGTTTTTTATTTGTTTTGTATACTGGTTCAAAATTTGTTTCTTCCTGCACTTAATGTGCTTTTGTCTTGTACTTTATTTGGGTTTTTTCTGTACTCTTAACTTTATTTAAATTTGTTGCTTTAATATATGATATAATGTTACCCTTAGAATGTGTTCCTAATTTATGGCTAAAAGGGGGGAGAAGGTGTTGTTGATCTCGCTGAATGTTGAGTTACTGGTAGTTTTTATGTATGATGTTGAGGGGGAGTTCTGTCTTCTATTATCTCTGTGTTCTGAAGTTTTTTCTGTGATCTATGTATCTGCTGCTGTGCTCTCTGATATAGGAGCTCTTGTGATCTATTGAATGTTTTATCCAAAATTTGCCAAAGGGGAAGTTTGTTAGTTCTATGATTGGCAAAAGTTTTGGTAAAACTTGGTGATATCACAAGATGTCCTACAGGATGTCTTGACATATGTTCTTAACATTCTGCAGGTGGTTATATTTATTGTTGCAGGATTTAGTTCATGATGTCAAGTATGATGTCCTGACATTTGTGAATAGAACATTCAGTAAGAAAGTTTTGGTTTGACTGTTGCATTATTGTACAACTCTTTGTGCTATTGTGATTAGAGTTTTAGTGGTTCATATATTCGTGGAAATAGTCCTTATTTAAAGAGTTTTTGGTACATAATTCTTGGAGTAATTATGAAATCTTTTGTGCTATTTTATGAAGAACATCTTGAATATTTGAAGAATGATATGATTGGATTAAATAAAAATTTGTTTTGGTTCTACTCCTTGATACTAATTATGAAAAGATTTGAAGAATTATTTGAATTAATTCTATCAAGATCAGATGCTGTTTTTGCTAAAGCCTAAGCCCGTCCAAGTGTTACTATTTAAAGTCATCACAATCCTATTTTGAATATTTGAGAAACTAGGTTAAGATAGTGCATTACGTAAGGTATAACGTTTTAGCTTCGTGTGTTTGTATTTGTAAGCAATTCACTCATCACCTTGATGTGTGAATTGGACTGAGTTTTTGTGTTGTAAGTTGTTCACTCAAAGCTTATAATAAAGAGTTTATTGTTCTTGATTAAAGCTTTTAAGCAAGACCAAGTATTGTCTTTGAAGAGTGATTCTAAGTTTTATTCATCTGTTGTTATCACTGCTGTGATTGAGGGGGAGTGTGAGGTGTCTCATATCTAAGGTATTTTAGATAGAAATTGCAAGGGTAGAGATTAGGTGCGGGGATTTTAAACTAGAGAGAATTTACTGTGTACCTTCAAACTAATTCTATTTAGTGCATTTCCTTCATAGCTTGGTATCCCTCAGACTTAGGTGTGTTTGCACCGAACTGGGTTAACAATTGCTTGTGTTTATTTACTATTGTTAACAACCTGCTTATCTTGTTCATATATTTGTGATTGTTCAGATATTAGTGTCGTGATATCTCCTTTGACATCTCATATCTGATACCATAATTTCAAATCTTAAGCACGTGTAGCTCAGATTTTTATGATGCGACCACCACTGCATTTAGTGCTACTTTCTGATTTCTAATATTTATCCTGTGATCCTTAAAAGGAAGGGGAAGATATCGTTAACTAACCCTGCTCGCAAGTGTTTTTCTATAAATGCTAAGAGATCTGGAATCGGGGGTGGGTTATACTATGGAAAGCTATTAACACCCTTAGTATCTATAATAATCTATAGGAACCTTAATTGTATATTTCTACTGTTGAATTACTTGCTTGCTTAGGTTTGTCTGCTGCTTAATTGGGAAAGTTTCTCCTTTTTGAAAACTAAGGGGATGCTTTTGTTTGGTATTTATATGGTTTTCTATTGTTTTTGGAAGGTATCGGGGCCTAAGGGCTTTTTATTAGTGTGGTCGCTAAGATCTAACAATCTTATGCCTACGTATTCTCAAAAAGGAAACTGAGAAATCAGAGCGTTCGTAGTTCCTCTTCATCTATGGAAGGAGAAAAAATTTTGTTTTGTATCTTGTTTAGAGCCTAAGATGATGAAGCTAAAAAGAGTGTTGGGAAGATTTGACAAATTGTCATCTTTAAGGGAGATATCTCACTTATTCACTACAATCATTTGAGAATGATGTCATAAGGGAAGAAAGCTTTGAACTTATTATGTTAAGCAATGCCACTTTTACCTTTATGAATTCTTTACATACTAAGAGTGTGACCTTAAATTGGATATAGGATCGACAAGTGTGCCACTTACATCACTTATATGGAAAAGGGTTGTAATGTTTGAGTTAAATTATAGTGATTAGTAGAGATGTCTTCCTACAGAGATGACTCAAAGTCTCGACTGTGAGAATATAGATTTATGTATCTTGATTGAAGCCTAAGATATGAAGCTAAAAGAGTGAAAACAGACTCAATTGAGGAGTTTTATCTATCTTGTACAAAGCCCAAGATTAAGGCTGACTAACTAGGGAAATTATTTGTGTAAAAGCCTGAGAGGAGGCTAATGACCGTTGAGGAATTTTGAAGAGACTGACTCAATACTGAGGATTTGACTCACTCTTTTTATTTTTATCTTATACAAAGCCCAGGATGAATGAGGCCAAAAGATTTATTTGTATCATGTACAAAGCCCAAGATGAATGAGGCTAAAAGACTTATAGATGATTAAGACTTGACTTATGCTTGTCACACCCTCTTTTTCAACCTAACATTTCACCTCCATATCATTATCATTTGCATTAGCATTTACACCTAGCATTGATCTTACGCAGGGGATTAGGGTATCTTATCCAACAATCAAGAGAAAAGCTTCATCTTCAAAGCTCAACCAAGAGCTCAAGTTCAACTTTGTGGCAATATCAAGTCACAAAGTATCCATCATCATCAAGGCATATTACTCAACCACTCAAACCAAGAACACAAGCATTGATTCTCCTCATCCTATCTCATGGAGGGCTATCTAGGGTTTTGGTTCAAAAGGAGATTTGTGGCTAGTTTCTTTGGGATATAAATGATTCTAAATCTCAACACACACCTTGAGGGTCCTCTACATGGATTATGTGTCATCACAAGCCATCACAAGAGCCTCAGTTAGTGGGAATGGTCATAAGATTTGATCTGGTCAACAAAAGTCAACTGTGATTAAATTAGGTCAAACTCTTGGATCTCAAGGTCAATCAAGGGCATGATAGTTTTTTCAAGTGATTTCATGTGTTTTGAATAATAAGAGTCAAGTAGAAACATAAAATCAAGAGTTTGACTAAATTAGGGATTTGTTGGAAAATTTTCTAAGTGTAGAAAACCCTAATTCTAGCCATCTTGCAACTTCCATAACTTTCTCATTTTTGATCCAATGAAGACAAACTTGCTATCAAATTAAAGAGGATACCATGAAATACAATTTTTTGAAAGGAAGAATGTCCAAAATATTCATAGTTTAGGAGATATGATGAGCTAAAGTTGGAAAAATGGAGATTGTGACAATTCAACACTTAGAATTTTTCTAAGTATGGAAAATCAATTTGAGGTACCGACTTTCAAGCCCATCTTTCATGGTGATACAAGCTTCAATTGAATTTTCCTATAACATGAGAGTTGTAGATAATCCTCCAAGCTTTCTTTTGAGTACTAGATAATTTCCATTAGATATGTACAACTTAAGTTATGATGCTCCCAAGTTGAGGTACCAAAGATGTCAAGATTGCCAAATGGCTAGGCAGATTTTTTGAACCAAATTTCAATGGCATTTTTCATTAAGTTCTTGATCTAAAATGAATTTTCTCATAACAAGAAAGTTGAAGAGCATTATTCAAGTATTCTATCCATAACTAGAACATCTCCATTGGATCCAAACTCCTCAAGTTATATGGATTCAAAGATGAGGTTTCAATTATGTTAAAGGTTCAATAACTTTTCTAAGTTACTTTGGACAGCTTTGAGGACACAACTTCCATCCATCATTTCTCATTGATTCAAGACTTATCTCATGTTACTTTGATCATGAAATTTGTTCTATAATTCCCCTCTTTCCAACCATACCAAGTTCACAATCATTGGCTTCTTATTCATCAAGTCATGATAGTTTAAAGTGAGTGATATGGAATTTGGTCCAAGACTTGGTTCATGGAGAATTTTCATATTTTTCTCATTTGTGTTCATGAAGCAACATTCCCTCTGATTTTACACGCATCATGCCACCTTATTGCATCACCAAACATTACCAAAACTAACCAAGCATACACAATTGTTCATTTGTACCATTTTGAGTTTTTTTTTACCAAAAGAAGGAAGATGAAAAAATAAAAAAACTTGCATGACAAAAATGTTACTCCACTCCTCTATTCTGATCCTCTTGGTACCACAACAATACACCATCATGATGCAAAAACCGTGCCACGCTATTTTCTCACTCTCCCACTCTCAAAACTTTAAAAATCAACCACAACCATTTTAACCACAATAATTCTATTTTTAGTACACATATCCATAATATATAAGCTAAAGGTAAAACCCTAGAGGAGGGCATTCTCATTCTGCAGCCAGAGCTCTCAAAACATTCTTTCACTTTCAAAAAAATTCCAGCTTCGAATCTTACTCTGAAAAGATGATTCTCTCATTCTCTCATCACAATCATCACTCTTCAAGCTTAAAGGAAGGAAAAGGAGGGGTTTTGTGAAAGATCCAAGAAATTTCAGAAGTTGCAGATCTCAAGTTTTGGTACCTTTCCTCTTACCTTTTTCTCTCATTCTAAAGGCAATGTTAGGTTCATGTTGTGTACATCTGAAGACCTACTCATGGTAGGCAATATTTTCATAGTGTGTGGTGTTGTTTTATTGAGTTCCAGTTTTTGAGTTCAAACTTTTGTCCTTCAATTCACCATGAAAGCATGTTCATTTTAAAAAGCTAAGGGAGGATTTGGAACCTACGTGAAATTCTGAGTTTAGAGGCGGTCTTGTTTCACATTTCTGGGTGGTTTGTGGTTGCTCCATCGGAGGGTTGGCTGGAGAAGACGACTGAAGCTAGGGCTCTGGCATCTAGAGGTTGGAGGAGAGCTTACATGGATGTGGCGCTATTATTTCAAATTCAAATGAATTGAGTTGTTATGTTGTGATTTGCTAATTGGTGTGATTCATTGCCACTAGGATCCACGTCAATTAATGAAGCCAGCGCGGTTGGGTGAGTGTGCTAGGGTTGGGTCTGGGCTTTGCCCCTTTTGCTTTTCACGCCCCCAGTCTTTTGGCCCATTTGCTTTTTGAATTGTTTTCCTTTGTGTGGCGTTTTACTGAGTACACCTCCATGCTATGTTCTTATTTTTTTTCTTTTTCTTTTCTTTTCCTTTTTGATTTGCTTTTATTTTTAATTGTTAAAATCATGATAAAATTCTATAAAAATATATTTCTGAACCTTTGACATGTTGATATATTTATATTTTATTTTTCTATTTATTTTCCTATTTTATTTTGAATTAAATGTGAAGTGCTTTTACCTTGAACTAGGGTTTAAGTTGTTGATGCTTTATGATTGTTTTCTTGACCAAATCTTTTTACCATGCTTTGATACTTGATTGAGGATTTTTTAGGGTTGATTTGATGATTGGACATGAAATTTTTTAGGGATTATTATTTGGTTTTTAATGGTCCTCGATGTGTGCTCGATTAGTGGTTTGCTTTGGATCTTTGTTTTGATTTCATGATGCATTTATGCAATTCCTTTTAAGATATTTTTCACACTTATTCTTGAATACGTACCTTTGATTTTGAGATTTTAATTGGAATTTATTTGATAATTTTTCTGTTTTTGAATGTTGCTTCAAGTTGATGATGTTTGATCATGTGGCTTACATGCTTTGACGTAGTTTGTAAGTATATGCTTTTGCATTTGATGATTGATGATCTTAATTGACATGAAAGGATATGTTTAAGCTTATGATTTCCTTTGACTCATTGTGTATGGTTTGCCTTTTGAACTCCTATGTCCTGTGTGGATGTTTGAATCCTTTTGAGATTGATAAAGAATGATGCATGCCTAGTTCTTTGCTCATGTTTTGAGGATGACTCATATTAAAATTTACTTGATGTCTTGGTGTTAAATATATATTGAAATGTTTGTGGTTGCTTCTGACCTCCCATGTCCACATGTTCTAACTGCATAATTTTGACCATTGTTGCTTTGCTTCCATGAGATCTTTGTTGACAAATGCCTAGTTTTTGTTTGGATTCATGTTTAATGCTTTGATGCCTCTTCATTCATATTTTAGATATGTTGATCATGACATGATATAGGTTATGACCTCAATTGTCTTTCATCTTGATTGATTCACATTGTTTTGGTTTGTTCATTTATGGAGATGTGGTTAACGTTTCAAGGCATACATGCTTGTGCATTAACCATTTGACTTTGCCTAATTGCTTGAGTTGTGTTGTGTGACTCCTTTGAGCATGTTTGGATGACTTAAATGTGTATGAATATTCATTTGTATGCCTTTTTTTGTTGCTTTGATTCAAGTTTGAAACATGTTTTATCTTCAATACTTGTTTGTTTCTTCCTAATTAGTTTGATTGTGTCTTTTGCTTTGGTTGCTTGAAATGAATTCTTGATGATCCTTTCCTTCCATAATTGATGCATTTCTCTTACTCCTTCCTACTTTGCATCTCATTTCCCCCCTTGGTGGGCTTTATGTATCCCTTTCCCTCATTATAATTTAATAGTCTAGTTCCTTTTACTTCCATGCTTACTTTTTGCTTGTTAAGAAAGATAAAATTGAACTAGGTTAAAACACCTTTTCGAAACAAGAACAAATAAGGCTTGATCCAACATCAAGTCATTTTTTCAAAACCCGTTAATTTGGTTTACACTTTAGGGTTTCTCTCATCTCATTCTCATCTCTTATCTCTTCCATTAAACCTCACATTAACCTTGTATGGATTATACCTCTATAAGTCGATTGCTTCACGCATCGCCATCAACCTACCTTGATCTATTCACCATCCCTTATTTTCTAAACTTTTCTCTATTTCTTCTTGTCTCCTTGAGTCTAAAAAAACCTTGGTCTTGTACCAAGTGCATTTTCAAACTCTTTTCTTAATAAACTTGGATGGTTGTGGAATGGTTAGGCGAATGCCTTCTCCTATCCCGAGTGCTTGGCATTATCTTTAGGGTTCACTGTCATAAAGTATTTACCATTCAAAATCAAAACATCCACTACAAGAAAAATGATGGATTACGACGGTTATTTTGGCAGGTTATGAGGGTTAAAACCACCATCAATTACATTCTACGGCGGTTTTAGTACCGTCGCAGAAACGTGTGTCCCCAGGCTGTTTAGCGACGGTTGAAAAAACTGTCACACACAACTGTCGTTATATTTCACGACGGGCTTGAACTGACCTAAACTGAAGATGGCGACGGTTAAAGACCGTCGTTACTAGCCTTTTGATTTTTATTTTCATTGTTGACTGTGACAGTTTAAAACTGTCGTGAACTCTATGTCACGACTGGTTGGAACTAACATAAATTGGAAATGACAACAGTTAAATACTGTCGTGAATATCCTTTTGATTTTTGTTACCATTGTTGATTGTGACAGTTTAAAACTGTCGTGAATGTGATATCTTGACGGTTCATTATTAATTTTTATGTATTGTATTATATTGTTTTATAATATATTCTTTTATTTAAATTATTATCTACTAAAATAGTTATATTATTTTTCTTTAAATTATTTATACAATAATATTTTTATTTATAGTTTTTTTTTAATTTTTTCTATCGCTTTTTAACGTAGTAAAATTAATTCCAAAACTTAATATCAAATAAACATTATAATATCGAAAAAATGTGAGTTTCATAATCATGTAAAATGAAAGTTCCATAATCATGTCATGTAATACAAAAATCCGAAAACATATCAGATCATAATCTTATAACAATAAGTATCATTGTGCCAAAAATGAATAAGAAGGTTCATAATCTAGAAAGTATGTCATTACGGAATTCGGTAGCTAGACTCAGAGGAACGTCTACCATTAGTAGGTGATTCCAATCCCTGAAAAAAAAATTGTATTAAAATAATATTCTTTAAAATAATACTCCGAAGCTTTAACTTTAAATTCATCAAAATAATATACCTGTCTTCCACTAGAATTTTGCATTTGCATTAAGACTTCAATTTCTTCTTTCATAGCATTGTCTCTTAGCTTTAAGAATGTGATTGCCTCCATCAATTCATCAATTTTTGAATTTTTTTCTTTAAGTGCAATAATTTCTTGATGCATTTCCTTTATTTTTTCATTTTCTGCAGAAGAAGATGTCGATCTTGTAGATCTATTAATATGAGATGGCGTAACTCCAAGTTTCATACTACGAACATATCCATGTTGCTCTTTTCCAAATAATTTCCGAAATGCCTCATTTTCAGACACAAAATCCTTAATTGCAGCTTGTAACTTTTCCTGCACATGAAAAAGAGTAAATTGAGCAAGCAAACTTAGCTTAACTTTTTAATCTAGCTAATAAAAAAATTTCTACGTCTTAAGGGGAAACAAACAATGATTATAAGTAAAAACTAATAAATTTGTATTGATGAAAAAGATGTTTAGTAATTTAAAACATGGTTTAGCTAGTTAATCTCTTTGTGATGGTAAATTTCAATTCCAATAAGTTTTATTGGCTGCTCGAATTATTTAAAATTTCAATTCCAGTATGCATTTGTGATGGTAAATTTCAATTCCAATAACATATTTGATTATGTAAAATTTGTATACATGTTAAACTTTCATCTTATTACTTGTATTTATTTAAAATTTAAATTCCAGTATTTGTAAAAGTTATGCTTTAATCAGTTTTCAGACATGTTCTCCCCACCTTTAAGAGATGCCAAAAGGTTTGATTTTTTCTAGTACCTTAAGGAGACTAACAAATATTTAAAAAGAATTAACTTGTACTTACATTATTATTGTATGCATCTTCACTGACAAAAGACCCGTCAGACTTTTTATGAGAAACTGCATACATTTCTCCTCTACTGTATGTTCGTCCATCTCTCGATTCCTACAAATAAGAAAATATATTAATTATTTTTACCATCAGTAATACATTCAACTCCATATAAATTTAGACATACCAACTCATGTTTCTTCCTTGCAAGCGACTTAGATCCGAGTGTATGTGGAGTCTTCAATTTTGCTCTATTTTGGGCATTTTTTGAGCTATTTTCTACATAGTTAACAATTAAAAACATGCATTATAGATAGGGATAACATATAAACCAGATAAATCTAACAAATAAAAGCACTAATATTACCTGTGTTTTTTCTTTCCGCCTATATTGAACAAAAACAGCCCAATCATTTTCCATAATGCCTCTGCATATTGGATAATTTTGAAGATTTTCCTCCAAAGTGAGTTCCCATCTATAAAATTGACGAAACAATTGATGTCGGCCACGCTTCCATTTCTTTGCAGCAGAAGCAAGTATGAATTCGTTGTCACGCCCATCATTAACAAGAAAGTGGAGCTAACCATAAAAATAAAAATTAGTTAACAAAGCAAATAATAATCACCTTGAAATTAATTTAAAAAAATATATAATTGTTTATTAATGATACCTTTATCTTTGAATCATAAAAATTTGTTTTTGTATCCGCTGGAATATCCTTCTAACTCTCGAACATTATGGGAAAGTCTTTAAACATTCTAATAATTATACCTAAATACCCTGCTAACAAACCAGAAGCTGGTCCTATTGCACAATGATCCTTATCAAATTCAAGTATTATCCATGTTCCATCAGAGTTTGATTTTGCAACCAAGTCTTTCACACATAAACGTGTGTTTGAAACATAACCTTCCTCATCTATCACATAAACAAGTAAACAAATTAATGTCATAACTCAACTATGTAAAAAAAAATTAAATTATTTACAAATACTTTAACCTTAAATTACTTACTAATGACATTTTCATCCCAATACACAGTTTTAGTAATCCATGACTTATCCATTTCTTTAAAAAATAGACATAGATAGGTACAACAGTAAGTTCAAAGCAACTCCTATATAAAAAGCCAACACTCTAAATACAAATATTTACAGCAATAGAATCAGATGCCATTAAAAGACAAAATTTACACTCTAGCGTCATAATCACAAATTAACCAAAATGAACCCAAGACATACATTTAATTTTAAATAGGATATCAATGTAAGTATTGAAAAAAACCTTTCAAGTGTGATTACAGCATGTGGTGCTCTTTGGTATGTAAAATTTATCCACTTCTCTTAATATATGATGAAGTAAAGTATTAGCTTTGTTCTACTATAGTATTGGTGATAAAGGAATCTACTCACTCATATTATGAGTCCATTGGTGTTTCCATTTTTTAATTGATTGGTGTTGGCGTTCTAGTTAATACTTAGGCAGAAAATATATATTTTTTCAAAATGGACGGGGATTGAAACATTTCCAGATTCGGTTATCTTCCTGTAGGATTGTTGGCAATTGTTGCACCCCAAATTTTAACCCCTTAGATCCTCATCATCATTGTAGGATCATATTCAGTGGACTAACTAACCTTAACCCATTTCAAGTTTATCTTTGTCAAGATGCAGATGAATCAGGGTTCTGTACCGTCTAAATCGAGGCTTCAGTGGTTTAATCAATCAATGTGTGGGATTGATTCAACTTCAAACAATATCAAGAATACTACATTGGGTCAAGTGTGAATTCAATTTGAGGTGGTCACCCGGGAATTGAGAACAGTGCAGTTCAAGATACCCGATTAGGGTTTTCGATTAGGAAAAGTCAACTGTAGTTTGAATTTTGATTTGAAAAGTGTTTCAATGGTGGGATCATGGTCCATTGAGTTCCTATGGCTTAGTAAAGTCTATCCAAAGAGTTTCAAGTCCTCAGAATACCCGGATCATCAACAGTCGACTCGGTAGTCACCGATTGTTCGAACGGTTGACTGAAACGTCAACTCTTCAACAATAAGGAATTTGACTTCAAGATGTGAATCAAAAATGTCCCTTATGTCATATTACACCTTCCCATAAAATTTCATGACCATTGGATCAAGGGTTAAGAAGTAATTGCAAAAGTCGGGAATTCGGGTTTCAAAAAGGGCAAGACCATAACTCCTCAACCACACATCCAAATGAAGTAGTTCAAATCTCATTGGGAAGCTCTTGACAAGTCCTACAAAAGCCTCAAAGTGTTCCATGATCAAAAAATGCATAGATTTGGAGATATGACAAAATTCATTTCAAGAAGGGAAATAACTTAGAAAAATTCTAAGTTATTTAGCCTTTTAAGTGATTTTTTCAGCAACTTGGAAGGATTTTTCAACCTAGTTCCATCTAGAATTTGGAAATCTCAAAAACATGAAAGTTATAGAGCTACTTAAGGGCTTTCTAAATTATGGTAGAACTCCTCAATAGCATGTGTGAGCAGAAATTTATGGGTCATGAAAGTTAGGGTTGCCATACTTGAGATTACCAATCCAACACTTTTCAAAATTCAGATTTCCATAACTTGAGCTATCCTTGACCCTTGGATTATGATTCAATCTGATAATTAGAGGTGTGGATGAAGGAAAATGCAGAAAAATGAGAGATGTGAAGAGAGAGGCAAGTTGCAAGCAACTTGTAATAAAATAATCAAATGTGTAAGAGGAAAGAGAAACTTTTCTCCTAAGAAAACTGTAGCAGCTGCAAGACTCATCACTCTAAGCTCTATGTAGTCACTTCATGCATCATTCCACTTGATTTTCTGACCTTCCTTGAGCCATGGAACTGATATGTAGAGATCTTGGCAAGATTCATTTCAAAATTTCATAATCTCCCTCCAAAAATGAAAAATTCAAATCTGCCCTCACCCTTGATCTCCCTATAAATAGAGACATTCTCTATGATGTTAGACACACCAGAGCACTCTTAAAAACCAAGAGAAATCACAACTCTCAACTCTCCACCATTTTCTCAAAGGCTTCATTTTTCAAAAACTTCAAGTTTTCACTAAAAATCTGTCTTGAGTAAAACTCTGCTCAAACTCAGTTCCACCACTTCCAAGCCATTCAAAACCATTTACACAATCCATAAACATTGTGTAGAAGGTGTCCATACATTCAAACCACCCAAAAACATCATTTTCCTAAAAGTCAACCTTCATACCTTGATATGTTGACTTTCATGCACTTTGGAAGCCAAATCTTCACTTGAGGCATTTCCCACCATTCCAACACTCCCAACACTTCATATATATCATATCTCAACTGTCCAAACTCTCAAAAACCAGTTGGGAAGTTCACAACTCAAACTGTCTTGAAAGATAGCTTGTTGCTTCAAGAGGAAGAAAGCTCCAAATCTTTGCCAAAGAAGAAGATCTCTGGGTTTCTTAGCTTTTTAGCTTGCTCAAGACTTGTCTACAAGATGTATGTGATGCTCAACCTCTTTATTATTCATTCATTATCATGTTTACAACTTTGAAGTTGCTTGTTGTGGAAATGTAGTCATTGCTGTCCCATACTAGTTCTTTGTCAAGAACTTAGGTTTTGTAACTATGGTATTGCTTTTGTCAAAGTATTTTATCCATGTATGATGTGTTGTTGATATGTTACCAATATTGCACTTTGATATTGTGTATAACTTGTTTTTGAAGATTTTGTCTATATGGTAGTTTTAGGGATCCAAACTTGAAATGTTGGTATGCTTGCCCTAAGATTTGTCAATCTTAATTTTATTGATGATATTTGGATAACTTGCAAGTTGATACATGAGATCCCCTGCCCTAGATCATGTTTGAACCTAGTTTGGTTCTTGTTTTCACACTCATGTTATTTTGTGTCATTTTGCTTTATCATTACCATGAGTTTGCTATTAAGAGGCTTGTGCTTGCCATGTTGTGTTTTAAGTGTTCTAAAGTATTGATTTGTGTTTATATGATCTGGTTTGTCTAGTTGAGCTTGTTAAAATGATGAGAACTTAATATTTGGTTGTTGAGGACAGTTATGAGACTTTATGTGTTTTTGCTGTCAAAAATATTTGAACTAGTACACCAGTTTTCATTTTGTGCAGCCTGTGTGGTTTTTTAAGTTATGAAAACATCATCTAGCTTGTTTTGAGGTCATATGTGGCATGTGTATGTCCAAATTGCCCTTGCTTTCTCAAAAAAAAAACTTGTCACTTCCAATTGCATTTTCAAAACCTTATGATACTACCAATATACCATTTTTTGTTCCAACTGATTTTTGCTTTATCTATGTGCATAGAATCAATGTTCTACATGTTTGAAACTTGTATGTGGTGCCAAATCATCCCAACTGCCATGAACTTGTTTGCTGCCTGACTGAGTTGTTGTTTTTGTATTTCATGAGTTTCAAAATGCCATATTCTGTTTGGTGATGATTTGATCTGTTTCTTGAGCATAATCTCATCTTTTAGCATATTTATGGTATGCGTATGACATTTGTTTCATTATAAATCTCATTGCCTTGAAAATGCCCTGCTGTACCAAATTCTGTTTCAAAACAGCTTTTTCATAGCCATTAGCATGTCACATCTCATTTCTGTTTGCATATGCTTAAACTTTGAGTTAAAACTCATCCATCCTTATGATTATGATGTATGTATTTTGTTTGTTTGATCTATTCTTACTTGGTTCATCATCTCACTTTCAAATTGCTTTTTCAAACCAAAACATGCCATGACCATACTAGATTTTGTTCCAAATGCACATTGCTTGCTTTCTATGTTGACACTCCCTCATTGTTATATTTTTGATGTGTATGTGCTATCTTTTTAACATGAGACCACCTACTTTCTACTTGACCAGTTTGTAACTACACTGCTGCCAAACTGTTTTGAAACCACAGCTGCACTTCATCATGCTATTTGTTTTGATTTATTCCATGAAGCATTAGACCTCTAAATAGTGTTTTGGATTTGTATGTGTATGAATCAAACATCTTTGGGAATGCTTTGCTTTTCTGTCATGACAGCCTACTACCATGTATGCTACAATTGCCATTTGATGGCCCTTTTTTATTATGTGCATTTCATGATCAACTTGAGGTATAGACTCATTCATAATCATGTTTGTGACTTGTGTATGGTATCTGTTTGATCTCAACCTGTCCCAATCAAGTTTTGGTTTCAATTATGCAATTTTCCTGCTCAAATGAGCAGTTGGTGTGTGATTTTCATTTCTATGTTGTTTGTGGATAATTTTGAAGTGTAGACACATTTAATATCATGATTTAAGTTTGTGTGTGGAGCCTATTCAAACTGATTATGCTTATTCCATGATTTAGCCTTCAACTTGCATTCTTCTTCAAATTTCACTTGGTATGGCATGACAGTTGTTGTTTTATGTTTGGTCTTGACATTATGATTGTTATCCTTTTGTTCCTCATTGTGTTTTGGTTGAGATACCATGATCCTTCTTATTATGTTTTATTTAAAGTTGGATTTTCATCCATGATTGCCTTGTATCTAAATTCTGGAAGCAGGGCCATTTTGGCCTTAGCCTGCAACTTGGCTGCTATGTTCACCATCCTTGACCCCTTCCCTTTTCACATTTGAAGCCAGCCATATGTGTTTGATATAACTGTTTATCTGTGTCAATTTTCAACAACTTGGTTTTGGTTTGAGGTCATTTATCATTGTGGTTTTGAAAGCAAGTTCACAATTGTACCAAGTTTCATTCATAACTGATATAATGTCATACTATCTTCCCTCTGCCTGAGCATTTATGTGTGGTTGTAAGCATGTGAAAACATCATTTGACATGTTTAAAAACTATTAGGCCATGTATGAACTGGACATTCCCATCTGTTTTGACAGCTTGCTTGATTTTTCATGCTATCATTTGCAATTCATGAACCAATTCCTATTCTACTGAGTTGTGCTTGAGCCCTAAGTGATTAATCCCTCTGTTGTGATATGTATGACTTGTGTGCAATGCCTATGTGATGTATTTGAACTCAGAACAGGTGTGGTATTTCAAAGTGCAACTCATTTGATCAACTTGCATTTTCTATCGTGTTTTTCATTTGAAACATCATTTCAAAATTTTGTTGATACCATCATAATCCTCATTAAAAATCAGTCATGTTTGACTAAAATTTCATAAAAAAAGGTTGAGTTTTGACAGAGTTTGAATTCTTCACGCTTTTGGTTTGGTGACTTGCTTTTTGCCCAGAAATCCATCATATTTTAGTGTTATCTATTTATGGGGGTGGCTTTATACTTGGATGTATAGCCACCCCAGTGGTAAGCAACTTGCGCGCCTTTGTACCTTTCACTTGCCAATCCTGAGTTCGATCCTTGGTGATCAACTCTTTTGGGCATTTTCATTTTCATTTATCATTGATTTATTTTGTGATATTCCTTCCTTTTCCTTGCGTGTGCGCGTTTGGTGGCCTAGTGGATAGGTGTTGTGCTGGTAAGCATAAGGGTGTGGGTTCAATCCCTACCCATGCCATTTATTTTTTATGTGCTTGTTTCATTTATTTATTTTTATTTTCATAAAAACTTTGAAACTTCAAGATTTCATAACTTATTCATTGTTTATTATTTTTAACCCGCTCTTTTTGCAAATTTCTTATTGTAATGTCTAGTTTCATTTAATGGATTAAAATCTCATAGTTTCTTGTTTTTACAATGCCCTTTTGCCTACTTGTTAGTTGGTTCATTCTTAGGTCGTTACCTCACGTCTCGATTAAATTTCCCTTATACCATGCTTGACTTATCTTGTGAGATTTATTGGTATTTGATTTCTTTATGTTTGTTAACATGTTGAGACTTCATTTCTTGTTGGTGGTTACCATGAAATTATTGTCTTCTTCCTAAAATCTTGAGTTTAACTGTTGTGATCATTTCTTGCATATTTGATTGTCATCAATGTCCTAAATGTTGTTACATTTGATACACTTTGAATTTATAACATGATCATCTTAAAGTTGTAACTTACTTGCATGATTATTGTTTCCATCTTTGTTAAGATATTTGATTCTCGGTTGTAACCATTTGTATTATTTGATCCTTGCCTATTGTGATATGCATGCTTACTTGGTAGTAACTTTATTCATCCTGCTTATTTGTTTATTTGCTTTGTTAAGTATTTCTTCCCCAAGTGATGGAACTTTTTAGTTCTTATCCAAGTTGCCTCCTCTCTCTCCTTCCAAAGGAAAAGTCTCTCCATTGACCCTTGTGTCATGGATAGTTCATTACCCGCTCCCTTGACTTTGTGAAGTCATCTGGAACCTTAGTATAAGCCTTAGACTTTGCTTTAAGTATAGAAAACCCACCTTTACTAGGAGTGTTTCTTCAACTAGAACCCTAGGATATAGTTTGTAAACTCTATGTAAGAATCATAGTAATGATTACTTATTTCCCTCTTGAGTGTTACAACATAGATCTAGAGAGTTTTGTTAAACTCTATACAAACATTGTTATGTTTGTTCCCCTTTGAACTTTGATCATAATCAAGTGTTCTTCATCCCTAGTGAGGTGAACTGTGATTACTATGATTCTATCCTAGTTAGGATATGTAGGCAGAGGACGCGATGTCTTTACGAGCAAACTTAGAAACTATCCCTAGGTTTTAACCTTCACCCTTTACCCAATCCCAAACCTTAGCAAACATTTACCAACTTAGCATGCAAACAAATAAAAGGTTCCTGTAGAGTACTACAGATGTTTAGGATGTGAAATACCTACCCTATGCATAACCAACCCCCGATCCCCGAATCTCTTAGCGTTGTTGTTACATCGCGCAAAAGGTTCTTTCTTTCTTTAGACCTTTCCTTTGGATAAATTAAAGACCATTTATGAATTTAAGAATTAAGATTCAAGTTAATCAATAGCTTGGTATCACGATTCTCACCGCAACAGAAATGGCGACTTCATTGGGGAAAATATACTTAACTTGAGGGTTTAGCCTATTTTGTTTAATTGCATGCTATATTTGTGAATATTTGCTTAACATGTATGTTTGTCAATATATTTTTTTGATTGTTGGGTATTGGGTGCTTTGAGTGGTGAGACGGTCCTATAGCCGGACTTGAGTGCAATTATGATAGGATGGTGGTATATTCAAGAAGGCTTATAGGGAGTTGATTCCCGACCAAGCTAACTTGAGAAACCACCGCTCAGTGTAAGCCCTCTTGAAAGTTTAGTATTGTTGATCGAGTATTCGTGAAAACAATGCTACTTTCGACGAAGGAGCCCATGACACTGTGGACTTTTAGAATACATTCTACCCCACTTTGGCCTTATTAGGATGTAATGCAATGACTATAAGAAAGTATTTCCGAAATAGTTGATACGCGATACTACACTCAGACGAGATTCTCTTGAGAATATTATCGATCACCAAGTGATTTGGGAAGTTGATAATATCCGAAAGATGGGTTGATGACTCTGGGAACTCTGTAGAACCCGTTCGGCAGGTACACATCAATCTATAGTACAAATCCATGGGGATGGGTAGACCTTGGATTCACGCTCGTCCTTTAAACCTAAGCTTGTGTTTGTGTGCATATGTGTGATCTTTGCATTTTCCTGTGTTTGTGCATTTTGCATTCATAACATCATATCATCATGTTTCATGGAACTCAGACTTTTTTGTTTGTAAACATCAAAGGTCGTTATGAACAGTGAAAGAAAGAAAACTGTGAAGTAAACTTACAAGGGTTTTAACCTGGATGACATAAGAGGGTTGAGTACCTTGGTGACAGATCCATAAGGATTTCAAAGCAGGTATGGGAAGCTGTTGTTACTGCTAAAGATAAAGATGGATGGTGGACTCATTTCTACTCTTATCCAGTTTTATGATCCGCTCTACCACTGTTTCACTTTCCCTGATTATTAGCTAGTGCCCACACTAGAAGAGTATTCTCAGTTGGTTGGATTGCCCATTCTTGAAAAGTCTCCTTTCTCGATCATGGAGGAGGACCCTAAGGAGCAAGATATTGCCAAGGCTACACGTTTAGGATTGGTTGATATTAAAAAGAACCTGATTACAAAAGGAGGAGTTTTTGGGCTAAAAGCAGAGTTCTTGGTCGAGAAAGCTCAGTATTATGCGGATCATTTAAGCATGGATGCATTCGAGGCTATCCTTGCCTTGCTCATTTATGGCATCTTTCTGTTCCCTAGCTTCGAGAATTTTGTGGACCTCAATGCCATTAAAATTTTCTTGAAGAAGAATCCTGTGCCTACCTTGCTAGCAGATGCGTACCATTCTGTTCATCTGAGGAACTTTCACAATGGAGGGATGATTACTTGTTGCGCTCCTTTGTTGTACAAGTGGTTCACTTCACATTTTCCCAAAGCTAATGCTTTTTGGGATTCGAAGAAAGGATGGTGGTCACAAAAGATCATTGGTCTCACTCACTCCGATATTGATTGGTATAATCGTGACTATGATGGGACAATGATCATTGACAATTGTGGGGATTTCGGTAATGTACCTCTTCTCAGTGCCAATGGAGGAATCAGTTATAACCTGGTCCTCGCCCATCGACAATTGGGATACCCTCTAAAGGACAAGCCCAATAGTGTTCAGGTAGAGAACATTTTCTTCAAAAAAGAAAAAGATAGTCAAGAGCTAAAAGAGAAGATTCTAGAGGCTTGGAAGCATCTGCACAAGAAAGGGAAAAAGGATCTTGGAAGACTCAACTGTGTCTCTTTGGAACCTTACCTCCAATGGGTCCGAAAGAGAGCCATCGCACTAAGGATGCCTTATCCTAAGCAAGAGCCTATGGCTTTGAAGGAAGAACGCCCTTTGGTCTTCATGTCTAAAGAAGAAAAATTGAAAATCGCTTTAGTCAAAGCACAATAAACCGAAGAAGCTTGGAAGCACAAGTATCAAGTAGTCGTCGAAGAGAATGCAAAGCTCCAGAAACAACTCCAATTGAAAGACGAAGAAGTACTCTCTTGTAAGAAGAGGAAAGCACAAGAAGAACCTTCTGATCCTCAGTCTACTCCGTGGAAGTTAATTGTGGACAAGCTCATTCTTGAGAAGGCTCAAATGGAAAAAGAAATCGAGAAGCTCAACATGAGGCTGCTAGGGGAACCTTGTTAGGATTCATTTAGCTGTTATTTATGTTTAAAACTCTTGTAAGAGGAAACAATATTTTGTAATCCCATTTTGTTGATCAATGAAATAGCGACTTTTGATGTTCGTAAATGTCTGAGTTCCATGACACCATTCACGTTTGCATTTGCATTTTTTCTAACCATTCAAGGAAATTCAAACTTTTCTTTTTGCAGACGACAACATGGTGAGAAGAGACATGCTTCCTTTCCCGGATTTAAGGTTGGGCCGTCTTAGGATGTTGGCAAGACTTGTTAGAAACCACGCCGCTTTCATTGCCAAATATGGAGATCTCCTACCACTGATGATGCTCAAGTTAACGAGCCCATGCTGCAGGATTTGGTTGAGTTTAGTCTCCAACTGTTGCACCCCAAAATTTGCCCAACATTTCTTCACCTAGCTTATGTTTCATTTCATTCACATTAGCATTATCATTTGCATTTCATTAACATGTATGTAGGAGATCAAGAGGTATGATTACCAATCAAGAGCTACATAAGACTTTGAAGCTAGCTAAGAAGGGTATTCAAGGGTTCAAGGGTTGATATCCTTGTCAGAGAAGTTAAAAGATCCTCAGAGAGAGTGGTTGAAGCCAAGTGTGTAGGTCTCCTAACTTGAGAGTTGTGGGAAGCCATCAGATGATTCTGAGGTCATGAAGATGGACTTGAGGTCTTGAGAGAGCTCATGAGAAGTGTTGAAGATCACTTTGAGGCCTAGGCAGGTCATTGTGCAAGATTAAGAAGGCTCAACCATGAGTGGTGCAGCTAGGGTTTGATTGGGTCAACCCTAAGTCAACTGAGGATTTGAAGAAGGTTGAGACTTAATTCAAGAGCCATGTGATCATGGATTGATACATTGAGATGTTCTAAGAATGATTTCAAGGTTAAATCATCATGATTGAAGAGTTTGAGAAGTTTCAAGCTAGGGTTTCTAAGACTTGACAGTGTAAAATCCCCTAGTTTGACCCCTACCTTCAAGGCAATTTAACTCAAGATATGATTGTCATCTCATCTTGACCCCAACATGATTGTTGTAGAGCATGAGATTAGATTTAATTTGAGTACTAGAAGTCCTAGATAGGGTTTATAGAACTCAAGTTATGGGCCAGACAAGTTACAAGTCATCTGAGGTATGTGAATTTGGAGCTTGAAAGTTACCCAACTTGCATGAAACATTTTCCCAAGAAGGATGATTCCTATGAACTTTTGGTTAACATGAATGTTGTTCCTTATTATCTTAGCTTTCTAGAAAGTACTAGAGGTCCTTGATAGGATTTGTAGAACTCAAGTTATGGCTTTGACAAGTCAAGGGTATTTTGGGAAGTTATGATTATAGGTCATTTTTGGTTATAGGTCATTTTCACGAACTTAGACATCTCAAATGAAATTTTGTTCAACTTGAAAGTTGTTAAAAATGGGATTTTAACCTTGAACATGTATCAAGGAGGCATTGAAATGGCTCAAGGAGAGACTTGGTTCAAGAAGTGGTGAAAAAGGAAGGATTAAAATGGATTAAATGACCAAAAATTCAAATAAATCATTTTGTGTGCAAATGGAGCAAAGTAATATCATTTTTTGAATGGAAAAGGCATTTTGGAAACTTTGGCAATATTAGAATTTTGACTTGAGTCCAATATCATGCCCTTTTTCTTTGTTTCTTCATGATGAAGCAACATGACATACACAAGCCATTGGATGAAAACAAGGAGGGAAACATCACCATTCATGTTCAATATCTCATGAGAAGTTGAATGCAAGCTTGCTAAGGCCAAAACAGAGAGGGAATCATGACTGGTGTAAGTGAGATTTTGGAGAGAATTTGAAAATCCAATTTCTCATTCTGAAGCTTTGAGAAAGTTCTAGATGATTCTAATGAGTTCTATATAAGTTGGTAAGTGTGTTCAGCCATTTTTTTGGAAGGGTTTGAAGCTGGTAGCAGAGAGAGCCATTGAAAATTCAGAGCTGCAAGTTGAAATCGAATTCTGAGTTTCAGGCCAAATCAAGGGAAATTGAAGATTGCATCAGCTTTAGAAGGCGTTTTGGAGTGTATCTGCATCATCTTGGAGGCTGAAGTGATCAAGAACCCCTTCTGTTACGCCTCTGAACACAGGTTGGTACATTTCGTTTTTGTGCATAATCTAGGAGGAAATAGATAGAAATATATAGGTGGTTAGGATCTGGATGATGTATAGATGGATTTGAGATGATCAATTGCATGAATAGAGACAAGTTAGGATGATGAACAATTTCTATTAAGGCTGAATTCTAGGGATTCTTGGATAGATAATCAAGATTGTATAGTGGAAATTGATCACCATGAGATAAGGATTATCTCTGCGCACTTAATTTGGAGAGGTGAGATTCAAGATTTTGACAAGTTTTGGAATGGATATCGTGTTTAAAAATCTATAGGGAATTAGATGATTCTAAGGTTGGATTCATGATCAGCATGAAAAATGGAGTGAGATGATGTATCATTTTGTAATTTTTGATGACCTGTATATTGGACCTCACCGGAGAAGACGGTGGCGCCACTACTCAGGCCACCGTCTGTAATTTCCCTCCATCTGAATGTTTGAACGAGGAAGATGCACTACAGGCGTTGGATCATCATGAAGACTTGACCAAGTAACCCAAACAGACGACCTCGATTGAGTTTGAAAGGGCTGACTATTGACTGAAGCCAATACGCACCGTTTCAGTTATCTGAAGTAAATGGGCCTAGCGCTTGGATTGATATCCACACCCCCCATCTGGCCCAACCCAGGATTTGAACTGACTTTAATTGCTATTTGCTACGCAACT
Organism: Lathyrus sativus; assembly: GCA_963859935.3. NCBI lineage: Eukaryota > Viridiplantae > Streptophyta > Magnoliopsida > Fabales > Fabaceae > Lathyrus > Lathyrus sativus. The sequence goes on from OZ012738.1 coordinate 263,814,762, forward strand.
TTTATTAATTCTTTTGTTTTTCTTTTAATTTCTTCATTTCATGCTAGTTTGAAAATAATTCATGAAAAATAGAAAAATAGGTCAATTAATTCCAGATTTTTCCCCCTGATTCATGATTGGATCTAGAATTTTATTGAATAAAAATATTAGGAAGATCATGCATTTTCAATTTTTGTGCATTTCTTACATTTTATTTGATAATAAAATTGTCATGGTTGATACCTCTGTTTGATGATTTTAGTGTGAGCATTTGGTGATGAGTTTTGGCTTGATTTTTTGTGTGTGATTAGCTTAGATATGTATGCTCCCATAGTATTTTTCTCACATTTTTGTGATGAAATTAGGTGTTGTTTTTAGGTTGAAACTTTAGGTGCTTCCTTTTAGGGTTTAAGTTTAGTACCTTATAGTGTAGAATTTATTTCTTGGTCTTATTTGAGAATTTGATTTCTGGAATTAACATGGTAGAGTCATGATTGACATAGGTTCCTATAGTTATTTTTGTAGGATTTTATAATTGATTTTAGTATTTTAGGTAGAATTAACTTTAATACTAGGTTTTAGGTGATCCTAACTTGCTAACTCAACTAGAATGATCCCATTAGTTCCCTTAGACTAGGGTTTTGCTTCTCTTGCTCTTGGATGATGATGAAGACTTGTGTGGGATGCTGTGGAATGCATGGTGTAGCTTGGACTTGAAGATTGCTCTCCCTTTGGTGTAGTTTTTTTAGGGTTAAGGATTAGGGTTTTTAGGGAGATCTCTTAGAATAGACTTTCTTTCTTCATGAAACATGGAAGGTGTTGATCACTTCCATTCCTCCCTATGATGAAAGGTCCCCTTGTGAAGGCCTCATCCCTCCTTTGGTAGGATGTGTGGCTCTTCACAAGTTGGTAGAACCTTTGAGGGTCCCTTTCTTTGATGGTGGAGTGCTTAGAGGTGACCTTTGGTCTTCACTTTGCTTCTCCCTGTCCCACCTTGCTCTTGTTAGATGAATCTTTCTCCCTTGCTAGAGGATGGAGTTCCTTGCTAGAGGATTGAAGATGTTAGGGGTTGCACTTCCCTTTTGTTTGAAGACTGCCATTGGAGCTGAAGCTTGAAGATCAAGAAGGACAAGTTGACACTTGTGAAGAAGATCAAATTGAGGATGAATTGAGAGCTGAAGCTTGAAGAAGATGAAGAACAAGTTGATACTTGTGCTTGATCCCTTGAAAGCTTGAAGAAGCAAGTTGACACTTGCTATTGGAGATGAAAGCCTTGAGGAACAGTTACAGACTGAGGACTGAACTGCTGTCACAGGGTTGCTTTGCTGTGAAGTTGTGGAAGTTGTTGATCCGCTTTCTTTCCTGTCTGTTTGCTTTCTGTGCAATTGTATTGATGTGACTTGTGTGATTTGCTTGATGCATTAGAATAAGTTCATGTTTAGATTGTGTTAATCTAGGAGCATGATTGCACTAGAGGTTGAGTTGCTCCCTCTGCTTGTACTTTTACTGTATGGCTTTGCTTGCGGGTATTCGGTAGAGCTCTGCTCCCTTGCCTATGTGGTTTGTGATTTGCTTGATGGCATTTTATTTTTTCTGTATGATTGCAGTTATTCATATCTGGCTTGAGGTCGAGATGAGCTTGTGGAGGCTGATGCCCCACACACCTTTCCTCCCTCACTTGCATTGCATGCATTTTACAGTCGTTTACTGTTTAAGCTGATGCTTTATCTGTTTCTATTTATCATTGACATGATCCCCTAGGAATCTCACTTCCTTTGATAAGGAAGTGATGATTAGAACTTTAGGTTGAAACCTATGCATGATAACTTCTAGGAGTTCCCTATTTCAAATTTCAACTATAGGATGAATCCTTGGCATGACAACATTAGGACTTGATAGTCTCCCCGTAGTTGTCTCCCTTCTCTTCTCATCTCAAACAACAGTAAAAAACGTGATAAAGGCAAGTTAGTATAAGCGCGTTACGAGCCTTAAGCTACTTGGGTAATGATAATTGAGCGGCCTCCTCTCAATCGTCTAGAATGTTTAGTATACGTCCTTTGGACGATATGCGACGCATTCGTTCCCAGGTCATAGTCTCTAGTGATGTACGAACTACAGACAAACATAAAAAACAGTTCTTCCGTAAAAGACAGAAAACAAACTTCAAACCTTTTTGCCCCGTGGGCCCATAATTCAAAGGAAGCTTTTCTGAAGAAAAGAGTGTCGTTAACTCCCAGTTCTACCGCAAACGGTAACGCCTAAGTCTCCAAGGGTCGAGCTGCGTACGCCAAACTACTGGAACTGTTTGTTAACCCTACTCGAAAAACAGATGAATCTGAATCCCCGTAATCCGTATTATCCCGAACTACGTAAGCTCTAATCTCTCATATTTGTTGGGAGTACGTAGGCACAATACTAACGTATTGGCGAGCCACCTTCCCCATCACCCGTAGTTAGTCGAACTACGTTGACTCTGATTTCTCATTCTCTGATAAGAATACGCAGGCATAAAGTGCGACGCTTTGCCGAGTCATTTTATTTTCTTTTTAAGCCAGCCTTGATAGGTAGATAGATAAAACCAACCCGTCAGATAAACACAACAAGCGTGGATCCCATCGAGTACGATGGACGTGAGGGGTGCTAATACCTTCCCCTTGCGTAACCGACTCCCGAACCCAGACAATGGTTGCGATGACCTTGTCTTATACCTTTTCGTCTGGTTTTTCCGATCGTTTCCTTTCTCGTTCTGAGGGATAAATAACGAAAGGTGGCGAATCTTCTGTTTTGCCGGCACCTTATTTTCGCGGTAGCGACACTAACCTACCACTGTTTCGTCTTTCCAGACTTTCAGCTACTCCCGACCATAGAGGAGTACACTGACTATTTGAAGATTCCATGGACTTTCACACTTCCTTATGGAAAACCGAAGAGAAGGGATTTGGCCAAATCCCTACATCTCAAACAAGAGGATTTACCACCAATGAGAGCAAAACGAGGATGGTACAGAATGGAAGCAGGACCTCTAATGGAGATGGCCGAATATCATTATGAAAATAGAAATCTGGGCATCTTTGAAGAAATTTTGGCATTTCTAATATATGGGCTGTATCTCTTCCCAAGCCGTTACGACTTCATCAGTGAGGAGGCAATCCGTCTCTTCATCATCAAAAACCCAGTAAACGAGATACTGGCAGATACTTATGTGGTCATCCACCGCTTCATCTTATACGATCTCGACCAATTTTCATGCTGCCTCGCACTGCTTGACCGGTGGTTTACTTCTCATCTACCCAGGACCCACATCCTTTGGAGGCTTCCCAGCAAAAGCGCATGGATTTCTAAGCTCATCACTCTCAGGCATTATGACATCACATGGTATGACATCAGCCTTGGTAATCTAGTCATGATTCCCAGTTATGGAGAGTTCCCCAATGTGCCTCTCATTGGAACGAAGGGGGTTATCACCTACAATCCTGTTCTTGCCCAGCGTCAGTATGGGTATTCAACCGGGCCGGAGCCCGAGCCGGAACTGCTGAGACCTTGCTTCTGTGAAACTGGTCGCAACCCTGAACTGGAAGCCCGTGCTCAATACGCTCAGAGAGATCCTCACCTCTTGGGTGTAACTCCAATGAAGAACATAAGTTGTTTAACTACCAGAGGGTACTTGCTTTGGTCGAAAGAAATAGCTTTGACCATGTTCTATACTCATGATTATGAGATAACTATGGAACCAGAGGTCTCCACGACTAGGGAAGAACTGAAATACGCTTTGATCAAAGCACAACGAGAGAACGAAGACCTGTGGGAAATCATCCGCCAGGACCAAGCTCATGTTGAAGACCAAGAAGGAGAAGGATCATCTTGTTAGAATGATCATTGTTTCACCATTTCCTGTTTTCCCTAAAAAGGATTGTAATCCTATGTTGCATTTAGTTTCACTTCTTGTAAGAAAGGTCTTGCTTTTTAGCAAGAGCCATCTATTGTAATAGACTTCAATTATCAATGAAAAACGCTTTTCAAGCATGTCGTTACATGTTGTTCCAACTTTTTTGTTTGTAAACAAAAATTTGTTTTTCCTTGAATGGTTTGTGCATTTGCATTTACATTTGCATTCGCATTTCATCCTGCATTAGTCTAGCATCCGAGTTCCGCAGCTCATCCTTTGTTCTTGTTCATAAAGAGAGAAGGAGTCACGCTGAATACTCACAAATACAACACTTGATCCAGAGCTCAGAAGAAGATGGCAGATAACGAACAGAGGTTTGACCAAATGGACAACGACATTGAAGGAATCAAGGGTGGCGTCAGCCAGATTATGGAAGTTCTCAATATAATCAAGGCAAAGATGGACACACAGTCTGCAGTAATCTCCGAAGTCACCACGGCAACGGGTAATGTCACAGTAGCTCCAGTTACCACTGCAGAATTTCCCTATGGCATGTCTCGGGATTTCGTGCCACCATTCAGCAATGTACAATCTTCAAGTCTTAATCCATTGTTTGATTCAACTATCAGGAATCCCATTTTCACTCAGGCAGGTGGACCCACTACGGCGCAACCTATTTTCAACAATCAACAGCCTATCTTTGACATACATGACGGTTCTGAAGCCGAGGATGAGAAGCACGAAAAATTAAGGGTAGAGATGGACATTATGGCTAAAAGAATGAGAGCCATCGAAGGAAGCAATGTTTTTGGATCTGACGCCAAAGACCTGTGTCTGGTGTCCGGTTTGGTATTTCCCCAGAAATTTAAGATGCCAGTGTTTGACAAATATGAGGGGACTACTTATCCCAAGGTACACCTGATCATGTACTGCAGGCGGATGGCTCCGCATATTGAAAACGACAAGCTGTTGGTGCACTGTTTTCAAGACAGTCTTAAAGGAGCATCAACTAAATGGTACCTTAGCTTGGATCAAGCAAATATCCATGGTTTCCAAGATCTTTCAGATGCCTTCATTCAACAATATAAATACAACATGGACTTGGCTCCCGACCGCTGTCAGCTTCTCAGCATGACACAAAAGAGCACTGAAACCTTTAAGGAATACACGCAAAGATGGCGCGAAACTGCAGCTCAAGTGGAGCCACCCCTTACTGAAAAGGAATTGGCAGACTGGTTCATAGATACGGTCAGACCAGAATTTTATGAGCGACTAATCAGCAGTGTCACGACCAACTTCTCTGATATCGTGGCAGTGGGGGTCAAAGTTGAAGCCGGTTTAAAGAGTGGGAAAGTGGCTACTCCAAGTACTAATTCAAGCACCAGTGCAGCAAAGAAGCCGACCAACAGTTTTCATAAAAAGAAAGAGGGGGATGTAAGTGCAGTAACATACGAAAAGAAGGCGCAAAGTTCCAGAAACCATCGCCAGCAGTACCACCCATCATCATATATAGCAGCTGTGACTCTAGTTTTTCAACAGTCATCGCAGCAGGGTCCCCAGCCTGGGGCATCCAGTAATCAGCAACAATATCATTCTGGAAATCAACAACAATATCATGCCGGCAATCAACAACAGTATCATCAGCCGCAGGGTCAGCAACCTCAAAACAGGGCTCCAAGGACAAATTATCAGGCAAATCGACCAAAAATACAGCCTATTCCAATGAGCTACACCGATCAGTTCCTCATGTTGATGGAAAGAGGTTTGGTCACGACAAGGAAATTGGGTGCTCCACCTAATCCACTTCCATTCTACTACAACACCAATACTCGCTGTTTATTTCATGAGAACGCTCCAGGCCATGATCTTGAAGGTTGCTTCGCACTTCAGCACCTCGTCCGTGAATTAATTGAAAAAAGAATTTTGTCCTTTGAAGACAATCACCCGAACGTAAAGAACAACCCTCTACCAAATCATGGTGGAGTAAATGCTATTACTGAAGAAGGGGAAGGATCTGAAGATAAGACAGTTACTACTATTGATGAGATTAAGGTACCATTGGCGGACCTACATAAACGTCTTGCTCAAGCATGGGCGCTTAAGACATCTCATGAAGACTGCGAACAATGCATGCTGAACCCAGAAGGTTGTGACATTGTGAAAAAAGACATTCGAGCAATGATCGAACAAGGGATGATAGAGATTGCTCGCAGGAAGAAAGGGGAAGATGTGGCAGTCATTGAACCCGTGTTTAACATGCCTGAAGAGTCCAACAAAAGAGTTGTGTTCAGAAATAATAACAACAGCAACAACTACAAAAACGTCTGGCCGGTATTCTGCGACGATGCACCCCCGAAATTTGGGAGAGGACAAGCCAGATTCGAACCAAGGGGAGGATCCAGACCTCACCCGAGAGCTGTGACACCAAAGCAGGACCATTCATGGTGCGAGGGAATTTTCAAAGAAAGGAAGCCAACAAATGTAGCTAACATTGCCGGTGGGAGCAAGATGACCCGGAGTGGTCGCATATACCAACCGCGGACAAATAATGTGGCTCCTCCGCCAACAATTTCTGTTCCAAAAGCTGTTGTTCCTCTAAAACCCATCCCAGAGGTAGTCGTCACTAAGGAGCCTTTGGTCAAAGGAAAAGAAAGCCACAAAAGTGATGAAGAAGAGTTCCTGAGAATCATCAGAAGAAGTGACTACCGGGTGGTAGACCAATTGAATCAAACGCCATCTAAGATATCAGTCATGGCATTACTCTTAAGCTCTCCGGCGCATCGCCAGGCTTTGCCTAAAATCTTAACACAAGCCCATGTTACCAAAGATATTATAGTGGGGCAATTCGACTCCATTGTAGCAAACATCACGGCCTGCAACATGCTAAGCTTTGATGACAATGATATGACAGCTGAGAAATGCAAGCACAATCGTGCTCTACATATGTCAATCAAATGCGAAGAAGATACATTGTCCAGAGTTCTTATTGACACAGGGTCCGCGCTCAATGTAATGCCGAAAAGAACACTAGCCAAGCTGGCTTACCAAGGTGCTACCATGAGGCCAATATCTCTCATAGTGAAGGCATTTGATGGGTCTAGAAGAGCTATGATAAGGGAGGTTGATCTTCCTATCATGATCGGACCACAAATCTTTGAAGTCACCTTTCAGGTGATGGATATCAATCCGGTCTACAGTTGTTTACTGAGAAGACCATGGATCCACGCAGCTGGCGCTGTTACTTCTACTCTCCACCAGAAGATGAAGTTTGTTGTGGATTACCAGTTGGTCATTGTTCATGGAGAAGAGGATTTAATGGTGAGCAACTTGTCCTCATTTCGATATATTGAAGCTGACGAAGATTCTCTTGAGACAGCCTTTCAAGCGCTAGAAATAGCCCACGCTATTCTAGTCGATGAATCTGACATAACTCGCGGTCCATCCTTCACCTCTGTTCACAGCATCAAGGCGACGCTAAAAGCTGGAGTCCCGTTGGGATGGGGGGAGATCATTGAAGTCAACGCTCGGGCCAAGAACGATCGATAAGGGTTGGGTTACAAAACAACTCTAGGAGACGAGCCAGAGGAAAGCACCATGAAGAAGAAGTCTTTAAAAGAAATATTTACCAGTGGCGGAATACAAATCAATGCCATCATTGTTGAGGATGAGGATTGCAATCTAGATCATCTGATAACTCGGGGAGGAGTAGCTTTACACAACTGGGAGGCTGTGGAAATTCCCGTCTTTTTACCTTTAAAGTAATTCATTTTGCTTGTTAGCTTTGTGTTTTCTTTAAAATTCCTGGTCTTGCCCAAGGCCTGTGAATTATTTTGTATTGGGCCACTTTGCAATTTGAAAATCTATGAATGAAAAAGTGTTTTTGTTAAAACTCTTGTTTATTTTTTTGCGCATCATTTTCACTCTTTTTGTTAAAAGGAAAAATGGAAATCTTTTTGAAAAAAGTAAAAACAACCCTTCATCTGCATGTCTGCGTGTCTAATTGTTCCCAAAAATAAAACATGCAGAATACCTCCATCCACCACAGAATCCTATGATCCTTCGGTTCCTTCTACTAGTGGTTCATCTGTCTTTCAAGCTGAAGAAGAAAATGATGAAGATTTAGAAGTCCCAGAAGAATTGAAGAGGATGGCTGAATATGAAGATGTGTATCTTCAGCCCTACAAAGAACAGACTGAGGTCATCAATTTGGGATCAGAAGAAGAAAAAAGAGAAGTCAAGATTGGGGCATCATTGGAGCCCGAGATCAAAAGCAGGCTGATAGCACTCCTCAGAGATTATGTCGACATATTCGCTTGGTCTTATCAAGACATGCCAGGGTTGGATACTGACATTGTTATGCGCATGCTCCCCCTGAAGCCAGAGTGTCCTCCGGTCAAACAAAAACTTCGCAGATCAAGACCCGACATGGCTCTTAAAATCCGAGACGAAGTCAAGAAACAAATTGATGCAGGCTTTTTAGCGGTATCCAAATATCCAGAATGGGTGGCAAACATCGTACCAGTACCAAAGAAGGATGGCAAGGTCAGAATGTGCGTCGATTACAGGGATTTAAACAAAGCAAGTCCGAAGGATGATTTCCCTCTACCACATGTTGACACTTTGGTGGATAATACAGCCAGCTTCGCAGTGTTCTCATTCATGGACGGGTTTTCTGGTTATAATCAGATAAAAATGGATCCAGCCAACATGGAGAAGACAACCTTCATCACACCCTGGGGCACCTATTGTTATAAGGTCATGCCTCTCGGTTTGAAGAATGCAGGGGCAATGTATCAGAGAGCCATGGTCACACTATTCCATGATATGATGCACAAAGAAATCGAAGTATACGTGGATGATATGATCGCAAAGTCTCAAAGCGAAGAAGACCATTTGTATCATCTGTTGAAGCTATTTGAGAGACTCCGAAAGTATCAATTGAGGTTAAATCCAGCAAAGTGCACCTTCGGGGTTCGCTCGGGCAAATTACTAGGCTTCATCGTTAGTCAACGAGGAATTGAAGTAGACCTCGACAAAGTTAAAGCAATCCAAGAGATTCCTGCTCCTAAAACAGAGAAACAAGTCAGAGGTTTCCTTGGACGTTTGAATTACATCTCCAGATTCATCTCCAATCTAACTCCTACTTGCACGCCGATCTTCAAGTTGTTACGAAAAGATCAGACGGTGGTGTGGAACGAAAACTGCCAGGCCGCATTTGAGAAAATCAAGCAGTATTTACAAGAACCTCCGGTGTTGATTCCTCCTGTACCCGGAAGACCTTTGCTCATGTATATGACAGTACTAGAAGACTCAATGGGCTGTGTTTTGGGCCAGACTGGTGAGTCAGGAAAGAAGGAACACGCAATCTACTATCTGAGCAAGAAGTTCACCGATTGCGAGAGTCGTTACTCTCCCCTAGAGAAAGCCTGTTGTGCCTTAGCATGGGCCGCCAAACGTCTGAGACAATACATGATCTGTCACACCACAATGCTGATTTCTAAGATGGACCCCATCAAGTACATCTTTGAAAAGCCAGCTCAAACCGGAAGATTGGCCAGATGGCATATGCTCTTATCAGAGTATGATATTCAGTATGTTGCTCAAAAGTCTATCAAGGGAAGTGTCTTGTCAGAACACCTCGCAGAGCATCCCATGGAAGATTATCAACCACTCAAGTTTGATTTTCCTGATGAAGATGTGATGTATATTCAGCGCACAAAACCAGAGCCTGGTCCGGAAGAAGGTCCCGAGCCTGGATCCCACTGGGAAATGATGCTCGATGGAGCGTCAAACAAGAATGGAAATGGTGTTGGAGCTGTTCTGAAGAATCCAACCGGAGGGTATACTGCTGTTACAACCCGACTTTGTTTCTCGTGTACGAACAACATAGCCGAGTATGAAGCTTGCATCTTAGGGTTGGAAGCTGCTATTGACCTTCGCATCAAAATCTTAGAAGTGATCAGTGATTCTGCTTTGGTGATCTACCAGCTCAAAGGAGAATGGGAAACCAGAGATGAAAATTTTATCCCTTACAAAACTCATATCTTGGAGATGGCTGAATATTTTGATGAAATTAACTTCAAGCATGTAAAAAGAGCGGAAAATCACATCGCTGATGCATTAGCCATGATGGCATCAATGTGGAAGGTCCAGTTCGTCAACGAGGCGCCTCTGATTCGCATCAAAAGAAGGACAACACCTGCATATGTTATGACAATAGACGAAGAAACTGATGAGAAACCGTGGTTCCACGACATCAAGAACTTCCTTCAAAATCAAGAATATCCAGCTGACGCATCTAGAATTGACAAAATAGCCATACGAAGATTATCGGCTAAATTCTTCATCAGCAATGGTACCTTGTACAAAAGAAACCACGACATGGTTCTACTTCGATGTGTCGACGAAAGAGAGGTGAATCTCATAATGACCGAAGTACACGAAGGGACATTCGACACCCATGCAAACGGCCACGCCATGACTAAGAAAATCTTAAGGGCAGGTTACTTTTGGTTAACTTTGGAGACAGACTGCATACTCTTCGCTCGAAAGTGTCATAAATGTCAAGTCTATACCGACAAAGTGCATGTCCCTCCGCATCCTCTCAATGTGATGACGTCACCATGGCCCTTTGCAATGTGGGGCATAGACATGATTGGAGCAATAGAGCCAAAAGCTTCCAACGACCATCGCTTCATCCTTGTCGCAATTGATTACTTCACCAAATGGGTGGAAGCAGCGTCGTATGCGAACGTGACAAAGCAAGTGGTTGCTCGCTTCATCGAAAAGGAAATCATCTGTCGATATGGTATTCCTAACCAGGTCATTACTGATAATGGATCGAATCTTAACAACAAATCGATGAAGGAACTCTGTGACGATTTCAAGATCAAACATCACAATTCGTCTCCTTACAGACCCAAGATGAATGGCGCAGTTGAAGCTGCAAACAAAAATATCAAGAAGATAGTACAGAAGATGGTCATAACCTACAAAGATTGGCACGAGATGTTACCATTTGCTCTACATGGATACCGAACATTAGTGCGAACTTCAACAGGGGCAACTCCCTTTTCCTTAGTATATGGGATGGACGTTGTGCTGCCCATTGAAGTCAAAATACCTTCTCTTAAGATCTTGAGGGAGGCCGAGCTTGAGGAAGACGAATGGATAAAAGAAAGGTTCGACTCGTTGAACCTCATTGATGAGAAAAGAATGAAGACCATGTGTCATAGTTAGATCTATCAACAAAGAATGATAAGAGCGTTCAACAAGAAGGTTCGTCCCAAAGAGTATAGGGAAGGAGAGCTTGTGCTTAGAAAAATCCTACCAACTCAAAAGGATATGCGCGGAAAATGGATGCCCAACTACGATGGCCCCTTCGTTGTAAAAACCGTCTTCTCCGGAGGATCTTTAATTCTTGAGACCATGGATGGCGAACAACTCAAGTATCCCATCAACTCAGATGCAGTGAGAAAGTACTATGCCTAAAAGCCAAAAACCTAGAAAGGAGATTCCAGTGCTTCAGCAAGACAGAGGTCCAAGAATCGAGAGCTAACGACGCCGGGGCAAAGTCTTGTGCAAGGTATCAGAAGAAAGATCAACGTCTGTCATTCTCGTCAGAAGCAGCGAAGCAAGTGATCTGACAGTTAAAAGGACCGGATTATTATGGGATTCTGTAACCTTTTCTGTTTGCCATTTTTTCAAAATGTATAAAGTTCCCGAGGCTTTGCCCTTTGTAAAGTTCTTGTCTATCAATGAAATCAGATTTTGGCCAATCATTGTTATGATCTTCTGTTTTTGTTATGCAATTTCACTTATTCGTTAATAAGGATTTCTTCGAAAGCAAAGTGTTTTGAAAAAACTTAAATTTTTGTTTTAAAAAGAAAACACAATTTGACAAAATGATTGAAGAACTCTAGAGGTAATCTGATAACACTACGCAGTTCTCAAAGTTGTGAAAGTTTGCTGTCACCCTTGACCAAACTGGATGCGTCCGACAGCAATTACGGCTCTTAGGCCAAGACTTCTCCTTTGCAGGACCACGAAGATTCTATCTGGAAGGATTGTTATCTACGCAAAAAAAAGGTCGCCTAGTTTAAAGCAATTGGGACTCAGCGTGACGAGTTCTCTCTATGTTTTCCTTGTTTTGCTTTCCTTTATCCCCGCGGGTCGGTCTGCATTTTACATACATCACCATACCAGCATACGCATTTGTTTGCATTTGGTTTTGGTCTTTGTTTGTCTGGCTGTTGCCTTTGAGATCCTTTGGTCGTTACCGTTATCTTTGATTTGTTGCTGCAATTTTGCTTCGAAGTTGACATCCTGGGATTGCTATCTTCTCTGGGAAGCTGGTGGTGACTAGCTATATCCGATTTACACAAATGGGCGGTTGTTACCAATATTCATCTTTGATTTGGTCATCACCAATAATCTTTGAAAGACTAGTAGTCACTAGCATTTGTTCAGAACCAATTATGTTCGGTGTCTTGATTTGGTCGTCACCAACAATTTTTGTCACTGATCCTGTTATAAAGCCAACCAATCGTTATTAGAATCCTTTTGATTCGGTTATTACCAATCTTTGCTAAAATCTAGTGGTCACTAGTATTTGCCTCTTAAAACCAATGGTCATTGGTGCTTGAGTTGGTCGTCACCAAAATTCCTTAAAAGTCCAATAATTATTGGCATCACTTGGAACCAGTTGTTATTGGTACCTTTTGATTTGGTTATTACCGATATTTCTGAGTCTAGTAGTTCCTAGTAGCGCCTCCAAATCCAATGGTTATTGGTACCTTTTGATTCGGTTATTATCGATCTTCTTGAATCTAGTGGTTACTAGTATTACCTTCAGATCCAATTGTTATTGGTGCCTTTTGATTCGGTTATTACCAATCTTTCTAAGTCTAGTGGTCACTAGCATTGTTTGGAAAGTCTAGTGTTTACTAGCATTATCCAAAACCATTTGTTATTGGTGTACTCTTGGTTTGGTTGTCACCAGTTGGCCTAAGTCCAATAGTTATTGGCATCGCTTAAATCAGATTGTTATCATCACTTTGGTCTGGTCGTTACCCAAACTCTTTGAAAATCCAATAGTTATTGGTCTCCTTGGACTCGGTCGTTACCAATTTCTCCAGTTAAATCTAGGGGTTACTAGCATTATCCGAAATCAATTGTTATTGGTATATCCTGATTTGGTCATCACCAGTCCCCGCTAGGTCCAGTAGTTACTGGCATTTCTTGAAAACTAATCATTATTAGTCGGCTGTTACCAGTTCCCCTAGTCGAAGTCCTGGTGTTTTATCAATATTGCTTGGATTTCTCAATTGTAATTGGAACTTCGATTTGGTCATCACCATATCCCCAGGAAGTCTAGTGGTATTTAGCACTTTTTGGGAACCGAACCTTGATTTGGTCGTCACCATCCTCCCCAGTAAGTCTAGGAGAACTAGTAGATACTAGCCTCCCCGGCACGTCCGGTCTTGTTTCTAACCTTTTCCTGAAGATCCCGTTTGAACTCTTCGTTAATAGGAAATTTCTCATCTGGTTATCCCCAGTGAGGTTCGTGTCTCCGTTCTGTCTTTCCCCCCGGTGAAGTTGTGCTTCCCCAATGGATTTGTCCCCAGCGAAGTCCTCCTCAGTGGGTTCCTTCCCCAGTGTGGTTTGCGCTTCTTTTCTTTCGTTTCCCCAGTGAAGAATTGCCCTCTTCCCTGGTGAGCTTCCTCATCTGGTTATCCCCAGTGAGGTTTGTGTCTTCTTTCCCCAGCAAAGATGTGTCTTCCCTATTAGAATTTGTGTTCCTTGTGTGAAATATTTCCTTGAACAACATCTTTAGTCATGTTTGAACTATTTTGCTTACTTCGCTTGGAATCTTTCCCCAGTGTGTTGGGTCCCTCGGGAGTGTTTACTCATTGTATTGCCGTTCTTTTATCTTAGCTCGTGTGTATACGTATGTCTTGCATTCAAGCATAATAAAGCATCATTTAGATTCATGGCATATTCGCATTTGTCCTTTTGCATACCATCGGATCTAAGGGACAAAATTTCTGGTTTGCTATATTTAAATACCTTTCACTGTGATTCTATGAGGATTGCCATCTCTCATTACCATCTAGTGAAGATATTTAAATAGGGGCATCTGTTGCACCCCAAATTTTGACCCCTTAGATCCTCATCATCATTGTAGGATCATATTCAGTGGATTAACTAACCTTAACCCATTTCAAGTTTATCTTTGTCAAGATGCAGATGAATCAGGGTTCTGTACCGTCTAAATCGAGGCTTCAGTGGTTTAATCAATCAATGTGTGGGATTGATTCAACTTCAAACAAGATCAAGAATACTACATTGGGTCAAGTATGAATTCAATTTGAGGTGGTCACCCGGGAATTGAGAACAGTGCAGTTCAAGATACCCGATTAGGGTTTTCGATTAGGAAAAGTCAACTGTAGTTTGACTTTTGATTTGAAAAGTGTTTCAATGGTAGGATCATGGTCCATTGAGTTCCTATGGCTTAGTAAAGTCTGTCCAAAGAGTTTCAAGTCCTTAGAATACCCGGATCATCAAAAGTCGACTCGGTAGTCACCGATTGTTCGAACGGTTGTCCGAAACGTCAACTCTTCAACAATAAGGAATTTAACTTCAAGATGTGAATAAAAAATGTTCCTTATGTCATATTAAACCTTCCCATAAAATTTCATGACCATTGGATCAAGGGATAAGAAGTAATTGCAAAATTCGGGAATTAGGGTTTCAAAAGGGGCAAGACCATAACTCCTCAACCACACATCCAAATGAAGTGGTTCAAAGCTCATTGGAAAGCTCTTGACAAGTCCTACAAAATCCTCAAAGTGGTCCATGATCAAAAAATGCATAGATTTGGAGATATTGCAAAATTCATTTCAAGAAGGGAAATAACTTAGAAAAATTCTAAGTTATTTAGCCTTTTAAGTGATTTTTTCAGCAACTTGGAAGGGTTTTTCAACCTAGTTCCATCTAGAATTTGGAAATCTCAAAAACATATAAGTTATAGAGCTAATTAAGGGCTTTCTAAATTGTGGTAGAACTCCTCAATAGCATGTGTGAGCAGAAAGTTATGGGTCATGAAAGTTAGGGCTGCCATACTTGAGATTACCAATCCAACACTTTTCAAAATTCAGATTTCCACAACTTGAGCTATCCTTGGCCCTTGTATTATGATTCAATCTGATAATTAGAGGTGTGGATGAAGGAAAATGCAGAAAAATGAGAGATGTGAAGAGAGAGGCAAGTTGCAAGCAACTTGTAATAAAATAATCAAATGTGTAAGAGGAAAGAGAAACTTTTCTCCTAAGAAAATTGTAGCAGCTGCAAGACTCATCACTCTAAGCTCTATGCAGTCACTTCATGCATCATTCCACTTGATTTTCTGACCTTCCTTGAGTCATGGAACTGATATGTAGAGATCTTGGCAAGATTCATTTCAAAACTTCATAATCTCCCTCCAAAAATGAAAAATCTAAATATGCCCTCACCCTTGCTCTCCCTATAAATAGAGGCATTCTCTATGATGTTAGACACACCATAGAACTCTTAAAAACCAAGAGAAATCACAGCTCTCAACTCTCCACCATTTTCTCAAAAGCTTCATTTTTCAAAAACTTCAAGTTTTCACTAAAAATCTGTCTTGAGTAAAACTCTGCTCAAACTCAGTTCCACCACTTCCAAGCCATTCAAAACCATTTACACAATCCATAAAAATTGTGTAGAAGATGTCCATACATTCAAACCACCCAAAAACATCATTTTCCTAAAAGTCAACCTTCATACCTTGATATGTTGACTTTCATACACTTTGGAAGCCAAATCTTCACTTGAGGCATTTCCCACCATTCCAGCACTCCCAACACTTCATATATATCATATCTCAATTGTCCAAACTCTCAAAAACCAGCTGGGAAGTTCACAACTCAAACTATCTTGAAAGATAACTTGTTGCTTCAAGAGGAAGAAAGCTCCAAATCTTTGCCAAAGAAGAAGATCTCTGGGTTTCTTAACTTTTTAGCTTGCTCAAGACTTGTCTACAAGAGGTATGTGATGCTCAACCTCTTTATTATTAATTCATTATCATGTTTACAACTTTGAAGTTGCTTGTTGTGGAAATGTAATCATTGTTGTCCCATACTAGTTCTTTGTCAAGAACTTAGGTTTTGTAGCTATGGTATTTCTTTTGTCAAAGTATTTTATCCATGTATGATGTGCTGTTGATATGTTACCAATATTGCACTTTGATATTGTGTATAACTTGTTTTTGAAGATTTTGTCTATATGGTAGTTTTAGGGATCCAAACCTGAAATGTTGGTATGCTTGCCCTAAGATTTGTCAATCTTAATTTATTGATGATATTTGCATAACTTGCAAGTTGATTCATGAGATCCCCTGCCCTAGATCATGTTTGAACCTATTTTGGTTCTTGTTTTCACACTCATGTTATTTTGTGTCATTTTGCTTTATCATTACCATGAGTTTGCTATTAAGAGGCTTGTGCTTGCCATGTTGTGTTTTAAGTGTTCTAAACTATTGATTTGTGTTTATATGATCTGGTTTGTCTAGTTGAGCTTGTTAAAATGATGAGAACTTAAGATTTGGTTGTTGAGGACAATTATGAGACTTTATGTGTTTTTGCTGTCAAAAATATTTGAACTAGTACACCAGTTTTCATTTTGTGCAGCCTGTGTGGTTTTTTAAGTTGTGAAAACATCATCTAGCTTGTTTTGAGGTTATATGTGGTATGTGTATGTCCAAACTGCCCTTGCTTTCTCAAAAACAACTTGTCACTTCCAATTGCATTTTCAAAACCTTATGATACTACCAATATACCATTTTTTGTTCCAACTGATTTTTGCTTTATCTATGTGCATAGAATCAATGTTCTACATGTTTGAAACTTGTATGTGGTGCCAAATCATCCCAACTGCCATGAACTTGTTTGTTGCCTGACTGAGTTGTTGTTTTTGTATTTCATGAGTTTCAAAATGCCATATTCTGTTTGGTGATGATTTGATCTGTTTCTTGAGCATAATCTCATCTTTTAGCATATTTATGGTATGTGTATGACATTTGTTTCATTATAAATCTCATTACCTTGAAAATCCCCTGCTGTACCAAATTATGTTTCAAAACAGCTTTTTCATAGCCATTAGCATGTCACATCTCATTTCTGTTTGCATATGCCTAAACTTTGAGTTAAAACTCATCCATCCTCATGATTATGATGTATGTATTTTGTTTGTTTGATCTATTCTTACTTGGTTCATCATCTCACTTTCAAATTGCTTTTTCAAACCAAAACATGCCATGACCATACTAGATTTTGTTCCAAATGCACATTGCTTGCTTTCTAAGTTGAAACTCCCTCATTGTTATATTTTTGATGTGTATGTGCTATCTTTTTAACATGAGACCACCTACTTTCCACTTGACCAATTTGTAACTACACTGCTGCCAAACTGTTTTGAAACCACAACTGCACTTCATCATGCTATTTGTTTTGATTTATTCCATGAAGCATTAGACCTCTAAATAGTGTTTTGGATTTGTATGTGTATGAATCAAACATCTTTGGGAATGCTTTACTTTTCTGTCATGACAGCCTACTACCATGTATGATACAATTGCCATTTGATGGCCCTTTTTTATTATGTGCATTTCATGATCAACTTGAGGTATAGACTCATTCATAATCATGTTTGTGACTTGTGTATGGTATATGTTTGATCTCAACCTGTCCCAATCATGTTTTGGTTTCAATTATGCAATTTTCCTGCTCAAATGAGCAGTTGGTGTGTGATTTTCATTTCTATGTTGTTTGTGGATAATTTTGAAGTGTACACACATTTAATATCATGATTTAAGTTTGTGTGGAGCCTATTCAAACTGATTATGCTTATTCCATGATTTAGCCTTCAACTTGCATTCTTCTTCAAATTTCACTTGGTATGGCATGACAGTTGTTGTTTTGTGTTTGGTCTTGACATTATGATTGTTATCCTTTTGTTCCTCATTGTGTTGTGGTTGAGATACCATGATCCTTCTTGTTCTGTTTTATTTAAAGTTGGATTTTCATCCATGATTGCCTTGTATCTAAATTCTGGGCAGCAGGGCCATTTTGGCCCTAGCCTGCAGCTTGGCTGCTATGTTCACCATCCTTGACCCCTTCCCTTTTCACATTTGAAGCCAGCCATATGTGTTTGATATAACTATTTATCTGTGTCAATTTTCAACAACTTGGTTTTGGTTTGAGGTTATTTATCATTGTGGTTTTGAAAGCAAGTTCACAATTGTACCAAGTTTCATTCATAACTAATATAATGTCATACTATCTTCCCTTTGCCTGAGCATTTATGTGTGGTTGTAAGCATGTGAAAACATCATTTGACATGTTTAAAAACTGTTAGGCCATGTATGAACTGGACATTCCCATCTGTTTTGACAGCTTGCTTGATTTTTCATGCTATCATTTGCAATTCATGAACCAATTCCTATTCTACTGAGTTGTGCTTGAGCCCTAAGTGATTAATCCCTCTGTTGTGATATGTATGACTTGTGTGCAATGCCTATGTGATGTATTTGAACTCAGAACTGGTGCGATATTTCAAAGTGCAACTCATTTGATCAACTTGCATTTTCTATCGTGTATTTCATTTGAGACATCATTTCAAAATTTTGCTGATACCATCATAATCCTCATTAAAAATTAGTCATGTTTGACTAAAATTTCATAAAAAAAGGTTGAGTTTTGACAGAGTTTGAATTCTTCACGTTTTTGGTTTGGTGACTTGCTTTTTGCCAAGAAATCCATCATATTTTAGTGTTATCTATTTATGGGGGTGGCTTTATACTTGGATGTATAGCCACCCCAGTTCTAAGCAACTTGCGCGCCTTTGTACCTTTCACTTGCCAATCCTGAGTTCGATCCTTGGTGATCAACTCTTTTGGGCATTTTCATTTTCATTTATCATTGATTTATTTTGTGATATTCCTTCCTTTTCCTTGCTTGCGCGCGTTTGGTGGCCTAGTGGATAGGTGTTGTGCTGGTAAGCATAAGGGTGTGGGTTCAATCCCTACCCATGCCATTTATTTTTTATGTGCTTGTTTCATTTGTTTATTTTTATTTTCATAAAAACTTTGAAACTTCAAGATTTCATAACTTATTCATTGTTTATTATTTTTAACCCGTTCTTTTTGCAAATTGCTCATTGTAATGTCTAGTTTCATTTAATGGATTAAAATCTCATAGTTTCTTGTTTTTACAATGCCCTTTTGCCTACTTGTTAGTTGGTTCATTCTTAGGTTGTTACCTCACGTCTCGATTAAATTTCTATACCATGCTTGACTTATCTTGTGAGATTTATTGGTATTTGATTTCTTTATGTTTGTTAACATGTTGAGACTTCATTTCTTGTTGGTGGTTACCATGAAATTATTGTCTTCTTCCTAAAATCTTGAGTTTAACTGTTCTGATCATTTCTTGCGTATTTGATTGTCATCAATGTCCTAAATGTTGTTACATTTGATACATTTTGAATTTATAACATGATCATCTTAAAGTTGTGACTTACTTGCATGATTATTGTTTCCAACTTTGTTAAGATATTTGATTCTCGGTTGTAACCATTTGTATTATTTGATCCTTGCCTATTGTGATATGCATGCTTACTTGGTAGTAACTTTATTCATCCTGCTTATTTGTTTATTTTCTTTGTTAAGTATTTCTTCCCCAAGTGATGGAACTTTTTAGTTCTTATCCAAGTTGCCTCCTCTCTCTCCTTCCAAAGGAAAAGTCTCTCCATTAACCCTTGTGTCATGGATAGTTCATTACCCGCTCCCTTGACTTTGTGAAGTCATCTGGAACCTTAGTATAAGCCTTAGACTTTGCTTTAAGTCTAGAAAACCCACCTTTACTAGGAGTGTTTCTTCAACTAGAACCCTAGGATAGAGTTTGTAAACTCTATGTAAGAATCATAGTAATGATTACTTATTTCCCTCTTGAGTGTTATAACATAGATCTAGAGAGTTTTGTTAAACTCTATACAAACATTGTTATGTTTGTTCCCCTTTGAACTTTGATCATAATCAAGTGTTCTTCATCCCGAGTGAGGTGAACTACGATTGCTCTGATTCTATCCTAGTTAGGATACGTAGGCAAAGGACGCGATATCTTTGCGAGCAAACTTAGAAACTATCCTTAGGTTTTAACCTTCACCCTTTACCCAATCCCAAACCTTAGCAAACATTTACCAACTTAGCATGCAAACAAACAAAAGGTTCCTGTAGAGTACTACAGATGTTTAGGATGTGAAATACCTACCCTATGCATAACCAACCCCCGATCCCTGAATCTCTTAGCGTTGTTGTTACATCGCGCAAAAGGTTCTTTCTTTCTTTAGACCTTTCCTTTGGATAAATTAAAGACCGGTTGTGAATTTAAGAATTAAGATTCAAGTTAATCAATAGCTTGGTATCATGATTCTCACCGCAACAACAATGTTGCAAAAAGGAAAGAAAAAGTATCTCCTAGATATATTGCCTGCCTGGGTACTATGATCACATATGGTAATTAACATGGATCAAATGACATCATGATATTCTATTGGACAATATATATATGGTTCATTCTAAATCTCCTCAACATTCATTCTTAGCATGGATGAAACTGATATAAGCAGTAACAAAATCATAGACTAAATAGGAGATAAGCAATGCAATGGTGAAGAACATATTGAAAAATTCTGGCAGTATTACATAGTTGAGAAATTCTAGCCCTTGAGATTGAACAAAAAGATAGGTCCTCATTCTATTTGAATAAAACTGATTTCATCTTTCAATGAAATACATGTCAATATGCTATAGATTTTTTACAGTCAAACAGAAATTTAAACACCAAAGAGCATTGCAAAATCTAATCAGCTCAAATGAGATTTAAACAATTTAAAAATCCGGTCAGAATGCACACTTGTCATCTCATAGTAAGCAAATGCAAGGTTTAGCTCTTCCTGGACATGAGGAACTAAACGCTCATCAATATCTATTTCTTCAAACATCCTTTCAACAATCATAAGCACAATACTATTAAACTTCTTAACAGTTGCAAGTAAAGATACAAAATAACCTCCCGACGAAGCACCTAAAGCCACAAGAGGAAGTTTCTCAAGCTTCCTCTCACCAATCCACCATTCTAGTATATCTTTAACAATCAACACTTCATTATTTCCATAACTCCAACATCTACGCGCACTTGAAATAGTAATAACAACAAAACCTTCAGCAAGACCGTGAGGTACAAGCAACCGTCCTTCAGGCAAACCGACACAATCAGGACATTCAGACGATTTGTCCCAAAAGTTAATGGCTTTTCCATTACATCCATGAGCAAGAAAAAGAAAACTTTTAGGTGATTCAGGTACTTGCCATATCAAATCTGTTCCATTCCTGAACTCTCTTGTGGGATCCAATTTCACCAAAGAATCAAAGCTATTCCACTTTTGCTTATGAGAATCATAAGCTAAACTTGGTTTTACTTTTACTTTGACACCATGATTATCATTATCATGAACATTATTAAATACTAAAAAGAGAATCACTAGCATTAGCATCAATGTAAAAGACATAACAAGTACTTGGATCCTGCAAATGTAACCACTAGCAGTACTACTACGTTGCTTTGATTTGTATCCATTATTATTCGACATGGTGAAAAAGGGGTTTATAGCAGGAAGGGAAAAAGATCAAATTTTGATCAAATTTTCTTGATAGAGGATGAGTAAACTATAAAGGGTCAATGGCATATAATCAAATTGATCATTGAAATGAAAGGGAGATTATCTAGAATTGATTTTCAAAAATATGAATACTCACATGGAATCATGAGTGAATTTGATGGTTAATCACTTGTTTGTTAGAATCTGAATTGAATTGGATGGATTAATCGCCAAAACTGAGTGTTGCAATTGAAGTGTAAGGTTTGCGGTTACATAATGGAATTGAAGGTTTGCGGTTACTTATGAAGAAGTTGAAGCAGCCACAGATGGATTTTCATTGAAGAACTGTCTTTTATGTGTGAACTTCTGTCACGGATGATGAAGTCCTCATAAGTCCATGATTTTGTCCCATAAATCCATGATATCTCTCCCACTGAGAAATTTGGAACCGCCTTCAATTCCATTAAGATATATTAAATGGCCATAACCATTGCAATGAATTACACCATGTAATAGATGACTTTGATTATCTAAAGCTTCTTCGTTTAACGGTTTATGCCATGCGTTGTCCATTGGAATTATAAAACGGTTTCTCTGCTCTGCAAACTTCTGAACAAAAAAACCGATGCTTCGTTGAAGCAACTTGCACCTAACGTCGAAATGAAGACGATAACGATGATGATGATGATGATGGTGCAACGGAAAAACACGATCCCCTTAGGCGTATGATACCATGTTAGATGAGAGAATTCATACTTCATAGGTGAACATGATTATGCATGAGGAAGATGATGGACATGCATAAAGTAATTCAGGTTTAGCTTGATACTTTTGTGATCAATTCATGTTATTAAATAAGCCTTATCTTATGAGTATCTATACAATGTAGTTAGGCGATGAAGTTAGTTACATTCTTAACTACCTTCATACTTACTCTAACTAACTTATGCATGCACACAACTAACATATGCATGGATACAAACTAACCTATCTACATCTATCTCTAATATATAGATACCAGCATTCACTCTAGTCATAACAGAAAAGTGCTAAGCCTGAATCAAAGGACCTCCAACAAGAGCCTATAATAAACAAATCAAAGAAAAATTATCATTTATTACAACCTGTGAAAAGGAATCAACATGTGCTTGTTTAAGAGAAGCCATGGCTTGAGGGTTAAGAGCAGTGTTAGGTGGCAGAGAAAAAGAGGCAGAAGCATCACTGGTGAGAGTACCCAGTATCCACCATTAAATCCTTATACGTCCGTCCAAATATACTATTTCCTCCGGCTTGCCTACGTGGCGGCGTAAACATTATGGTTCCAAATTGGATCTCAGATCAGGCTACCATCAGATATTGGCTTAGCCAGAACACAGGTACAAAACATCTTTTAGAACACATCATGGCCACTATGAGTGGTTGGTCATGCCATTTGGATTGACAAATGGTCCTGCAACATTCTAGAGTTTAATGAATCACATCTTCCAACATGCCTTAAGAAAATGTCTTGGTGTTTTTTGATGATATATTAGTTTATAGCACCAATTGGATGGATCACTTAAGACATCTAGCGACAGTTCTCAAAGTATTACAAGATAATACCTTATTTGTCAAGCTATCCAAGTGCTCATTTTGATTTAGAGAAATCGAGTACTTGGGTCACATTATGAATGGAGAAGGTGTTTCTATGGATAAAGACAAGGTCACAACTGTCTTAAAATGGCCAGTTTCTCAAAATATAAAGTGGAGAGCAAATCTTGTTGCTTGGGCGAATGATGCAGGAGTGAAGGTGTATGATACTGCCAATAACTGGCGAATAACATTTATCGAAGCTAAGATTGATACTGCAAATGCCCAAAAGCCCAACTTCCAACACCTACATTATTTTTGGTGAAGCTAAGATTGAGGACTTGAGTTCATAGCTACCAACTCAGGCATCTGAACAATTCAAAGCTCCTAATTTGAGAAATGTTGGAGCAAAGCCAGAATCCTTTGGTATTTCTCCGGAAGAGGAAGATATAGACGAGACTGATGTTGATCCCAAGGATATCGAGTTGGTTGTGACTCAAGCTAGTGTGCCAAGATTAAGAGCTGTTAAAGCTCTCAAAGTTGCCAATGGAGACATTGTTGCTGCCATTATGGAGCTTACTACTTAATGCTTAGAATTGGCAGTGTTTTGTTTTGTGGAGCTTACTACTTAATGCTCCAGGATGAAAAATATACAGGGAATTTGGGATAACCAAGGAAGGCGTTATTTCAACACTGTGATGTAGTTGAATTAAGTGATTCTCACTTTACCATTTTTCTATCTCAACACTAATTTGGCTACTATGAACAATTATATCTTTCTCAAAAAAATTCTATAGAAGATCTAGTCTAACATAACACAATCCGATATTTCGATTTAAATCACAAGTATATTATGAAGCCTGTTCTGAATTATAAACAATGTATCAAAAATATAGTTTAAACTTCTAAACAAGCAAAAGACTCAATCAAACAACAAGCACAATAGAGAAAGCAACCGCCGCAGCTAGACATGATCACCGAAAACAAAATCGAGCCTGACATCAACTCAGGACAAAACCATTGAATTAACAGCACACAAGATTTCAAATAAAGGTCCTATACCAGAATTTGCTACCGCAACCCTTCAGTATCAAGAAACTCGATCCGACACGTCCACACAGATAAATAATCCATTTTTCTTACACAAATTTAACTCTCAAACAGAGAAATCTAACACATAATGCTTAAAATCCAAACCAATTAAATACAAAATTCAGAGTAAAATCCAAACCAGGATCCGACTCAGGGTTTGAGAAGACAAACCTGTAAAGATTCGAATTGATGGTGGTTGCTTTGACGGTGATTCACAATAACAACGTCAACGGTTGAACAAAATGTGAGTATCCCTCTTTCTCTAAGGACGTTAGCGGAAAATTCTTAAAAAAAAGTGAAAAATACGTGGAAAGAATTCTCAATTTTTGCGGGAAGATGAAATTTTGGAGGACGACGGGTGGATATCACCGTCACAGATGAAATTTTGACAATTTTGAACTAACGATGACGGTAGCTTCCCAGTCATAATACAGTATTATTTTAATAATTTTTTTTATTTCTCTATTTTGATTGAATTATTTTGTTTATTTGATATTTTATAATATTATGATTATGAGTATATATAGTTTAATTTTATATTTAATTTTTATTATAAAAATTGTTTCTAAAATTTTGATATCTAGTTTAATTTTAATACTTTAATTTTGGATATAATATTTTGAATTTAATTTTTACTATAAAAATTGTTTTTAAAATTAAAGTTTTATTTTGAGTATATATAATATTTTTATTTTTATGTATTTTAAGTTTAATTTATTACTATAATTATATTTTATAAATGATTTTAGTCATTTATTTATTTAAAATACATAGACTTATTTAGATTCGCCATTGGTTATAGTTTGTGTTACTGGGTTTAAGGGGCGACAGTTGTTCTACCGCCGGGACATAAAATTTAGGGCGGCACTTGAGACAGTCATGAACTTATTTGTAGGACAGCTTAATGATAACAGTCGTAATATTTAATAATCTTTTAAAAATATAAGGGCGGTAGGTGTATACTGTCGTGAAACGCGTCTCTATATTAGAGTTACGACAGTTATCAAGTAACTGTCACAATTTTTGTGTCGTAAAACTCTAATTTTCTTGTAGTGATCTTTAACAAGAGAATAAGGTTCTCTTTGTATTTAACTAAAGAGAGAGGATTAAGTAAATACTCCTTCCTCTCCGAGTATTAGGATACTCACTTTAGAGTGTGTGGTCTCTATACTCATCTTTTAATACGAAGACGTGACTATATTAGCCACACGATTTTCACAATAAATATTTTGAGATAAAGAATAGGTACTACCCGCAAGGGGTTACTATCCGATGACTTATTTCACCTTAAAACCAATTATTCACAGATCAAATATGACATCTTGCCTTGATGGAGAAAACTAATCTTTTCTAAAAGGACATGTTATGTCTGTTCTATCACAAACAGGTAACGCCTAAGACTCCATAAGCGAGCTGGAATACACCTAATTGCTAGAATGCGCACGTAAGGACACTCTGATTCTTCACTTATTTTAAGTGAAGATACGTAGGCACAAGGGCCCCAATCCTTGGCGAGCATACTTCATTCTATTCATTCGTAGTCCTCTGAACTATGTTGACTCTGACTTTCTCATATCTGTTGAGAATACATAGGCATATGACCGCGAGGTCCTACCGAGTCTCCTTCCCCTTTCCACCTTTCCCTTTTCTCTATATTTTTGTTTCATATCCTTCTATCTCCCTTTAGAACACTATTAGAAAGAAATATCCTTTTAGCAAATATCCTCACACATAGACAAGCAAATGGTTTCCATCGAGTACGATAATGTGAGGGGTGCTAATACCTTCCCTTTGCATAACTAGCTTCCGAACCCTTTCTCTTGGTTGCGAGAACATCTTATCTAGTTTCTTCTTGTGGGGTTTTCTTGATGTTTTCCTTTCCCCTTTTGGGATAAATAAAGTTCAATGGGGACTCTTTTGTTCTTCCACTTTTACCTCTTCGTCGTTGCATTTTTTCGAGTAGCGATAGCTTGGCGACTCTGCTGGGGAATACCTAGTAAGCCAAACCTAGTTTGTTTACCGTATGTGTGATTTATTTGCTTTTATTGCTTTATTATACTGTGTTCTCTTATCTGTTGGGTTTATTGGGGATGGTTTGTGAGGAGAAAGGATTTCTACCTGAGCTTTTCTAGTATACACTAAGCTAGGAGGTGGTTGTATTCTGATTTGCGAGACTTAGGACTCGTTGAGTTGGTTTGACTTCCACCGCTCAGAGGAGGCCCCTTTGGGATGATTATGTCTTACGAGTAGTCGTAATGGCATCTTCATTTCTGACCTGGGAGTCTGTGATTCTGAGGACCTTTTATAGAATCCTATTTCAAAGGTTACTAAAACATAACTGTTTGCTCATCCTTTGAAGGGATTACCGTCTTATGAATTTTTGTTATAATGGAATACTTTTGAGGGTTAGTGCATGGGACCTTGTTTAAAACCTTTGGGATTCCCTGTTGTAAACCAATAAATTGCCTACCCGAGGTGAGAGATACCTTGTTGTATTGTCCTGCAGGTTTTGTGACTCTGATCCTTGTGTTGCTGACCTGTTCTAGTGTGCATTCATAAGCATTACATTGCATAACATTTTTTCATATCAAGAGACTTAAGAGACTATGATTATCTCAGGTATTACTGAAAAATGACTGATCAAAAGAAGAGAAGCACTAACTCCTTGAAGTTTAGAGAGCCAAAATTGGAGGTCATCCAAGACCTTCTGATTAATGTGCCAAAAGCTATCAAAATCAACTTTCAAATAGAACATGGGAAGTTACTTGACCTTCTTTAATCTATTTTGGATACTTGGGCTCTGTTTGCTATGGCACAATTCTATGATGCTCCATACAGATGTTTCACCTTCCAGAATTACCAGTTGGCCCCCACTCTTGAGAAATATTCCCACCTGTTGAATATCAAGATTAAGGACCAACCCATCTACATCGGTTTGGAGGAAGAGCCAAAATATCTTGTTATTGCTCTTGCTCTCCGCATGACTAAAGAAGAGGTTGATGCTGGTTTAGCCAACAAAGGAGGCACTCATGGGTTCCCCCTGAAGTTTCTACTTGACAAGGTTGTTCATTATAAGACTAATGAAGATTGGCAAAGGTTTGGTATTTATTTCGCTTTGATAATCTATGGGATTGTCCTCTTTCCAAACATAGACAATTTCATAGACATTGTTGCTGTTACTCTCTTCATTCAGAAGAATCTTATTCCCACCCTTCTTGCTGATACTTACCATTCCATTCATTGGAGGAGTGAGAAGAAAACAGGAATGGTTCAATGTTGTTCTCATATGTTATTCAAGTGGTATGTTTCTCATTTTCCAAAGGAGGGACCATTTGTGGAGAATAAGGAGAAACTGAAGTGGTCTAGGCTCATCATGTCTTTGGTAGCAGACAAGATTGCTTGGTACTCCCATGAGTACTTTGATGTGGAAATTATTTTCAATTATGGAGAATTTTGTAATGTACCTCTGATTGGAAGAGCTGGATGCATTAACTATAATCCAATTATAGCACTACGTCAATTGGGTTATGCTATAGAGGATGCGCCCGCGGGAGAGAATATCCAAAGGTTTTTCTTGCTCAGCAAAGCACAGGATTTGTGATTTGTCAAGAAAATTGCTAAGGCATGGACTAAGATCCATACAAGAGGAAGAAAGGAGTTGAAAGCGAAAAATTGCATGGCTAAAGAACCGTACAATATATGGTTGTTGGCTAGAGTGGCAGAAAGGTTGTTACCATTTTCTCCTGAACCTCCGATGCAAGTGAAGCCTCCTGTTCCCACCCATGTGTCCATGGAAGAATATGAGAAGCTGAAGCTGGTAGTGGAAAAGTTGACTAAGGAAAACCAAGATCTCCAAGATGAAATCCACCGAGCTGGTGTGGAAAATGGTCAGTTCAAAAGAAAGATGGAAGTTGAATAAGATCAAGTAGTCGAAAGTAGCAAGAAGTTGAAGTTAGAAACAGATTTAAGGATCATGTATCAAAATGGCTTTCAAGGGGTTGATGCGTTAGTGAAGACTCTTCGACAGAGCTTGAAAGAAGCCAAGGAATCTTGTGAAAGAGCATGGCATTATTGTGAACTAGCTTCTGCTGCAAAAAAGAAGACTATGGAAAAGCTCGAAGCTGATATTAGTGGTCTTGAATAACAACGAAGAGGTGCCTTGACTTTAGCTGAAGATGAGCGTCATCTCAAAGAAGAAGCAATAAGAGTTTCATATATCACTCCTAATATATGGAGTAATAAGTGCTTAGAGTTAGAAACTACTCAAGGAACGACCACTCTTTGGAAGGACCGCTTTGAAGCTTTGAAGAGGGATAGTTCACAATGGCTCAAGAGGGAGGCTCAACTCAACAAATTGTTGGACACTCATGTGGAGTCCCTCAAACTTTGTCAGCCAACTTTAGACATGTACTATGCTAGGTATAATGGTCTAATAGAGCATTGAAATCTAATGATTCGTGACATCCCATGGAGGTTGGAAAATGCAATTTAAGATTTGGATGGAAACAATATTCCCCCTTCAGTCCACCACTTCATTCAGCTCTGTGATCAGATGGTTGGCAGATTCGTGTTCGAGTCGAAGAAACTTGAGGAACATCTCCGAAAGAAGACCTTTTAGTTATTTAGTCGTTTCTTTTGTTTCAAAAACTCTTGTATTCAGCTTACTGAATAAGATTAGTCATTTGAATTCGATCTTCCCTAGAATTAATGGGAGATGCTTTTGGTTTCAAAGCTATACATTTTAATGTTTGTTCATATTTCTATAAATACCTATGATAATCACAAAGTCTCGAGAGTCTTTTAGCATCATTCAAAGCATTGCATATACATACGCATCATTTTGCATTCCATGAAACCCAATCTTACAACCACTTGCCCTTCTACTGTAGGACAAGCTGACTTCTCGACACTCCTACAACACAAGAAACAATCAAAGAAGGATCATGGACCAGTTGGAGCAGAATCAAGTTGCCATGAGAGAGGAGATGCAGAATATGAGGGCCCATATCACTCAGCTAATGGAGGTGATTCAAAATATGGCTAGAGGGCAAGAGGAAATGAGATAAGTTGTGGAGAGAAAAGTTAATAACCCTCATATTCCTATTGGCGCAATCCCGACCCCAGATGGTGCAATCCCAGTTCCTACTGGCGCAGCTCCGACCCCAGGTGGTGCAATCCCCATTCCTGTTGGCGCAGTTCCTCCACCCGGCGGCGCAGTTCATCCTCCTGGAAGTACGCTTCCACCCCTAGTTCATTATGGTGACCATGAAGACTTCTACAGTCTCGTGAGGATTCGGTTGTGGATGCTTTTGGACCACCACATACTGACTTGGAGAATGAGTTCAACTCTTTGCAAGAAATTGTTAGAGTAATGCAAGGTCCTGATGTCCTAAGGTTGGACGCTGTTGAGATCTTCCTTGTGCCCGGAGTCAAAATATCTCCGAAATTCACAATTCCAACTTTTTAGAAGTATAAGGGTAATAGCTGTCCTAAGACCAACATCATGTCTTATTGTAGGAAAATGGTTGCTTATTCAGATGATGAGAAGCTTCTGATCCATTTCTTCCAAGACATTCTGACTGAAGCTTCCTTAGAGTGCTATATGCAACTTGAGCGCTCTCACGTTAAGAATTGGAAAGAGTTGGTAGATGCTTTTGTAAAGCACTATCAGTATAATGCTGATATGGCTCCGAACCTCACGCAACTGCAAAATTTGACTCAGAAGCCTAATGAATCCTTCAAAGACTTTGCGCAAAGATGGAGAGCTTTAGCTGCAAAGGTTCAACCACCATTGCTTGAAAGAGAATTAACTGATATCTTCATGGGAACTTTGCAAGGTTTGATCCTTGAACGCTTAACATCTACTACCTCTACAGTATTTTCAGAGCTTGTTATGGCCGGTGAAATATTGGAGAGCCTGATGAAGGCTGGGAAATTCAAAATGCTGGTGGATCCTCGAGCGGACCGGAAAAAACCATATCAAGGATTCACAAAGAAGAAAGAAGGAGAAGCCAATGCCACTTTTATGGGAAAAGGAAAGGCTCATCAAGGTTACCACCATGTCGCTGCTGTAACTCCTCAACAATCACTTACTATCCCTGCTAGTCAACCCATGGCTCAATAACAAGTTCGACAACAATAACCATATCAACCACGTCAGGATCAGTACCAGTACCAAGTCCAGAAAAACGGTTTGACCCAATTCTGTCAACGTATGCTAGATTACTTCCATACCTTTTGAAAGACGGGTTAGTGCAATTAAGGGAGATGAGGGACCCTCCAACTGTCCTTCCCCCTGGATACGATGCCAATCCACACTGCGAGTTCCATTCTAGCGCTCCAGGCCATAACATCGAAAATTGCAAAACCCTGAAGTATGTTGTTCAAGACCTTGTTGACTTGAAAGCAATTAATTTTACCAGAAATATTCCCAACATCAAGACAAATCCCATGCCTTCTCATCATCAGTCCACAAATATGATTGAAGACTCTAGAGGTATTCAACTGGTTTCAAACATTGACAAAGTGAAGACATCTTTTTCTATTGTTAAATAAAAACTCTTGTTGAAAAACATTTATCCCGGTTGTCCAACAGACTGTCACATTTGTTTGATTAATCCTCAAGACTGTATTGAGCTGAAGAATGGTATCCAAGGTCTGATTGCTCAAGGTATGCTCGTGGTAGAACAAATCTTAAAAGCTGAAGAAGTTGCCACCCTCGATATTCCTTTTGATGCACTGGATATACCATACGATGATGAAGATGAACCATGTGATCTCCATAATCACCCGGCTTGTACTCCATTAACAATTCCTTGTGACAAAGAAGACTGGGATAATGTGTATGATCAGACCCCTTTTTCTTTACAGATCCCATGTGATGAATCATTCGTGCTTCCATATGGTCAAGCCAAAAGGCCTCTTGATATACCTTACGATCCAATTGAAATACCCATGTCTCCGCCTTCGATAAACCAACTTGTTATTTCAACCCCTGCTCTGTTTCCCTACGAGAGCAGAAAAGTTGTTCCTTAGGTATACGACCAAGTTGTCTTTCTTAATGGGAAGAAGGTTAGAGAAGAGGATATCCTAGAATATAATAAGGTAGTAGAAAACATTGTTGGGACTTGTTGCATCACTAGGAGTGGCAGAGTTTTTGCGCCAACACCACCGCCCATTAACAACCATGGTACTGCTAGCAAAGATGTTGGAGGACAAGTTACCGCTGAACAGAGGCAGTCTTCTATGTAGAAGGTTATTTCTAATGACGAACCAGAGGAGTTTTTGAGGATTATACAGAAAAGAGATTATAAAGTGGTTGACAAACTCAACCAAACTCCTTCAAATATCTCCATGTTATCACTACTGATGTGTTCA
Organism: Lathyrus sativus; assembly: GCA_963859935.3. Taxonomy (NCBI): domain Eukaryota; kingdom Viridiplantae; phylum Streptophyta; class Magnoliopsida; order Fabales; family Fabaceae; genus Lathyrus; species Lathyrus sativus. The sequence continues at coordinate 263,846,404 of OZ012738.1, forward strand.
AAGGCTCACCAAGAGGCATTATTAAAGCTCTTAAAGGCCTCCCATGTGCCTCAAGAAATATCTGTAGTGCAATTTGAAGAGGTAGTAGGAAATATAGCTCCCGGCCATATTCTAAGTTTCAATGACGGAGAATTACCCCCGGAGGGTAAGAATCATAATAAGGCCTTACACATCTCTGTGGAGTGTGTGGATGTTGTTTTCTCTCGAGTTTTAGTTGATATTGGGTCATCACTAAATGTGTTACCAAAGAATTTGTTGTGAAAGTTGTCAATAGAAGGGCTTGTGATGGCTTTCGACGGAGCCAGGTGGACTGTCATTGGTGAGGTTGATCTCCCAATTAAGATTGGACCATAAATGTTTATTATTGCATTCTATGTGATGGACATATATCCTACTTATAGTTGCCTTCTCGGCCGACCATGGATCCATGCAGCTGGTGTCGTGATATCAACCCTTCATTAAAGGCTTAAATTCATGATCAACGACCATATGGTTGTCATTGAGGGGGAAGAAGATGTTCTCATAAGCCATTTAGCTTCTTTCCGGTATGTTGAGGTGGGAAGAGAAGTGCACGAAACTCAGTTCTAAGCTTTTGAAGTGATTAATGTTGAGATGATTCATAAAAAACATGCATCTTCAATCATGACATGGAAAGATACGAAGACGGTTATTGAAGAAGGACACCCTCGGGGATGGGCCAGAGTGTTAGAACTGCCAGTAAACAAAAATGGTGTTGGTCTAGGCTATACTAGCAAGTAGAAAGTGCAAGAGAAGAACACATCTAATAGAGGTAAAGGACTTGCAACTCTGTTGTTTTTTACTAGTGGAGGCCATCTCGATGATGGTCAAGTCACATTTCTGGAAACCGAAGACAGTGTGCCTGAAGAGCTGTGTATTGTGTACCCAAGAACACCCAATCAAACTTTAAACAACTGGAGCATTATGGAAATCCCTTAAGTGACTCTTGTGGAAGAGTAATTCCCTATTTTTTCTGTTTTCCTGAAATCCTATGCTCTGCCCAAGGCATATGGATCATGTTGTAGGGCCCTGTCGCTTTAAAAGCATGAACTTATCATCAATAAATAACTTTTTCATTCAATTATGCTCTTTCATTTTTATTTTTGTATATAATAAAAAAAATGGTAATGTTTTTAGCATTTTACTTTTTCATCTTTCTTAAAATAAAAGCATGAAATCATCCATCGTGCAGATCTTCTCATGTTCCTGTTGATAATGATTCTTCTATGGTCCCATATGACTTTGATAATCCAATTTACCAAGTTGACGAAGACTGCGAGGAAGATTGTGATCTTCCAGAGGAGTTGGCTAGACTGCTGAAACAAGAGTCGAAGGTCATTAAACTGTATCAAGAAGAGATTGAAGTCAACAACATTGGAACTAAAAACGATGCTAAAGAGATCAAGATAGGTGCCACCTTAGAAGCATAGGTGAAGACAAAGTTGATCGTGTTGTTGCAAGAGTACGTCGACGTGTTTGCTTGGTCCTACAAAGACATGCCCGGTTTGGAGGAATATATTGTAGTGCATAAATTTCCCCTCAAGGAAGACTGCCCGTCGGTGAAGCAGAAATTGAGGAGAACAAAACCAGAGGTGTCCTTTAAGATCAAAGAGGAAGTCCAAAAGCAGCTAGACGCTGGTTTCTTGGTAGTGTCTAGTTATCCATAATGGGTAGTAAATATTGTTCCCGTGCCGAAGAAAGATGGGAAAGTACGAATGTGTGTTGACTACAGAGATCTCAATAGAGCGAGTCCAAAGGAAGATTTTCCCCTACCACACATTGACGTACTAGTAGATAATACGACCAAGTTCTCTGTCTTTTCATTCATGGATGGGTTTTGCGGCTATAATCAGATCAAAATGGCTCCCGAAGATATGGAAAAGACAACTTTCATCACCCCATGGGGATCTTTCTGCTACAAAGTTAAGCCGTTCGGACTAAAGAATGCAGGCGCGACATATCAACGAGCTATGATTACTCTCTTTCATGACATGATACATAAAGAGATTGAATGCTATGTAGACGATATGATCGCAAAGTCCCAAACTAAGAAAGAGCACATCATTCATCTGGAAAAGCTTTTTGTAAGACTAAGAAAATTCATTCTGAGACTAAATCCCAACAAATGCACTTTTAGCGTAAGATCTGGCAAGTTGCTAGGTTTTATTGTAAGCCAAAAGAGGATTGAAGTCGACCCAGATAAGGTCAAAGCTATCCAAGACATGCTGGCACCTAAAACTGAAAAGGAAGTTTGAGGTTACCTGGGGAGATTGAATTACATTACAAGATTCATATCTCATCTGAAGGTCATTTGTGAACCCATCTTCAAACTACTCAGAAAAGATCAAGCTGTTGTGTGGAATGAAAATTGTCAGAGAGCTTTTGAGAAAATAATAGACTATCTGCAAAAACCACCGATCTTGATGCTCAAGTGCCAGGATGACCTTTGATCATGTACCTAATGGTGTTAGAAGGATCCATGGATGCATATTAGGTCAACATGATGAAACTAGTAGGAAAGAACATGCAATCTACTACCTCAGCAAGAACTTCAACAACTGTGAAACGAGATATTCAATGCTCGAAAAGATGTGTTGTCCATTAGCTTGGGCTGCAAAGCGCCTAAGGCAATACATGCTAACCCATACATCTCTATTGATTTCCATGATGGACCCCGTCAAATACATATTTGAGAAACCTGTTGTCGCTTGCGCGAAAATAAGGTGCCGGCATGACAGAAGAGTCGCCACCTTTCGTTATTTATCCCTCAGAGCGGGAAAGGAAACAATCGGAAAAACCTGACGAATAAGGGTAAGACAAGGTCATCGCAACCATTGTCTGGGTTCGGGAGTCGGTTACGCAAGGGGAAGGTATTAGCACCCCTCACGTCCGTCGTACTCGACGGGATCCTCGCTTGTTTGTTTACTTGGACGGGTTGGTTTTATTCTATCTACCTATCAAGGCTGGCTGAAAAAGAAAAGAAAAATGACTCAGCAAAGCGTCGCACTTTATGCCTACGTATTCTCATCAGAGAACGAGAAATCAGAGTCAACGTAGTTCGGCCTACGAAGGGTTAAGGGGAAAAAGTTGCTCGCTAGGACGTCACATCCTATGCCTACGTACTTTCATCTGGTATGAAAGATCAGAGCAAACGTAGTTCGGGAAACTACGGCTTATCTCCTGAAAGAAGTGTTTTTCATTGTGTTTGCGATTTCAACCGCACTAGAGACTATGACCTGAGAGTGAATGCGTCGCATGTCACCCAAAGGGTACCATACTAAACGTCCGATCTCAGATAGCTTAAGGCTCGTAACGTACGACATAAATCATTCATGATTACTGTATCTTAAACTGCTTTGAGATAAGAAAAGAACAGGCCCAACTAGGAGGGAGACTATCAAGTCCTACTGTTATCATGCCATGGATTCATCCTATGGTTGAGGTTTGAACAGGGAACTCCTAGAAGTTGTCATGCATAGGTTTCAACCTAAAAGTCTATCATCAAATCCTTATCAAAGGAAATGAGAGTCCTAAGGGATCATGTCAATGATACACCAAAACAGACAAAAGCATCAGCTTTAACAGTAAAATGCATGCAATGCAAGTGAGGGAGGAAATGTGTGTGGGGCTTCAGCCTCCACAAGCTCGTCTCGACCTCAAGCCAGTCATGAAATAACAGTAATCATACTGAAAAATAAACAACATGCTATCCAGCAATAAACGGTAAACTGCAATCATACAGATAAAAGAAATGAAGTGCTATCAAGCAAAATAAACACATGGGCAAGGGAGCTGGGCTCTACCGAATACCCGCAAGCAAAGCCAAGCAATAACAATACAAGCAGATGCACTTATGCTCTTAGACTGAACTTATTCTAGATGAACTTAGTCTAATGCAACATACAAATCAGACAAAACAAACAATACATCAAAGAAAACAGAAGAAAGCTTCAGCTCCTCCAGCAGCAACTCAGTCTTCAGACTTCAGAGATCACCTGCTTTCCAGGTATCAACCCTACAACATGAGTATCAACTCATCTTCTCCCTTGAGCTTCAGCTTCTTTGATCAGCTCCACCTTCAGGCTTCACTATATCCAGGGATCTTCAAGCATCAACTTGATCTTCACAAAGTCTTCAGACTTCAACAATCTTCAAGGAATCATCCTCTTCAAAGCTTCAGCTTCTATCTTCAAGGGCTCAAATGCTCCAGCAAACAAGATTCAGTCAACAAGATGAGGTGAGGATGTTACAGTGCTCACTGACTTCCAAAGGATGCCATTGAGGACTTAACATCAAAGGAAAGGCTCTCTCAAAGTTCTACCTTATAGGGCAAGGTCACTAATCCCTCCAAAGGAGAGAGGTGAATACCCTTAAGGGACTTTATGTCATAGAAAAGGAAGGAGGTGAACAAAACACTCCTTGTTTATTGAATGGAAGTATCCTATCTAGGGTTCTGCCTATGCACCTATAAACCTATAAACAAAACAACAAAAGCTATCTAAACTCCTCTGCAAGGTCTTCAAAGCTTCAATGATGATCCACAAGGTCTTCAACTCAATCTTCAAAGCTCACACACTCAAAAGAGAAGAAAAACAAACACAACAATACAACTTATGCCTTTAAGCAACACACATACCAACCATACATTCAAAAATCAATGAAAAATACTAAAACACCACACAATATTCTAGTAAAATTCTAGGGGATTCTATACATACTTACCCTTAACCCATATATTCCCCATACACTAATTTGGCCTATAAACCCCAAAACAAAATGGTTCAAGTCTATCTATACAACCTAAAACCCTAATTTGAACACCTAAATGTCTAACAATCAAACTACATCAAATTTTAATCTACAAATCAAGAGATAAATCCTGCATGAAACTAGGGTTAAATACCTAACCATGCCAAAAAGAATGGCTCAAAAACCCTAAGGGAAAGTCCTAAAACAAATTGTACAAAATCAAGTGTCAACTAAAACATGTTGAAAAGACTATTTACAAGAAAATATGCTAAAAAATATTAAACTAAAAATAAAATGGAATTTTATTTTTTATTAATTTTCTAGACAAAATCATGAATATGTGAAAAAAAGAAGAAATGAAAAATATTGATTTTTGGATTTTTTATGATTTTTATAAAATGCAAAGAATTAAAAGAAATTAAAATAAAAGATTATAAGAAATAAAGGGGAGGGGGTATCAAAAGTAACACGCCCCAGTTGTTTTCATGATGGGCCAAAATCCTGGGAGGTGTGGATAGAAACGGATTGCTGAAGCCCAGTTCTATTACTCAATCAAAACGGCGCGTTTGGATAAGTGGAACGCAGCGTTTCATGTGCTTCAGTCTTCCCTCCATTTCTGAGATTGAATTCTGGTCGTGCGATGAACTGAACTAGTCAAACATTCTGGACGATCCAACGATGGAGAGATCATCTTCTCCAACTCAACCCTAGGGTTTTCAGAAACCCTAACTTCATGCAAGGATTTCCACTCGATCGTTCTCCTCCATTTCTCCATGAATTCACGAGCTTCCAAAAGCAAAGTTGTACTATTAGTCACCCAGAACACGATGCTATCAATAATTGTCCCTGAAACCTCTTGTATCGTTCCAACAGAAAGCTCCATCATCATGGTTTCAATTCTTTCCTCTGCTATCAATCTTAATGGAACTTCAAACTAATGATCCAGAATTATTCTACATGCTTCCCTAACCATTCTACACCATGTCATATCCAATAATGCACACAAAACAGCTTGCTATCAATTCTGCAAGAAATGGTACCCTGCCTCGAAACCTCATAGATCTTCCTCTAATCCTCAGAATACAATCCTCTACCTTAGCTTAACCAGTCTAAACCTAGAACTATGGAGGAATGCACATAAATAAGGTGATACGATTGAAGTTACCAACCTGTCAAACTTTAATGGTGGATGTGGTTTCACTATAATTCAATGTCTGCAAGCTTCCCTGATTGATCTCCAATGGCAGCTATGAATTCTGTATGCAACAAGATGGATGAACAAGGCTTGAATCTTGTGTTTGATCTCAATATGCTCTTCTTGCAAATTCCTCAAAACAGCTTCAAACTTCCATGGATCTTCCTTCAATTTGGTATGCAATTGCTCCTAAAGATCAGAGCAGTGTGTTTGTGGAGGAGAAATGAATGAAGATGGAAGAGAAAGAGAGTTTGTTATGGAAATGCAAATGGAATAATCTCACTTTTTTACACTCTAATCTCACCACTCACCAACAATTATCACCAACCCTGGCCATATGGTGATTCACCCTTCTTATAACAATCAAAAGAATAATCTAGATCCATCTAGAAACTTGTGGAAAGTGCTTGAAAGTTATAGAATTTCTCCTTTAATGACATGTTGATCATACCATATCTCATGAGTTAGGCTTGCCAAATTGACTTTAAAATCTCCTTACAAGAGATATTGAGAAAGAATGAGTGAAAAACATGCATTTCCTTGCCTTTGGTGAAGCTTTGTTTAGTTACCTTATTATGCAAGAATGAGAATTACAAAGTAACCCCCATTTCTAAGCTTCAAATAAAAATTCTACTTGAACCATTGTTTTTAAAATATTGTTTGGAGTCAAAATGACATATTGGATGACTCATTTTGGATTTGTACATCTCCTAAACCACAATTAAATTCCAACTTTTTCAACTTATAAGCCATTTTTAGGTCATTTTCACCCAATCTTGTAAATCCTTGCTACAAGCTCTTTCAATAACTCATGACCACTTTTCTAGACTTAAAATCCCATTTTGAACAACTTTCATGTTTTGAGTTTTTCCATTTCAGGCTTGGAAATAGGAGATATGGCCTTTGCTTAAAATGACCTATAACTGCCAAATGACCAAAATACCCCTGTCTTGTTCAAACCATAAGTTGAGTTCTACAAATCCTATCAAGGACTTATAGTACTCTCTATAAAGCTAAGAAGATGCCCTTCAACATTCATGTTGACCAAGAAATCATAGGAATCATCCTACTAGGGCAAAAGTTGTCTGCAAGTTGGGTGACTTTCAAGGACCCAGATTCACACACCTCAGCTGACCTGTAATTTGTCAAAACCATAACTTGAGCTCTGCAACTCCTATTGTAACACCCCCTTCTACACCCCAAATAAATGCATATAAAACAATTAAGCACATACAAATTATCAGAGTAAAAAGGTTTTATAATAAGGTATAAAAGAAGAATGCCACAATTTCACCAACGAAACTCTTTAACATTTTGCTCCATAAAATATGTAACAATTTCGTAGTTTTAGAATTCACATTTCAACATTCAATTTGAGCGGAAAATAACATCATTTGATCAGTTCCTAAATATTACTTCAAATGCACATAAGTCATCCAGATTAATGCATCATATCAGTTAGATTACAAAACCACATCAGCTGATACATCGCAATGTATCACAAAAGAATGACTATACTAGTCTAACTACCCGGTGTTACATATCAGAGCAGCCGACTCAAAAGAATGAAGACTAACTTCACAAAAGGACTCCAGCATCCTAATCTGCAATGCCTCATAGAGCATTATAAAACAGCAGAAGGGTGAGAAATATAACCATAATAATCAAAGCATAAGATTATATATATATATAGGTAGTCATATAACACATATTCACATTTCTCACCATACTTCATTCTCTTAGTCATATATATTTACCACACATATATAGACAAACCTGGATATTCACAAAGCATTTCCACATTATGCATACACTTACAATTTCCACAATCTCATCATTCACACATAAGCATCTCTTCATGCATATGTCATATATCAATGTGACTCAATAACTCAATGCAACTCATGCAATGCGGTACCGACTCTCGTTATCTTTTTTCGGTTTTTACATTAAACCGGGTCCACTCTTCTAGACCGATAACCCGTTATCTTTTTTCGGTTTTTACATTAAACCGGGTCCACTCTTCTAGACCGATAACCACAAAGGCCCGTCCTCTAAGCCTTCAAACCCACTCTTCTAGGTTTGGGACAAGCCACTAGTTTCCACGAAACTAACAGACATTGCCTCTTGACTAAATGATGCATGTACAATCAACCACAACAAATGCACTTAAGACCGACATCTTAATCTCATGCATTTACATAATTCATCTCTTCAAGAATTACATAATGATTGCACATACAGCATATATCACAACAATCAAGGTATTCAAATCACAATACCAAATCATACAATTACAAGTGATGCACACATATTCACAATGTTCTCATGCATACTCATCACATAATTGTATACACATCAAGCATTCACAAGTTCATTAAATAATACACACATAATCACCTATTATGTTCACATGTATTTATACTTGATGCAATTAACATTCAAATCACAATTTTAGGATTCACGCCCGTAGGCTACCCACAACACACATCATCACAATAGATCATATCTATATCATATCATAGAGGTATTGACCTCTGAGCGGCAACCAAACCATCTCCACATGAACAACACAGCAAAGGAAAAATGCTGTCACATTCGCCTCCATTCGCCTGGCGAACCCTCGCAGCGAACCTTCGCCTGGCCTTCGCCTGGCGAACTCTCTCAGCGAACACTCGCTAGGCTTCGCCTGGCGAGACTTCCCAGCGAGCCCAAGTCAGTAGCTACTGACTTCATTCGCCACCATTCGCCAGCACCTTCGCTGGGCGAACCCTCGCTACTCAACTTCGCCTGGCGAACCCACCAGCGAAGTCCACTGGGACTTAAATATAATTATTCGCCAACATTCGCTAGGCTTCGCCTGGCGAAGCTTCGCCTTCGCTCGCCTGGCGAGAGCCAGCGAACCTGCGCAGAACAGAACCCTATTCTGTTCCACCTCCACCATCCACCATCATCCAACTTCTCACACAACAAAATCAGTACAAACAGCATCAACACATGTTACCCAACTATTCTACGGCATTATTGCTCAGTTTCAACCGATTAAATCATCAATCTACCGATTATTCCAACTTTTGCCCTAATTGGAAAGTGATGAAAACTCTACCAAAACCCCAACCCAACATACATAACATCATACAATGATCAAATAGAAACATTTCTCACCCTTACCTCGATTAATCGGAGCTTTGATGTTGGTTCTTGATGATTCCCACTTTTCCTCTTCTTCTCTTCTCTTTCTCTCCTTTCTTCTTCTTTCCTCTTTCTTTCCAAATGTTTTCTATCTTTCTTTTCTTTTCTTTCTCTCTTATATATTTCCTTCATTTTCCTTCCTCTCCAATTCCTTCTTAATTCTCTATTAATCCCAATTAATAAAAATTAATTTCCAACATTGATAAAATCCCACTAAATAAATTAATTACTACAATTAATTATTTAATGAAATTTGGGCTGTTACAACTCTCCCCCACTTTAGGAATTTTCGTCCCCGAAAATGTTACCTGATTCAAACAGTTCTGGATAAGACTCCTTCATCCGACTCTCAAGCTCCCAAGTAACATTTCCACCAGCCGGTCCTCCCCAAGCGACCTTTACCAAAGCAATCTCTTTACCTCGAAGCTGCTTCAATTTCCGATCCTCAATCCGCATAGGCGATGCCTCAACAGTCAGGTTATCTTTCACCTGCACATCATCTATTTGGACTACATGAGACGGATCCGCAATGTATTTCCTCAACTGAGATACATGGAATACGTCATGAAGATTAGCAAGCGACGGTGGTAAAGCCACACGATAGGCCACTTCTCCTATCCTTTGCAAAATCTGATAAGGACCAATGAAACGCGGCGACAACTTGCGCGACTTCAGTGCCCTACCAACACCTGTCATCGGAGTGACTCGAAGAAACACATGATCTCCCTCTTGAAATTCAAGTGCCTTCCTCCTCTTGTCATAATAACTCTTCTGACGACTCTGAGTAATTCTCATCTTCTCTTGAATCATCTTGATCTTATCAGAAGTCTGTTGAACTAACTCGGGTCCAACAACAGAACTCTCTCCGGACTCGAACCAACACAATGGTGTCCTACACCTCCTACCATACAACGCCTCAAATGGTGCCATACCAATACTCGAATGGAAACTGTTGTTGTAGGTAAACTCAATCAAAGGCAAGTAGCTATCCCAAGCTCCTCCTTTTTCCAATACACAAGCTCTCAAAAGATCTTCAAGCGACTGAATCGTCCTCTCCGTCTGACCATCAGTCTGAGGATGATACGCTGAACTCAAACGCAACTTAGTACCCAAAGTACTCTGCAGGCTCTCCCAAAATCTCGAAGTAAACCGCGGATCTCTATCCGAAACAATACTCAGCGGAATACCATGCAGGCACACAATCCTTTCAATATACAACTTAGCCAACTTCTCCAAGGGGTAATCCATACGCATAGGAATAAAGTGAGCAGATTTAGTCAACCTATCCACGATAACCCAAACAGCCTCAAAATTACTCGGCGTCCTCGGCAAACCCGATACAAAATCCATGGAGATACTATCCCATTTCCACTCAGGAATAAACAACGGCTTCATCAAACCCGATGGCTTCTGATGCTCAATCTTCGACTTCTGGCAAGTCAAACAAGAATACACAAATTCCGCAATATCCTTCTTCATACTAGGCCACCAAAATACTTTCCTCAAATCCTGATACATCTTAGTAGCACCCGGATGAATACTCAATCCGCTACGATGTCCTTCCTCAAGGATGCTCTTCTTAAGCTCAACCATGTTCGGAACACAAACTCGATCCCGACATCTCATAATACCATTCTCATCAATCCGAAAATCACCACCTTGGCCTTGGTTGATTAAAGTCAACCGATCAACTAAGCTCAAATCCGATTTCTGTCCTTCTCGAATTTCGTCCAAAATACCACTCGTAAGCTTTAACATACCCAACTTAAATCCAAAAGAAGTTCTCTCACATACCAAACTCAAATCTCGAAATTGCTCGACCAATTCTAACTCTTTCACCATCAACGCCGACATATGCAATGATTTCCGACTCAATGCATCCGCTACAACATTCGCTTTACCCGGATGGTAATTCAAGCCAAAATCATAATCCTTCAAAAGTTCAAGCCATCTTCTTTGTCTCGCATTCAATTCCTTTTGATCAAAAAGATACCTCAAACTCTTGTGGTCACTAAACACTTCAAACCTCGCACCAAACAAATAATGCCTCCAAAGCTTCAACACGAACACAACGGCGGCCAACTCTAAGTCATGCGTCGGATAATTCTTCTCATGCACTTTGAGTTGCCTCGAAGCATAAGCCACAACTTGGTTATTCTGCATCAACACACCTCCTAAACCCATCAAAGAAGCATCACAATACACAACGAATGGTTCTTCTGGATTTGGCAGAATCAAAACAGGAGCTGTCGTCAACCTTCGCTTAAGTTCTTGAAAACTCGCTTCACACTTGGCGTCCCAAACAAAGGCTTGACCCTTCCTAGTCAACTGCGTCAACGGCAACGATAACTTAGAAAATCCTTCAATAAACTTCCGATAATAACCGGCTAAACCAAGAAAACTTCTGATCTCAAAAACTGACTTCGGAGTCTCCCATTGCGACACCGCTTCAACCTTCGACGGATCCACCGCTACACCACTACTAGAAATCACATGACCAAGGAAACTAACTTCCTTCAACCAAAATTCACACTTAGAAAGCTTCGCGAACAACTGCTTCTCTCTCAGCACAGATAACACAATCTTCAGATGCTCGGCATGCTCTCCTTCGCTCTTCGAATAAACCAAGATGTCATCGATAAACACCACCACAAACTTATCCAAATAAGGATGGAAAATCCTATTCATGTACTCCATAAATACACCTGGTGCATTAGTCACACCAAATGGCATAACGGAATACTCATAGTGTCCATACCTCGTTCGGAAGGCCGTCTTCTGAATATCCTCAGCTTTCACACGGATCTGATGATACCCAGATCTCAAATCAATCTTGCTGAACACGCTTGCACCAACCAACTGATCCATCAGATCATCAATCCTTGGAAGTGGATACTTATTCTTAATAGTCACCTTGTTCAACTGTCTGTAATCCACACAAAGCCTCATAGAACCCTCTTTCTTCTTAACCAATAACACCGGTGCACCCCACGGTGACACGCTCGGACGAATAAACCTCTTTTCAAGCAAATCCTCAAGTTGACTCTTCAACTCTTTTAACTCTGAGGCCGACATACGATATGGAGCCATCGATATCGGACTAGTTCCAGGAATCAAATCTATCGAAAACTCCACTTCTCGCTCTGGCGGTAAATCCTTTATCTCATCAGGGAATACTTCCGGAAAATCTCTAACAATGGGCAAACCATCAATCCCTTCACTCTCACCAGTCCTCAAAGTTGCCATAAGCATAAATACCTTAGCCCCATCTTGCACCGATTCTTTCACTTGTTTCCTCGTCATAAACAATTCCCTTTCAACATCCGAGTCGGGAAAAATAAGCGCTTTGTCAAAACAGTTAATATACACACGATTGAATTTTAACCAATTCATTCCAAGAATGACATCCAGTTGATCCAAATGAAGACACACTAAATCAATCCCAAAATCTCTACCGAAAATACTCAACGGGCAATTCAAGCAAACATACGGTGTAGTTACCGAACCCATAGCAGGAGTATCAATAACCATACCGCCACCAATCACAGACAACTCAAGATTTAACCTTCTAACACAATCCAAAGAAATAAAAGAATGCGTAGCTCCGGTATCAATTATAGCGATCAAAGGTGTACCATGAATGAAGCACGTACCTCGGATCAATCGATCGTCGCTAGCAGTCTCAGATCCAGATAGAGCGAACACTTTCCCGCTCCCTTGATTCTTCTTCGGCTTATCGCACTTGGTACTGATGTGCCCTCGCTCACCACAGTTATAGCAAGTAACACCCGCACCGCTTCTACACTCTAGAGCCTTGTGGCCTGGCTTGCCACACTTAAAACACTTCAGATCAACACTTTTGCACTCCGGAGCACGATGCCCCGCTTCACCACAGTTGTAACACCTAACCGGGGTAGAAACTCCCCCACTTGGCCTCTTGCCAAAACCAACCTTTTGTTTCCCCTTATCAGCAGGAGTCACGTAAGGTTTTCCTCTGAATTGTCCCTTTCCTTTCTTGTCACTTAGACTCTTGTAGTGGCTGGACCTAGCCCTACTGTCTTCGTCATAAATTCTGCTCTTGTTAACCAACTCAGAAAACCGTCTGATTTCCTGATATCCAATAGCTTGTCTAATCTCGGGTCTCAAACCGTTCACAAACTTGAGGCACTTAGACCTCTCAGCATTACCAGTATTATAGTGAGGACAAAATTTGATCAACTCCTCAAATTTCGCCGCATACTCAGCAACCGTCGAATTACCTTGCTTCAACTCAAGAAATTCGATCTCTTTCTTCCCCCGCACATCCTCTGGAAAATACTTCTCCAGAAAGGTTTCTCTAAACAAATCCCAAGTAATCACAATATCATCTTCCTCAAATCTTTGGCGAGTATTACCCCACCAATCTTCAGCTTCTTCTTCGAGCATATGAGTCCCAAACTGCACCTTCTGTGCATCCGAGCAATTCATAACTCGAAAAATCTTTTCCACGGCTTTCAACCAAATTTGTGCCTTGTCCGGTTCATGAGTTCCCTTGAAGACCGGAGGGTTATTCTTTTGGAATTTCCCCAAAGCACGGAATCCATCATCAGCATGATTCCTCTCATTCACATTGGCCGGAGGATTCTGCCCAATTGCCCCCGCCAATCTCGTCAATGCCTCCGCGATCGCTTCGTCGTTCCTTCCTGCAACCATCTTACTAATTCCAGCAACAGAACCGCGTAAGAACAACCAATATTGATAATGCAACACACGCATATCAATAACACACAGGGAAAAACACTCTAACAACTTGGCCGGACGGACCGACCAGCTCTGATACCACTATTGTAACACCCCCTTCTACACCCCAAATAAATGCATATAAAACAATTAAGCACATACAAATTATCAGAGTAAAAAGGTTTTATAATAAGGTATAAAAGAAGAATGCCACAATTTCACCAACGAAACTCTTTAACATTTTGCTCCATAAAATATGTAACAATTTCGTAGTTTTAGAATTCACATTTCAACATTCAATTTGAGCGGAAAATAACATCATTTGATCAGTTCCTAAATATTACTTCAAATGCACATAAGTCATCCAGATTAATGCATCATATCAGTTAGATTACAAAACCACATCAGCTGATACATCGCAATGTATCACAAAAGAATGACTATACTAGTCTAACTACCCGGTGTTACATATCAGAGCAGCCGACTCAAAAGAATGAAGACTAACTTCACAAAAGGACTCCAGCATCCTAATCTGCAATGCCTCATAGAGCATTATAAAACAGCAGAAGGGTGAGAAATATAACCATAATAATCAAAGCATAAGATTATATATATATATAGGTAGTCATATAACACATATTCACATTTCTCACCATACTTCATTCTCTTAGTCATATATATTTACCACACATATATAGACAAACCTGGATATTCACAAAGCATTTCCACATTATGCATACACTTACAATTTCCACAATCTCATCATTCACACATAAGCATCTCTTCATGCATATGTCATATATCAATGTGACTCAATAACTCAATGCAACTCATGCAATGCGGTACCGACTCTCGTTATCTTTTTTCGGTTTTTACATTAAACCGGGTCCACTCTTCTAGACCGATAACCCGTTATCTTTTTTCGGTTTTTACATTAAACCGGGTCCACTCTTCTAGACCGATAACCACAAAGGCCCGTCCTCTAAGCCTTCAAACCCACTCTTCTAGGTTTGGGACAAGCCACTAGTTTCCACGAAACTAACAGACATTGCCTCTTGACTAAATGATGCATGTACAATCAACCACAACAAATGCACTTAAGACCGACATCTTAATCTCATGCATTTACATAATTCATCTCTTCAAGAATTACACAATGATTGCACATACAGCATATATCACAACAATCAAGGTATTCAAATCACAATACCAAATCATACAATTACAAGTGATGCACACATATTCACAATGTTCTCATGCATACTCATCACATAATTGTATACACATCAAGCATTCACAAGTTCATTAAATAATACACACATAATCACCTATTATGTTCACATGTATTTATACTTGATGCAATTAACATTCAAATCACAATTTTAGGATTCACGCCCGTAGGCTACCCACAACACACATCATCACAATAGATCATATCTATATCATATCATAGAGGTATTGACCTCTGAGCGGCAACCAAACCATCTCCACATGAACAACACAGCAAAGGAAAAATGCTGTCACATTCGCCTCCATTCGCCTGGCGAACCCTCGCAGCGAACCTTCGCCTGGCCTTCGCCTGGCGAACTCTCTCAGCGAACACTCGCTAGGCTTCGCCTGGCGAGACTTCCCAGCGAGCCCAAGTCAGTAGCTACTGACTTCATTCGCCACCATTCGCCAGCACCTTCGCTGGGCGAACCCTCGCTACTCAACTTCGCCTGGCGAACCCACCAACGAAGTCCACTGGGACTTAAATATAATTATTCGCCAACATTCGTTAGGCTTCGCCTGGCGAAGCTTCGCCTTCGCTCGCCTGGCGAGAGCCAGCGAACCTGCGCAGAACAGAACCCTATTCTGTTCCACCTCCACCATCCACCATCATCCAACTTCTCACACAACAAAATCAGTACAAACAGCATCAACACATGTTACCCAACTATTCTACGGCATTATTGCTCAGTTTCAACCGATTAAATCATCAATCTACCGATTATTCCAACTTTTGCCCTAATTGGAAAGTGATGAAAACTCTACCAAAACCCCAACCCAACATACATAACATCATACAATGATCAAATAGAAACATTTCTCACCCTTACCTCGATTAATCGGAGCTTTGATGTTGGTTCTTGATGATTCCCACTTTTCCTCTTCTTCTCTTCTCTTTCTCTCCTTTCTTCTTCTTTCCTCTTTCTTTCCAAATGTTTTCTATCTTTCTTTTCTTTTCTTTCTCTCTTATATATTTCCTTCATTTTCCTTCCTCTCCAATTCCTTCTTAATTCTCTATTAATCCCAATTAATAAAAATTAATTTCCAACATTGATAAAATCCCACTAAATAAATTAATTACTACAATTAATTATTTAATGAAATTTGGGCTGTTACAACTATCAAGTACTTCCACCACTCAAATTAAAGCTAAGAACAATCTCTACAACATTCATGTTATGGGGAAGATGAGATATCAATCACATCTTGAGCTAAAACTGCCTGGAAAATAGGGATCAAACTAGGGTTTTTTCACTGCCAATCCTCAGAAACCCTAACTTGAAACTTCTCAAACTCCTCAATCATGATGAGTTGGTCTAGGAATCATCTTTATAACATCTCTATGCATCATTCCATGATCTCATGGCCCTTGGATTAGGTCTCAACCTTCTCCAAATCTTCAGTTGACTTAGGGTTGACCCAGTCAAAACCCTAATTCTACCATTCATGGTTGAATCTTCTGAATTCTTGCACCATGACTTCTCTGGGCTTCATGATGGTCAGCAAGGCATCTCATACACTTTCTCAAAGCATCAAGTTCATTCTCAAAGTCTCAGAATCATCTACGGAGCACCCACAACTCTCAAGCTATGAAGCACACAACCCTGGTTTCAACCAATTCCTCTGAGGATCTCTTGAACTGTCTGGTGAAGGTATCAACTTTCAAACACTTGATGGGTAAATAAATGTTGGTCAAATTTTGGGGTGCAACAGCTGCCCCTATTCAAACGGCTTGAACTTGACTGGGTGAAAAGCGAACGGCTCTCAACCAATCAAGGTGCGAGACGATTGAATACCGGTAAACCCGAAAATTTGCCAACTGCCCGAGCACACGATACTCTGCGGGGAACAAATCTTTGAATACTGCAATACTAGCTGCACGGCAACTAGATGGAGAGATATCGATCTGACATCACCGTCAGTTATCCACATTAAATTCTTCTGACATTGCCTTCAGACACCCAACCTCGCCGCTGGAGAACTGAATCTGACATTGCCGTCGGAAACACACATCATTCGGAGACACTGGACATCGCCGTCGTACAAACATCATCTCTGATGGGGATTTAAAGAGTCTGACCTCGCCGTCAAACAAACATAATCTGACCTCGCCGTCAAATCCAAACGTTCAACCTCGCCGTCGAACAAACATCCAACCTCGCCGCCGGACAAAACATAATCTGACCTCGCTGTCAAACCCAAACGTTCAACCTCGCCGTCGAACAAACATCCAACCTCGCCGCCGGACAAAACATAATCTGACCTCGCTGTCAAACCCAAACGTTCAACCTCGCCGTCGAACAAACATCCAACCTCGCCGCCGGACAAAACATAATCTGACCTCGCCGTCAGATCTAAACGTTCAACCTCGCCGTCGAACAAACATCCAACCTCGCCGCTGGACAAAACATAATCTGCCCTGGGGTTCACCCCTGGTAGATGGCACAAAAGGTATACTTGCGTATTTGAAACTACTCCATTGGGAATGAGAGACTTAACCGAGCACAGTCTGATCTGGGGTTCACCCTCTGAACCATAACGGACATCGGAATACTGCTGCACAACTGCCCCACCGTAGAACTTCAACACTAAAGACATATGAAACCCTGGCCCCTGGCCGCTTCCAGCTTCAGCTAGAAAAGATCTTCAAGTACCTCTGAAGATGGAATCCTTGGCCTTCAAGGATAGATGAAACCCTGGCCCCTGGCCACTCCAGATCCGCTGGAGAATCTTCAAGTTCTTCTGAAGATAGGTGGAACCCTGCCCGTCGGCTATTCCAGCTTCAGCTAGAAAAACATCCTTGGCCTTCAAGGATGTAAACTTTGCCCGTCGGCAACTCTGCAGGAGGTATCTTCGACTTTAGTCTGAAGAAATGGTCCTTGGCCTTCAAGGATACATGGGTCTGCCTTCAGGCAACTCCACCTCTGCTATAGAGCATCCGCGACTTCAGTCAGGGATATACTTCGGCCTTCAGTCCGAAAAATGAATCCTAGGTCATTCATGACCTTGGGGATAACCTTGCCCTTAGGCACCTTCGCTTCAGCTTAGGAAATCTGTGACTTCAGTCAGAGAAATGGTATCCAGAGCCATTCATGACTCTACGGGGATTCAAACACTTTTCCTTCAGGCAAAACTCCGCTTCAGCTGGAGAAACATCTTCGACTTCAGTCAGAAGAAAAACTATTCACTTGATCGCAATCAATCATCACCTCAGGACAACTGACTTGGTCTTCAAACCAACGCGGATCATCTTGAATACGAAATTTGGAACCCTGGTTTCAGCCACACGTTGATTCATCAACAAGGAAATCTGAATCCACAGGAACACAATGGTACCGCCTTCAGGCGTTTACGAAACCAATCTTCAGATTAGACATCACTGTTGGAGCAGACATATCACGCTGCTGAGGACTCCAAGAATCATCTTGAACAAACTCCGTCGGGCACCCTCAAGAATCATCTCGAACTGCTGACCTTTCTGGAGACTTTATTCCGCTGGGTATTCCAGGAATCTTCCTGGGCAACTCTTGCTGGGGACGCTATTGGGGAGCTCAAGAATCATCCTGAGCAAACAACTCGGGAAGCTGCACTGAGGTCTTAAGAATCATCTTAAGCATACGGCTCTGCTGAGGAATTCAAGAATCATCTCTAACTGAAGACTTCGCTGGGGGTCTCAAAAATCATCTTGAGCGAGCGACTGTGGGGATTACACCAGGGTCCTAAGAATCATCTTAAGAAAGCGACCTTGTTGGAGAGAATATCAGGAATCGTCCTGAGCAACTGGTCTCTTGGTGGAACACCTGTAAGACAAGAATGGTAGTAACCTAGATCATGCTTATGATGCGTATGCTTCTGCGCCATGCCCCACACGGTGGGAATGCTATGCGTTTATGCTAAATGTTGTGCAATCATGCACAATACTATGCAACGTTAAATGCTATGCAGTGTTAAATGCTATGCAGTCATGCACAATGCTATGCAATCATGCACGATGCTATGCAATCATACACAATGATGCGATCCCGTCCGCAAAATAAATGCTGGGGGGAGAAAATCCTTCTGTCAAGGAGAAAAGAACTACTCAGGTAGAGGAATCGTCCTGCTGAGGAGAACGTGGACACGCCAATATCAATCGGACTCTGTCTGGGGAATTGATCTTCCGCGAACTGCTGCAGGGAAAACAACTTCAGTTGATTGCTGCAGGGGAACGAAGCTCTGCGAGAACTTGGACCTGTTGATATCAATCACGAGAATGAACTGCGTGGCCGCCATGGCTACTTTTCTGGGGATAACAAATCTGTGGGGGAAACAACCTCAGCTGCTCCACACTCCACTGGGGAAAAACCAATCATGATCTGATCAACTTCCAAGGACTCGGCTCTCTTGGACATCTGCAAACTCGGCTGAGGAAGGAGAAGTCATTCTGCTTCGCCGAAGAGAGTACGACTCTGGGGACATACAGCATCAGCTGTTCAATGCTCTGCTAGGGAAAACCCACTCGTGGTCCCAACTGCTTTCAAGGATTCTGCTTTTCTGCGGACTCAGCCGGGGAGAGAAATCATTCTACTTCACTGGAGGGTACGACTCTGACGAGGAATTTCAGTTTCGCTAGGGAAGAGAGACTCATCTGACTTCGGGGGAGAGTACAACTCTGCAGGGGAATACAACATCAGTTGTTCCAACACTCTACTGGGGAAGAGGGAATCATCCGACTTAGAGAATACGGCTTCGGTGGGGAATCTCAATTCCGCTGGAGACTTCAGTCTGACACCAAGTTACTGCATCCTTCGGCATACAAGCAACTTCCTATGAGACCTGCACTTGTGACCCGGTGCTGGGGAGAGACACCTGCTTCGGCGACTTTACTGGGGAAACCACGAGCTTCGGCACCCAAACATTTCTATGAACTCTGCACTTGGTTCCCGGCGCTGGGGAAAGAAGACATCATTCTTCGGTGCTTGACTCAGCTGATGAGGTGACGTTCCTTCAGGATGCGTCTGCTTGGGGAAGAGAATTATCTCCGCCTGGGGAGATATATCAATGCTCAATTTCTGGCACTCAGATTCTACGGAGGAGACCACTAAACACTGCTGGAGAAAGGGGACTCGCCCTGCTTCGGGGATGCGTACGGCACATCTTCTGGAAAGTGCTACACCTGCAACAACACAAACAAACAGACAAGATACCCTCCTCAAAGGGGCCTATCCAGGTTATTATCTCGTGACAATATTCAGTTAATTAATTGTTTCAACAATCAATGGGCCTAGGCCCGTAAGTTTATGTATGCGCATTTTATCAAAAACATCGGCGTTTTCATTCGCAAATAAAACAGATAAATGCTAAACAGGCAAGCATAATTGCGGAATAATGTGCATTTTATTGACGGTGAACCCCTGAATGGGTAAAAAATGTTTTACAACAGAGGCAAGCTCCTGGAATGAGGAAGCCGCGCAAAAATAAAACATAAATATATATCAGTATATACAAATGTCGGCAACGAGGCGTAGACGAACACCATGAGTTGATCCCTCTAAGACCCACTCGACTTCGATACTTCTCCGACGCTTCAGCTTCGGAAGAGATTAATTCAGATAAACGGCCCTCAGGTCTTCCAAACCACTAAACAATGAAAGTCCACACGCGGAACGCAGTCATTTGCTTATTCAAATCCCTAACTTTTGCGTGAACCGCCCTTTACGGGTTTTCAGTTCACCGGGATACCCTTTTTTGCCGAAGCCGCCCAGTGTAGGTTTTCGACTTCGCGGGTGTACATTTTTTCAATATATCCCTAATTTTTGCCCGAACCTTTTATTCTGTTTTTGGTTCGCCGGGATGCCCCTTTTTTGCCTGGACTCTTTCTTTTTTGTCCAGCGGGTCTCTTTCAAGCAAAGTATTTTTTAACTGCGTCCGCGCTCACCGGGGATGCAAAATCTTCACCATCCATCGTGGATAACAACAAAGCTCCTCCTGAGAAGACCTTGCTGACGACATACGGCCCTTCGTAATTCGGAGTCCACTTGCCCCGGTGATCGGAGTGTGGCGGAAGAATCTTCTTCAGGACGAGATCACCCGTCTGAAAGCTTCTAGGACGCACCTTCTTATCATAAGCTTTCTTCATTCGGCTTTGGTACAGGCGACCAAATGCAATCGATGCTAACCTCTTCTCGTCCATCAGGCTGAGTTGGTTCAAACGATTCGTAACCCATTCTGCCTCGTCGAGTTTCACATCAACCAAAACTCGCAAAGAAGGAATCTCCACTTCTAACGGTAGGACAGCTTCCATACCGTACACCAAGGAGAAAGGAGTTGCCCCGGTCGACGTACGCACCGTCGTACGATAACCGTGCAAGGCAAACGGCAACATCTCGTGCCAATCTTTGTATGTCACAACCATCTTCTGAACAATCTTCTTGATGTTCTTGTTGGCCGCTTCAACGGCGCCATTCATCTTCGGCCGGTAAGGAGATGAGTTGTGGTGTTCAATCTTGAAGCTCTGGCACAGCTCCTTCATCATCTTGTTATTCAAATTCGAACCATTATCAGTAATGATCCGCTCGGGAATTCCATAGCGACAGATGATGTCCTTCTTTATGAATTTAGCTACCACCTGCTTGGTCACATTAGCGTACGAGGCTGCCTCCATCCATTTGGTGAAGTAGTCGATAGCTACCAGAATGAAACGATGACCATTGGATGCAGTGGGCTCGATCTTGCCTATCATGTTGATGCCCCACATGGAGAACGGCCAAGGGGAGGACATGACATTCAATGGGCACGGCGGCACATGAACTTTATCAGCATAAATCTGGCATTTATGACATTTCTTCGCGAATCTGAAGCAATCCGACTCCATAGTCAGCCAGTAATACCCTGCTCTCAGGATCTTTCTCGTCATGGCATGCCCGCCGGCGTGCGTACCAAATGTGCCCTCATGGACTTCTTCCATGAGCATATTCGCCTCTTTCTCATCTACACATCTGAGTAGCACGAGATCGTGGTTTCTCTTATACAGCACTCCATCAGGATTGAGATAAAAGTTTCCAGATAGCCTCCTTAGAGTCTTCTTATCCTGGGTTGACGCACCCGCAGGATACTCCTTAGTCATAAGGAAAGTCTGGATGTCGTGGAACCATGGCTTGCCGTCGGTGGCATTTTCGATTGCAAAGACAAACGCCGGTCTGTCAAGACGCGAAAGTACAATTCTTGGAGCCTCATTCCAATAATTGACTTTATACATTGAAGCCAATGTGGCTAAGGCATCAGCCATCTGATTTTCAGCCCTGGGTACATGATGAAGTTCCACTCGATCGAAGAACGGAAGCAGCCTCCTGGCATAATTCATGTACGGCACTAAATTCGCTTGACGAGTTTCCCACTCCCCTTTAATCTGATTGATTACAAGCGCTGAGTCACCATATATGTCTAGATTCTTGATTCTCAAATCAATTGCCTCTTCTAGACCCATAATACATGCTTCATACTCTGCTTCATTGTTGGTAACTGGAAACGTCAGTCTCGCAGTAAACGGGATGTGGGATCCGTGAGGAGTCGTGATGATAGCCCCGATGCCACTTCCATAGGAATTAACTGCTCCGTCGAATATCAACTTCCACTGAGACTTCCTATCTGGCCCCTCATCGGGCAATGGCTCATCACAATCCTTCGCTTTGAGAAACATAATATCCTGGTCAGGGAATTCGAACTTCATTGGCTGGTAGTCTTCGATTGGCTGTTCGGCAAGGTAATCAGACAATACGCTTCCCTTAATGGCCTTCTGAGAGACGTACTGAATGTCATATTCCGTTAACACCATTTGCCACCTGGCAATCCTGCCCGAAAGAGCCTGCTTCTCGAAGACGTACTTGATCGGATCCATCTTCGAAATTAGCATAGTGGTGTGGTTGAGCATATACTGTCGTAGACGTTTGGCGGCCCAAGCTAATGCACAACACGTCTTCTCCAGCATCGAGTATCGAGATTCACACTCAGTGAACTTTTTACTCAAATAATAAATGGCATGCTCCTTTCTGCCCGTCTCGTCGTGCTGACCGAGAACACACCCCTTACTATTCTCCAGAACCGTCAGGTACATGATCAATGGCCGTCCAGCCACTGGGGGTATCAAGATTGGAGGTTCTTGAAGATACTGCTTTATTTTGTCGAATGCCTTCTGGCAATCCTCATTCCAAGTAATCGCCTGATCTTTCTTTAAAAGCTTGAACATCGGTTCACAAGTGGCCGTTAGCTGAGAGATAAACCTTGCAATGTAGTTTATTCGGCCCAAGAAACCACGAACTTCTCTTTCTGTTTTCGGCGCTGGCATTTCTTGGATAGCTTTTATTTTCGAAGGATCAACTTCAATCCCTCGTTCACTAACGATAAACCCCAATAACTTTCCGGACCGCACTCCGAAAGTGCACTTGTTAGGATTCAGCCTCAGCCTGAACTTCCTAAGCCTTTCAAACAGCTTCAACAAATTGACCAGATGCTCTTCCTCCGTTTGGGACTTTGCAATCATGTCATCAACATAGACCTCGATCTCATGATGAATCATATCATGAAACAAAGTTACCATTGCTCGCTGGTAAGTGGCCCCTGCGTTCTTCAGACCGAAGGGCATTACCTTATAGCAGAATGTTCCCCAGGGGGTGATAAACGTCGTTTTCTCCATGTCCTCCGGTGCCATCTTAATCTGATTGTAACCGGAGAAGCCATCCATGAACGAAAACACGGAAAACTGGGCTGTATTGTCGACCAACACATCGATATGGGGCAACGGGAAATCATCCTTAGGGCTCGCCCTATTCAAATCCCGATAATCGACGCACATGCGTACCTTACCGTCCTTCTTCGGTACAGGCACTATGTTGGCAACCCACGGAGGGTAAGTGGTAACGGCTAGAAATCCTGCGTCCAACTGCTTCTGGACTTCTTCTTTGATTTTTACAGCCATATCTGGTCTCGTCCTCCTGAGCTTCTGCTTGACTGGAGGGCAATCTTCTCGCAACGGCAAGCGATGAACCACGATGTCAGTGTCAAGTCCGGGAATATCCTCATATGACCAAGCAAAGACGTCACTATACTCTCGAAGCATCTCGACCAATCTATGCTTGACATCATTCTGCAGCGCAGCCCCTACTCTGACATTTCTGACGAGCTCCTCAGAACCCAGATTTACAATCTCGATATCTTCCTCGTGAGGAAGAATAACCTTCTCCTCTTGTCTCAACAAGCGGGCCAACTCTTCCGGAAGGTCCTCGTCTTCATCAATCTCATCCTCGGCTTGATAGATCGGGCAATCAAAGTCGTAGTGAGCCGTAGAGGGTCCAGAGTCGATGTCGTCTGTTATGTGGATCCTGCAGTAACAAGGGTTAAGTTTAAAGCAAGAATATGCAGGTTAGCACAAACCTCGTTGCCATTTTGCTGTTTTTTCCGAAATAAACATAAAACAGGAATAACAGAGAACACAATATTTGAGTACGAAGAAAACGCCTTTTATTTATTAACAAAATGCATGTACACAATCCAACAAGGCCCTGACAGTAAAACCACTATGCCCCGGGCAGGACATAGGGTTGTACAAAGATTGTAAAAAGCAAATCATTACTCTTCACTTGTCAGCTTGATAATCTCCTTGATGGTCCAATTGTCGAGGCGCTCGCCCGGCTTGCTTGGCTGCATCCAGGCGTCAAGATCACAATCGCTATCCCCACTGTCCTCAGACGCTGCGTTGATGCTCTCGAAAATTACTCCGCCCCTGGTGAATAGGATCGGCCCCTTCCCACGAGACGAGCTGCCAGAAGAAGATGAAGCCTCAGCTTCAGGAGAATATCCCAATCCAAACTTATCCTGCTTGATTGGTATATCCAAAACGTGCCCCCAGCCTGGGGTAGAACCGGCTTCGACGACGGCCCGAGCTTCCTTAAACGAGGAGAGATTCATCTCTTGCTTCTCTGCGACGACAGGAGCTACCTCTTTCACCCTGACGGTTTCAAATGCTTGGCAGAGGGTTTCATGGATCTCGCCATCCATTTCAACATATTTAAAGGACGACAGGTGGCTCACCATGATGTCCTCCTTACCACAGACGGTTACTATGCTGCCCCCGACAACATATTTGAGCTTCTGATGCAGCGTAGACGTCACGGCACCAGCGGCATGGATCCATGGCCGACCTAAGAGGCAACTGTAGGCAGGCATGATGTCCATGATATAGAAAACCGTATTGAACGTCTCTGGACCAACTTGAATTGGCAGGGTCAACTCTCCGAAGACGTGGCGCTTAGTTCCATCAAAGGCCTTCACGACCAGATCACTGGGCGTGCAAAGCAATCCACGGGTATCCAACTTCATCAGTGCCTTCTTCGGAAGCACATTAAGGGATGAACCCGTATCCACCAGGACATGCGACATGACGGTACCTCTGCACTCTATCGAGACGTGCAAGGCGCTGTTGTGATCTCTTCCTTTAGGAGTTAGCTCTAGATCTGTGAATCTCAGCCCATTAACAGCATTGACATGGGCCACCACCTCCTCCAGCTGATTTACTGATATCTCCTGCGGCATGTATGCAGCATTCAATACCTTCAGTAATGCGTTGCGGTGCGCCTCAGAACACAGCAACAAGTTAAGAATAGAGATCTTCGATGGAGTCTGATGAAGATGATCTACAATCTTGTAGTCACTCTTCTTGATCAATCGCATGAACTCTTCAGCATCTTTAACTAGCAAATCTTTTTCTGCCCCTGCAGGGCTCTCTTCGATAGCTTTACCTTTACCCTTATCCACAGCGTCAGCTCGAACCACTTTCTCTGCTGCAACCTCTGCTGGCGCAAATACTCTACCGCTTCAAGTGATACCACTGACTCCGGTAAGATTCTGCACAGTTGATCCGAATGGCTCTAGCTCTATCTTCTGACCATTACAATAAACTTCGGCGCCATAATGCCATGGAACGGCATTAGTGCTTTCGAATGGGATCGGTCCGGCCCTGGTGATAGTAATAGTAGGCGGTCGGGGCGCAGAAATAGTAATAGGGTGACGAGGAATAGTAATGGTAGCAACTTCATCTGCCTGCTTTAGCACGACTTCCCCTGATGCACTTTCAATGCTCCGGCTGAACTGCAAAATACCCTCAGACATCAGACTTTGGATACCTTCGATCAGCTGCTCACACCCATCAGGAAGTGTAGCACAAGCCATACATAACTCTCCACATCCAGGAAAGAAGCCCTTCTTCAGCAACTTAGCCTTGACAAAACTCAGCGGCGTCTTCAAATCTTTGACATCAGTCAGCAAGTCCGCACTCTCCTCAGTAATAACAGCATTCACTCCGCCCCCCTTATGATGAGGCATCGGGTTTTTGGTGACGTTGGGCACGTTGTCAGAAAAGTTGATAACCTTGGCGTCCACCAAGTCCTGGACTTTGTGCTTAAAAGCTTTACAATTCTCAATCGTATGGCCTGGTGCCCCAGTATGGAAATCACAAGTAGCATTGGCGTCATACCCCGGTGGTGGTGCCCCTGTTAAGGGAGCCAACGTCCTCTTTTGAACTAATTGAAGCTGAAGCAACGTTTGCAAAAGCTGTGCATACGACATAGGTGGAGTTTCAAAATGACGGTTTGTCAGAGGAGCCCGGTTCTGATATCTTTTATACCCCTGCTGATTCTGCTGCTGGGGTTGCTGCTGCTGCGGCTGCGGGGGAGCAGCTGGGATATTTATGCTAGCAATCTGAGGCTGAGGGCCCTTGCCCTTTCTCCGAGCATTAGTGACAGCACTGGCATCCCCCTCTCGGCGCTTGCCAGCGTAAGGTTTCTTATTACCTCCTCCAGCTGAGGATGATTCGCCCTGAATCTTTCCGATCTTTATACCGTTCTCAACATGCTCGCCCATAGTGATGAGAGCCGAGAATGTTCCAGACATGCCACTGACCAGCTTTTCATAGTAGATTCCAGGAAGGGTAGCCACGAACATTTGCACTAGCTCACGCTCAACCATCGGCGGTTGAACCCGAGCAGCCAATTCACGCCACCGCTGGGCGTACTCTTTAAAGCTTTCATTGTTCCACTGTGAGAGATTCTGAAGCTGGACTCGGTTGGGAGCCAAGTCGCTATTGTATTGATAGTGGAGGACGAACGCTTCTGCAAGATCTTTCCAGGTGCGCACAGTAGCGGGCTCCAAACCCATATACCATTTGAGTGATGGACCAGAAAGACTATCCTGAAAGAAGTGCATCAGCAACTTCTCATCGTCAGAATAGGCGGACATCTTTCTATAATAAGATCGGAGGTGGACGTGGGGGCAAGTAGTACCCTTATACTTCTCGAAGGTAGGCACCTTGAATTTGTGAGGTACTTTGAAGTCAGCAATCAACCCGAGCTTGGACATGTCAACGCCCAATGTGTTCTGATTTTCAATGTCTCTCATCTTGTCTTCCAGCGCCTTGAACCTGAGTCGAGCTTCAGCATTCAACTCTGCATCTACACCTCTCTGAGAGAATACGTCGTCCTGATGGTCCTCCAGCCACGGTTGAGGCACCAACAGATTCCCTGCACCAGCATTGTCGTTGACCGGCCCTATGTTAACATTGGCTCCCAGACTGCCATTGCCGACGCCTGCCGCGTTGAGTCCGAGATTAGTCATCAGATTGCCGTTAGCACTGCCGTTGCCCCCGGCAACAGGAACAACATTCTGTGGAGCGTCCACTGGAGGGGGAGTAGGCACGGCCCCTCCATGCAGTATGCCATTACTGTCAACCCTGGAGATCAGAGGTTGAACCAAAGTACGAAGCTGATCTTGACCATTAGCGACTACCTGCATCAGCTCCATAAAACGATCCATCCGTTCACGGAGCTCTTGCACATCTGACTGCACCTGGTCCATTATCCTTGTCTGATTAGCGCGAGTTGAATAGCGGTGGATGAGTCTTTGATCAATCCTGGAGACCGGAGACAACTCAGAACCTGAAAATCCTGTCAACAATGAAGGTTAGGAAAAGCAATAAGATATACACCATGCAAATATGCTTCATGCAGATGCATGCGTGTGTCTGTGTGCATGGGAGATTTTCCCCCGATCCTAGTGCCTTAGTGCCAGTGCCGATAATAATAAGAAGACAAAGAAATCCGAGCCCAATCGTGGAAACATCGATCTCATATGTATATGGAAAGGCCTGTCAAGGCGGTACACAGTATCAGCGAGTACAAACCAACAACATGACCTCAGCCAACAAGTTTGGTGATGGTCAGCATACATCAAAGATCAAAACAACAGGAATGCAACTAGTTAAGCACGGCCACAGGCGCGATACTCTGCTAACAACTCCTTCGTCTTTGAGTGATCTGGCGAAGTGAGCAACCCCTCGACGAGTAGTTCCCTCTGCCTGATGGTATGCTGAAGCCCCTGAACTGAACTCTCCCAAGCTCCTTCGCCAAAGCAATTCTCCAGCTTCCGCTTCTTAGACTCAAACGTCAGCTTATGCTCCTTCAGGTTAGCAATAGCTTTGTTGAGACGGGCTTCAGCGGAGTACCTGCGGGCGGTCTCTTCATCAAACCTCCGCTCACTGTCCTTTACTTCGGCTTCTAGCTTAGAAATCTGCAGCATCAGCTTGTCCTCTCGCTCCTTCCTGGTGGCCATGGAAGTCTTCCAATGCTGGTCAAACTTAGATATTCTCCGATATGCTTCCTCCAAATGTTGCTTCTTCGTAGCTAACACATCATTAGCAGCCCTGAAGTCTTGACCTAAGCGTTCCCGATCAGCAATCTCACTTCGAAGCTGAGCTAACTCCTTCTCTAACCCTGCATTTGCCCTCTTCAGTTCATTTCGCTCAGCCAATACCTGGTTGTGCTGATGAATGGACACAGTGGTAGGCTCTTCGACTGGTGGAGGACTCTCTGGTCTGACGTGAGGGAATGGCATCCCTATAGCGCTGGCTCTGGCTCTGATCCAATCTGAATAAGGAGGGTAGGCTTGGCTGTTGCTCTTCCCCAACAAAGGCTTTCCTCTCGTGCTGACATTGTTCCACGCATACTGAAGCTTGGACAACAAATCCCCCTCTAGAATACCCGTGAGGTACAGAGATTCCCGTACCTCTTCCTCTTTCGGTAGAGTCCTCAAAGCATATGCAAACTGACGGACTAGCAATGATGGATTGTAGTTGATGCAACCCTTCCTACCTATCAGAGGTACGTTAGGAAACCCATTACAACTGAAGATCACCTCGGTGCCTAACCTGTCTCTGTCAACGAACCAATCAATGTCTTCTGCCGACAAGCTCATCAGACGCTCAGGCCACTCAGCTGTGGCTGCAGACAAGACAGAAGAACCCTTTTTGGGCAAATGACTATCAAACCACCTGTACAGCAACGGTACGCAGCATGAGACATTCTTCCCTCTCCGGTTCTCATTCTTGTAATGCACTGAATGGTAGACGTCTCCGATCAGAGTAGGGACTGGATTCCCTGAGGCGAATATATGGAATGCGTCAAAGTCCACGAAATCAGGCATGCTGGGAAATAGGATAATGCCATATATGCACAAAGCAAGGATGGCGTTGAATGCGTCCCAACATTTGTCCTTAGCACACTGCTGAGCCTTAGCTATCAGAAACTGCAGAGAGAACCCTGGGACCTTGTTCCAACTTGTCACCACTAACTCAGAAGCGCTCAAATGGAGTGAGGAAGCTAAACCGGCCAGATCAGGCTCAGCATCCATGTGGACAAAAGGCATCTGCCTCTTGATAGGCACACCCAGCATATCAGTATACTCTTCCAATGTCGGCGCGAGAACGAAATCATGAAAGGTGAAACACCTCAAGGGAGGGTCATAAAACTGCAGAAGAGCATGTAACCCATTCAACTCGGACGTAGAAGGTTTGCAAACCAGACTAAGCAACCTGCCATAAGACTTCCTGAACCTACCCTTCACAGAATCCCCTGCCAGGGCTATCAAACCAGTCAGCTTTGACACATCGGGGGTCGGGAATTTGTATGCAACAGTCTTCCTGAGGGAGGCCATAATAACAGCAGAAGGCGAGAAATCCGGGACCGGGGAAACGATACCTGCAACACAGACACACGTTAATGGAATGCAGATGGATATGCAAACTAATGCAAGATGCAGGCATGCAATAATATATCCAGGTAGCTGCTGTGGAGATTCTGTATCAACAGTCGCTGATGAGAAGGAAACCCTGGTGCAAAACCACTGATCTGATCTGCTGAGAATAACCATCTGATAGGACCCAGATCATAATTCTGCTCTGACAAGAATAAGTGCCTGATAATAAGGACCCCGGGTGCAAGATCAAGGAACATCTGTTGACGAAGCCTTCAGACCCCAAATCAAGATCTGCCCTATCAAGAACAAATACACAGCTGCTGATGAGATCTTCAGATCCCACTCAAAATCTGCCCTATCAAGAACAAATACACAGCTGCTGATGAGATCTTCAGACCCCACTCAAAATCTGCCCTATCCAGAACAAACCACTGATAATAATACACTGATCACAGCCTGCTCTATCAAGAACAGACAAACACCCGACAATAAGATCCTCGGATCAAAAACTTGCTCTGTCAAGAACAAACATATCTGCAACTGAGAACCCACATAACTGATTCACTGTCAAGAAAACCAGGTAGTCTGAAGGTATAAGTTTCCTGCAATAAACCCAGTCCCGCTCACAGGTATGGACCTAGACTGACTCAAGGTACGGCATCCTATGCGTTCATCAGCGTCACAGACTTTCAAAACTGATGATACGATTCCCAGAAGGAGTGGCATCATCAAGTCTTGAAGAGGCCTCACTTAGCTGAATCACAAATGATCGGTCCCTAGAGTCGACAATCCACCAAACCAGCAACCGTCTCAACCCAAAGGGTTGAAAGTGAAGCCAACCGGATGAACCTCGTCTGAGCGTGGATTTCATGAGACACTAGTGCCTGCAAAGCAAGCACGCGCCCACTAATTTCCACTCTAAGTCTATGGTACACTCAAGCCTGGGTCTGGCTTCTCACTCATCAGAAATCCCATCCCACAACAGCACAAATAATCATATTATACTGAAAAATGAAATGCGGGAAATAAAGTGCGAGAAGTAAAAATGCGATAAATAAACACAACCTAACAAGCAGACACACAAACGATAGGATTGACTCGCACAGGGAACCGTTGGAGTCCCCAGCAGAGTCGCCAGCTGTCGCTTGCGCGAAAATAAGGTGCCGGCATGACAGAAGAGTCGCCACCTTTCGTTATTTATCCCTCAGAGCGGGAAAGGAAACGATCGGAAAAACCTGACGAATAAGGGTAAGACAAGGTCATCGCAACCATTGTCTGGGTTCGGGAGTCGGTTACGCAAGGGGAAGGTATTAGCACCCCTCACGTCCGTCGTACTCGACGGGATCCTCGCTTGTTTGTTTACTTGGACGGGTTGGTTTTATTCTATCTACCTATCAAGGCTGGCTGAAAAAGAAAAGAAAAATGACTCGGCAAAGCGTCGCACTTTATGCCTACGTATTCTCATCAGAGAACGAGAAATCAGAGTCAACGTAGTTCGGCCTACGAAGGGTTAAGGGGAAAAAGTTGCTCGCTAGGACGTCGCATCCTATGACTACGTACTTTCATCTGGTATGAAAGATCAGAGCAAACGTAGTTCGGGAAACTACGGCTTATCTCCTGAAAGAAGTGTTTTTCATTGTGTTTGCGATTTCAACCGCACTAGAGACTATGACCTGAGAGTGAATGCGTCGCATGTCACCCAAAGGGTACCATACTAAACGTCCGATCTCAGATAGCTTAAGGCTCGTAACGTACAACATAAATCATTCATGATTACTGTATCTTAAACTGCTTTGAGATGAGAAAAGAACAGGCCCAACTAGGAGGGAGACTATCAAGTCCTACTGTTATCATGCCATGGATTCATCCTATGGTTGAGGTTTGAACAGGGAACTCCTAGAAGTTGTCATGCATAGGTTTCAACCTAAAAGTCTATCATCAAATCCTTATCAAAGGAAATGAGAGTCCTAAGGGATCATGTCAATGATACACCAAAACAGACAAAAGCATCAGCTTTAACAGTAAAATGCATGCAATGCAAGTGAGGGAGGAAATGTGTGTGGGGCTTCAGCCTCCACAAGCTCGTCTCGACCTCAAGCCAGTCATGAAATAACAGTAATCATACTGAAAAATAAACAACATGCTATCCAGCAATAAACGGTAAACTGCAATCATACAGATAAAAGAAATGAAGTGCTATCAAGCAAAATAAACACATGGGCAAGGGAGCTGGGCTCTACCGAATACCTTCAAGCAAAGCCAAGCAATAACAATACAAGCAGATGCACTTATGCTCTTAGATTGAACTTATTCTAGATGAACTTAGTCTAATGCAACATACAAATCAGACAAAACAAACAATACATCAAAGAAAACAGAAGAAAGCTTCAGCTCCTCCAGCAGCAACTTAGTCTTCAGACTTCAGAGATCACCTGCTTTCCAGGTATCAACCCTACAACATGAGTATCAACTCATCTTCTCCCTTGAGCTTCAGCTTCTTTGATCAGCTCCACCTTCAGGCTTCACTATCTCCAGGGATCTTCAAGCATCAACTTGATCTTCACAAAGTCTTCAGACTTCAACAATCTTCAAGGAATCATCCTCTTCAAAGCTTCAGCTTCTATCTTCAAGGGCTCAAATGCTCCAGCAAACAAGATTCAGTCAACAAGATGAGGTGAGGATGTTACAGTGCTCACTGACTTCCAAAGGATGCCATTGAGGACTTAACATCAAAGGAAAGGCTCTCTCAAAGTTCTACCTTATAGGGCAAGGTCACTAATCCCTCCAAAGGAGAGAGGTGAATACCCTTAAGGGACTTTATGTCATAGAGAAGGAAGGAGGTGAACAAAACACTCCTTGTTTATTGAATGGAAGTATCCTATCTAGGGCTCTGCCTATGCACCTATAAACCTATAAACAAAACAACAAAAGCTATCTAAACTCCTCTGCAAGGTCTTCAAAGCTTCAATGATGATCCACAAGGTCTTCAACTCAATCTTCAAAGCTCACACACTCAAAAGAGAAGAAAAACAAACACAACAATACAACTTATGCCTTTAAGCAACACACATACCAACCATACATTCAAAAATCAATGAAAAATACTAAAACACCACACAATATTCTAGTAAAATTCTAGGGGATTCTATACATACTTACCCTTAACCCATATATTCCCCATACACTAATTTGGCCTATAAACCCCAAAACAAAATGGTTTAAGTCTATCTATACAACCTAAAACCCTAATTTGAACACCTAAATGTCTAAAAATCAAACTACATCAAATTTTAATCTACAAATCAAGAGATAAATCCTGCATGAAACTAGGGTTAAATACCTAACCATTCCAAAAAGAATGGCTCAAAAACCCTAAGGGAAAGTCCTAAAACAAATTGTACAAAATCAAGTGTCAACTAAAACATGTTGAAAAGACTATTTACAAGAAAATATGCTAAAAAATATTAAACTAAAAATAAAATGGAATTTTATTTTTTATTAATTTTCTAGACAAAATCATGAATATGTGAAAAAAAGAAGAAATGAAAAATATTGATTTTTGGATTTTTTATGATTTTTATAAAATGCAAAGAATTAAAAGAAATTAAAATAAAAGATTATAAGAAATAAAGGGGAGGGGGTATCAAAAGTAACACGCCCCAGTTGTTTTCATGATGGGCCAAAATCCTGGGAGGTGTGGATAGAAACGGATTGCTGAAGCCCAGTTCTATTACTCAATCAAAACGGCGCGTTTAGATAAGTGGAACGCAGCGTTTCATGTGCTTCAGTCTTCCCTCCATTTCTGAGATTGAATTCTGGCCGTGCGATGAACTGAACTAGTCAAACATTCTGGACGATCCAACGATGGAGAGATCATCTTCTCCAACTCAACCCTAGGGTTTTCAGAAACCCTAACTTCATGCAAGGATTTCCACTCGATCGTTCTCCTCCATTTCTCCATGAATTCACGAGCTTCCAAAAGCAAAGTTGTACTATTAGTCACCCAGAACACGATGCTATCAATAATTGTCCTTGAAACCTCTTGTATCGTTCCAACAGAAAGCTCCATCATCATGGTTTCAATTCTTTCCTCTGCTATCAATCTTAATGGAACTTCAAACTAATGATCCAGAATTATTCTACATGCTTCCCTAACCATTCTACACCATGTCATATCCAATAATGCACACAAAACAGCTTGCTATCAATTCTGCAAGAAATGGTACCCTGCCTCGAAACCTCATAGATCTTCCTCTAATCCTCAGAATACAATCCTCTACCTTAGCTTAACCAGTCTAAACCTAGAACTATGGAGGAATGCACATAAATAAGGTGATACGATTGAAGTTACCAACCTGTCAAACTTTAATGGTGGATGTGGTTTCACTACAATTCAATGTCTGCAAGCTTCCCTGATTGATCTCCAATGGCAGCTATGAATTCTGTATGCAACAAGATGGATGAACAAGGCTTGAATCTTGTGTTTGATCTCAATATGCTCTTCTTGCAAATTTCTCAAAACAGCTTCAAACTTCCATGGATCTTCCTTCAATTTGGTATGCAATTGCTCCTAAAGATCAGAGCAGTGTGTTTGTGGAGGAGAAATGAATGAAGATGGAAGAGAAAGAGAGTTTGTTATGGAAATGCAAATGGAAGAATCTCACTTTTTTACACTCTAATCTCACCACTCACCAACAATTATCACCAACCCTGGCCATATGGTGATTCACCCTTCTTATAACAATCAAAAGAATAATCTAGATCCATCTAGAAACTTGTGGAAAGTGCTTGAAAGTTATAGAATTTCTCCTTTAATGACATGTTGATCATACCATATCTCATGAGTTAGGCTTGCCAAATTGACTTTAAAATCTCCTTACAAGAGATATTGAGAAAGAATGAGTGAAAAACATGCATTTCCTTGCCTTTGGTGAAGCTTTGTTTAGTTACCTTATTATGCAAGAATGAGAATTACAAAGTAACCCCCATTTCTAAGCTTCAAATAAAAGTTCTACTTGAACCATTGTTTTTAAAATATTGTTTGGAGTCAAAATGACATATTGGATGACTCATTTTGGATTTGTACATCTCCTAAACCACAATTAAATTCCAACTTTTTCAACTTATAAGCCATTTTTAGGTCATTTTCACCCAATCTTGTAAATCCTTGCTACAAGCTCTTTCAATAACTCATGACCACTTTTCTAGACTTAAAATACCATTTTGAACAACTTTCATGTTTTGAGTTTTTCCATTTCAGGCTTGGAAATAGGAGATATGGCCTTTGCTTAAAATGACCTATAACTGCCAAATGACCAAAATACCCCTGTCTTGTTCAAACCATAAGTTGAGTTCTACAAATCCTATCAAGGACTTCTAGTACTCTCTATAAAGCTAAGAAGATGCCCTTCAACATTCATGTTGACCAAGAAATCATAGGAATCATCCTACTAGGGCAAAAGTTGTCTGCAAGTTGGGTGACTTTCAAGGACCCAGATTCACACACCTCAGCTGACCTGTAATTTGTCAAAACCATAACTTGAGCTCTGCAACTCCTATCAAGGACTTCCACCACTCAAATTAAAGCTAAGAACAAGCTCTACAACATTCATGTTGTGGGGAAGATGAGATATCAATCACATCTTGAGCTAAAACTGCCTGGAAAATAGGGATCAAACTAGGGTTTTTTCACTGCCAATCCTCAGAAACCCTAACTTGAAACTTCTCAAACTCCTCAATCATGATGAGTTGATCTAGGAATCATCTTTATAACATCTATATGCATCATTCCATGATCTCATGGCCCTTGGATTAGGTCTCAACCTTCTCCAAATCTTCAGTTGACTTAGGGTTGACCTAGTCAAAACCCTAATTCTACCATTCATGGTTGAATCTTCTGAATTCTTGCACCATGACTTCTATGGGCTTCATGATGGTCAGCAAGGCATCTCATACACTTTCTCAAAGCATCAAGTTCATTCTCAAAGTCTCAGAATCATCTACGGAGCACCCACAACTCTCAAGCTATGAAGCACACAACCCTGGTTTCAACCAATTCCTCTGAGGATCTCTTGAACTGTCTGGTGAAGGTATCAACTTTCAAACACTTGATGGGTAAATAAATGTTGGTCAAATTTTGGGGTGCAACACCTGCTCTCACCAGACGAGTGGCTCGTTGGTAAATGGTATTGACAGAGTACAACATCTAGTATGTCACACAGAAGGCCATCAAAAGAAGTGTGCTATCTGACTATCTTGCCCACCAACCTGTGGATGATTACCAATCTATGCGCTTTAATTTTCCTGACGAAGAGGTCATGTTTTCCAGAGATTATACAATGCCCAGCCTAAACGATGGACCCGAACCAGGATCGCGATGGACACTCGTGTTCGGTGGTGCCACAAATGCTAAAGGTTGTGGAATTGGGGAAATAATTACTTCCCCAACTGGATTTCATCTACCATTCACTACTAGATTATGCTTTAAATGTACTAATAATATGGCTGAGTATGAAGCCTGTATCTTCGGGATTGAAGCTGCCATTGATAATAGAATCAAGATTCTAGAAGTCTATGGAGATTCTACTCTTGTCATATGCCAAATCAAAGGGGAATACGAAACACTTGATGCCAAGCTGATCCTTTATAGAGATCATGTATTGAAGCTAATCCCATACTTTGATGAGATCACTTTTCACCACATTCTTAGAGAAGACAACCAATTGGCAGATGCTCTAGCAATATTAGCATCCATGTTCCAAGTCAAGTGGAAGAATGAGGCACCGACCATTCGTTTAGAGTACCTTGACGAACTTGCTTATTGCCTGACAATTGACGCTGCAGAGCTTAAAGTTGAAGATTATCCTTGGTTCTATGATATCAAGCGGTATCTAGAAATACAAGAATATCTAGGAGGCACCACCATCACCGACACGAAATATCTTAGGAAGCTTTCGTCAAAGTTCTTCCTCAGCGGTGATGTGCTATACAAGAGGAACTGTGATTCGGTTCTGCTCAGATGTATGGATAGACACGAAGAAGAACGTATCATAAACGAAGTGCATGAAGGGTGTTTTGGGACACATGCCAGTGGCCACACTATGGTTAAGAAGATCTTGAGGGCAGGATACTACTGGATGACAATGGAAACAGACTGTTATCGTCATGTCCAGACATGTCACAAATGCAAAATCTATGCAGACAAAGTACATGTTGTGCCACTTCCTTTGAATATGTTGACTTCACCTTGGCCTTTTGCCATGTGGGGCATAGATGTAATCAGACGTATCAACCCAATTGCCTCCAACGGACACCGTTTCATCTCAGTGGCCATTGATTATTTCACCAAATGGGTGGAAGCTATATCTTAGGCCAACATCACTAAGTAAGTGGTGGACCGTTTCATTAAAGAAAGGGATTATTTGTCGATATGAAGTTCCAAATAAAATCATTATTGATAATGGTTCGAACCTCAACAAATAAATGATGAAGGGGTTATGTAAAAGCTTCAAGATTGAGCACCACAACTCGATACCATATCGTCCAAAGATGAATGGAGCTGTTGAGGCGGCGAATAAAAACATCTAAAAAATTATCCAAAAGATGGTTAAAACATATAAAGATTGGCACGAGATGTTTTCATTTACTTTACATGGCTACCGCACTTCAGTGCACACTTCTACTGGGACAACCCCATTCTCTCGTGTATGAAATGGAAGCAGCGTTGCCTATTGAAGTAGAGATTCCTTCCTTGAGGATTTTAGCAGACGTCATGCTAGACGAAGCTGAATGGGTGCAAGCGAGACTCGACCAGCTTAATCTCATTGATGAGAAGCGCATGAAGGCCATCTGTCATGGTCAATTATACCAAAAGCGGTTGAAGATATCCTTCGACAAGAAAGTTTGCCCGCAACATATTAAAGCAGGAGATTTGACCTTGAGGAAAATTCAACCAATTCACACCGATCCAAGGGGTAATTAGACACCGAACTATGAAGGTCCGTATGTGGTAAAAAAGGTTTTCTCTGGTGGAGCCTTGATTCTCTCGGCTATGGACAGTGATAATCTTCTATCCCCTGTGAATTCAGATGCAATTAAAAAATATTATGCCTAAAAGATAGATCCGGTGGACCAAAAGAAAATCCACGCAAAAAAATGGGCGTCTCGGTGGACCATGTAAAAAGCAGAAGGTCCAAGCAAAAATTAGGGACAAAAACAAAAGAAATAACCCAGTAAGTTAAAAACCTGTAAAGGTAACTTAGGCAAAAAGGGGTATCCCGGTAGGCTGAAAACCCGTGAAGGGCAGTCTAGGAAAAAGTTAGGGATTCAAAAAGCAAAAACTGCATTTTGAGAGGACGTGTGAATTTTCCTCCTTGATCCTTAAACTCTAAATGGGGAGGATCAATGCAATCGTTGCACTCAAAAGCAAGGGATAAAGGGTTTTCGGAGGTATACGGGTCATAGCAGAATTGAAACTCGACGGAAACTGATTTCAACATTTCCATTGTTTTTATCCATTTTCTTTCAAAGCAATTACCTCTTTTAGAAATTTCCTCCTAATGTAATTTGCCCGTTTATGGGTTTTCATTAATAAAGATTATTTTCATCAAAAGGTTTTCTCTTCTAATTCTTACCATGTGATTGCAAAACTTGTTTTTATCGGTGATAAGCATTGCCAATGAATTTTAAGGATGATAATATTGTGGTAAAAAGAAAGTGTGAGATTACTTCTCCTCTTAGGGTGTCTATAGGGTGACCATGACCCCAAGCAACATGCAGAAACACCATTGAAACGATGAAGTGACTTAGACGAGACAAGAATCATCTAGCCCAGAGGAAACTGGCATAAACATTTGGAGTCCTAGCATCTCAAA
Source organism: Lathyrus sativus (assembly GCA_963859935.3). NCBI lineage: Eukaryota > Viridiplantae > Streptophyta > Magnoliopsida > Fabales > Fabaceae > Lathyrus > Lathyrus sativus. Next base: position 263,885,476 of record OZ012738.1, read on the forward strand.
AACTTGATTGCATCATGAAGAAATGGTGTCGGGAAGTCAAACTCATTCGCCATCCAGTCTAAAGCCCAATCATACTTGGAACCTTTTGGTTGTAAAGCCATTTTTGGCTGGCACTTCCTCATAAAACCGCCTCTGACTTGTACCTTTCACCGTACATATCCCTTTTCCCCAGTAAACCCAGTTACGCTTGGCATGACGAGTATCATCCCCTCCAGAATCTCATATCCCCAACATTTTTGCATCATTTGCACGCTTGTTTAGCCAGTTCCTATAGAAGGCGGAGTATTCCTATGGACTTTGTCTCTTCCATTACTTACTATTTATAACTCTTTCCGTGCCTTTTGCACAGGTTCTTTTCACCTTACCTTTCGTAAGGGATTTCATTGCCTTTCGCGTGAAATTTTATCCTTTTACTTTCCTTTTGTAAGTGTTTTCGCTGCCTTTTACACGTGACAAAACTTTATATTAGGTAACGTCGATCAATTTGAACACTTGATGCCTATGTGACTAAATGGTCACTACACAAAGAATGTCATCTATGCCGTTATGCTTGTGGGGTTAATGATATTCTGATACCTTATACATGGGTGGTTATTGCCCTCAACTTACCTTTTGTGAGTCTTGTTCATGCCGTCATCGTAAGATTTTTGGTTTGTGCATTTTGCACCTTTCTATACTCGGCTGTGCCTTTTGCACATCGTCCCCAACAATTCGTCTTTATGTATTATATTTTTCTCCTCACAGAGTATCCTACCTTTTGTATACCTTTTCCCGAACATTTTGTTCTAGTGTGTTTCTCCACTTTTCGTAGAAGAAATTCCTTTCCCCAAACCTTTTGTTTTGGTGTCGTTCCCTACCTTTCATAGACGAAATTTGTTTCCCCGAATCATTCGTTTTGGAGTCCTCTCTACCGTTTGTAGAAGGAATTTGTTCCCCTGAACCTTTTGTTCTGGTGTCTTTCTCTACCTTTTGTAGAAGAAATTTGTGTCCCCGAATCTTTTGTTCTGGAGTCTTCACTACCTTTTGTAGGAGGAGCTTTCTCCTAGCCTTTGCTCAAGAGTCTTTTTTTTGCTTATTATAGACAATTTTCACGATCATCTCTTCCTCAATGGAATATCCTTTAATTGTTATAGTGGGACCGTTTTCTCCAAACCTTTTATTCTGGGGTTCTTTCTACCTTTCATAGAAGGAAGTTATTTCCTAACCTTTTGTTCAGGATTCTTTTCTGCTTTTGCATAAATTTATTCGATCGTGTTATCCAGAAGGGAGTTCCTCTATATGATATAGAAGGAACTTATATTTTCTTCAAGCCTTTTATTTTGGAGTCCTTTTCGCCTTTCGTGTAAGGATTCTTTTCTCTGAACCTTTCGTTTTGGGGTCCTCTCTACCTTTTGTAGGAGGAATATTTCACTCTTTGATTGTTGGGATCTCTACCTTTGGTAAGAGTTATTTCATTATATCCCTCGAGTCCTTGCTACCTGTTGTGGAAGGAATATCTCACTATATACGGCTTGAGTCCTCCCTGCCTTTCGTAGGAGGAATATCTCTTAAACCCTAAATTATCATCTATTACTGCAGAGATGCCTCCCTTTTCAGGACTGACGAAACACTCGTGTTCTTTTGCATCGCATCTCGAGCATATCATCATATATACCTCATAACCAACCAATCCATCAAATTACCATTTATCTTTTGATAGATGTCTTTTTCAAAGCCATCCCGTTTTTCCTTCCTAATACATCTCACCCTGGTTGGCTAAAAACTTTGGGTATTCTTGTATTTAATTTCCTTGTACCTTGACTCTGAGAAGGCCTTTGTCATACTCACTTTCAAGTCCAAGGAGATTAAATAGGGGCATCTGTCACACCCTCTTTTTCACCCAAACCTCTTACCTCCATATCATTATCATTTGCATTAGCATTTGCACCTAACATTGATCTTAGGCAGGGGATCAGGGTATCTTATCCAGCAATCAAGAGAAGAGCTTCATCTTCAAAGCTCAACTAATAGCTTAAGTTCAAATTTATGGCATTCTCAAGTCACAAAGTCTCCATCATCATCAAGGTATATTACTCAACCACTCAAAACAAGAACACAAGCATTGATTATACTCCTCTTATCTCATGGAGGGCTATCTAGGGTTTTGGTTCAAAAGGATATTTTTGGCTAGTTTCTTTGGGAAAGGCATGATTCTAAAGCTCAACACATACCTTGAGGGTCCTCTACATGGATTATGTGTCATCACAAGTCATCACAAGAGCCTCAGTCAGCGGGAATGGTCCTAGGATTTCATCTGGTCAACAAAAGTCAATTGTGATTAAATTAGGTCAAAATCTTGGATTTCAAGGTCATTCAAGGGCATGATAGTTGTTTCTCAAGTGATTTCATGTGTTTGGAACAAGAAGAGTCAGGGAGAAACATAAAATCAAGAGTTTAACTAAATTAGGGTTTTGATGGAAAATTTTCAAAGTGTAGAAAACCCTAATTCTAGCCATCTTGCAGCTTCCATATCTTTCTCATTTTTTATCTAATGAAGGCAAAATTGCTATCAAGTTAAAGAGGACATCATGAACTACAAGTTTGTGGAAGGAAGCATGTCCAAAAGATTCATGGGTTAGGAGATATGATGAGCTAAAGTTGGAAAAATGGAGATTGTGACAATTCAACACTTAGAATTTTTCTAAGTATGGAAAATCAATTTGAGGTACTAACTTTCAAGCCCATCTTTCATGGTGATACAAGCTTCAATTGGATTTTCCTAAAACATGAGAGTTGTAAAGAATCTTCCAAGCTTTCTTTTGAGTACTAGATCATTTCCATTGGATATGTAGAGCTCACGTTATGATGCTCCTAAGTTGAGGTCTCAAAGATGTCAAGATAGGCAAATGGCTAGGCAGATTTTTGAACCGAACTTTTAAGAAATTTTTCATTAAGTTCTTGATCTCAAATGAATTTTCTCACAACATGAAAGCTGAAAAGAATTCTTCAAGCTTTCGATCCATTACTAGAACATCTCCATTGGGTAAAAACACCTCAAGTTATATGGATTCAAAGATGAGGTTTCAATTATGTTAAAGGTTCAATAACTTAGAATTTTTTCTAAGTTACTTTGGACATCTTTGAGGACACAACTTCCATCTATCATTTCAAATTGATTCAAGACTTATCTCATGTTACTTTGATCATGAAAGTTGTTCTATAATATCCCCTCTTTCCAACCATACCAAGTTCACCATCATTGGCTTCTTATTCATCAAGTCATGATAGTTTAAAGTCAGTGCTATGAAATTTGGTCCAAGACTTGGTTCATGCAGAATTTTTGCATTTTTCTCATTTGTGTTCATGTAGCAACATCCCCTTTGATTTTACATGCATCATGCCACCTTCTGCATCACCAAACATTACAAAAACTAACCAAGCATACACAATTGTTCATTTGTACCATTTTAAGTTTTCTTACCAAAAGAAGGAAGATGACAAAATAAACAAACTTGCATGACAACAATGTTGTTTCACTCCTCTATTCTGATCCTCTTGGTACCACAACAATACACCATCATGATGCAAAAACCGTGTCACACTATTTTCTCACTCTCCCACTCTCAACACTTTAAAAATCAACCACAACCATTTTAACCATAATAATTCTATTTTTACTACACATAGCCACCATATATAAGCTAAAGATAAAACCCTTGAGGAGGGCATTCTCATTCTGCAGCCAGAGCTCTAAAAACATTCTCTCACTTTCAAAAAATTTCCACCTTTGAATCTCACTTTCAAAAGCTGATTCTCTCATTCTCTCATCACTATCATCACTCTTCAAACTTAAAAGAAGGAAGAGGAGGGTTTTTGTGAAAGATTTAAGCAATTTCAGAAGTTGCAGATCTCAAGTTTTGGTAACTTTCCTCTTACATTTTTCTCTCATTCTAGAGGCCATGTTAGGTTCATGTTGTGTACATCTGAAGTCCTACTCATAGTAGGCAATGTTTGCATAGCATGTGGTGTTGTTTTATTGAGTTCCAGTTTCTGAGTTCAAACTTTTCTCCTTCGATTCACCATGAAAGCATGTTCATTTTAAAAAACTAAGGGAGGATTTGGAACCTGTATGAAATTATGAGTTGAGGGGTGGTCTTGTTTCATATATCTGGGTGGTTTGTGGTTGCTCCAGCGGAGGGTTGGCCGGAGAAGATGACCGGAGCTAGGGCTCCAGCGTCTGGAGGTTGAAGGAGAGCTGACATGGATGTGGCGCTCTTATTTCAAATTCAAATGAGTTGGGTTGTTATGTTGTGATTTGCTGATTGGTATGATTCATTGCCACTGGGATCCACGTCAATTAATGAAGCCAGCGTGGTTGGATGAGTGTGCTAGGGTTGGGTCTGGGCTTTGACCCTTTTTCTTTTCACGCCCCCAGTCTTTTGGCCCATTTGCTTTTTGAACTGTTTTCCTTTGTGTGGCACTTTACTGAGTACACCCCCATGTTATGTTCTTATTTTTTTCTTTTTCTTTTCTTTTCCTTTTTGATTTGCTTTTATTTTTAATTGTTAAAATCATGATTAAATTCTATAAAAATATATTTCTTAACCTTTTATTTTTTGATTTTTATTTTATTTTTCAATTTATTTTCCTATTTTATTTTGAATTAAATGTGAAGTGCTTTTACCTTATTACCCTTGAACTAGGGTTTGAGTTATTGATGCTCTATGATTGTTTTCTTGACCCAATATTTTTACCATATTTTAATACATGATTGAGGATTGTCTGAGGGTTGAATTGATGATTGGACCTGAAATGTTTGAGGGATTTTTATTTGGTTTTTAATGGTCCTCGATTAGTGGTTTGCTTTGGATCTTTGTGTTGATTTCATGATGCATTTATGCAATTCCTTTTGAGATATTTTGCACACTTATTCTTGAATAATTAGCCTTGAGAGTGAGATTTTAATTAGAATTTATTTGATAATTTTTCTATTTTTGAATGTTGCTTCAAGTTGATGATGTATTGATCATGTGACTTACATGCTTTTACCTAGTTTGTATGTCTATGCTTTTGTATGAATCCATTTGATGATTGATGATCTTAATTGACTTGAAAGGATATATTTAAGCTTATGATTTCCTTTGACTCATTGTGTATGGCTTGCTTTTTGAACTCTGTAATACCCCAAATTTTACCCTCAGATTAGTCGATTCATGCAGCGTGACATCTCATTTTTGCATCAGCTAACTACTAACATGTTACGTAGTCTGTTTATTTTGCAGGAATTGTATTAGGTGCACTTTAACTGTGAAAAGGGAAAAATGGTCATTTTCATGTTGTTTGTTGACAGTCCTTGAAGCTGAATCATCATCAGGGATTTATTGAATAACTAGAGCCTCCGCTTCTGAGTATTTTATTTTCTTTGAGATTGAACAGAGATTCACAATATTTTTGGCATTAGGGTTTTTCTAAGGAGCAAAAGACTGAACTTTGACCAACCATAACTTTTACATGATTCATCAAATATTTCCCATCCAAAGCTTATTTTGAAGGAGTTTTAATTCTCTACAACTTTGTCCCTCTAAGGCCAAGTCCAAATTTGCTTCATTTAAGAGATATGGATCAAGACATTATAGGTCCTTTTGAAAAGTCAACAAAAACACCTTTTGGGTCAAAGCTTGGTACATGAACATGGAAACTCCAATTGAGATGAGACCAAAAGGAGCTCTTAGAAGACATCTCACGATTTCTAAAATGGCCAAAAACATCTTCATAGGGTTAAAATTGAGAGACTTATGGCTTACTAAAGTTGGGCATTTTTTAGAAGATACATGAAACAAATATGGTGAAATCTTGGATTTTTTTCAAATGGGCATCTTTTTATGCTTGAAACCTGTTCCTAACATGGTCCACGAACTCTAAGCCCATCCTTTGCATTATTCATTTATTTATTTTATTTACTTTGGATTTTATTCATTTAAATTCAAATTAAATCAAAATAAGTCAAATTAAAATGCCAATCAATACATGAAGGTGCATGGATTTGATTTGTTCAATCAAAGTGAATCTTGAGGCCCAAGTAAGGATGTTTGGATGCATGATTGAACATAATTGGGACCAAAATAGCAATTTTTAAATCTTCTCCAAATCAAATCTCCAATTATTCAATCACAAGGGTTTGATCAAGTTTTGTTGACCTAATTTGTTCCTCTACATATACAATATTGATTCCAGACCCAGGGGGACGATTTTGGTAGCTGAGGAACCCTAGAACTCATTAAAAAAAAACCGTGTGTTACAAGGTATTGGTAAATCAATTTCCAGCTTGTTTTAATCCATTCCAAGCATTCCAACACGTTCCTTGAAAGTTTCTGGATCGATTGCAATACTCACACGGGCCTAAAACATTCAGAATCACGAAATCACCATTAACGGTTTGCACTTTTTTTCAAATTTTGGTTATTGCGATTCATGCATCATAAATGTTTTATGATTATATATTTGTGTTTGTATGAATGTGTATGACGTTTCTGGGTTGTTTAATTGAAGCTTAAAGGTATGAAAAACGAGATGTCATTGTTAGGGTTTGTAGCTACACATTGGGGTTTTGCAAATTAGGAACAATTGGACAAAACCAAGGGCATAGGCGTGCTCAGAAGCTTCATTCCAATTGATCTATGGTCTTTGAACTAATTTAATTGGCGTATTTTGAGATCTTTGATTTCAGGTGCTATGGCAACGTTTGAAAACCGTGGGCTAAGACATGAGGCAACGAATGAAAAACTGTGGGCAAAAGTGTGGCTAATCTAACGAGGAAGACGACCCCTCCCCTCTGCGCGAGCGTTTTTGTTTTTTCAAATTTCTTGTTTTTATATAATATTTATTTTATATGTTATTAATAACTAATCAGTGTAGCTTAGCTGGCACAAAAGAGAGCATCTGAACCAGAGCTCCTGGGTTCGATCCCAGACTCATGCTTTTTTTTTTCTTTCTTTCTTTTTTCTAACCTTATTCATATTGTTTGCATTATTATTATTATTACTATTTTTACTTTTAATTAATTTATTTAACCTTTTCCCTATTTGTTTTTTTACTAATTCTTTCACATACATTTTCTTTATAAAATAAAAATATTTTTTTAAATATAAACAATTTCAAAATTAAACCTAAAACCTTTTTTTTTTAAATAAAACAATAAAAAACATTTTTTAAACTAAACTAAAACATTTTTGAATATAAAATTAAATTAAAATTAAAACATTTTATTAATTTAAAACTAAATCTGTTTTTTTAAAAGCTAATATTAATTTCCTTTTTTTAAAACTTAAATTAAGATTTTTTTTTTCAAAATCAATAAAACAATAATAAGAATCCCAAATTGCATTTTGCCCTTCTTTATACATCAATTATTTCATTATTTGCCATATTTCTGTCTAACCCTTTTCACTAAGGTTCTCTGTTTTTCTCCTCAGATTATACATTCCGTTTAATATTTATCATATTTGTATTTGTTTCTCAGTTGTAATTTTTGCGAGGCAATCGTCGCATTATTTTTCCAGTACTTTATATTTCATTACTGTATACTTATTCATTTTCCGTCACGTTTTTCATTTATCATTAATTCTGTCATTCTGAAGGTTTAGATCTAACTGTTTGACCGCCGAGTCAATAGTCTTCACCTTTAACCGTTTCCAAACCCTAATAGCCTAGGTATCCCGCTGTTGACAAAAATACCCTTTACCCTAGCATTAGGTCAAAGAATTGTCGTACTCTGTTTTAGGGTTTCCCGCCGTGGAATCCCTAATTTAACCCAATTTCAATTAACAACTTCAACGTAGAAATAGGAGCTTCAAGACTCCACGTAAGCGTGTCCTTAAAATACGTTTATTCCCCATTGAAACCTTGACCACCATCAAGACGTTTCTAACCTCCCTTTCAAGGGGAACTACAATTACTCGGATTCCATTCCCGTCAGGATATGTAGACACAAGATGCGATGTCTTGCCGAGTAAACTTAGACTTAACCCCTAGGTCCTTTCTTTAACTTTTAATCCCTTTGTATATACACTTAAGCAAATAATAAAGCAAATAGTAAAAATGAACAAAAGGTTCCTGTAGAGTACTACAGAAGTTTAGGATGCTAATACCTTCCCTAGGCTTAACCAACCCCCATACCTAGATTTCTGCCCGCATTGTGTTTACGATGCAAAAATAGGTTTTCCCTCTTTTGACCTTTTCCTTCGGATAAATCAAAGAGCGGTTGTGAATTGAATTGTGATTCAAATTAATTAATAATTTGATATCCTATTTCCACCGCAACAGAAAATGGCGACTTCACTGGGGAATTCTTAATTTTTGAGGGTTATCCCTGATTTGTTCATGTTTATTATTTTTGCTTTACTATTCATTTGTATATTGTACCTTGATTTGGGATGTTCCATTGTGTTGTGAGATAAGTCCTACACCCGGACTTGAGTGACATTATTATAGGATGGTGATATATTCGACGAGGCTTATAGGAAGTGAGTCCCGACCAAGCTGACTCGAGAATCACCGCTCAGTTGAGATCCTTTCGAAAATGGTTCGGTTGATCGAGTGTAGTCGTGAAAACTTTTACTATTATCGATTGGAGTCTGTAATACTGGGAATCGTAGTACCTTTACACCATCTTGGCCTTATCTAGGACGTAGTGCGGGAACTGTGTGGGAATAGTCCTACATTGGTTGCTACGCGATACTACACTCGAAAGAGGTTCTCTTGAGAATATTATCGGTCCCCGAGTCAGTCAGAGGATTGATAATATCCAATGGATGGGCTGATGACTTTGGGCATTTTTTAGAACCTTGTTCTACAGGTACAACTATCCTATAGTACACACCTCTTGGGGATGGGTAGACCTTAACTCCATTCATTGTTCCTTTAACCTAGGACTTTGTGTGTTTTGTGCATTGCATCCATAAAGCATCACATGGCATTAAGACTTCATGGAATTCAAACTTTACCTATGAAAATCGCAGGATACCATGGATTACGATATAAAAGGTACTTTGAAATATTCTTTTAATGGTCCTAAGTTGAATGACCTAAGGAAGTTAGGAGTTTTGGTTCAAGATCAAGAAGGATTCTGAAACAAACATGGGAAGTTGCTATTTTTGTTGAAGCTTCAAGAAGACGAAGGACTTCTTTCTACCGTTCTAGGATCCAGATTATCTTTGCCTTGCGTTCCCAGATTATCATTTATTCCATACATTAGAAGGGCACTCTCACTTGGTTGGTTCACCTACTTTGGATAGATCTCTTTTCCCTTTCTTGGAAAAAGACCATAAAGAGCAAGACATTGTCAGAGCCATATGCTTGAAAGGTGTCCGATATCAAGAGTAATATGATCACCAACAATTGTGAAGACTTTTCCAATGTAACCATGCTTGGTTTTGATGGAGGATTTATTTTCCTCTAACTCCCGATTTACTTTTTGAAGATAGGCTCGTCCTCAAAAAGGCCTAGCTCGAAGAACATAGCAAGGGGCAGAACAGGAAGCTTCCTTAGGGTCATTATTAGCTTTTATTTAGCTATTATGCCGATACTTTTCTCAGAATATTATTTGTAACCCATGTTCAAATTAATAAATAAAAATTCCTTTTGGTGTTCCGCGATGTTCGTAAATATTTGAATTCCATGAAATCATTTCATTTGCATTTCGCATCCTTCGCATCATATTTTGCATTGCACGTGTCTCTCGGTTTCTCACACTCGGTTCTCTCGCCTTCTAGTTTTGTCACCCTGAATCCTCCGCATCAGTACAGTACTAGAGCCCAAGCTCGAAAAAGGATGGAAGAACAAGCTCAAGAGATCAACCGTGTCAGCCATGAACTCGAAGATCTTCGACGAAGTGTGGGGCAGATTTTGGAGATGCTACAAGCTCTTAATGCGAAGATAGATGCTCAGTCTACTATTATTTCTAAGACTACCTATACCGTTGTGGAACCTCAAGCAGCTGTTACTATCGGGAATACACCTCCTCATGGTCTCCAATCCAATTCAGTGCCTCCTATTGCTCAACCAGTTCGACGAGTTACTCCTCCAGAGTGCAAAACTCCTAACTCCGACCATTGCAAAGGACCTACATGTCCGAGGAACCGCAAAATGGATGCTCCTCAACCTTGGCAACATCAGCAGAATTATGTTCAAGGTTATCCTGTGCAGTATGCTCAATAACCCTATGTAGCTACTGTTGCACCTCCTTTCAATCAGCAGCTTCCTGCATATCTGCCTGTGCCACCGGCTCCGGTCTATCAGCATCCGGTTTATCAACAACCTCTTGTTTATCAGCTCGCGCAAACTCCTGTCAACTGTCAGCGAGCGCCCAATGCTTCTTCCAATCAACCATAGAAGGAGCGAGCACCTCATCAGAATGGTCCGAATAAGAGACAATATAAGCCTTGTCCTCCGATTCCGATGACTTTCACCAAGCTGTATCCTCTCTTAGTGCAACAAGGTCTGATTCTTACCCGAGCTTTGGGTCCGGCTCCCAATCCTTTTCCTGCCAACTACAACGCTGCTGCTCATTATTTATTTCATGAGGGTGCGCCAGGCCATGATTTAGAGAACTGGTATGCTCTTAAGAACATTGTCAGAGATTTGTTGGAATATAAGATATTATCCTTCGAAGATCCTCAGCCAGAGATCAAGACTCCTCTCAGGGTTTTCAACATGTCTCAGCCAGTTACTTCTCTTGTGAACCCGCCGAAGCTGGAAGTTGTTCAGAAGCCTAGCCCGTGTCATGTCGGCATTCCGCAAGATGATGTGACCCTGATCAACAAAGAATCTGTGAGAGTTATTCTGAATGAAGATTTGCATACTGGTATTGAAGTCGTGACAAATATAACTAGGGAAAGCAAGATGGTTCACAGTGATATCATTGAGGCTCCGTCTGAGGAAACCGATATCACCATGCCAATCTTGAACACAAGGACTTCATAAACATCTTGAAGGACTTGTCATACAGTTTATTTTGTTTATTTATATTTTATTTCTTTGATTTAGCATAATTAGCATGTACGAACTTGTTATTTTGATTACTTAATTCAATGCATGTTTGTCTTGAATAAATCCATTCGTTTCACTCACAAAAATAATTTTTCATAAATTTATAATGCCAACTTTACCCGATCTCTCGCTTTGATAGAGAATTGGGAGGAGGATGATGAACCAAAAACATCAAATCTCTTGTCGTATGCTTTCGATTGAAACCCTGCTGATGATGTAAGGCATTGTTTCAAATCCTAAACACTGGAGATATAAGGATGATAACCCCTCTTTACCCCCTTTGAGCCTTGAAGTAGGCGTTTTCTTCTTTTCCAAATAAAAACCCTCAATCATAACCTGGGGCAGGGTAGTTTTCAGTTAAACTGATCGAGCGCTCATACTTTCAAAAGGAGGAGTAAACCTTCGAGAATCCATTTTATCATTAACATGATAAGAGGCTAAAAAAAACACAATGACTATCCCTCAATTACCTAAAGAATGGGGCAGTCACAAGCCTTTCAAAAGAGTCACACGACTTGTTCAAAAAATAATAATAAATGAAAAAAGAAAAATCCCGCTAAGTCAAAACCTATGAAGGAGACTTAGGCAAAACCGGGGCATCCCGCTGGACTCCAATGTCAAATATAAAGAATCCGTCCAGGCAAAAGTTAGGAAATGAAAAAAATCAAAAACAAAGGATTACCCTAAAGAATCCCCAATAAAGAACAAAGTCATGCGATCAAACACAATAGAAATCGGTGAGTGACTGCCATGTCCAAAGCCTTGATAAGTTCTCGACCATATCAAATCCAATTGAGATATGAGTGTCCGTATCCGATTAACTGAATTAGGGTTGGAGAACATCACGAAGAATGGGTGGGTACCAATAACTTTGAGCCTTTATCCTTTGTTTCTTAAACTGTGACCCAAGCCACGATACAACCATTAAAAGACCTAATTGAAGTAGGATTTCTTTTAAAAGCATACTCAACGAGATAACGTTTCCTGACTCCTACGAGCTATGCTCAATTTAACATTGGCATTATAAATTAAACTTGTATCCTAACTAGTGATTTCAGTCACAAGTTATTGCGATATCTTTTTCAAAACAAAAAACAAAAAAATTTCAAGACAAATATATTGTTGCATTGATAGTTTCATAATAGCATTTCACGCATGTCGATTTCGCCTGATATCTTAGAAATTTACATATAGATGTCGTCAGTGGAACTCGAAGATCCTACTAAACAGGGGCAGGTGGTTACCCAGTCAATTGTTGTTGCAAGCTTGACTTTCTTGAAAGCTACTTCCTGAAGACTCAGTCACGGCACCGTCGATCTGAACCAGTTATGTCGAGACCCGACCAAATATCTCCAAGAGTTTGAAAATAGTGGGGCAGCCTGTCTCCATGTTCTCTGTAAAATCCTCTCGAGATGACTCTGTCTCCTTAAGCTAGTACTTTGGGGCATATTGTTTTTTCAAAATGGCGACTACTACCAAGACCATTAAGAACAGACTAACTTGTTTCATAATATTCTCCATACACCCGATAGATTTTACTCCCGGCGGTCTTCATTCCCTAGTAAATCTCATTGTCGCAGAAGTACTATTAAACCTTCGCCTTAACATAGTCCCCAGCGAGACTATAAGCTGACAATACTTTGGGCCAAGCCGGTAATCTCCAAGACAGCAGAGATCTCACCAGCATTTTCCCCATCAAGCGGATATTTATTTTATCCCCAAAAATATTTAATCTCGAGACGACTCTTCCCCGATCAGATTCAGATTCATGATGGCAATCCCTCCAGTGAAGTCATGATATCGTATCCCCATGGAGAAGTCATGATACTGTATCCCCAAGTGGATTATTTTCTCCCCAAAGAAGGCAGAGCTTTGAAGCCAGATTTGGTTCTACCATCAAGCTTTCCTATCCCTCAAATAAATGTACTGTTGCAGAGGTCGTTAGGGTATTCCCGTCGAGATGTTTATTTCATCCCATGTATCCTTTCTCATCTGTTTTGTCAACATAAGCATAAACATAAGCATGAGCATAGCATACTCATTCTATCACATTAACATACATATTTTCTATCACATTAACATACACATTTTCATACACATTAACATACGCAATGACATACGCATTAGCATCTGCATGTTTGCTATTTGTCGTCGTCCTTCACCGTTACCGCCGAGTAACTGGGTTTGTCCGCTCTAAGTAGATCGTCAGCCCTAAGCATAAAATACTTATTTGTTCCAAGTTTCCCCACAGAGTCCGATCCTCGTGGACGATGGTTACTTCCATTATCTTCCCGTGCCAAGATAAGATAATTCCCATTGAGTTCATTTCCTCAATGGAGTCTTGCTTGTCAGTTTCTCTCTAGCTCAGTCCTAGATTGAAACTCGGTCACTGAACCTACCTGGCCGTGCATTTATTTTGCACTATCTTTCAAAGAAAAGCCTTTACAACGTCGATACACAACAGTTCTCGCCTGAGAAATCTATCAGTACATCTTACAACAACTGATATGCGACTGTTCTCACCAGAGAAGCCTATCATTATCACTTACATTACACCTTACAATTTATCATTACACTCTACAATCGATCTTCTCGTACAAGGAGCTTACCATTACATTACAGTGGTCTCGATGCTTGTCATAATCACAACCTCCTTTATATTACATTACAGTGATCTCGATGCTTGTCATCATCACAATCCTTCTTTACATTACATTATAGTGGTCTCGATGCTTGTCATCATCACAATCCTTCTTTACATTACATTACAGTGGTCTCGATGCTTGTCATCATCACAATCTTTCTTTACATTACATTACAGTGGTCTCGATGCTTGTCATCATCATAATCTTTCTTTACATTACATTACAGTGGTCTCAATGCTTGTCATCATCACAATTTACATTACCTGTTGTTGTGGTGAGAATCGTGATACCAAGCTATTGATTAACTTGAATCTTAATTCTTAAATTCACAACTGGACTTTAATTTGTCTAAAGGAAAGGTCTAAAGAAAGAAAGAACCTTTTACGCGATGTAACAACAATGCTAAGAGATTCGGGGATCGGGGGTTGGTTATGCATATGGTAGGTATTTCACATCCTAAACATCTGTAGTACTCTACAGGAACCTTTTGTTTGTTTGCATGCTAAGTTTGCTAAATGTTTTCTATGGATTGGAATTGGGTAAAAGGTGAAGGTTAAAACCTAAGGATAGTTTCTAAGTTTGCTCGCAAAGACATCGCGTCCTCTGCCTACGTATCCTAACTAGGATAGAATCAGAGCAATCGTAGTTCACCTCACTAGGGATAAAGAACACTTGATTATGATCAAGGTTCAAAGGGGAACAAACATTATAATACTTGTGTAGAGTTTGAGAAAACTCTCTAGATCTATATTGAACACTCGAGAAAGGGGAGTAAGTAATCATCTCCATGATTCTTACATAGAGTTAACCAAACTCTACCTAATTCTACGTTGTAAGACCAATTGGTTCTATCCAGACCAAAAGGAGGGGGAAGGTTGTAACGCCCCATATTGCTTTCAGGATTACCGACTGACCCCACAAACCAACACGGGTCTTTTCAGCATGCTTTGTCCTCAATCACACGCTTTCCAGGAAACTTCCCAGAAGGTCACCCATCCCAGAATTGCTCCAAGTCAAGCACGCTTAACTGTGGAGTTCTTATGAACAGGCTACCGAAAAAAAGATGCATCTTGTTGGTATAGGTAGTACCAATTAATCCTTATAAGCCTTAATTCAACCATGCAGTCCCATACCTACATAGCCTCAGGATCCCTCTCATTCGGATGTGAAATCAGGTTTTCCCGAGAAGCTGCTAGGAGTGTCTCATTGTCATGCCTCTTGCACCGACAACCACTCCCTCGACCTCAAGTGTGCACATGTAACCACCGTCCTCTTTCACCTCAGGCGTTACAAAGGTTGCTCGTCAAGATATCGCATCTTATGCCTACGTATTCTCATTGTCCAATGAGAAATCAGAGCGGTCGTAGTTCGGGCACGAACTACAAAATAAGGATCAATTGGTTCTTTCCAGACCAAAAGAGGGAGAAGGTTCTATCCAGACCTATGAGTTTAACTTCAAATGGTTCTATCCAGACCAAAAAGGGGGAGAAGGTTCTATCCAGACCTATGAGTTTAAATCCTATTGGTTCTATCCAGACCAAAAGGGGGGGGGAAGGTTTTATCCAGACCTATGAGGGTATTGAGCTATCTATGACCCAAGGGTCAATAGAGAGACTTTCCTTTGGAAGGGAAAAGATGAGGCAACTTGGATGAGAACTAAAGAGTTCCATCACTTGGGGAAAGTAAACTTAAAAAAGCAATAATCATTCAAACATGATGAATATAAAGAGATATGGTTACAACCAAGAATAAGCAAGCATATTACAATAAGCAAGTATTTGAATCATGATGAATGGTTACAACCAAAGCAAGCATTTAAGATGTTACAATATCAATGATTTCAATCAAGATAAATGGTCACAACCAAAGCAAGCATCAAGATATTATAATATCATGAAAGGGAGAAGTTCTTACAAGACATAAGCACAAGGGGTGAAAACCAAAGACATATCTTGACAAAGATAAAGGTAACAACAAATGCAAACAAGTTATAACATGACAAATAATTCAAAATTTCATGGGGGTTTTAGATATTGTAGAAATGAATCAATTACAATGCTTACAAGCAAAATCTGAGATCAAAATCACATACACAAAGGAGTTGACAAACAATGCTCACATCAAGTACAAAAATCAAACTCAAGAAAAGGAATCAAAAGTTTTGAATGGAAAGATGAAAGAGAGGAGGGTAAAAACCCTTAAAAATGAAGTATGATTTCCTCTTAGTGTAAAGTGCTTCTAAAATGAAAATTCTAGAAATTTTTACATGTCATATGAAAATATGCAAGAAAACAAGACATTAGCAAAAAGAATCATCCAAAAATGATAAAAAAATGAGGAAGTTGTGCTACTTTGAAATTTTAAGGAAAAAACAAACATTTTAGTCATTAAAAAGAAGGGAATGCGCTTGGTGGGTATTGAACCCACCACCTTGTGATTGCAAGCTCAAAATCTTGTCAAGCCAGCCAAAGGCGCGCGCGTGATAAACTAAGGAAAAATAGAGAGAAAATGTGAAAACATGGAAAATATGAAAAAAAAACACAAAAGAGTTGATCTCCACACGGATCGAACTCAGGTCAGGAAGCATGGCAAGGCAATTGAAACTTAAGGCATAACCACCGGGTTGGCGATACATCCGTGTATTATGCCACCCTAATAAATACATAAGCTTAACAAAGCAAGCAATCTGGGCCAAGGCAAGGCAAACCAAGCAAGCAAGATGCAAAAACGGATTGATCTCAAACATACTCAAAACAAAGTCAAATTTAACAAAATTTGGGTCTATCTTATGTGAAATTCAACAAGGAACACGATGGTTTCATTAGTTTTTCAAGATAAAGAACACAAATTAAAACACGATTGTAGATGCAAATGGAAGCTTGGAAATGCATTTTGGAAGCTATGATTCAAAACAGCAATGCAAATTACATGAGACTAGTACACAAACTTCAAACACATGATTCATGGAATTCAGACTCAAAAAGCACTCAAAAACAAACCATAACAGAAATTGGCATGTGTGTTGCAAAAATTGAACAAAAGTTTGAAATGCTGTTTTTTAGAAAATGAGAACTTCTCATGATGCAGCATACATACTTCACCTCATCAACATTCATTAAATGATTCACATACATCAAGACATGAATTCAACAGCTTGCAAGAAAACTCAACATAAAAATTGATAGCACAAGAGGTGGAAACCTAAAAACAGAAGTTGGCAGCAAGCTTGCTCTTGTGCCAAATCAAACATCAAACAATCATGCATACATATATGGTTTTCACACCAAGACAATTAAAACATCCTAACAAGCTAAATAAGATAATTGGTTTTGCAACAGCAAACATCAAAACAACAGAAGCAGCAGCCAGCGTTTTTGGTCATTATCATACCAATCAAATACATCAGTTCAACACATGCCTTAAAGTGAGAGTTACAACTCTATGGTAATGAACACAACCAAGTTCTAGTAGAAAAGCCTAGTTCTAGCAGCAACAGATGCAAAATATGTCAATTAGCATTAAACAAACATGTCTTGTTTACAAACAAACCAAAACAACAAAACTTGACAAATGGTTGGAAGCAAAGCATTACATGGCAGTGGTTCATGAATCAAACAGTTATAGCAGCAAAATAGTGAATCTTAACATGACAATGCTAACAATCTACAACTAGCCCTAATGCCTCATGCACGTAACAATTTTCAGACCAATGACAATAGGTATCCTATAACAATAGTGCTATGGCAGTTTGGCTCACAACATGGCATGTTAATACAAGTATTCAAAACATGGATCTATGATGCTCACAAGCGGTTTCATGACAGATTCAAACATGATTTTCAAGACATCAAAACATACCTATATGCTTACCACATTTGACAATGCAAACAAGATATGGACAAGCCAAGATTAAAAAAGACAGCCCTACTACAATGCCTAATGCTGACAGTCATTGATGCAAAAATGATAATGTCACTTATCTAGCAAAACATGATTCAATGATACTAGATTCTCATGTTAACAAACATGAACCAAACACACAGTAATAGTTTAAAACATCTCAGAAATACACTTAGCATGATAATGACAAGCAACAATCTTCAATGCAAATAAGATATTATGGTTACAACCCTAAAACAGCCAAACAAGTATTGGTCAAGCCTCAACAGTCACATGAATCATCCCAATGATTTTTAACAAGTCCAACAGAACCAAACAACTTACAAGCACATTCAAAACATGTTATAGACAAAGTTCAAACACAAGGATGATCCAAAAATGTAATAGAATTGAAAATGACCTATGAGTTGGAAAAAATGCACATGAGTTGAAAATGGTCAAAACAGAATGTTGCAGATCCAAAACCAAACATAGTTTCAACTAATACCAAGTCAAACATCACATGAGTCAAACATATAGAGGCTTCTAATCTAAAATGCTAGCAAAAAGAAATTAAGATCTAAAGATGCTGCTTGCAACATAACCAAATCAACCTGATTTTATCCAACAACATTACTCCATAACAATTGCAAGCAAACTTTCATATGTTCATACATGACACAGAGTAACATTTAAGAGAATCTCAAAGTTTAGCACACAGCAACATAACATTGTATGATGATTAAAAGAGTGTCAAACATATTGATGAGCAAAACCACCAATCTTGGCAGATTCACACATGGACTGCATTTACATTTAAACACATTCCAAACAAAGTAAACTAATCATGTTCATGACAGTTAAAATTTAGGATAGTGATCACTAACCTCTTGTAGACCTCCAAGCAAGCTAATACAGTAGGGAAAACCTTGAAGACTCTCAAATGAGTTCCAACCAATGCCTTGATGAAAACAACAGCTTTTCTTGCACTTGAAGTAAACAAGTGATCTTTATGACAGAACTCAAAACAAGTGGTGATGAAGGTATTTTAGGTTATGGACAGTTGGTACATCATAAACCAAAGGTGTTTGGAGGATTCAAGTGATCAAAACAGGTGTGAGCAGAGATTTATCAGATTTTGTGTGTAAAGTCAAACTTTGCTTGGTTGAAAGTTGAGTTTTGAGAAAATGAAGTTTTTGACTAGTTTAAGAGCTTGGAAACCTCCTACACATCATTTTTGGATTGTGTTGATGGTTTGTGATGATTTTAAGTGGGTAGAAATGGTTTTGGAAGGCTAAATGCTCAAGGCAGATTTTTGAGAAGCTTTTGAAATGGTTTCTTCACTTATAAGAAAAGCAAGGTAAGATGAGTGCTATGGTTTTCTTTTGGGTTTTAGAGTGCTCTAGTGTGTGTTTCAACATAGAGGAAACCTCTATTTATAGGCCAATGAAAGGTTTGGGGCAGATTTGTATTTTGGCTTTTTGGAGGGAGTTTTGTGATGAAATCTTGCTTAAGATTTTTTGCAGCTCTAAATCCAAGTTCTTGGCTCAAGATGATGCACAAATCAAGTGGCATGAAGGAAATGGAAGTGACTGAAGTGTGGCTAGGGAGTAGGGGAGTTGCAGCTGGAAGTTACTTCATGAAAAAATTTCTCTTTCCTCTTGATTTCTTTGATTAAAATAATGACAACTTCCATACAACTTGCAAGGTCCACAAAATCTCTTAATTTTTTGCAATTCTACTCATCATACTCTCTAATTATCAGATAGAAACATGATCAAATGGTTGAGAATGGTTCAAGTGATTAAAAAGTGAATTTGTGAAAAAGTGGAAATGATAACTCAAGTGTTGAAATCCCAACTTGTTGAATTAATAACTCTCAACTCATAAGGGCTATGGAGGAGTTATAGTGCATTTTGGAAAGCCCTCATGAAGCTCTAAAACTTTCATGTTTTCATGATCTTCATATTCCAAGTGAAACTAGGTCAAAAATCCACTCAAACTTGGCTAAAAACATGCCTAAAAAGGCCAATAACTTAGAATTTTTCTAAGTGTTTTCCCCCTCTTGTAATGATTTTGGCCATAAATCCAAATCTACTCATTTTCTGCCCATGGACCACTGTGATACTTTTGTAGGACTTTTCAAGACCTTTCCAATGAACCTTGAACCAACTCAATTGGATGTGTGGTTAGGGAGTTATGGTCTTGCCCCTTTCAAAACCTTAATTTCACGGTTTTTCGATTACTCCTCAATCCTTGATCCAATGGTCATGAAACTTCATGGATAGGTGTAATATGTTACTAGGAAAATTTTTGCTTCATACTTTGAGGTCAAATTCCTTATGATTAAAGAGTTGACTTTTCAGTCAACCGAAACGATCGATCGATGACTACCGAGTCGACTGTTGATGTTCCGGGTCTTCTGAGGCCTTGAAACTTCTTGAGTAGACTTCACTAAGCGATATGAACTTCATGGACTATGATACCACCATTGGAACACCATTTAAATCAAAATTCAAACTACGGTTGACTTTTCCTGATCGAAAACCCTAATCGGGTATCCTGAACTGCACTGTCTTGGATCTTTGTGTGACAACCTAAAATTGGATTCATATTTGACCCATGGAGTATATTTGATGATGTGGAAACTTATTTCATGGAGAATCAATCCAATACATTGACTAATTAACCATCGAAACCTCGATTCTCGATTGTACGGAACCCTAATTCACCTGTATCTTAACAAAGACAACTTGATATAGGTTAGGGTTAGATAATCAAATGAAAATGACCCTATAATGATAATGAAGATCTAAGGGGTCAAAATTTTAGGTGCAACAGTTGCCCCTATTTAAATATTTTCACTAAATGGCAATGAGAGATGATAATCCTCATAGAATCGTAGTGAAAGGCATTTAAATATAGCAAACCAGAAATTTTGTCCCTTAGATCTGATGGTATGCAAAAGGGCAAATGTGAATATGCCATGAATCTAAATGATGCTTTATGATGCTTGAATGTAAGACAGATGCAGACACACGAGCAAAAATAAAAGAACGATAAGACAACGAGTAACCACTCACGGGGGACCCAACACACTGGGGAAATATCCAAGGCAAAACAAAAAAATTAATTCAATCATGACTAAAGATGTTGCTCAGGGGAATCTTTCACACAGGGGACACAAACTCCACCGGGGAAGACAAATCTTCACTGGGGAAAAGGGGACACATACTCCACTGGGGAAGAATGTAATTCTCCACCGGGGAAACGAAAGATCAGAGACGCAAACCTCACTGGTGATAACCAAATGAGGAGTTTCCTATAACAAAGAGTTCAAATGGGATCTTCAGAAAAGGACTAGAAACAAGACTAGACACACTGGGGATGCTAGTATCCAATAGATCTCCGAGACTCGAATGGGAAAGCAACGACTTTGCCGGGAACATTGGTGACGACCAGAACAACAATCAGTTTCAAGCGGTGCTAGTTTCTTCTAGACTTACTAGGGGTGATGGTGACGACCAAACCAAAATTACAATAATTGGGAATTCCGAACAGCATTGGTAAAATACAAGACTTCGGCTGGGGAAGTTGGTAACAACCCACCTACTGTATTAATGACAATTAGCTTTCAAGCAATGCCAGTAACCACTGGACTTAGAAGGAGCAGTAACAACTAAACCAACAGGTGCCAATAACGATTGGGTTAAGAAGTGCCTGTAACCACTAGGCTTCAAAGGGAAAAATTGGTAATAGCCAACTCAGAGTGCCAATAACAACTGACTTCAAGCGATGCCAATAATCATTGGACTTAGACAGACTGGTGATGACCAAACCAAAAGTATGCCAAAAATAACTGGTTTTACCAATACTAGTAACCACTAGATTTTGATGAGATTAGTAACAACTAAATCAAACACCAATAGCCATTGGATTTTCCAACAATGCTAGTAACCACTAGACTTAGAATGAATGGTAACAACTGAGCCAACTGGTACCAATAACGATTGGGTCTGAGTGATGCCAATAATTATTATACTTTTTAGGAAACTTGGTAACAACCAACTCAAATACCAATGACCATTGGTTTTAAAAGCAACACTAGTAACCACTAGATTTTAGAAAAGATTGGTAATAACCGAATCAAAGGGACTCCAATGGCAATTGGTTTTCTTTTTTAACAGGGCTAGTGACTACTGAGTTTGAAAGATTGTTGGTGACGACCAAATCGAGGTACCAAATAACAATTCGTTTTGAATAATGCTAGTGGCTACTAGACTTTCAAAGATTATCGGTGACAACCAATTCAGAGATAAACATTAGTAACAACTAACCATCTAGGTAAATCGGATACTGCTAGTCACAATTAGCTTCCCAGAGAAGAAATAGTAATCCCAGGATTACTGGTAACATTGGGGTATCAACCTCACAGCGAAATCTGCGGCAACGGATCAAAGAGAGAGGTAACGACCAAAGGATCTCAAAGGCAACAGCCAAACAAATAGAACTCAACCCCACATGCAAACAAATGCGCATGTTGATATGATGTTGTATGTAAAATGCAAACCGACCCACAAGGGAAAAAAAGAAGAGCAAAACAAGGAAAACAACGAGGGAACTCATCACACTGAGTCTCAATTGCTTCAAGTTAGATGGCGCTTTCTTTTGGTGACGACCAGCTCTTCAAACAGGAAGTACAGATATATCCCTCAAAACCTTAGGAACAAAAGTCAAATATCCTCAAAGCATTAGGATACATCAAAGATTTCATGCAAATGCAACATTCGAGTCTCTGGAAATTCCTGAACTCGAAATCCAAAGTATACATCTCCAAAGGTACAAAACCTGAGCTTGGGATGGAAACAAACACTTCCAACAGTAGACAACCTGATCTTGGAGACAAACATATCCAAAGGTAAGAAACCTGAGCTTGAAAGCAAACAAAGCGTGACTTCACTCGGAATGATACACAACCGAATCGTCAGTACCTGTTATCTATGGATTTTCCCAATGCCAATTACCAACTGGCCTTTTTCTAAATATGATTGGTCACCACCAAATTAACTATACCAGTATCCACTGGATTTTTCAAACAATGTTGGTCACAACCGTGCCTCTACGTCCCTAAGATAAGCTTCTCGAATGAGACTTCCACTTATCTGAAAAGATAACAATGATAAGCTTCTCATGGGAGACTGCCACTTATCTGGGGGGTACGAACAAACTGATAAGCTTCTCTGGAGAGACTGCCACTTATCTGGGAAAACATACTGGAAACAAGCTTCTCGAGGGAGATGGCCACTTGTTGCTGGATATAATGAAACAGGATAAGCTTCTCATGCGAGACTGCCACTTATCTGGGGATACGGATAAACTAGCTTCTCTGGAGAGACTGCCACTTATCTGAAAAACGTACTGGAAACAAGCTTCTCAAGGGAGATGGCCACTTGTTGCTAGATATAATGAAACAGGATAAGCTTCTCACGCGAGACTGCCACTTATTTGCAGATGAATAAGCTTCTCTACAGAGATTGCCACTTATCGTTGAAGATGAATAAGCTTCTCGCCAGAGATTGCCACTTATGGATAAGCTTCTCTACAGAGACTGCCACTTATCGTTGAAGATGAATAAGCTTCTTGTCAAAGATTGCCACTTATGGATAAGCTTCTCTACAGAGACTGCCACTTATTGTTGAAGATGAATAAGCTTCTTGCCAAAGATTGCCACTTATGGATAAGCTTCTCTACAGAGACTGCCACTTATCGTTGAAGATGAATAAGCTTCTTGCCAAAGATTGCCACTTATGGATAAACTTCTCTATAGAGACTGCCACTTATGGATAAGCTGAATAAGCTTCTCTACAGAGACTGCCACTTATCTTTGTAAGGCAACACAAAATGTTCTTCTTGATAGATAGTGCAAAATAAATGCACGTCCAGGTAGGTTCGGCGACCGACAAGGACCGAAGTTCAATCTAGAACCAAGTTAGAAAGAAACTGTCAAACAAGACTCCAACCATTGAGAAATGAACTCGAATGGGGACACATCTTATCCAATCATGGAAAAAGATAACTGAAACAACCATCATCCACGAGGATTAAACCTATGGGGAGTTGAGAAAGGATGGACACTTTATGCTTAAGGGCCGACAACTCTATTGGAGAGAGACAACACACCCAGTCACTTGGTGAAAAACACCAAAGTGAAATAGTAACAGATAATAACCAGAGATAGCAATAATGAATAGATGTTATGCATATTCTTTATGACATGCTTATGTTTATGCTGACAAAACAGACAAAAAAAATAGGAGATGAAATAAACATCTCGACACGGATACCCAGCTAACTTCACCAAAATTGGACATCAACGGAGATGATCATAAAGATCAACAGTTCCACTTCAAAGTTACAACCTTCTTTGGGAGAGAGTAATCTACTTAGGACACAACATCATGACTTCACTCGGATTGCCATTATGAGCTTGAATTCTTTGTTGGAGGAAAAATCACCAAGGGAATTCCAAGATCAACCGAAGTAACAACTTAATCGAAGAGCTGACAAAAAGGTATCATGAGAACAAAACAATTCTGCCCCTCGATAGTATAACAATCCTCTTCAAGTGAGCAATGGCTCTTGCGACAAACAGTCTTCAAACTTGTCTGCCCCAGATTACATGGTCTATGGGAAGAAACCACCAAGAGAATTTTATAAAATAATCGGCATAAAGATGCTTAAATGTCTTCAAACTCTTATAGAGAGAGATTTACAAATCTCGATGTGATTGCCCCAGTTTAATGGTGATTGCAGAACAAAGTCTCGGACTGTGGAAGTAACGACTGGGGAACAAACTTTGCCCCTGCTAGCTGTTAACTGCAACAGAGTTGCCCCAGACTGAACTGCTCTTTTAAAAGATTGACCTGATGTTGTGACAAATGATTAACAAATCCTTCAACTTGGTTGCCCCAGGCTGAGCTTCCTTTATCAAATTCCCTAGCTGACAGCGTTTGTTGGGATTCCTTTGACATTGGATCATCTTGCATGCAATGTTGTTCATTAAAAATTGGCAATTTTCAATGTCAAATTCATGCAGTCTTTTGAAAACATTTTTTGATGAAAAACACACGACGGAGTGATCAAGTGATCAAAGTGAAAGTGATCCAAACATTTTAAAAATGATGGATAAAGTGATTAACACATACAAACATCGAAGATCATTAGGAGTCAAGTTATCCAACCTTGCTGTAATATGCTTTCAAAACAACCTTACCTCAATTAGGTCTTTTAAGGGTTGTAACGTGGCTCGGTTCATGGTTCATGAAACAAAGGATAAAGGCTCAAAGTTATTTGTCCCACCCATTCTCCATGATGAACTCCAATCCTACGCTCAGTTAACTCAAACTATACATTCAGGTTCTTATAGGCTTAAGAATTGAACTGATGATAGTTGGTGATGGCTTACAAACCTAGGGTAGTCATGACTCCCTTACAATACTTAATAGCTTTTTGCTAATTGAGGATTTTTAAGAGTGATGACTCTTAAAGAATTCCTCTCTTTTGTTATCCCTGACTTTTGTCTGAATTGTTTTGTTCGAATATACAGTCAACGAGATGCCCCATTTTTGCCTAAGTCTCCTTCATAGGTTTTGACTTAGCGAGCTTTTCAATTTTCTTTTTTTCTTCTTCTCTCTCTTTTTTTTAGAAAGGAGGTGACTACCTATTTTCATGGTTACGGCGAACCATCATCGTATTTTAAACTTCAACACTTGGTTGTTGTGTGCGAAGAAAAAACCTGAATGCACCACTTTTATATGAAAAGTGTCTTGTATGCACATATCTCTGAGTTAACCGAGAATTACCCGCCCCAGGTTTGAGATTTAAGGTTTCTGTTTTTGTAAAGAAAGAAAACTCCTACTTCAAGGCTCGAAGGAGTTAACGAGGGATTATATTCCTTATTTCTCCAGTGTTTAGGGATTGAAACAATGCCTTACATCATCGGCAAAGTTAAATTGAAAGCATATCAACAGCAGTTATGGATATAGTTTTCATCATCCTCCCCAATCTTTGCTTTAAACAATAGTTTAGTAAAGAAAAGAATTTTTTTGCATTTTTCATCATCTTATAATAATGAAAGGAAAGAAAAAGAGTGAAACGAATGGACTTAATCAAAAGATGCACAAATATTTCATTAATCTTGCCAATTTAAAATGAACAACAGCTTACAAGCAATTAAAATGCAAAGAAAATACAACAAAATGCTGAAACAGTCTACAGCTGCCAGTCTTAGGGAATTAAAATTGTTAAACAAAACATAGAAAAAGCACAATCCTCTGACATCATGAGTCTAGGGTCTTCTTTTTTAGTCCACCATATGCAGGGAAGGGGTTGCTTCTTTGTCAAGCAAAAGGTTGACTTGTACTTGAGGTTTGCATAACTTGAAAGATATGACCCCTGCTTCGATCATTTCTTTCACCATGCCCTTGAGGATGTAGCATTCCTCAATATCATGACCAGGCGCTCCATGGTGGAAGGCACAGAAAGCATCGGTCGTGAAATAACTCCGGTGGGGTTGAGGGATAATGGGCGGAGTCTCCTTCTGGACTAAACCATTTTGCAGGAGTATAGGGAACAACCGGGCATAAGGTATAGGAATACCCCGTGATCCACCAGTTTATTCTTGGGATTGATTAGTAGATGAAGATGAACCCTCCTGTTGTTGGGATATAACCAATTCTTTTACCAAGTTTGTCAAACTCTTTTTGGCACGCATCACCTTTGCTAGCTCGTCACTGAGCTTTTGATTCTCCTGCTCTTGGGTATCCATCATATCCTTCACAGCATCAGTGAATGCCTCTGTGTTATTCTTTAAACGAGAAACTTCTTCTCGGAGTGCTTGATTTTCTTGCTCAAGACGGTCCATCTTTTGAGTGCTAGCCCTTGTGTTATACTCTCCCCCTCTTTCTTCTGAGATCAAGGGAACACAGAATGAACCAGAGGACCAACGCAATGAAGTATGATATGCAAAATGTTGATGCAAGTGCAAAAAATGCAACTGGTTTTACAAAACTCAGAAGATTGATTAGGTCAAACACTCGTTTCATTAATCGTTGGGAAAAGTTACAACTTTTAAAAATACTAGAAAACAACTGAGCTTTACAAAACCAGTTGTGACATGATATGCTTATCGTGATATGGTGGGATGATGCACACACAACACAAAGGCAAATATTCACAAATACATGCACACACAAAGACCTCCTAGGCTCAAGATCAAAGCAAGGAGTCAAAGGTCTACCCATCCCCCAAGGATTTGTACTATGAGTTGTTTGTACCTGCCAAACGGGTTCTAACAAAGCTCCCAAAGTCATAGTAAATCCTTCGGATATTGCCAACTAACGCGACTACTCACGTGAGTCAATAATATTCTCAAGATAAACTCGTCTGAGTGTAGCACCGCGTGATAACTATTGAGGGACTACTCCCTAAAAGTTTCCGCACTACGTCCTAAAATGGCCAAGTGGGGTAAAATGTGACTAAAAAGTCCTCAATGTCACGGGCTCTTTTATCGAAAGTAGCAATGTTTTCATGAATACTCGTTTAACAAAACTAACTCTCAAGAGGGCCTCCACTGAGCAGTGGTTTCTCAAGTTAGCTTGGTCCGGAATCAAATCCCTATAAGCCTTCTTAAATATGCCACCATCCTATCATAAGTGCACTCGAGTCCGGGTATAGGACTTCCTCACCAATCAAAGCACCTAGTATCCATGATACAAATATATATATATATATATATATATATATATATATATATATATATATATATATATATATATATATATATATATATATATATATATATATATATATATATATATATATGTATATATATATATATATATATATATATATATATATATATATATATATTGACAAATATACTTGTTAAGAAAATATTCATAAATATAGCATACAATCAAACAAAATAGGCTAAACCCTCAAGTTTAAGTAAGGTCTCCCCAGTGAAGTCGCCATTTTTGTTGCGATGAGAATCGTGATACCAAACTATTGATTAACTTGAATCTTAATTCTTAAATTCACAACTGGACTTTAATTTGTCTAAAGGAAAGGTCTAAATAAAGAAAGAACCTTTTACGCGATGTAACAACAATGCTAAGAGATTCGGGGATCGGGGGTTGGTTATGCATATGGTAGGTATTTCACATCCTAAACATTTGTAGTACTCTACAAGAACCTTTTGTTTGTTTGCATGCTAAGTTTGCTAAATGTTTTCTATGGATTGGAATTGGGTAAAAGGTGAAGGTTAAAACCTAAGAATAGTTTCTAAGTTTGCTCGCAAAGACATCGCGTCCTCTGCCTACGTATCCTAATTAGGATAGAATCAGAGCAATCGTAGTTCACCTCACTAGGGATAAAGAACACTTGATTATGATCAAGGTTCAAAGGGGAACAAACATTATAATACTTGTTTAGAGTTTGAGAAAACTCTCTAGATCTATATTGAACACTCAAGAAAGGGGAGTAAGTAATCATCTCCATGATTCTTACATAGAGTTAACCAAACTCTACCTAATTCTACGTTGTAAGACTAATTGGTTCTATCCAGACCAAAAGGAGGGGGAAGGTTGCTCGTCAAGATATCGCATCTTGTGCCTACGTATTCTCATTGTCCAATGAGAAATCAGAGCGGTTGTAGTTCGGGCACGAACTACAGAATAAGGATCAATTGGTTCTTTACAGACCAAAAGAGGGAGAAGGTTCTATCCAGACCTATGAGTTTAACTTCAAATGGTTCTATCCAGACCAAAAAGGGGGAGAAGGTTCTATCCAGACCTATGAGTTTAAATCCTATTGGTTCTATCCAGACCAAAGGGGGGAGGTTTTATCCAGACCTATGAGGGTATTGAGCTATCTATGACCCAAGGGTCAATAGAGAGACTTTCCTTTGGAAGGGAAAAGATGAGGCAACTTGGATGAGAACTAAAGAGTTCCATCACTTGGGGAAATTAAACTTAAAAAAGCAATAATCATTCAAACATGATGAATATAAAGAGATATGGTTACAACCAAGAATAAGCAAGCATATTACAATAAGCAAGTATTTGAATCATGATGAATGGTTACAACCAAAGCAAGCATTTAAGATGTTACAATATCAATGATTTCAATCAAGATAAATGGTCACAACCAAATCAAGTATCAAGATATTATAATATTATGAAAGGGGGAAGTTCTTACAAGACATAAGCACAAGGGGTGAAAACCAAAGACATATCTTGACAAAGATAAAGGTAACAACAAATGCAAACAAGTTATAACTTGACAAATAATTCAAAATTTCATGGGGGTTTTAGATATTGTAGAAATGAATCAATTACAATGCTTACAAGCAAAATCTGAGATCAAAATCACATACATAAAGGAGTTGACAAACAATGCTCACATCAAGTACAAAAATCAAACTCAAGAAAAGGAATCAAAAGTTTTGAATGGAAAGATGAAAGAGAGGAGGGTAAAAACCCTTAAAAATGAAGTATGATTTCCTCTTAGTGTAAAGTGCTTCTAAAATGAAAATTCTAGAAATTTTTACATGTCATATGAAAATATGCAACAAAACAAGACATTAGCAAAAAGAATCATCCAAAAATGATAAAAAATGAGGAAGTTGTGCTATTTTGAAATTTTAAGGAAAAAACAAACATTTTAGTCATTAAAAAGAAGGGAATGCGCTTGGTGGGTGTTGAACCCACCACCTTGTAATCACAAGCTCAAAATCTTGCCAAGCCAGCCAAAGGCGCGCGCGTGATAAACCAAGGAAAAAGAGAGAGAAAATGTGAAAACATAGAAAATATGAAGAAAAAAAACAAACAAAAGAGTTGATCTCCACACTGATCGAACTCAGGTCAGGAAGCATGGCAAGGCAATTGAAACTTAAGGCATAACCACTGGGGTGGCGGTACATCCGTGTATTATGCCACCCCAATAAATACATAAGCTTAACAAAGCAAGCAATCTGGGCCAAGGCAAGGCAAACCAAGCGAGCAAGATGCAAAAACGGATTGATCTCAAACTTACTCAAAACAAAGTCAAATTTAACAAAATTTGGGTCTATCTTATGTGAAATTCAATAAGGAACACGATGGTGTCATTAGTTTTTCAAGATAAATAACACAAATTAAAACACGATTGTAGATGCAAATGGAAGCTTGGAAATGCATTTTGGAAGCTATGATTCAAAACAGCAGTGCAAATTACATGAGACTAGCACACACAAACTTCAAACACATGATTCATGGAATTCAGACTCAAAAAACACTCAAAAACAAACCATAACAGAAATTGGCATGTGTGTTGCAAAAATTGAACAAAAGTTTGAAATGCTGTTTTTTAGCAAATGAGAACTTCTCATGATGCAGCATACATACTTCACCTCATCAACATTCATTAAATGATTCACATACATCAAGACATGAATTCAACAGCTTGCAAGAAAACTCAACATAAAAATTGATAGCACAAGAGGTGAAAACCTCAAAACAGAAGTTGGCAGCAAGCTTGCTCTTTTTCCAAATCAAACATCAAACAATCATGCATGCATATATGGTTTTCACACAAAGACAATTAAAACAGCCTAACAAGCTAAACAAGATAATTGGTTTTGCAACAGCAAACATCAAAACAACAATGTTTTTGGTCATTACCATACCAATCAAACACATCAGTTCAACACATGCCTTAAAGTGAGAGTTACAACTCTATGGTAATGAACACAACCAAGTTCTAGCAGAAAAGCCTAGTTCTAGCAGTAACAGATACAAAATATGTCAATTAGCATTAAACAAACTTGTCTTGTTTACAAACAAACCAAAACAACAAAACTTGACAAATGGTTGGAAGCAAAGCATTACATGGCAGTGGTTCATGAATCAAACAGTTATAGCAGCAAAATAGTGAATCTTAACATGGCAATGCTAACAATCAACAACTAGCACTAATGCCTCATGCACACAACAATTTTTAGACCAATGACAATAGGTATCCTATAACAATAGTGCTATGGCAGTTTGGCTCACAACATGGCATGTTAATACAAGTATTCAAAACATGGATCTATGATGCTCACAAGCGGTTTCATGACAGATTCAAACATGATTTTCAAGACATCAAAACATACATATATGCTTACCACATTTGACAATGCAAACAAGATATGGACAGGCCAAGATTAAAAAAGACAGCCCTACTACAATGACTAATGCTGACAGTCATTGATGCAAAAATGATAATGTCACTTATCTAGCAAAACATGATTCAATGATACTAGATTCTCATGTTAACAAACATGAACCAAACACACAGCAATAGTTCAAAACATCTCAGAAATACACTTAGCATGACAATCACAAGCAACAATCTTCAATGCAAATAAGATATGATGGTTACAACCCTAAAACAACCAAACAAGTATTGGTCAAGCCTTAACAGTCACATGAATCATCCTTATGATTTTTAACAAGTCCAAAAGAACCAAACAACTTACAAGCACATTCAAAACATGTTATAGACAAAGTTCAAACACAAGGATGATCCAAAAATGTACTAGAATTGAAAATGACCTATGAGTTGGAAAAAATGCACATGAGTTGAAAATGGTCAAAACAGAATGTTGCAGATCCAAAACCAAACACAGTTTCAACTAATACCAAGTCAAACATCACATGAGTCAAACATATAGAGGCTTCTAATCTAAAATTCCAGCAAAAAGAAATCAAGATCTAAAGATACTGCTTGCAACAGAACCAAATCAACCTGCTTTTATCCAACAACATTACTCCATAACAGTTGCAAGCAAAGTTTCATATGTTCATACATGACACAGAGTAGCATTTAAGAGAATCTCAAGGTTTAGCACACATCAACACAACATTGTATGATGATTAAAAGAGTGTCAAACATATTGATGAGCAAAACAACCAATCTTGGCAGATTCACACATGGACTGCATTTACATTTAAACACATTCCAAACAAAGTAAACTAATCATGTTCATGACATTTAAAATTTAGGATAGTGATCACTAACCTCTTGTAGACCTCCAAGCAAGCTAATACAGTAGGGAAAACCTTCAAGACTCTCAAATGAGATCCAACCAATGCCTTGATGAAAACAACAGTTTTTCTTGCACTTGAAGTAAACAAGTGATCTTTATGACATAACTCAAAACAAGTGGAGATGAAGGTATTTTAGGTTATGGACAATTGATACATCATAAACCAAAGGTGTTTAGAGGATTCAAGTGATCAAAACCGGTCTGAGCAGAGATTTATCATATTTTGTGTGTAAAGTCAAACTTTGCTTGGTTGAAAGTTGACTTTTGAGAAAATGAAGTTTTTGACTATTTTAAGAGCTTGGACACCTCCTACACATCATTTGTGGATTGTGTATATGGTTTTTGATGATTTTAAGTGGGTAGAAATGGTTTTGGAAGGCTAAATGCTCAAGGCAGATTTTTGAGAAGCTTTTGGAATGGTTTCTTCACTTATAAGAAAAGCAAGGTAAGATGAGAGCGATGGTTTTATCTTGGGTTTTAGAGTGCTCTGGTGTGTGTTTCAACATAGAGGAAACCTTTATTTATAGGCCAATGAATGGTTTGGGGCAGATTGGTATTTTGGCTTTTTTGAGGGAGTTTTGTGATGAAATCTTGCTTAAGATTTGTTGCAGCTATAAATCCAAGTTCTTGGCTCAAGATGATTCACAAATCAAGTGGAATGAAGGACATGGAAGTGACTGAAGTGTGGCTAGGGAGTAGGGGAGCTGCAGCTGCAAGTTACTTCATGAAAAAGTTTCTCTTTCCTCTTGATTTCTTTGATTAAAATAATGACAACTTGCATACAACATGCATGGTCCACCAAATCTCTTAATTTTATGCACTTCTACTCATCATACTCTCTAATTATCAGATAGAAACATGATCAAATGGTTGAGAATGGTTCAAGTGATTAAAAAGTGGATTTGTGAAAAAGTGGAAATGATGAACTCAAGTGTTGAAATCCCAACTTGCTGAATTCATAACTCTCAACTCATAAGGGCTATGGAGGAGTTATAGTTCATTTTGGAAAGCCCTCATGAAGCTCTACAACTTTCATGTTTTAATGATCTTCATATTCCAAGTGAAACTAGGTCAAAAATCCACTCAAAGTTGGCTAAAAACATGCCTAAAAAGGCCAATAACTTAGAATTTTTCTAAGTTTTTCCCCACTTGTAATGATTTTGGCCATAACTCCAAATATACTCATTTTCTGCCCATGGACCACTGTGAGACTTTTGTAGGACTTGTCAAGACCTTTCCAATGAGCCTTGAACCAACTCAATTGGATGTGTGGCTAGGGAGTTATGGTCTTGCCCCTTTCAAAACCATAATTTCCCGATTTCTCGATTACTCCTCAATCCTTGATCCAATGGTCATGAAACTTCATGGATAGGTGTAATATGTTACTAGGAAAAAATTTTCTTCATACTTTGAGGTCAAATTCCTTATGATTGAAGAGTTGACTTTTCGGTCAACCGAAGGATCGATTGATGACTACCGAGTCGACTGTTGATGTTCCGGGTCTTCTGAGGCCTTGAAACTTCTTCAGTAGACTTCACTAAGCCATATGATCTTCATGGACCATGATCCCACCATTGGAACACCATTTAAATCAAAAGTCAAACTACGGTTGACTTTTCCGGATCGAAAACCCTAATCGGGTATCCTAAACTGCACTCTCTTGGATCTTTGTGTGACAACCTCAAATTGGATTCATATTTGACCCAATGGAGTATATTTGATGATTTGGAGACTTATTTCATGGAGAATCAATCCAATACATTGACTGATTAACCATCGAAACCTCGATTCTCGGCTGTACGGAACCCTAATTCACTTGTATCTTAACAAAGACAACTTGAAATAGGTTAGGGTTAGACAATCAAATGAAAATGACCCTAGAATGATAATGAAGATCTAAGGGGTCAAAATTTAGGGTGCAACACCTGTTACCACCTCTACAAGCAATGCTCATCCGAGAAGCTTATCTTTGCGAACCTGGCAAATAAGCAGTATTTTTTCGCCTGGGAAGCTTATCCTATCTTCAGCATGAAGAGCAGTAAGTGGCCATCTCCATCGAGAAGCTCGTTTCCATTTTCTTTTCATTTGAAGTGCGGGGAGGTTTTAAACTGAATCGTATTTAAGAGAGTGTGAATCTTGAAATATGAGGAAGTTCAGTTTACCCTTTAGTAAAAGAAGGAGCAGAATCGTATTCAGGAGAGTATAAATCTTGAAGTATGAGGAAGTTCATTTTACCTTTTAGTAAAAGAAGAAGCGGAATCATGCCCAAGGCGCCGACCTTGAAAGTATGAAGAAGTTTATTTTACCCTTTAGTAAAAGAAGAATCTGAATCATGCTCAAGGCATCGACCTTGAAAGTATGAAGAAGTTTATTTTACCCTTTAGTAAAAGAAGAATCTGAATCGTACTCCGGGCGCCGACCTTAGATATGAAGAGGTTTATTTCGCAGATAAGCAATCGTCTCTTTATTTGAGAGCTTATCCAGTTTTGGTATGTAAGTCCCTTCCAACGATAAGTGGCAGCTCTCTCTCGAGAAGCTTATCAGGGCATTTCCCATTAAAGTCCATTTATTTTGGCATTCAGCCGGTTTTACCCTATATATTTTCTACGGATTCCCGAAAGTTCCGTTTGATCCAATCACGAGGGATAGTTTACAGAAGCTCGGATGTTATTCTTTGCTCAATGCTCCAGCATTCTATAATCGATCTTGCAGTCGTGCAGATCAAGTTTATTTGTCATATA
This sequence comes from Lathyrus sativus, assembly GCA_963859935.3. Taxonomy (NCBI): domain Eukaryota; kingdom Viridiplantae; phylum Streptophyta; class Magnoliopsida; order Fabales; family Fabaceae; genus Lathyrus; species Lathyrus sativus. The sequence goes on from OZ012738.1 coordinate 263,919,897, forward strand.
TTCCCCAGTGGAGGTCGTCTCATCGGTGACATCTCCATTGAGGATCCTGTTCTCACCACTTAAAGTCTAGTTATTTTGGCATACAGCCGGTTTTTACCCTGTATATTTTCTACAGATTCCTGAAGTTTCCGTTTGATCCTGTCACGAGGGAAAGTTTACAGAAGCTCGGATGTTATTCTTTGCTCAATGCTTCAGCATTCTGTAATCGATCTTGCAGTCGTACAGATCCAGTTTTACTTTTAGATTTGCCCTAGTGGAGGCCGTCTCGTCGGTCCCATCTCTATTGAGGATCCCGTTCTTGTCATTCCTTTTCTAAAAGTGACAGTTGGTCGTGTTCACACCAGTTGACCATCATTTTAGAATTCCCCCAGTGCCGTGTTGTTGTCCCAGCGCGTCATATTCCCCAGTGTGTTTTGCTCATAGTGTCTGTCCCATTTGTCGTCGTGTTGTCTACATCTTTACATTTACTATTCCAGCATACGCATTATAACATTATCAGCATTAGTTTGTTTTCGTTTTGTCCATAGCATTGCATATCGTCGCATCTAAGAGCAAAATTTCCGGTTATCTATATTTAAATCCCTCCACCATGATTTCTCGAGTCTCGGTCGCTCAAATCATCTGGTGTAGCTATTTAAATAGGGGCAACTGTAATGCCCCAAATTTTACCCTCAGATTAGTCGATTCATGCAGCATGACATCTCATTTTTGCATCAGCTAACTACAAACATGTTACGTAGTATGTTTATTTTGCAGGAATTGTATCAGGTGCACTTTAACTGTGAAAAGGGCAAAATGGTCATTTTCATGTTGTTTGTTGACATTCCTTGAAGATGAATCATCATCAGGGATTTATTGAATAACTAGAGCCTCCGCTTCTGAGTATTTTATTTTCTTTGAGATTGAACAGAGATTCACAATATTTTTGGCATTAGGGTTTTTCTAAGGAGGAAAAGACTGAACTTTGACCAGCCATAACTTTCACATGTTTCATAAAATATTTCCCATCCAAAGCTCATTTTGAATGAATTTTAATTATCCACAACTTTGTCTCTCTAAGGCCAAGTCCAAATTTGCTTCATTTGAGAGATATGGGTCAAGACATTATAGGTCCTTCTGAAAAGTCAACAAAAACACCTTTTGGGTCAAAGCTTGGTACATGAACATGGAAACTCCAATTGAGATGAGACCAAAAGGAGCTCTTAGAAGACATCTTGAGGTTTCTAAAATGGCCAAAAACATCTTCATATGGTTAAAATTGAGAGACTTATGGCTTGATAAAGTGTGGCATTTTTTAGAAGATACATGAAACAAATATGGTGAAATCTTGGATTTTTTTCAAATGGGCTTATCTTTTTATGCTTGAAACCTGTTCCTAACATGGTCCACGACCTCTAAGCCCATCCTTTGCATTATTCATTTATTTATTTTGGATTTTATTCATTTAAATTCAAATTAAATCAAAATAAATCAAATTAAAATGCCAATCAATACATGAAGGTGCATGGATTTGATTTGTTCAATCAAAATCAATCAAAGTGAATCTTGAGGCCCAAGTAAGGATGTTTGGATGCATGATTGAACATAATTGGGACCAAAATAGCAATTTTCAAATCTTCTCCAAATCAAATCTCCAATTATTCAATCACAAGGATTTGATCAAGTTTTGTTGACCTAATTTGTTCCTCTACATATACACTATTGATTCCAGACCCAAGGGGACGATTTTGGCAACTGAGGAACCCTATAATTCATTGAAAAAAATCGTGTGTTACAAGGTATTGGTAGATCAATTTCCAACATGTTTCAACCAATTCCAAGCATTCCAACACGTTCCTTGAAAGTTTCTGGATCGATTCCAATACTCACACGGGCCTAGAACATTCAGAATCACGAAATCACCATTAAGGGTTTGCACTTTTTTTCAAATTTTGGTTATTGCGATTCATGGATCATAAAAGTTTTATGATTATATATTTGTGTTTGTATGAATGTGTATGATGTTTCTGGGTTGTTTAATTGAAGCTTAAAGGTATAAAAAACGAGATGTCATTTTTTGGGTTTGGAGCTTCAAATTGGGGTTTTGCAAATTAGGAACAATTGGACAAAACCAAGGGCATAGGCGTGCTCAGAAGCTTCATTCCAATTCATCTATGGTCTTTGAACTAATTTATTTGGCGTATTTTGAGATCTTTGATTTCAGGTGCTATGGCAACGTTGAAAACCGTGGGCTAAGACATGAGGCAATGGATGAAAAACCGTGGGCAAAAGTGTGGCTAATCTAACGAGGAAGACAACCCCTCCCCTCTGCACGCGCGTTTTTGTTTTTTCAAATTTCTTGTTTTTATATAATATTTATTTTATGTTATTAATAACTAATCAGTGTAGCTCAGCTGGCACCGAAGAGAGCATCTGAACTAGAGGTCCTGGGTTCGATCCCAGACTCATGTATTTTTTTTCTTTCTTTCTTTTTTCTAACCTTATTCATATTGTTTGCATTATTATTATTATTATTATTATTATTATTATTATTATTATTATTTTAGTTTTAATTAATTCATTTAACCTTTTCCTTATTTGTTTTTTTACTAATTCTTTCACATACATTTTCTTTATAAAATAAAAATATTTTTTTTAATATAAACAATTTCAAAATTAAACCTAAAACTTGTTTTTTTTAAAATAAAATAATAAAAAACATTTTTTAAACTAAACTAAAACATTTTTTAATATAATATTAAATTAAAAATAAAACATTTTCTTAATTTAAAACTAAATCCTTTTTTTTAAAAGCTAATATTAATTTCCTTTTTTTAAAACTTAAATTAAGACTTTAGTTTTTCAAAATTAATAAAACAATAATAAGAATCCCAAATTGCATTTTGCCCTTCTTTATATATTAATTGTTTCATTATTTGCCATATTTCTGTCTAACCCTTTTCACTAAGGTTCTTTGTTTTTCTCCTCAGATTATACATTCTGATTAATATTTATCATATTTGTATTTGTTTCTCGGTTGTAATTTTTGCGAGGCAATCATCGCATTATTTTTCCAGTACTTTATATTTCATTACTGCAAACTTATTCATTTTCCTTTGCGTTTTACATTTATCATTAATTCTGTCATTCCGAAGGTTTAGGTCTAACTGTTTGACCGCCGAGTCAATAGTCCTCACCTTTAACCGTTTCCAAACCCTAATAGCCTAGGCGTCCGGCTGTGGACAAAAATACCCTTTACCCTAGCATTAGGTCAAAGATTCGACGTACTCTATTTTAGGGTTTCCCACAGTGGAATCCCTAATTTAACCCTATCTCAATCAACAACTTCAACGTAGAAATAGGAGCTTCAAGAATCCACGTAAGCGTGTCCTTAAGATACGTTTATTCCCCATTGAAACCTTGATCTCCGTCAAGACATTTCTAACCTCCCTTTCGAGGGGAACTACAATTACTCTGATTCCATTCTCGTCAGGGTATGTAGACACAAGATGCAATGTCTTGCCGAGTAAACTTAGACTTAACCCCCTAGGTCCTTTCTTTAACTTTTAATCCTTTTGTATATACCCTTAAGAAAACAATAAAGCAAATAGTAAAAATGAACAAAAGGTTCCTGTAGAGTACTACATAAGTTTAGGATGCTAATACCTTCCTTAGGCTTAACCAACCCCCTTACCTAGATTTCTCCCCGCATTGTGTTTACGATGCAAAAATAGGTTTTCCCTCTTTTGACCTTTTCCTTCGGATAAATCAAAGAGCGGTTGTGAATTGAATTGTGATTCAAATTAATTAATAATTTGATATCATATTTCCACCGCAACAAACTCCTATGTCCTATGTGGATGTTTGAATCCTTTTGAGGTTGATAAGGAATGATGCATGGCTAGTTCTTTGCTCATATTTTGAGGATGATTCCTATTGAATTTATTTGATGTCTTGGTGTTGAATATGTATTGAAATGTTTGTGGTTGCTTCTGACCTCCCATGTCCAAATGTTCTAATTGCATAATTTTGACTATTGTTGCTTTGTTTCCATGAGATCTTTGTTGATAAATGCCTAGTTTTTGTTTGGATTCATGCTGAGTGCTTTGATGCCTCTTCCTTTATCTTTGAGATATGTTGATCATGACATGATATAGGTTCTGACCTCAATTGTCTTTCATCGTGATTGATTCACATTGTTTTGGTTTGTTCATTTATGGAGATGTGGTTAACTTTTCAATGCATATATGCTTGTGCATTAACCATTTAACTTTGCCTAATTGCTTGAGTTGTGTTGTGTGACTCCTTTGAGCATGTTTTGATGATTTAAATTTATATGAGTATTCATTTGTGTGCCTTTTGTTTGTTTTGATTCAATTTTGAAACATGATTTGTCTTGAATACTTATTTGTTTCTTCCTAATTGGTTTGATCGTGTCTTTTGCTTTGGTTGCTTAAAATGAGTTCTTGATGATCCTTTCCTTCCATAATTGATGCATTTCTCTTAATCCTTCCTAATTTGCATCTCATTTTCCCCTTGGTGGGATTTATGTATCCCTCTCCTCCATTATAATTTAATAGTCTAGTTACTTTTGCTTCAATGCTTACTTTTTGCTTGATAAGAAAGATAAAATTGAACCAGGTTAGAACACTTTTTCATAACAAGAACAAATAAGGCTTGATCCAACATCAAGTCATTTTTTAAAACCCATTAATTTGGTTTACACTTTAGGGTTTCTCTCATCTCTTATCTCTTCCATTAAAACCCACATTAACCTTGTATGGATTATACCTTTATAAGTCGATTGCTTCACGCATCGCCATCAACCTACCTTGATCTATTCACCACCCCTTCTTTTCAAAAATTTTATCTATTTCTTCTTGTCTCCTTGAGTCTAAAAAAAACCTTGGTCTTGTATGAAATGCATTTTCAAACTCTTTTCTTAATAAACTTGGATGGTTGTGGAATGGTTAGGCGAATGCCTTCTCCTATCCCGAGTGCTTGATATTACCTTTAGGGTTCACTGTCATAAAGTACTTACCATTCAAAATTAAAACATCTTTAACAAGAGAATAAGGTTCTCTTTGTATTTAACTAAAGAGAGGATTGAGTAAAGACTCCATCCTCTCCGAGTAGTAGGATACTCACTTTATATTGTGTGGTCTCGATACTCGTCTTTCAATACGAAGACGTGACTATATTAGCCACACCATTTTCACAATAAAAATTTTGAGATAAAGAATTAGGTACTACCCGCAAGGGGTTACTATCCGAGGACTTATTTCACCCTTAAAACCAATTATTCACAGATCAAATGTGACATCTTGCCTTGATGGAGAAAACTAATCTTTTCAAAAAGGACATGTTACATCCGTTCTATCGCAAACAGGTAACGCTTAAGACTCCACAAGCGAGCTGCAATACACCTAACTTCTAGAATGTGCACGTTAGCATCGTCCATAAAAAATACCAACAAACCATGGTTTGAACTACAGACGCTCTGATTCTTCACTTCTTTTAAGTGAAGATACATAGGCACAAGGGCCCCAATCCATGGCGAGCACACTTCATTCTATTCATTCGTACTCCTCCGAACTACGTTGACTCTGACTTTCTCATACCTGTTGAGAATACGTAGGTATAGGACCGCGAGGTCCTACTAAGTCTCCTCCACCTATCCCTTTTCTCTCTATTTTTGTTTCATATCCTTCTATCTCCCGTTAGAGCACTATTAGAAAGCAATATCCTTTAGCAAATATCCTTACACATAGACAAGCAAATGGTTCCCATCGAGTACGATGGATGTGACGGGTGCTAATACCTTCCCTTTGCATAATCGGCTTCAGAACCCTTTTCTTGGTTGGGAGACCATCTTACCCATTTTATTCTTGTGGAGTTTTCTCGATGTTTTCCTTTCCCCTTTTCGGATAAATAAAGTTCGACGGCGACTCTTCTGTTCTTCTACTTTCGCCTCTCCGTCGTTGCATTTTTTTGAGTAACGACAATTCTATTAAGAAGCCTGAGGATCCTTGCATGAAGCCCAAGAGGATATTGTGTGGAATTGAATGAGACTTACCAAGTCTCCTTGTATGAAGCCTAAGAGGAGGCTATTTTGCTGGGAGGATTCTTTGTATGATGCTCAAGATGAGGCAATGATGCTTGTATAAGGACCAAGAGGAGGTCAGGGAACTAGTTGTTTGAACAAAGTTGTGATTGAATGAATCCTATTGTTTTACCTATGTCTAAACTAAGAATGATGTAAATGTCAAGAGAAACTTAACAAAATATGAACAAACATGATTGAAGACTCACAAGTATAGACATGTTAGAATTCATGGAAGATTGTACACCTTTTAGGGTTTAATGTGTTGTGTGTTTTATTCTATTCACAAAGGTGTTGGATCTTACACTCTAAGTAAAGGCCCAAGAGAGTTTGAAAAGAAAGAAAGGTGGTGGGTCTTAGACTCTTGATAGAGGCCTAAGATTTATTTTATGTACAAAGGTGTTGGGTCTTACACTCTAAGAAGAGGCCCAAGACTTAAGCATTTGAATGTCAATAATGTTTTATTTGGTGAAAGTTGAGGATTGTGTTTTGAAAGATTGAATGTTTTGAGAAATTAAAGGATGTTTTGAGGAATAGGGGAAGGGACTTACAATATAGTAGAGTCCCATAGAGGTTTTGAAAATGATTGATTTTAAAAAGGTGAAATTGATGGGTCTTACACTCTAATAGAGGCCCAAAGATTTTGATGATTTGAAAATTAAAGGGGTTGGGACTTACACTCTAGTAGAGGCCTAAAGAGGTTTAAAGTCAAAAGATGATTTTGAAAGATTATTTCAAAGATGATGTGTATTTTAAAGAGATGTATTTGTCATGGTGAAATTTTATGAAAGAAATACTTGAGCATTGAAGCTAGGATATCAATTTAACATGTTAAGGCAAGTTGATAATAATTAAGCATTCATGTTATGGTTTAAACATGGGTTTGGATAAAGTGAAAATACCACAAAGTTCATACAAATGAACATGTATATGAAAACATTTTCAAAGCAAAGTTCAAATGTTTAGGCATACGATTAAGCAAAAATTCAATGGCATGATTGAAAGTTCATCACTTATTCACATGTAAACATACACTTAAAAAATAAATTAAAATCAAGTGAGTACAAGGATGTACAAATTCCCAACAACATTTAAGGTTCATACAAGATGTATATGGTTCAAAAAATCATTGTGAGCAAGGAAAGGCAAGGAATTATTCAAAACAATAAAGAGAGAACATGTCATGAACAAATCTTGTTTTAACAATTTCCCCCTTTTAGATGATGACAAACACAAGTATTTAAAGGACAATGTTGGGCATTTAATTTTCTCTGTAACAACAGGGTATAAGGTTTGCAAGCTCCCCCTGAGTCTGATAGTCCACTGTTGAGTTCTATCGACTCTAACACCAAGAACTATTTTTCAAGAAAAAATAAATCAATCTTCTTAGTAACATCAGGGTCTGAGGTTTGCAAGCTTCCCCTAAATCAAACAGTTCCAAGGTTGAGGTTTGTAAGCTCCCCCTTAGTTCCATATTAATAAAAACTAAAATAACAACATTTTAACTTCTTTTTGCAACATTAGAATACAAGGTTTGTAAGCTTCTTCTGAGTCTAAATAGGCTAAGTCAGAGGTTTGTAACCTCTTACTTAACACTATGTATAAAATAGTTTAAATATGTTGCCCTTTTAACTTTCTTTGGTAACACCAAAATACGCAGTTTGCAAGCTCCTTATGGGTCTGATAGGTTGAATCAGAGGTTTGTAAGTTTTTCCTTAGATCTATGTACAAGAAAGTTAAAATATGCCCTAGACAAGGTAACCGTAAAAACAAAAAATAAATGACAAGAAAATAAATGACCAATGTGTACAACTGAATAGGTACTCGATGGGTTCAGTTTCCAATTAAATACTTACTATTATTTCTCCCTTTTTGTCACATCAAAAAGAATAAAAAGAAAAGAAAAGAAGAAAAAAAACATCACTAATAAATGCACCTCAATTCATCATTACAAGATCAGTTTCTAAAGAGGAAAAGTAATCAAGTAATAAGAATCATTAAGGTTTGTATAGTGCATGCTTTAAAGTCTTAGTGGTCGTTACTATTCTAAGTATTAAGCAAGGATTAATTACTGACTCTTGGTATACACAGAAGCCATTATAAAAGAGCTCAGCTCCTAAGTCATTTTCATCAATCATCTTCCTAGAGATATGGAGTCGTCAATTGAGATTCATAACACATAAGTCATAACAGATGTTACACAGAACTCTATGAGTTTAGAAGTCTAATCTCCTCAGAGGTGAGCTACTTATGAATCTTCTATGACTAAGCCTTTTCCCTCAGCAACACTTACTTCTAAAGAGGCAACTTCAGCAGTACCGAACGACCTTCAAAAGGAGGTTTTTCAGTAGCTTCTCTGAAGCCAAAAAGAAGAAGTATGAATAGGTCAAAGAAGAAAAAAAGGATCAACAAGCGATTTTAGTGCTCACTCCTAGTCATAGATGAGGAAGAAGAAGTTGATTCTGAAGACGAGGAAGTGGATTATGGCAACAACGGATGCCGTTGGGCACAAGATGCTCTAGCTAGGGATCTCTACTAGAAACATCTTGTCCCTTTTTATTTAAAAATAGTTTTGTAATCATGTTACTTAATATTAATGAAATAATTTATTTAGACCAAGAACTCTTCAGCATGCAAGTACATTCTAGTAATTTTTCTTTAGATTTTTTGAAAGTACATTAACAAAGTGAAACTAACACAGAAACAACAGTTATAAAAATCAAACATAAACCCATAGCTATTCAGAGAATCTTAAATAGGTTAGACTACTAGATAACATTTCCAAGATTAATTATTAGAGTACTGATATGATTTAACCAATACTTAAATAAGTTTTAACTCAAGACAATGTATGTAACACGTCTATAAAAAGGACTCTAGTAAGCTTTCTTCCATCATCACTTAGTCCCTAAAACACCAAGATGCAAAAGCAAAAGCAAATATGGGTTCCAAAGAGTGATTTCAGGAAGGCATCACTACTGAATGTAGCAACTCAAGCAAACTAAGGAAAAGCAGCAGTTGCAGGATCGGCGAGCAAGCTGACAACTTCAGAAGTGCTCTTGTCTTCAGCATCCTTTGTGAAGACACACAGAAGAAGAAACTCTTCTAGATCCAGACGCATAAACCAATTGAAGAAAGAGGCTTTGAAATTTGCTAAGGAAGAATGACAAGATTTCTTAGATAATCTGGACATGTCAGGTGATCCAAGGGAATTCCTTAGGGCCAATCCAACATACTAGAAAATCCAATTGTCTTGTAATAACTTCCAATTTTATTAATGAAACAAGTTACATACATTGAGTTCTTTCTCTTATTACTTAGATAATTCCATTGAACAACACATAATTAATATTCAACAGTTTAAATGGAACACATGCATGAACAAACTCTAAATTTATTAATAAGCAACTTAATACAAAGATTTCAACAAAATACAAAGCATAACTATGCAGAAATATAACATCAGAATCTTTCATAGATAGCTTCAAACTTGCCTCTCCAAATCTTAGAAGAACTAACCTCAGAACTTATGTTAACCCCCTGCTGAACAAGTATCTCAGAAATAACTCGTCCATAAGGAATGGAGAAGGACTTTCCCTTTTAAAAAGAAGAAAGAGACCTCTTCAGATCGTCAAACATAACTCAAGGAAGATCAATCTTGAAATCTTAATTAAGAAGTAGAAGCAAATATTTTTGAATATGGTCCACTTGGTCTAGTGTTTTGGGAATTTGAACAAATGCTTGTACGTCATCAGTGTTATTTTATCTAGAAGCATACCATCAACAATTATGGGTATTTCGTTTTCGTCTTCCTCCCTCAAATCTTTGCTAAATAAAAATGTGATAACGGAAGTGAAGTGAACTTTTTTTTTGTGATTTTTGCAAGAAATGAGAAAAGACGAGTGAATACGAATGAATTTGTTCAAAACATGTATAATTATTACATTAACAATACAATTAATAAATAACAATGTCTAAAAGCAAATAACACTTTAACAGAAAAGAAACTACAAATGCATAGGGATGATATGGAAACTGCCAGCATTGAGGAACTGGACTTTTCTTTCTTGCTTCACAGTTGGGCTACCCTTCTTGCTCATTGAGACCAGTATGATAACCTTCTTCATATCTACTCTCAGCAGCTTCTTCCATGTCATGGACTGATGGACCCGCCGTACCAGATGAATGATTGATGTGGATATGAAGACCTTGAGGCGTAAATGAGATTAGCTTGGAATCAATCAAATCTTGGACCTTATTTTTGAGTTGTTTGCAATCTTCGGTTGAATGCTCCACGACACCATTATGGTAGCCGCATCGTGCATTGGTGTCAAAGCCTGGTGGGTATGGAGGAACCATAGGATCTGAGCCTTTTGGCACTATCAGTCCACTACTAATCAAAAGTGGTAGCACGTGATTGTATGGAATTGGTAATGGATCAGCGTGTCTTTTTGGCCTTTGGTTATAGAAACATCGCCATTGCGGAGCATTCTGCTATGTAATTCGTTGTTGATAAAGGGTACCTCTATTGATAGGAGGATATTGACCATGTGGAGAGACCGGAGTCACACATTTAGACCCATAAAATTGCTGGCTTTGAACAATTGAGATGCTTGGGTACAGAGGATAAGGTACTGAGGATAGAGCTTGTTGAGGGTCCTAGATTGTATTAAGTTCATCCTCTTCTTCCTCTTGGGAGCTGACAACTGATTCACTTTCGCTAGCTGGGATGCTTGAGGCGTCTTGGATCTTTCCACTCTTGAGATGGCTCTTGATGCGTTCTCCTACTGAAACCAAGTCAGAGAATTTGGATGTCCCACTACCCATCATCTTTTCCAAATATGGGCTTTGCAACGAATCTATGAACATGTCAACCAATTCTCTGTCTAAGAGTGGTGTTTGAACGCTAGCAGCTACCTCTCTCCATCTCTGAGCATACCCTTTGAAAGACTCGTTTTCCTCTTGAGATAAGCCTTGCAACTGTATGCGGTTGGGAGCCACGTCAAGATTATATTGATATTGTTTCACAAAGGCGTTGGCTAAGCCCGACAACAACTAGATATGATTATTTTCTAGGTGCATGTACCAACTCAGTGATGCCCTACTACGACTGTCTTGGAAATAGTGAATCATAAGTTTATCATTATAGGCATATGAGGTCATCTTTCTGCAAAAAATTACCAAATGTTGCTTTGGATAGCTATCTCCTTTGTACTTCTCAAAATTTGGTGTCTTGAATTTTGCAGGTATTACAAGCCCAGGTACCAAACACAGGTTTAAAGCATTCAGCTCAAAAGCATCACTCCCCTTTATGGCTTTTAATTTCTCTTCTAATGCACGAAGTCCTTCAACAAACTTAACATCTTGAGGTTGTTCAACATTCCCCACCAAGCTTATCCCTTGGGAATTTGGCGCAGTGAATGCAAAGCTATGGTACTCAACAACATCATGAGATAATGCATGTTCATTTGAACGGTGCGACGTTCTTGTATAACCTGATCCTTGACAGGGATTTGAAAAGGCCGAGATTGAGCCAAATTGTTCACTTTAGATGGAATGATGTTCTCAATGACAATAGGCCATTAAGATTTATTTTCTCTCCTTGTCAAGGCTAACATAGCTTCCACAAGTTGGTCCAATTGGTTCTTCATCAAGTTAACATCTGCTCTTGACGCGAACTAATTCTTCCAAGAGTTGCTTCAAGTCCAATACGGGTGTCGGGAAGTCAACTATGGATTATGGACAGAGGAGGGATGAGTTTTCTGGCTGAGAGAAATAATAGACAATGAAAATAAAATGCAAATGCAATGATATGCAAAGGAATACAATACAAGCATAAGCAGGATCTGAGATAACATAAGCAATTCAAAGCACCATAACCGGTAGGCCATATAAGGATAGTTCTAGACTTTTTACCCATAGACCCCCTCACGGGATAGCTTCTATGTGGATGGATAAGGTTCCCAGGATCACGACACAAATCACATCAACATCATGCAACAGGCTAGTTGCATTATGACGGTAATACAAGAAGGTCTCTCCTGAGCAGAGTCCTCGTGCTAAACCCACGAGGTGAGGGTCCTAGGAGACTAACGCTAAATGACCACCAATACAGAAACTGGTTCTAAGAGTGGTTCCCAGAGTCACGAACCCTTCATGAATCTAGTCGTGTGACAGGCTAGCTGCATTACGACAAGATCTACGAAAAGGTCTACTCTTAGGGAAGCTTTAATGCTAGGCACACAAGGAGCGGGTCCATGGGGACTAACACTAGTTAATTCCAAAATCTAAACTAAGTGTCCCCTCTTCTTTTTCCAAATCTCGGGTGTAGAGCTTTACTTGTGATATCATCCCCGAATCCAGCAGGCAAATATGATAAATAGCACATAATAATAAAAGAGAAGGTAATAAATAAGCAATAGGAGAAAACCAATAAGAATAGAACAACCAAGTGAAGCTAGCACTCTCGACTCGAGTCAAGTTAGGCTTTACTCTCTTTTGCATAAGGCAATTAATTCCCAGCAGAGTCGTCATCTGCCGTACCTCGAAAAATACGATCCTCGTGATGGACGCGGAAAACCGTTTTAACAGAGTCGCCACTAAACTTTATTCATTCCAAGGAAGAAATAGGAAAATATTGATAAAACCTTTAAAGAGATAAGAACATGGTCATCGCAACCAAATTCTAGGTTCGGGAGTCGATTACGCAAAGGGAAGGTATTAGCACCCTCTAAGTCCATCGTACTCAACATGAACCTCTTGATTCGATTCGAGAGAAAAGTTAGCTAGGTTGTTTGTTTTCTTCTAAGGTTTTTCCTATAGGGGAAATAGGTGGTTTTATATTAGGGTGCTCACCAAGGATTGGGGCCCTTGTGCCTACGTATTCTCTCGTGCAATGGGAACGTCAGAGCATCGTAGTTCGTGAGACTATGGGTAAAGGTTTAGGGTAAATGGAAGATGGATGGAAGGTAGCTCACTAGGATCTCGCAATCCTATGCCTATGTATTCTCATTGACAAATGAGAAATCAGAGCGTCCGTAGTTCAGAAAACTACGGTTGGTTGGTTTGTATCTTATAAGTGAACGAGTGTTTAGGTCGCATTCTAACTGCTAAACATTGGCTTTGTGTGCTCTCTAGGGGAGGCTAAAGCACTAGCTTATATGCATGGAAGAAGGGACTAAACAATGTTCTTTGCAACACACGGGGACGATGACTTAATGTTTTAGGGTTTGAGTTGAGAAAAGAGAATTTGATTTGTGTAGGTATTTAGGTTTTCGGTCGCACGGGAGCGAGAGAATGAAGTTTGATATGTTAAACATTTTGAGGGAGAATGACGACTATTCGATAAACGATACGTCAGCTTTGCAACCAATTAATCGGGGCATTATTGAAATGCTAGATTTCAATGACACTGTTTTAATTCAATTAACTAAGAAAGTGTGTTCATTGGACAATGAAACTCTTTGTCTAAATAATTAGGGCAAGTATTTAGGGACAAAAGGTCGAGCAACCCACAACCCAAGGCGTGCACCCTAAGAGTGGTCAATCAAGAATCCAAGGAATGCGAGATTCCAAGAATTCAGTTCTTTCGTAATTTAATTAAGAAAAATATTTTGAATTTGATTAGCATATTTTGGTTATATGAGTTAAGTGTTTTTTAGGTATTAATTATTTTATGAATGTAAGATCGAAATGACCACAACCCAAGGCGTGCACCTCTAGAACGATCATTCAAGAATTCAAGGGGTGGAAGACCCCAAGAACCCAATATCTCCATTATTAATTAAGAAAAGAGTTTTTGGAAATGTTTGGTTAAGTGTCTTAATCGATATGAAAATGTTTCTAAAATAGTTTTAGATCATAGTGGAAATTAATCATTTCTTAGACGCGAAAGACGAAACGGTCACAACTCAAGGTTTGCACCCCAAGAGCGATCGTTCAAGGATCCAAGAAGTGCTAGACCTCAAGAACCCACTCCTTTCATTATTTAACGTAGGAAAATAGCTTGAGAAATGATATGATTGCATTGAGAAATTTTTTAATCGAGTTTGAAATTAAACATTTGGTATGGGATTAAGATATGGTATGCTTAATTAAGAATATCTATTTTGAGTTTTCTTGTAAAGAAATAATACAAAATTATTCATAATGTTTTTCAAAACCGGTTTATGCATAATGACAATATGAAGAATGTCATACACGATCAAAATGCAGCGAAATACAATCAATATATCGAAAATTTTAACGACATAGAAACATGTAAATGTCGACTACGCAGGTTAGAAATTTGATTTATAGCCATAGAATAAAATTCACAAAAATATATTTACATGCTTACTTAAGCTAATATGACATATAGGAGATACACTCTGAAGAAAGATGTGTACAAAAATAATGAACGGGCATGTTTTTTTTTTTCAACTTGAAATGGCCCAAACACAAATTCCTCTTTAACACCTTCATAATAATAACAATAATTAACAAACTTAAATGCTACGAATAACAATAAGTAAAGATAAGTAAAAAACAAAATAAACTAAAATGTTAGTTTGACTTTTCAAAGCTAATCAACAAAATTCTTCCAAATTTTTAGAGAAATGCATGGGTTTAATAACAAAATTCTTCCTTCTGCCTTTACAATCATGAATCAAAGACTCTTTCCAAAAAAAAAACTCACACTAAAAATGTTCAATTGCATTTTGTTAGATATATAGTCTTTGACACTGCTGCAAAACTAAGAATTAATGGAGATGAAAATAGAGAAATAAATTTTCTTGATAAACTTCCAAAGCGTATGTTTCCATACTAAGCTTAAGGAACAATTTGCCCCCACCAATCTTGGTATATTGGATGCAAACGGGTTTACCGGCGAATTTCCTGCAGGATACTTTGGAATCCTTAAAGAGAATTGCACAATCTCTCTAAGCGTATCTTTGATAGTATTTTACAGAAGAATAATTATTTTACTTGCTCTCATGCATTAGAGAAGGAAAAGGTAATTTAGAGTGAGAAAATAGTTTGAGACAAATTGTAATTTTTGTGTGTTTCATCGTGTCAAGAAACATTCAATTTATAATGATGCTACAGTATGTTTGGGAACAGATGTATCCCTTAAAATATTGTATTGCACCATTTTGGGTTACACCGAACAATAACAATGCTTTGCTAAAAACTAGAAATATATTGCTTATAAGTTGCAATTGTTCCTAATTAAATGCTAACCAATGACATGGCATACCATACCAATAATATTCAACACGTAGCATTTAAATTAGAGATGGAAAAGTCCAAATATAATATTTATTTTATTAATTCAAATAATAAAATCATTCTATTTAATTTTATTTTGGAAATTCTCTTACAATCCCCCACCATTTTCAAAATAACTATATCTCATAATTCTAGAAATATCATGGTTTTAGATATAGGTATCTTACAATTTGAACCAATACTTAGTAAGTTATGGGTTGCACTCATCCCGAACAGACATTGGTAGACAAGCTTTGAACCAACTACTCATTAGAACAATTGTGTAAGACTTACACATGAAATCTCGATACTGTCAAAAGAATTGTAAATATGACACATTTGATAAGGCATTATGTCATGTATCCTTTTCATGAGAATTTAAGAGTCAAGCCCTTGAACTCTATGAAGCGGCCCACTTCATTCTCATATAGGTAGACTATATCGGAAATGCTCCCATAATAAGCATTTTAGCAAAACATATGCTATACATCTATTAAGAGAATAATCTCATCCTATCACTTTGCTTTTATGGTGTAAGTACTTTTTGCCCCTTGGGATGTTTCTATTGTCAAGTACTTCAGTCACTCTAATAATGTACTTTCATCATTGAACTCAAGACTTGATTTTAATCAAGTGTGAGTTGAGTTTCCACTATTGGCGATTAATTAGATATGGGCTTGAGACCCATCCCCAATGATGTCTTCAACACCATGTCTTTTGTCAAACCTTACACATGAACATATTCTCAGAAAGATAACCATTCCCTACAAACATACCCCCTTTGGAGAGAATAAATTGATCTCCCTCAAATACAGATTTGAAACCATACTTATTAAGTAAAGGTACAGAGATCAAGTTTTTCCTAACTTTAGGTACATAAAGTACATCTTTCAGAGTGAACAATTTTCCAGATGTGAATTCAATCAATACTGATCCTTTTCCTTTGACTTGAACTGTAGAAGCATTTCCCATGTACAAAACACTACCATTTTCTTCATTGATGGTCTTGAATAATTTTTAATTTTTGCACACATGACGGGTAGCACCAGAGTCTATCCACCAAGAATCGACATCTTCTATCATGTTGATTTCATAAATGACAACAACAAGATTGTCTGTTGTTGCACTTGAATTCTTGTTTTTATTCTCTCTTTTTAAGAACCTGCACTCATTTTTAAAGTGTCCTGGTTTTCCACAATGATAGAAATTTCCTTTCTTTTTCTTTCTATTGTTATTATTGCTATTAACATTATGATTTTCATAAGATTTTCCAAAATCTCGCTTTCTTTTCTTGGAAGTTTTGCTTGAATTTCCTTCCTCCATTACATGCACCTTCTCATGAGTAATTTGATTTTTAGTATCATCTTGTTTACGATACTCTTCTTCTAAACAAAGGCGATTACCCAATTGCTCAAGAGATATGTCCTCTTTCTTATGTTTCAAATATTTTTTTAAATCTTTCCATGATGGAGGATGTTTATTAATTATGGAAGATACAATGATTGTTTCATCCATATGCATATCATGTTGTTTGTAATTATTGAGAATACGTTCGATTTCATACATTTGTTCCATTACAGGCCTATTATCTACCATTTTATGATTATTAAATTGAGAAACAAGAAACTTCTTACTTGTAGCATCTTTTTGCATGTATCTTGATTCTAATTTCTCACATAATTCTTTTGCATAGTTGCTGCTCTGATAAATATCGAACAACGAATCGCACATACCGTTGAGAATGTGTCCCATGCATATATAATCATCATTGTCCCACTTTTGTCTTTCTCTAGTTTCAGCAATTGTTTCATCTTCTTTTTCTTCCGATTTTGGAATGTTAAGGACATGCACCACTTTCAATTTTGTGAGAAGGAATTTCATTTTTTTCTGCCAACGAATAAAATTTTCTCCATCGAACTTCTCTAATTTCACAAAGTTAGAAATCATCTCTTTTAGTGAAGCAGCCAATGAATGAGATAAATTGTTCCTTAAGAATGTTAGATATATAGTCTTTGGGACTCCTGCAAAACTAAGAATTAATGGAGATGAAAATAGAGAAATAAATTTTCTTGATAAACTTCCAAAGAGTATGTTTCCACACTAAGCTTAAGGAACAATTCGCCCTCCCCAATCTTGGTATATTGAATGCAAACAGGTTTACCGGCGAATTTCCTGCAGGATACTTTGGAATCCTTAAAGAGAATTGCACAATCTCTCTAAGCGTATCTTTGATAGTGTTTTACAGAAGAATAATTCTTTTACTTGCTCTCATGCATACCATACCAATAATATTCCGCACGTAGCATTTAAATTAGAGATGAAAAAGTCCAAATATAATATTTATATTATTAATTCAAATAATACAATCATTCTATTTAATATTATTTTGGAAATTCTCTCACACACTTTTCAAATAGATAGCTTTCATTGCTAACAGAACAATCAATGTATTCAGACTAAGATATCCTTTAAACTGCCGATGCTTTTAACACTATCATAAAAAAAACTGCAGAACAAGAAAGTGGATCTCATACATCATCAACAACCAAAACCATAACACACCTAAAAAGTGCAGCACATAATATAAACAAATTCATTGTTGCACTTGAATTCTTGTTTTTATTCTCTCTTTTTAAGAACCTGCACTCATTTTTAAAGTGTCCTGGTTTTCCACAATGATAGAAATTTCCTTTCTTTTTCTTTCTATTGTTATTATTGCTATTAACATTATGATTTTCATAAGATTTTCCAAAATCTCGCTTTCTTTTCTTGGAAGTTTTTCTTGAATTTCCTTCCTCCATTACATGCACCTTCTCATGAGTAATTTGATTTTTAGTATCATCTTGTTTACGATACTCTTCTTCTAAACGAAGGTGATTACCCAATTGCTCAAGAGATATGTCATCTTTCTTATGTTTCAAATATTTTTTAAAATCTTTCCATGATGGAGGAAGTTTATCAATTATGGAAGATACAATGATTGTTTCATCCATATGCATATCATGTTGTTTGTAATTATTGAGAATACGTTCGATTTCATACATTTGTTCCATTACAGGCCTATTATCTACCATTTTATGATTATTAAATTGAGAAACAAGAAGCTTCTTACTTGTAGCATCTTCTTGCATGTATCTTGATTCTAATTTCTCACATAATTCTTTTGCATAGTTGCTGCTCTGATAAATATCGAACAACGAATCGCACATACCATTGAAAATGTGTCTCATGCATATATAATCATCATTGTCCCACTTTTGTCTTTCTCTAGTTTCAGCAATTGTTTCATCTTCTTTTTCTTCCGATTTTGGAATGTTAAGGACATGCACCACTTTCAATGTTGTGAGAAGGAATTTCATTTTTTTCTGCCAACGAATAAAATTCCCTCCATCGAACTTCTCTAATTTCACAAAGTTAGAAATCATCTCTTTTAGTGAAGCAGCCATTGAATGAGATAAATTGTTCCTTAAGAATGTTAGATATATAGTCTTTGGGACTCCTGCAAAACTAAGAATTAATGGAGATGAAAATAGAGAAATAAATTTTCTTGATAAACTTCCAAAGAGTATGTTTCCACAAGAATGTTAGATATATAGTCTTTGGGACTCCTGCAAAACTAAGAATTAATGGAGATGAAAATAGAGAAATAAATTTTCTTGATAAACTTCCAAAGAGTATGTTTCCACACTAAGCTTAAGGAACAATTCGCCCCCACCAATCTTGATATATTGGATGCAAACGGGTTTACCGGCGAATTTCCTGCAGAATACTTTGGAATCCTTAAAGAGAATTGCACAATCTCTCTAAGCGTATCTTTGATAGTATTTTACAGAAGAATAATTATTTTACTTGCTCTCATGCATACCATACCAATAATATTCCACACTTAGCATTTAAATGAGAGATGAAAAAGTCCAAATATAATATTTATATTATTAATTCAAATAATACAATCATTCTATTTAATATTATTTTGGAAATTCTCTTACAAACTTTTCAAATAGATAGCTTTCATTGATAACAGAACAATCAATGTATTCAGACTAAGATATCCTTTAGACTGCCGATGCTTCTAACACTATCATAAAAAAAAAACTGCAGAACAGGATCTCATACATCATCAACAACCAAAACCATAACACACCTAAAAAGTGCAGCACATAATATAAACAAATTCATCATTCCAACACAAAAATCACATGATAAAAGAATGAAACAAAGTGTCGTCCGCACTATCTAATCGAAGGCATCGATTTCAGCGGAAATTTCTCATGTAAGCAACAACAATCTCAGATGGAAAGTTGAAATCGGAACGTTACCAATGTCGAATCTTTGTTGAAAAATCTGTTTGAAACTCCAGGTTGTGGTTCGAGTCTAAGCTAAGGGATGCGTGATATTTGAAACAACACGATGTTATTGCTGTTGAGTTGTTGATGTGTACCACTGTGGTGCATCGCGTATGGTTGTTGAAAGGAGATTCATCGCCTGTTCTAAGCAGAATTGCGAATTTCCTATATTCTGTTTACCAATATCGAGTGGCTATGACCCTAGCTTGACGTTGTCGACATTGATGCTTGTTGTTGTTTGAAACCACAAGCGATTGTTGCCATCGGAGTTGTAAAATAGAATTGAATTCAGGTTGTTACCACAACGTTGAGCAATTAGCGTGGCAACCACACATCACATCGAAGCCTTATTAAACTGATGCTCTAGACTCCAATTCTTGAAGGAAACTGCCACCATTGGGTACCTGTCAACAAGTTAATACACCAGAAATCCAAATTGAATCTTCAACAAGGCGTTTTGCTATTTGCAGTTGTTGTAAGCAGGCTAAAGCGATGAATCGCATATGAGGTTGACGGTTTTGAGCCATTGTTGGGTTGTGATTCGCGTGGGTTGATGGAGGGACTTTTATGGAGGGTGAATCAGTTTGTGGCTGGACAAGATCGGAGGGAAAACAGAACGTCGGAGGGAGTTGGGAAGAAGAAGGTTTTCGTGTGGGTTTCATGGCGAAGACGATTGTGAAATTGAAGGAGAAAGAGATATGTAATGGAAGAAGAGAGAGGGAATGGAAAATGGAGGAGTTGAGATCGAGAATGGGGCGATGATGGAGTCGGCCCCCTCGGAAAAAACAGGGTTTTCAAAGAAGAAGAAGACCCCCTTCTCTCCCTGCGTCTCCCTAATTTTATCCTCTTCTTTTTTTTAATTAAATGATAATATTATTATTATAAAACAAATATTGATTATTATTACTAAAAACAAAATTATAATTATTAAAAAATTATTTAAAATTTGCCAACACCAAAGGCCACTTGTCAACCTACAATTGGATAAGATGACAAGAATTTGAAAACCACCCAATTATGGGTGGACAATTGTCTTAATGACATGTACAAAAATATTTTATATATTTTCTGATTTTTTTATCAATTAAATCAAAATAAAATAAAATGCTAAAATATGATTGGTCAATGGGAAAAAGTGAGAATAATGCATGTGCACCTTTGATAAAATTCTCATCTTACTATCCATATTTAATCAAAGAAACACATTTAATTTAAAATGCTAAAGTTGCCATTTCTAGAAGCTTTAATTAATTTAATAGAATTAAACCAATTAAAAACTAATATAAATTCAAAATTTATTGAATAAACATGATACAAATAAAATGCAATCATGGGAAATTCTAATTAATTATTATGGATACTTTGATGAAAGTATAAAAATAAATCGGGTGAAAATGAACAAAAATCTAGTGACAAAGATGCCTAAAAAATTAAATCGACTGCACACAAAAGATTAACGTGAAATAAATGACTCGGAAAGATGCAACACTCAGTCAACATTTAAAATTGACCGGGACCAGTAAAAAGGCTCAAACCGATCAGAAGTGATTAGAAATTTGTCGAGAGATAAGACGAGCGCGCTAGGTCAAGCTTTATGGAAAGTAGGTCAAAATCCCGACGTCTGCAAGCTTAAATCCAAAACTTTTCAATCACTGATTTTTCTCGTATATTTGAGACACAACTCGACCAGTCTGTCTGTATATCCAAGAAATTTATTCTAGCTAATCATCTTAGGAATTATTCGTGTTGAAAAATACGTTATGTTGTACAAGTGATGCTAATTGAAAATAAAGTCTGACAAATGAAATTTTATAAAAGGTAGGACAAATTTGGGGTATGACACCTTCCAAGGTAATGTGGTACCTATCAATAATTCAAAGGTTCAAGAGATTTTTTCCTAATGTAAATGAAGCAAGAAATACTAGATGACATGCAGATGAAAGATTATGTTATGGAAAAATTTGTCGTGTAGCTGATTCATTACAATGGAAGAAAATTGAATTGTAGTATCCATATTTAGCCCTTAAGCTAAGGAACCTTAGTCTTTAACTTGGTGTAACACCCCAAATTTGATTAATTAATTAAGTTGAATTTATTTAGATTTTATTTGATAATTTTGTGTTTTAATTTAAATGAAATTATGTGGTTATGGGGGTGTAATGGTATTGGTAGGGTGTGGTGAGAAATAAATGTCTAGTAGACGGATTATAAAATAACTAGAATATTGTCATTTTAATTAATAACAGAATATAGTTATTTTATTAGAATAATGAGAATTTTGGTAGTTAGACTATCACTATTTTATTTAATTTATTAGAATAAAATAGAAATAGTAGAATTAAGAGAAAATAAGAGTAGTATTTTTATCAGAGATAAGAGGGCATGTGGGTAAATAAGAGTATTAGTGAGGATAGTGTTGGAAATCTATAATTGAGGGAGATTAAGTTACTAATAAGGAGAAGTTAGTAAAAATTCAGGATTAGAACATGAAAATTAGAATTTGGTGAGAAGAGAAGGAGGCTAGGGCATATGAAGAACTTCGTTGACAAACTTTAAGGAATTTTACTGGAAAATCAAGGTAAAATGGGGAGTTACTCCTAATAGGGTGCATATTGCGTTTTAGGTAGAGGAAATTCATTAAACCCTTTAGGTTTTTCTTCTCCTTTTTCCCTTTTGATGAATTTTGGATGCATGTGTGAAAAAGGTTCTGTCACGGCATGATTATGCGTGTTGTTCTGTATTTTTCCTACATTGTTTTGCCATGAGAATGATGTATTTTGTTTTGATGGAATTGGTATCAATGTGTGTTCATTTGTGTGTTCTAGCTTTGATGAAAAAGTATGTTAAAACCATGGTTTATTCCATGATTAGGTAATAAAATTGCATGTTAATTGGTGGATAATTGTTTTTTTGATGTTAGATATCATTATCCTTGTTGTTGTTGTGCGAATGAGGTTTAGGTCAGGGTGACAGGGGTCACCCTGATGACGCCTTGGTTGTCATCGATTTGGAGGCGCTTACGGGCATCAACTTTCTAACGGGTAGACCGTCATGGTTGCCAGGTGTGTTGGTTGGGACAGTCATCACAGGAGTGATGTGTGAGCTGGTGTGGAAGGTGACGGGTGTCACCTTAGTGACGCGTAACCTATCATGCAACCATAATGTACCTTCGCTCTATTGCGTAGAAATATTGTGTCGTTCCATGTTTTGATGTTGTGTTGTGTTTCAGGATGTTGTTAGCTACTGACGAGAATGTGGTTTGATTTATTATGATGTCTTTATGATGGTAGTCATGTTGTTGTTATTATGGTGATTATGTTGTTGTTTTTATGGTGATCATATTGTTGTTATTATGGTGATTATATTGTTGTACTCATTGGTAATAATTTCATGATGAACATTTTTTTATAGATTGCATGTTATGGTGAATCATGCATCACGGTGTAGGGACTTCAGTCCAGTTTTTTGTGTGCTCTAGCCTGGTGGTATGAGTTCCGAAGTGAGTAGCTAATTCTAATGAGGAATTAGTAAAGTGTTTCTTATGGTGATATCAATGAATTTTGGTGTGCTATGGTCATATAATGGGGATTTAGGAGTGAGTAGTCGGTTCCATATGGGAACTAGTGAAGCATTACCTATGGAGATGGTAAAGATTTGGTGTGCTCTAGTCTTATGATGGGGATTCAGGAGCGAGATGGACCTAAAAGTTCCATAGATTGTACCACATGCATTGTCACATCTTGGTTTTAAGTACATTTGCATTCATTATTTGCATATGTATTTGGATTATTATGTTTATGTTTGTGAATGAGAGTACTTTGGTGATGTATGCTAATGACTTATGTTGAATACTTGTTTATGTTGTTTAGGCTACCCTTCATTATTTTGCACCATTAATTATTATGAGTGTAATCTCTCCCCTTTGTTGTTTGTGTGGTTCTGTGCTCCTTTTGGGGTATAGATGAGTAGGTAACTGAGTAGCTTCTTAGAGGGTGAAGGATGGCGTAGAGGTTATTCTTCTTTTCGAACTTTTTTTTGTTATTTGCTAATCATTTTAATGTTGTTTATGTTGGAGGCATTTAGCCATAACCATGTTTATGTCATGAGACTTATTTATTTTGTTGAATTGTCTTAACTTAGTCGATTTCTGCTGCGATGAGCCGAGTTGAGGCGAGCATGTGATGATAGGTGTTTGTATTGATGCGTGTTTTTATATAACTCGTGTTATGGAGCAGGTTTTTGTTGCGATCGAGTGACACCCTATATCTGTATTTGTTTTATTTTGGCATTATTTTACGTTTCGAGGTCTATGGTGTTACCCTTGCCACCGATGGAATGAAATCGATGGTAATTTGAGTATTAACCATATTTTATGGTCTATTCTTCTTTTAATTTACAACCTATCTTCTTGGTTGTGCATTAAGCGCAAATATATAATGTTATCAATGATGATTTCATGTCCAAAATAAACAGGGAACGACATAGATGTTCATTTAACACCATTGATTGAAGATTTAAGAATTTTGTGGAGGAAGACCTTAATATTGATGATGCGTATACAGCTGATAACTTTAAGTTGTGTGCCATACTTATTTGCACAATCATTGACTTTCCTGTATATGATAATTTTTCTGGGTATAACATAAAGATACATAAAGTGTGTCCAATATGTGAAGGTGGTACATGCTTCCACCAATTAAAATTTGGAAAAAATACTCTTTACCTTAGACATCAAAAATTTCTACGACCTAATCGTTCATACCATAGATTACGAAAGGCTTTTAATGGAAAATAAGAGTTTTTTATCGCTCCAAAATCTTTAACAGGGAATAAAGTTTATAAAAGACAACAAAACATTAATGTTGTCTTTGAAAAGAAAAGAAAAAGGGCCCATGGAGAAAAATTTTGGAAAATAGGTTGATTTTCTTTGATCTTCCATGCCGATCTAGCCTCGATGTAAGACATTGTTTTGATGTGATGCATGTGGAGAAAAATGTATATGATAGTTTGATTGAAACACTTCTAAACATTAAAGGAAAGATAAAAGATACTAAGATATCCCGTGAAAATATGGTGGTGATAGGTATACGATAAGAGTTAGTCCCAAAATATATAGGAAATAAAACATATTTTCTCCCAGCATGACACACTCTATCTAAAAAAGAAAAAAAAGTTTTTGCAATTGTTGGCAGGGTATCAAAGTCCCCCAAGGATACTCATCAAATATGAAGAAACTTGTGTCAATGAATGATCTCAAATTAGCTGGCTTAAAATCTCATGGTTGTCATGTCTTGATGCAACAACTTCTAGCAATGGCTATCTGTGGCATTCTACCAAAAAATGTAAGGGTAATTGTAACCAGATTGTGCTTATTCTTCAATGTTTATGTAGTAAAGTCATTAAAACCTGGAAATTTAGATGAGTTGAAACATGTGGTTGCAATAATCTTCTGTCAATTAGAGATGTTTTTTCCTCCATCATTTTTTGACATTATGGTTCACTTAATTTCTCATCTAGTAAGGGAGATTAGAATTTGTGGTCCAATTTATTTATGATGGATGTATCTGGTATAGAGATACATGAAGATCTTTAAAGGGTATATAAGGAATCATCATTGTTCGGAAGCTTCAATCGTTAAACGGTACATCATAGAAGAAGCTATTGAGTTTTGTACAAAATATTTGTCAGAAGAGAACTCTATAAGAGTTTTTTAGTCTCGTCATGATGGAATATATGATTGTAGAGGTATTCAAGGTTTAAATGTCAAGACTTTTAACTGATATTTAGTTCTTCAAGCACGTTGGTATATATTGAATAATTTTTGTGAAGTTCAACATTACTAGATCATTTACAAAATTCTTATCAAGGAAAAATTCCACCGGATGAGTGAAAAAATGTTGTTGATAGTGCATAGCAAAACTTTCATAATTGTCGCTACTGCGAAAATAAGGTGCCAGCAAAACAGAAGAGTCGCCACCTTTCGTTATTTATCCCACAGAAAGGGAAAGGAAACGATCGGAAAAACCTGACGAAAAGGTATAAGACAAGGTCATCGCAACCATGTCTGGGTTCGGGAGTCGGTTACGCAAGGGGAAGGTATTAGCACCCCTCATGTTCATCGTACTCGATGGGATCCACGCTTGTTGTGTTTATCTGACGGGTTGGTTTAACTAACTACCTATCAAGGCTGGTCTGAAAATAAAAGAAAAATGACTCGGCAAAGCATCGCGCTTCGTGCCTACGTATTCTCGTCAGAGAACAAGAAATTAGAGTCAACGTAGTTCGGCTAACTACAGGTCATGGGGGAAGGTTGCTCGCCAAGATATCACATCTTGTGCCTATGTATTCTCATCAGAGAAATCAGAGCGAACGTAGCTCGGGTTACTACGAAATATAGGTTGATTCATCTGTTTTTACCCGAGTAGGGTTAACAAACAGTTCCAGCAGTTTGGTGTATGCAGCTCGCTCGTCGGAGACTTGTGCGTTACCGTTTGCGGTAGAACTGAGAGGTAACGACGCTCTTTTTCTGAAAATGTTTCCTCGAGTTATGGGCCCACAGGGCAAAAGAGGTTTGAAGTTTGTTTTTTGTCTTTTACGGAAGAAGTGTTTTTTATGGATGTCTATAGTTTGTACTGCACTAGAGACTATGACTCAGGAACGAATGCATCACATATCTTCCAAAGGACGTATACTAAACACTCTAGACGATTGAGAGGAGACCGCTCAATTATCATTTCCCAAGTGGCTTAAGGCTCATAACGCACTGTACCAACTTTCCTTTATTACGTTTTTTACTGTTGTTTTGGAGATGGGAAGGAGAAAGAACTCTACAAGGGAAACTGTCAAGCCCTAATGTTGTCATGCCATGGATTCATCCTATGGTTGAGTTTGAAACAAGGAACTCCTAGATGTTATCATGCAAAGGTTTCAACCTAAAAGTCTATCATCACTTCCTTATCAAAGGAAGTGAGAACCCTAAGGGATCATGTCAATGGGAACACAAACAAACTGCAAAAATCATTAAGCAGATAAAACAGAAAAGTAAACAGCAAAGATGCAAATGCATTGCAGCAATACAAGCAGAGGGAGGAACTCAACCTCTAAGCAATCAAGCAAAGAGAACACACAAAATAGACAAGCAAAGGGAGCTCAACTCAAACTTTTAATGCAAACACATCAACTAGAAAAGGGAAAATAACACATAAGCAGAGGGAGAAACTCAACCTCTAAGGCAAACAAGCAAAGGGAGCTCAGCTCAACCTTTTAGTGCAGTCATGCACCTAGCCTAAAATACTCTACACATGAGACTATCCTAATGCATCAAGAAATGTCAAACAATCATGAATGAATAAAGGAGAATATGACATGTAAGGAAATCATTCCAAAATAATCAAACAAGGCATCTAATCCTAGAGAGAAGATTGGTGGATGGATGCATGCATGATGTAAACCAAAGGAATACATCAAGGAATTCAACCAAAGATGAAATTTGATGATGGGAAGCATGGTGTATACCAAAGGTATCCATCATGGCACTCAACCATTCATAGAATAAATGAAATCTTGGGAAGCATGATGTATACCTAAGGTATCAATCATGACACTCAACCATTAATGGAAGAATTGAATCAATCATGAGAAGCATGATGTATACCAAAGGTATCCATCATGTCACTCAACCATTCATGGAAGAATTGAATCAATCATGGGATGCATGATGTATACCAAAGGTATCCATCATGACACTCAACCATTCATGGAAGAAATGAATGAATGCAAAGCATTCAAGGAAGAATCATCTACCTAAAGATTAGTTCTAAAGATCACTTAACTAAAAGGATTCAAAAGCTCTATCAAGGCCTAATCAATGCTATAAATAGGTATCAACCTAAGCTTTATTCTATAAAGAAGGGATTTGAAGTCTAAGGCTAGCTAAAGTTCACTTTAAAGCCTAAACTATGAAGCAAGCTACATTAAGGATCACCCTAAACTCAATCAACTTGTAAATTCTATGTAAAATAGGAAAATCAATCCTAAAAGGCTAGGAAATATCTCAAGGCTTCCTAAGTGTGTTAAGGAATCATGGTAAAAAATCCAGGGTCAAAACCTAAATCTAAAGGGTCTAAACAATTTCTACACTTAAAGGTATGCTAAAGGGAATCCACAAGGGGAAGGTCCTAGAAATCCATCTCAAACCTATACTTAGAATCATCTAAAAAAATCAAGAAAAATCACACAACACCATCAAGATATCTAGATAACACATGCAAAAAATTAGAAATAAATTCAAATCCATGAGATAGTGTCGCACCTCGAAAAATCACGGAGACATTTCGGAGAAACGACCCTCGCGCGAAAGGCGCGGAAATGCGGTTCGACAGAGTCGCCACCGAACTTTATTTTTCCCGAATAAACGGGAGAGGAAAATATCGAGAAAACCTCTTAAACGAAAAGGATAGGAACAGGGCTGTCACAACCATGTTCCGGGTTCGGGAGTCGGTTACGTGAAGGGAAGGTATTAGCACCCCTCACGTCCGTCGTACTCGACGGGAACCTCTTAAGGTAATTGTGGGGAGTGTTGTTTAGGTTTACTTGTTTTCTTCTCATTGTTAAAGGTAGAATTGGTAGGTTAAAAGGTTAAAGACGCAAAGGAGAGATGGGTGGTTAGAGAATAGGGTGCTCGCCAAGGATTGGGGCCCTTGTGCCTACGTATGCTCATTCGGACAAGAATGAGAAATCAGAGCGTCGTAGTTCGACTACGAGAAAAGATGGGGGGAAATGGGATATGGATAGAAGGTAGCTCGCCAAGATCATCGCAATCTTGTGCCTACGTATCTTACATTCAGACGAGAATGAAGAATCAGAGCAATCGTAGTTCGTGGTAACAACCACGAAAAGGGATATGGAAAAAAGGTTGGAAGTTTGAGAAAGAGACGAAAGGGTGACTGACAAGCAACCCAAGAGCGTGCCTCAAGAGCTTGTCACTCAAGAATTCAAAGAATGCGAGATTCTAAGAATTCAGTTCTTTTGGGAATTGACTGAATAAATTGAAGGTAAAGATTTGGATGTTTTGAAATCGAAAGAATGAACTGATAACAACTCAAGGGCGCGCCTCGAGAGTTACTCATTCAAATATTCAAAGAATGCTAGATTCTAAGAATATCTCTCTTTCGTAAGTTTCAGAAATGTTTGTGAAAGGATCGAATCGAAAAATGGCATGCGAGGCCAAAAGGAAGTTGTTTTGAAGTAGCTCGACGACGTGTCGAGGATTTGATCAAAGATGGGACCGACTTGACGACGTGTCAAGTGTTAGGATTGTGAGAAATGATATTAGTCCCTGAGGGTGCTCCTAATATCGAAACCACGAGGAATTGTGAAAGAAATGGGTTGCGAATGCGGACGAGCATTCAACTTAGGAGAACGTTCGAAAATGATTGAATTTGAAAGAGTCGAAAGGTTGAGTGAATAACAACTCAAGGGCGTGCCTTGAGAATTATTCACTCGAAGACACAAGGAATGCTAGATTCCAAGTACCTCCTTCTTTCGGAGTTTTGATCAAAAAGACGTTGAGAGTATGCTTGAGAAAATCAAAAGATTGAGTGAATAACAACTCAAGAGCATGCCTCGAGAGTTATTCACTCGAAGATCCAAGGAATGCTAAATTCCAAGAATCTCCTTCTTTTGGAGTTTGATCGAGAAAATGTTTTAAAAAAAGATTTGAAGCGAAAATGAAATAGTCTCGACTAAATTATCATCTATCAATAATTTGACCGATAATAATTATTAAAGTCATCATTAACTAAAGAATAAGAAAAAAGTGGATAAAAATGGATAAAAACGAAAATGAAAGTTTTTTTCTTTAAAAAAAAATTGGTCTCGGGTTTGTTATTATTTGTCAATAATTTGACAAACTATAACTTGGAGGTCTCGTCATCGACCTCTAAAAAAGAAACGTAATGAATAAAAAGAGAAAAAATGAAAAGTTAATCAATGAAACAAAATTTCCCAAAATTAACAAAGTTTTTTAATAAGTTTTTTTTTTGCAACATCAACAATAAACGTGATTTACCAAACGAACATTATGTTAAAAAACTATAAACAAAATAGTAATTAATTAAAAACGGAAGGTTTTCTAAATTGAAATCAAGACTGTAAATATGATGGGATCATGTGGGCTCAAGGAGGCCCATCACCCTTTTCCAAAGAAAAAAAGCGTCTGGTAAAAAAATGGAATGGGTGAATCCAAAGTGAGCTGAATAAAGCCCAATACAGACAGAAATGGTGATACAAAAAATGTCAAACCGAAACCAGCAGCATCAAAGCAAATACCTTCCATCAGCTCGTGTCATCCACGAAGTATCGAAGAAAAACTTCAATATCACATTATGCAATATTCAAAATCAAAATGGAATTCGTACCCTAACCTTCCTCGCGAGAATCGACCTTCTTCCTCGCTCAACTTCGTACCTTCCCAGAAAAACTCCGATCAAGTTTAAGGGCTTGACTTCGAGAGTTCCAACTCAGTTTCTTCTTCGCTCTCTTTGTCTCCAATTTCTGGGGTTAATTTGGTGTGGGTATCATACTTCAAGGTTGAAATTTGAAAGAGACGAAGATTGGGGCTTGTTCATGGATTCCAATTTCAGTATGATTCGCGTCCGGTTGAAGGTGGGTTGAAGAAGACTTTTGTTCAGATTGATTTACGTAGGTATGAGTTCTTGACTGGGGTTATGATTTATGCTTCTACTTCAACTCTAGCTTATCCCTTCCAGTTTCGAACAAATTTGTATGTGTATTTGGTGTTTTTTTGTTTTTGATTTAGGGCTACGCAATGAGTTGAATGGAAGAGGAAATAACGGTTAGATTGAAGGTTCAAAGGATGAGCGGTTTTCAATTGGGTTTAGTGGGGGTTATGGTTGACAATGGTGGGTGAGTGATTTGTGTTAGTTCGATGAAGATGATAGTGAGTTTTCACGGTGTTGGGTTTATCGTTGTTATTCTGTTGTGTGTTGGAAATGGTGAGAGTTATAAGAAGAATGAAGGTTGAAAATGGAAGAAGTTTAGGAGGTTTTAGGAGCTGTTAGAAGGTTGAGATGGTTGGCTTTTCTGGGTTTTTGAAGGTTGAAAAGTGTTTGTTTGAAGAGAGTTTTTGGTTAGAACAGAGAAATGGAAACTACAAGTTGTTAGGGAAAACCAAAAGGGTGAAAGTTATGTTCACATGGTGGTTTTGTTGAAATTTAGTATGAATGTGTATGGTCTGTCAATCGTGCCCTGAAGGTGATTAATTTAAAAGTGAAGAAAATCCTCCCGTTGGCCGTCCCCTCATAGTGAGTATCTCCCTCCTGCTTTTATCTCCCCCTGATGCTGGCTATTAGTTGTGTTGTTGTAAGTTAGGAGTGGGGGGTTTGATACTGCAGGTTGCAGGTTTTTGTACCGTTTATGCAGAGTTTGTCTGGTGTGGATTTGTAATGGCAGGTTGTTGTCTGATGTGAGGGAGCAGAGTTTTGAAGTGCAGGTTTTTTGTTTTACTGTGACAGAATGAGCAACCAAGGGTGATAGTGAAAGGTCAATGCTATGGGCTGTACAATTTTGAATAGGCTTGTTGGTCTGAGGTTCATCCGTTTGGAGAAAATCTTTGCAGCTAGTTATGCACAGTTTAGTGAGAGGTTTCCATTTTGGTGTGAGTTTTAGCATGTTGTGGAATTTGTGAAAGCAGGGTAGTAGCAGTTCCGGTGTAAGTTTTGGTTTTGTTTTGGAGTGATGTAGCAGGATGTGGAATTGTTTTGAGGTATTGACAGGTTGTTACCAATGTTATTGTCGCAAAGATGCTGATATTGTTGCTATAACAAAATGCGGTTGTGTTGTTGTCAGAATAATGCCACCTCCTGGTACAAAAGTGGATCCGGTAGATTGCGGAGGATGTCACTGAGTGACAAGCGTTTAAGGCTCTTGTTGTAACACGTTAGATCTAGCTTTGGGAGCAAATCATGTGGCACATGGCAATTGTGGTAGTTGCAGGATACTTCTTGTGCACCTGGGAACCGCTCGAGTACACTGCAACATAGAGCTCGACAAACTTGCTGCCGAGAAACTCATTTTTCTTCATCCAGAAGACTCTACTGCATATGTCCTATTATTTAATATGTATGCTACATCTGGAAACATGCATTTCATGATGTTGAAACCTTTGGAAAATCTGCTTCTGTTATGTTGCATTTGCAGAGAAACCAGATGGATTATTGATACTATTGGCAGCAAAGAAAATAGAATCTGGGAGTGCTGGTAGAGTTTGCTGCAATTGGGACGGCGTGACATGCAATATAAGATCATGTGATTGGTCTCGACATTAGTTGCAGTCATCTCAAAGTGAACTAGTGAATATCACACACCTTAAATTGTCACACATTGGAGTTACTGATTGCTGGTGTGAGCTCAGATGGGCGACCCGCATAACTGTTGTGGATGCTAGGACATAGGAACATTCTTCCATTCCATAACTAGAGGCTTCACAACCATAATCCTTTGAAACTGCTCAGTATTTTCTAACAGCCAACTCTATATGACAGTATGAACAAAGCTAATGACACATTGCAGATCCACATCCGACATGGTTACGCAACTTGTCAAGACACTTTACGGAACTGAACTTATCACAATATCGCATCCATTAGCACCCTGTAAAATACAACAACAAAACCAAAACATATGGAGGAAACGTGTAACACCGTTGAGGACAGAGACTATAGATAGTGATGGCCGGAAATTAACAGCTATGAATAGTTGCTAAGTTGAATGTTTCCAGAAGGAATTTTGTTGTGTGATAGCAGAGTAATGTGTCTTGCCGCAGAGCCGTCTCAGTAGCACCGATGGGAGAAAGTTTTGTTGGTCTTGTTTCTTTGTATTTGGTAAAACATTCTTTGTGTTTTGCAGGCTGAAGTGGCTACATTGTGGTTTATTTTCCGTAAGATTTGGAGTTTTGCGAAAGCTGCCTCTGCATAGTGTACGGGATGCCGCAATGGTCTTTATATTACCTTGTTTTCGGTTTGTCGAAAATGGAACTATGAAGCACGTTAGATGTTGTATTTAGCTTTGCCGACATGTGCTTTCGAAGGTGAAGCTTTCGATGATAGCGGGGCTACCTGGGGCATGATTTTTATTTGAAATTATTGTGCAGGTTTTGGTTTGACGGTAGTACAGGTTGTGGCGCGTACGACATTGTGATGCAGGTTTTGAAGAGTCTTTCTTATTGTCGCGTATGGCTCGCAGGCTGGTACATGGTATATGCTGGAAATTGGTGACGTCACGTCTGTATGCTACGCAGAGATGGCTCTTTTGGTTATGCCAACTTATCCTTGTGCCTTCTTTTCAATATGCGTTGGGCATCTCTCTTTTCCTTTGACTCAATCATCCTTGTTACTCCTTTTTTAATGTGGGCCTTTGATGTTACTGTAATGGACTCATAGAAATTGTAATACTTTATGAAATCAATTTATCGTAAAGAACACACATGGACACATTTTTTGTAGGTGGACTCGATGATATAACATGATGTTGGGCTTAGAAACATATAATTCAATCTAATTTGCCTTGTTGTGAGAGAAAAAAAAACAAATAAAATTCCAATGAATGATAATGTTTAATTAATCATGGCAATGTAATGTACTTATCATGGTTTGATAACCTTTGTGAGCTTGATGGGCTTCTACTTGTACACTTGTGAGAAATGTGCTTGTGCAAAATTTTACATGTTGCCATAAACCTTGATTAGGCTTGTACCATCAACAACCTTCCATTTTATTTTGCAATGTTGTTGAATTTGTTTCACAATTTTCCGAATTTCAATTGACAACCCGAACTTCGTACCCCCGCGTCCATTTCCATAGATATATTTTAGGTTGAGCCTTGCATCAATAAAAATAAATTTGATCCTGGATGCTTAAATAAACCACAACTTTTAATATGAAAGTCCTTGAACCAGACATGTTCTGAATCTGTCAAAAATCTTGACAACTTAATTCACTCATGACCATTTTGGCTTGTGACACTAACTTCGGTTAGATCCTTCGACACACTTGCCCATGATTCTTAAACCCAATTTGGCTAAAAAAACTCAAGCTGGTAAACCATAAAAGGATCCTCAACATTTATTACACCCATTCCTGGCTCAAATGTGACCTGATATAGTTCAATTCAAACCTTATGATAGAAGCAACACATTTTTTTTAAATTTTCGAATAATGTCAGTGGGCGAATGTACAGGTGGTAGTAATATACAACAGGTAGGACAAATTTGGGGTATGACAGATAACACAAAAATTAGAAAAGAAATCATTCATTTTTACATTTTTAATCAACTAATAAAAATGGAAAAATAGACAATAAATGGAAATTTTATCAAAAAACCCAAACAAATTGCATACAAAAATCATGGACAAGCCAAAGATCAATCATGATTTTTTTCATATTTTTATGACAATTATTTCTATTTTTAATGAATTAAAAATGATGAAAGCATTAAAAGAAATAAGAAAAAGGAATTAAAAGAAATAAAAGAATTAAAATGCTGAAAAATGGTGAAATTCGATTTTCACTTGTAACTAACTTTTTGTAACTGCTTCTTACCTTTCCAAGCTCATTCCATCACCAAACTTGCTCTGAACTCAATCATTGAAATATATAGAACTGTTCTGGGCTAAAATGGGGGCCCAAAGCTGCTTGCAAGTCCAATTTCACTTTTTCATTTTCCCTCACTTTTGGCTTCATGACAGTCCACAAATTCCACTCTGTTTCAGCTTCAATCTAGCTCAAATTCATTGCTGGTGTGTTGGTGAGAATGGAGGGTCAGGATTTGTTCCTTAATTCCAATCAAGGGTGTGGATTGATCATGTTACTTTGTTCTTAAGAAACTTTGAAATTTTCCATGAACCCAACTTCAACTTGGAAATGTAAAAATGCCAAAGTGTTCCAAATCTTATTTACCTTCAAAAAATGCACAAACTTGCACTAATGTGAACCAAAATGAATTATTTTAGAATTTTCTCTTTTAATCCCTTTTAATGCTTCCTCCATGGAAATTTCTTCATTCACTTCTCAATTTAAGCCATATCAATGAATTCATGGGTTATGGTTGGACAAACAACACCATTTTGAACAACTTTCCAGTTGAACAAAATTCCATTTGAAGTGTGTAAGTTGATGAAATTGACACATAATAAAAAATGGCCTATAATTCCAAATTCCCAAAATACCCTTGTCTTACAAAGCTCATATCTTGAGTTCTACAAATCCAATCATGGACTTATAGTACTTCTTGGAAAGCTAAGAAGATAAGGAACAACATTCATGTTGGCCAAAAGTTCATGAGAATCATCTTTCTAGGGCAAAAGTGTCATGCTAGTTGGTTGACTTTCAAGCTCCAAATTCACATTCCTCTGATGACCTGTAACTTTTCTGACTCATAACTTGAGTTCTATAAACCCTATCAAGGACTTGTAGTACTCAAATTAAAGCTATGATCATGCTCTACAACAATCATGTTAGGGTCAAGGTGATATGAAAATCACATCTTGAGTTATGTGGTCTTGAAGCTAGGCACTAAACCAAGGGATTTTACACTGTCAAGCATAGCAACCCTAGCCTAGGAACTCCTCACACTCTTGATTCATGATGAGTTGACCTTGAAACCATCCCTTGGGTATCTTAATACATCAATCCATGATCACATGGCCTTGAAATTAGGTCTCAACCTTCTTCAAATCATCTGTTGACCTAGGGTTGACCAGATGAAACCCTAGTTGCACCAATCTTGGTAGTAGCTTTTTATCCTTCACATAATGACCTGTCTAGGCTTCAAAATGACTTTCAATACTTCTCATGAGCTCTTTCAAGGTCTCAAGTCCAACTCCATGGATTCAGAATCATCTGATGACCTTCCCACAACCTTCAAGTTAGGAGGCATACACTCTTACATCCAACCCCTTCTCTGAGGAATCTTTGACTTCTTTGATGAGGATATCAACCCTTGAATACTTGAATAAACCTCTTAGATATCTTCATAGCCTTTTGTATCCCTTGGTTGGTAGTCATACCTCTTGATCTCCTGCACACATGTCAATGCAATGCAGATGATAATGCTAGAATGAATGCAATGAAACACAAGCTATGTAAAGGAAAAGGTTAGGCAAATTTTAGGGTGCAACAGCTGCCCCTATTCAAATGGCTTGGACCTGACTGGGTGAGAAACGAACGACTCTCAAACAATCAAGGTAAAAGACGGTTGAATACCAATAAACCCGTAAGTTTGCCAACCGCACAAGTAAATGACAAATTCTCTAGAAACTGAAATGACTGTTGCACGACAACTTGCTGGTGAGTGATTAACTTCAAATCTCCGTCATGATGATCATCTGATTTTGCTGTAGAACTACGTCCTCAAGTCATCAAGGGATCACCGGTTACACGGTAACTGGTGAAGGATGGTCGATTATGCCGTCGGGCATTCTGCACAACAACAGAAGAATTCCTTATCGTCACCTATGGACTCGTCAGATCGCTAGGAACGTTCGACAATATATTTGTTGTACTTTGTCAGTAAGTCAATAAGGGATCCCTGGTTACACAGTAACTGGTGAAGGATGGCTGATTTTATCGTCGGGCATTCTGCACCACAGCAGAAGAATTCCTTATCACCGCCTATGAACTCGTCAGGTCGCTAGGAACGTTCGACAATATCTTTTTCGGACTTCGTCAGTAAGTCAATAAGGGATCATTGGTTAGACGGTAACTGGTGAAGGATGGCTGATTTTACCGTCGGGCATCTACGCCACAACAGAAGAATTCCTTATCACCGCTTATGGACTCGTCAGGTTGCTAGGAACGTTTGACAATATCTTTGTCGGACTTCGTCAGTAAGTCAATAAGGGATCACTGGTTACACGGTAACTGGTGAAGGATGGCTGATTTTTCCGTCGGGCATCCTGCGCCACAGCAGAAGAATTCCTTATCACCGCCTATGGACTCGTCAGGTCGCTAGGAACGTTCGACAATATCTTTGTCGGACTCCATCAATAAGTCAATAAGGGATCACTGGTTACACAGTAACTGGTGAAGGATCGTTGATTATGCCGTCGGGTATTCTGCGCCACAGCAGAAGAATTCCTTATCACCGCCTATAGACTCGTCAGGTCGCTAGGAACGTTCGACAATATCTTGTCGGACTCCATCAGTAAGTCAATAAGGGATCACTGGTTACACGGTAACTGGTGAAGGATGGATGATTTTGCCGTCGGGCATTCTGTACCACAGCAGAAGAATTCCTTATCGTCGCCTATGGATTCGTCAGGTCGCTAGGAACTTTCGACAATCTCTTTGTCGGACTCCGTCAGTAAGTCAATAAGGGATCACTGGTTACACGGTAACTGGTGAAGGATGGCTGATTATGCCGTCGGGCATTCCGCGCCACAGCAGAAGAATTCCTTATCGTCACCTATGGACTCGTCGGGTCGCTAGGAACGTACGACAATCTCTTTGTCGGACTTCGTCAGTAAGTCAATAAGGGATCACTAGTTACACGGTAACTGGTGAAGGATGGTCGATTATGTCGTCATGCATTCTGCGCCACAGCAGAAGAATTCCTTATCGTCACCTATGGACTCGTCAGGTCACTAGGAACGTTCGATAATATCTTTGTCGGACTCCGTCAATAAGTCCTTATAATCCTTAGTCAATCATGAACACATTGGGATATCTCATCTTTTGCCGTCAGGCACTCTGCGTCAGCTAGGAGAACTTCTTCGACATCACAGCCGGACTTCATCAGTAAGTCAGGAAATAGAATCCTTATTCAATCATGA
The DNA here is from genome assembly GCA_963859935.3 of Lathyrus sativus. Classification (NCBI taxonomy): domain Eukaryota; kingdom Viridiplantae; phylum Streptophyta; class Magnoliopsida; order Fabales; family Fabaceae; genus Lathyrus; species Lathyrus sativus. Next base: position 263,957,423 of record OZ012738.1, read on the forward strand.
ACCCATAAGGATATTTAATCTTTTACCGTCAGGCACTCTGTGTCAGCTAGGAGAACTTCTTCGACATCACGGTCAGACTTCATCAGTAAGTCAGGGGGTTTGGCACTACTGCCGGACTTCAATCATCAAGTCTTCAAGAGACATTTTAACTTCTCTGTTTGAAACCTGCTGGGGATGACACATCTCCGCTGGGGATTCTAGAGAACTATCAAGTAACTCTGCTTTGGGGATTCATAAATCATCCTGGGCGAATAAACTCTACTGAGGAATTCAAGAATCATCCTGAACAAACAACTTTGCTGGGGACTTCAAGAATCATCTTGAACAAACAACTCTGCTGAGGAACTCAAGAATCATCCTGAACAAACAACTCTGCTGAGGAACTCAAGAATTATCCTGAATAAACAACTCCGCGGAGGAACTCAAGAATCATCCTGAACAAACAACTCTGCTGAGGAACTCAAGAATTATCCTGAACAAACAACTCTGCTGAGGAACTCAAGAATCATCCTGAACAAACAACTCCACTAGGGAACACCTGCACACAAGGAGGGTAACGACCTAGCTCATGTTTCACATGCGTATGTTTGACAATGGTGTAATGCTCCACAGGGTGGAAATACTACGCGTTTAGGGTAAATGATATGCAATCATGCAAAATGCTACGACCAAATCAGCAAAATAAATGCTGAAGAGAACACCCTCCTGTCAAGGAACCATTCTGATGTGAAGAAGGAATCATCCTACTGAGGAGAAGAAATCACACCAATCTCAATTGGACTTAATTTGGGGAAACGCACCTCAGACGACTTTCTACAGGGGACAAAGTTCTACGAGAACCTATACTTGCTCAACTGGGCATACAAACCGCAAACTGCTGAGGAAATGATGTCAATCGCAGAAATAAACTACACGGCTTTCGCAGATAGAATCTTCCTGGAGACACGGACTCCGATGGGGAAGTATGGCAACAACTATTCAAATGCTCTACTAGGGAAAACCAATAACGGCTTGAACGGCTTCCAAGGACTCGACTCTCTTGGAGGACTGCAAACTCGGCTGGGGATATGCAACCAGACGCTGGAATAAATCCTACCTGCCATTGAGAACACAACTCTGTGGGGAATTTTAACTCTGCTGGAGACTTCAGTCTGAACTATCGAGAGCTAAACACTTGCGGATAGTTTTCTACGAGAAAACTACCTGTTGACCCACTGCTGGGAACGAGTATACACTTCTACGTATGACTCAGCTGGGGAAATGATGATCCTGCCTAGGATGCATCTGGTTGAGGATAATCTATCTCCGCTTGGGGAGACACATCAATGCTCACAGCCTCATGTTCAGATTCTGTGGGGAAACACAACTGAACCTGCTGGGGAAGAAGGAGTCATCCTGTTTAGAAAAACATGCCATGAAACGAACTCGCAATGGCTTGCCCTAGAATATCAACAACTTCTGACAAACTCTGCAGATACGGAGAGGAACAATTCCTTCACTTTCAGCTTTTGTCCCAGCCTATGGGATCTTCGTAACATCCTCTTGAAAGGAAACCTGAGATCTCTGTACTCTAGCTGTTTGATACGAACGGCCTCAGCACTTTGAACCTCACAAAGGTGCTTCAAGTTAATCGTCTTCAGGATAAGGATAACTTCGGCGCTCTCGGGGTGACCTGCCTCAGCCTTGTCATGACTTTGCCCCTCATGGGTTGATCTGTGGGGGGTAGTACCCTTGGCTGCGAGAGATTCATCAAATCTCGACCTGATTGCCCCGGATTACTGACTTTTGGGATGGCTGACTCCCATGTCATGATCATTTGATATAGCTTGCCTCGGTTCACCGGAATATTCTGACGTTCTGCATTCTTTCCTGATCAAATCTTTCCATCATGGAAACTTTCCTGCTGTCAAGCGCTTACTCGCTAGTAAAACAAACTGTTCTACATAAAAGGCATATCAAATGCAATGCATATGGCAGTTTTCAAAATCCATTCATGTTCACTGGAAAACAATTTGTGACATAAAATGTATGAAATCATTCATCAATATGTCAATATTAATACAACGCTGTAATGGGAATCCTTTCTAGGAGTCAATTCCGATGCGATCTTCGCCGAAGTATGCTTTCGAAACAAACCTATTTCAATTAGGACTTTTAAAGGTTGTAACGTGGTCAGGTTCACGGTTTAATAAAGAAAGGATATAGGCTCAAAATTCATTTTAACCCACCCACTCTCCTTGATGTTCTCCGATCCTACGTTCAGCTAATTCGACCTTAGCGTTCACCTTTCAAAGGTTAAGCGATAGTTCAAGAGATCACCCTTTTTCGAAGTGACAATCACTCTCTTTTCGTCTTTTAGCGTCCGGAGCCACACGATTTTGTTCTTGTTTAAGGATTTTTCTTTCGTAATCCTTTTCGCTTTTCGTTTTCCCCTAACTTTTTCCTGGACTAACTCTTCAGAGTTTCTTCAATTTTGAAGTCCAGCAGGGTACCCTAATTTTTGCCTAAGTCGCTTGTTTGCATGATTCGACTTAGCGGGCTTTTCCTTTCGATTCTTTTCTTTCTCTTTTTTTTTTAATAAATCGTATGACAACGGCTCGTCTGACTTGTTAAAGATATTGTGACTGTTTCACTCCTGATCGGCCAGGTTCAACGATCATGGTTTTTTAGGTACGACCTATAGCAGTGTGATTGATCCTCGAACGACACTCCTTTTGTAATTTGAACGCTTGATCAAATTAACTGACACCTACCCTGCCCCTGGTTAAGATTGAGGGTTTTTCTATCTTCAGAAAGAAACTCCTACTACTCGGCTCAAAGGGGTTAACAAGGGATTATCTTCCTTATATCTCCAGTGTTTGTGGATTTGAATCAATGTCTGTACATCATCAACAAGTTTTTATTCAAAAGCATAACATTGGAAGCTTACGCATCATTGGATTTCGTCATCCTCCCCGGATTCCACTTAAACAAGCGTTTGAAATAAAAGAAAGCAATAGAGTGAACACGAATGGATTAGTTCAAAATATGCATATTTATTTCATTATCAATATCAATTGAAAAACAACATGCTTTACAAACGAAATTTGCATTCTAACAGGAAAGAAACTACAAATGTAAAGAAATGCCATGATAAAATGCAGATTGCCAGCTTCTGGGAACTAGGCTTCCACACTTTGACTTGTTGCTGAGGGGAGCGACACTTGGAAGTCTTCGGACTTAATCAGATGAATGGTTGACATGGATGATCAGCCTTCCCTCTAGGAAGGATATGCACCTTCTGTCCATCAACAGTTGTATCTTGGCTTGAAAAGCCTCACAATCGTCAGTTGAATGCCCCTTGGATCCCCCATGGTATCCACATCGAGCGTCGGGATTATACCTGGGAGGATACGGCTCTGGCACAGGTTTAAGCAGCTTGGGCTCCACATACTGAATTAGGTGCGGTAGCAGCTGACTAGGCATCATAGGCACTGGATGAAGGAGAGCATTCCTTCTTTTCAGATTGTTGCTGCGAGGCCTATTCTGATTATGGCGCTGACGATAATCTGGCTGTTGAGAAACATGAAACTGCTGGTATTGGTCGAGACATTCCTTATGCTCAGGCACTGTCATCCTCAGATTTGGCCCAGGAACCGGCAACTACTGCGGACAAGGGGACTCAAACTCCAATGATTCCAGGATATACCCCAGACCTCTTACAGCTTCAGGTGGGGGAATAGGAATATCAATTCCTGATACCTTCATGCCGCCCGACACAAATTCAATAGCTTTCGAGTCTAGCAGGTATTGAACATGATGCTTAAAAGCTCTACAGTTCGCTATGTTATGCCCCGGTGCTCTGGATTGGAACTCACAATAGGCGCCCGCATCATAGCCTGGTGGTGGCTATCCAGTCAATGGAGCCAAAGTTCGAGGTTCAACCACTTGAAGTTGGAGCAAGAGTTGCGCCAACTGAGCATAATCCATCGGGATTTCATCGAAGATTCTGTCAGGTAGCTTCATCCTTTTACCATACTTTCTAAGGCTGTCCTGAGAAACCGAACGTGGCCGCTGACGGGGAAAATCCTGAGCTTCAAGCTGTGCAGAGGATCTTTTAGGCCTATTATGCCTTGGTGCGAGTTCTTCAGACACTTGTGGAGCAAGTATGCCGGCTGCAGCTTCGGGCATTTGCTCACATTCTCTTCTGAGTATGTTCCTTAACACTTCTACCATCAGACCCACCTGACTCTTCAGCTGGTTGTTCTCCTCTTTGAGCGCCTCTTGATTCCAGCGCAACGCTTGCATGTCCTTCATGAACTGCCCTAGCTGGCTCTGAACGTCCTTCAGTTCCGCTTGTACCTGTTCCATTGCTCGGGTTAACCTGAGGCAATCCTGAAAGAACTTGTATCAACAAAGGGTTAGAAAAACAACTCGAGGTACCTGTTATGTAAATGATTCATGCAAATGAAAACGTGTGTCTGTGCCTTAGGGAGAAATTCCCCCATGATTCTAGTTTCCAAGACAAATAAAGTCTGACATCCAATCATGGAAAGAAAACCTCATATATATGTGAAAAACCCACACGGGCAGCGCACAACTGTAATCGAATGCAACTGAAGCAAAAAGTGTGACCCTAACCAACAAGCCTGGTGGTGGTTAGCGTATCAATGCCTAAAAGATACAAAGAAATACAAGGAAATCAAGTGCGACTACGGGCACAGAAATCTTCCAATAACTTCTTTGTAGTGGGGTGGTCAGGCTGGATGAGCAGACCCTAGATCAGTAGATCCCTCTGTCTGATAGTATCCTGGAGATCCTTGGCATCGTCCCCATAAGCACCTTCTCCAGAGCAGTCTTCCACTCTGCACCTCTTAGCATCAGCTCTGAGTTGACAATCTTGCAAGTTTTCCTTGGTTTCAACCAATTTGTACTGAACGTCTCGTCGAAGGGATGCTTCAGCCTCTATCTTCTTGTCCTTGATCTTAATCTGGGCCTCTAGCTTGGCTATTTGTTGCTTCAGCTTCTCCTTTCGCTCTTTGTGCTTGGTTAGGGTGTTGTTCCACAATGTCTTGTTTTTGGATAACTTCAGATACACCCTATCCAGGTCCTGCTTTTTAGTGGTCAACACACTGTGCACAACCTTCAGGTCTAATCCAAGACGCTCTCTAGAATCAGTCTCCTTGGTCAAATTGGCGCCCAAGTGGTTTATCAATTCTGTCTGCTTCTTGCAGGTGTATACGGCTTCGCTCTTCTCGCTCCGGAGTTGAGCAATCTCTTTCTCCAACTCTTCGTTGGCTTTTCGTAGCTCTTCCTTTTCTCGGAGTACCTAGTTGAACTTCTGAATATCAACTGTGGTGGGTTCTTTGACCACGGGCGGATAAAATGGTTCCACTACAGGGAATGGCATTAGGAACTTGGCGGCTCTTTCTCGGATCCAGGTTACATATGGATCAAAAGCTTTGTTATTGCTTTTTCCCAGCAAAACTTTTCCCTTTCTATGAATTTTTCTCCAAGCATTCTCTACCTTAGCCAAAGTGTCACCTTCAAGCAACCCTGTGAGATACAGAGATTCCTGTATCTCTTCCTCTTTAGGAGGGCCTCTCAGTGCATACCCAAATTATCGTACCAGCAAAGAGGGATTGTAATTGATACACCCGTTCCTTCCGACCAGGGGGGCGTTAGGAAAGCCACCGCAACTATGCACAATCTCCTTGCCTAGTAGATCTCTATCAAACCAGGTGATATTGTCAGCAGACAAACCCATCAAACATGCAGACCAGGGTGAAATCTCAGCAGAATCAATAAACAGACCCGTTTTAGGAAGATGGCTGGCAAACCACTTATACAGCAAAGGAGCGCAACATGCCACATTCTTCCCCTTTCTGTTTTCATTCTTGCTGTGAACTGAATGATAAATGTCTCCGAGGAGAGTGGTGTCGCTACTGCGAAAATCGGCGCCGGCTTGACAGGAGAGTCGCCACCGTGCGTTATTTATCCCTCAGAGCGGGAAAGGAAACGCTCGAAGTAAACCTCGCAAAGACGGGAAAAGGTATGGTCATCGCAACCAAAACCTGGATTCGGGAGTCGGTTACGCAAGGGGAAGGTATTAGCACCCCTCACGTCCATCGTACTCGATGGGATCCACGCTTGGTGTTTATAGGTAAAAAGGGTGTGTTATCTATCTACGCTAATGGCTGGTCTGAAAAGAAAATAAAAGGACAGGACTCGACAGAACGTACGGTGTTCTGGGCCTACGTATTCCCTCGTGCAATGGGAAAGTCAGAGTCAACGTAGTTCGACTGCCTACGTCTAAACGGGGGAAAGATTGCTCGCCAGGACATCGCGTCCTGTGCCTACGTACTTTCATCTGGGATGAAAGATCAGAGCAAACGTAGTTCGGCTAACTACGGGTAAACAGGGGCTCCCACACAACAGTGAGAAAACAAACTGGTCTCTAAGGCTCGGGAACCTACAACTACGATCTGGTCTCAAATGCGCTCGGGCAAGAGAAAGGGGTAACAATTAGTCGTTAGCGGGAAAGTCTCGATCGCACAACCGCGAGAGAACTAAAGGTTAGTCGTTAGTGTGCTCGCTAGGATATCGCATCCTATGCCTACATATCTTCGTCTGGAACGAAGAATCAGAGCAGCTGTAGTTCAGCTAACTACGGATCAAGCTACTCAAAAGCTCCTACAGAAAGGAAAGGGAAACCCTAGAACTATACCTGAGAAAGGGGAATCTACCTATTGCTATCACACCTGGCTGATCATCCTAATGTCTATCATAACAACTCCGCAGCGGAGAAGTCAGAGCTCCTAAGGGATCATGGCAACAGGATTAAACTACAAACAAGAAACTGCCGAGTAAAGAAATACTGAGAATATGCATGAATGCAACAACTAGACGAACAAGGCGCAAAGGCCGCAAACCACAAAGGCAAGGGAGCTCAGCTCTACCAAATACCAACAAGCAAAGCCACGCAATAACAAACAAGCAGAAGGAGGACCACCTCAACTTCTCATGCACATAACGTCTACTTCTAATATGCACCTATTCAGAACTATCTAGATGAATACCTAAGTCTAATGCAACATAACATCACACAAGTCAAACAATACAAAGAGACTAACCCTGAGCAGGGCCTCAACAAACCTGAGACAACTCTTAATCTATCTCTAAAACAAAGCTTTACACAACACCCTAAGCAAAAGATCTAAGCCAACTCTAATCAAATCCTTAGGCAAGAGGAATCAGTCCCAGTCTCCAAGCTTCAGAACAAGCTTACCAGAGAAAGGAAGCTAAGCAGACAAGCTCATAGTGCCTTCCTCAGGAAAGTACCAGGAGGTTACTACTCAGGAATCGTATCCTATGCGGCTCGACAACTGTGATCAGTTTACATTCCTCCTCAGGAGAAATTAAACTCACATGAAGGCTCCGGCGTCACTGGATACTTGAGAAATACCTATATGCACTAAGGGAACTAAGTGAACAGACTCATAGGACCTTCCTCAGGAAAGTACTAGGAGGCTGACACTTAGGAATTGTACCCTACGTGGCTCAACAACTGTGATCAGTTTGCATTCCTCCTCAGGAGAAATTAAACTCACAAGTCGGCTCCGACATCATTGGATACTTACGAAATCCTAGATAAACTAATGGAACTAAGTGAATAGACCCATAGGACCTTCCTCAGGAAAGTACTAGGAGACCTCCACTTAGGAATCGTATCCCATGTGGCTCAACAACAGGTGATTAGTTTATATCCCTCCTCAGGAGGAATTAAACTCACAAGTCGGCTCCGACATCATTGGATACTTACGAAAGAGGTGAGAAGAAAGAATGAAAGTCATTCATAGTGCCTTCCTCAGGAAAGTACCATAAACTCCCTTCAAACTTCAGGATCTCGAACCTCACAAATAGACAACAAGCTCCTAGACTAAGCCTCAATCCACTGCATCCCTGCAAGCTCCAACAGGACTTCCATCAGCTCCCACCTTCAAGAAGAACCCACAGGCCAATAAACCACAAGAGACTATCTCTGGAGTTCAACCACAGTTGAACTTCAAAGTCAGAAGTCATCAAGACTTCTCCTATCTTCAGGCTCAGGCAAATCCTATCAGAACACCCTACAAAAATCTATCAAAAATCTAATGGGAGACCTACATGGCTCTAAGACAACATACTGAAAAATCAGAACAAAATTCAACACCAGATGAAAGAACTAAAATCAGCAACACAGACATATCCACAGACCAATTATTCAACATCAATAACAGTGAAAAAATGAAATTAAAATGAAAATGCATGATTGAGCTAATATTTTTGTATTATAAAATTCTACACTGAATCACGAGTCTACAGAAAAAAGAACGGAATTATTTGACTAAATCTACTATTTTTTATGAATTTTTCTAATGATATGCATGCATTGAAAATATTAAAAAAAACATCAATTAAAATGGACAATATACAGAATAGGAAATAAAAATAAAATGGCATTTTTATTTTTATTTAATTTTTTAGGAATTATAATGAAATGGTAGAAAAAGAATTACGGAAAAAAACAATTATTTTCATTTATTTATGAATTATTTACAAACCATGAAAATATAAAAAACAAAAGTAGAAGAAAATGAAATGGGGGTCTAAACAGCAATGGTATTATGAGCTATTTCTAGCTGGGCCCTGATTGGGGGGTGCCAAAAGCCATAGGGCGCAGGGCCCAAGTTGAAATCAAACAATCAGACAAGAACACATATGGGGGTGCATCTAGCAGACTTTCCAGTTGATTTCCAATACTGGGCTTACGCCCAGGGGGTGTTATTAGCAATAGGGCCTAAGGCCCACACCAACTACTCAGTCTCTCACGCAAAGGGGGGTGGGGAAGCAATTGAGGGGTGTAGTGTTAGCAGAACACGCTTGGGCTTAGCCCAACCCAACCCTAATCCAATCACCTGCTGAACAAAACTCACCACTCTCCCTAAACCCTAACACTGTTCACCTCTGAGCTTGCGTCGTTCCCTCTCGTCTCTCCCTCATCTCTTCTCTGCAACTCAATTCCAGGAAGAACAAAAAATCACGCCAAAACCTCACACGCCTCACCACACTCAACACAAATCAAACCTACCTTAACCAATTATTTCGCCCTAATTGCAATGAAGATCTAGCAGAGAGAAGGCAAACCTGGGTTAATACGAGTGGAGCAAGAGATCTTTGAAGATCCACTATGTTGTTGAAGAAGGTTGTTGACGCTATGATGAAGTTCTGAGTAACTTCTGGAAAAGTTCACGATCTGGAAAACCTGGGGACAAACTCTTAGCAGGCGATGGCGTTCTTGAATTTGTTGATGAACTCTCTGGGAATTCCTTGAAGAAACTAACGAATATGATGAAGGTTTCTACGTTTTGTTGAATCTTGAACGAACTCCTGGAAAGAAATGAAGATGGTGATGCTTCTGCGAACGATCTGGAAAACCTGAATAACGATGCAGATCTTTGAATGATTTCTGGAAAGTTTCGAACGATGAATGTATGAGCGTTTCTGGAGAAGTGTATGAAGATTGAGGATGGTTTGAGTTGTTCTGAAAAAAAACTGATGAAGAACGAAGGAGGTAGATGAATTCTGGAGATCTTGCTTGAGAAAGATGAATGTCTGAGGATGATTTCTGGAAAAATTTGTATGAAGGATGAAGGTTTAGGGTTTCTGGAAAAATTTGTATGAAGGATGAAGGTTTAGGGTTTCTGGTGATTTTAGTTTTCCGGCGAAGGGCTGATGACGGTGACGGAAGGGATCTGAGGGAGAAGATGAAGAAAGGAGGTATTCTGGGAATTTTGGTGGTTCAGGTGGGTTGGACGGTGGTTGACGGTGACCGGCGGTGAGGGTTCACCGGTTTTGCATGCCGGTCAGGGGAGCTTCCGGTGAGGAGGTGAGGGATGGACGTGTGTCACCGTTGGGGGAGTCTGAGTGTGGTGGCGTGCTTGCATGCACGCCGCGTGTCCTCGGAGAGAGAATGCGAGTGAACGCGTGTGTGGATTGAGTTGCGTAACGTGGACCCCTGAGTGTGTGCAACGTGGGTTCTCTGCTGAGCCAACACGTGGCTCCTATTTATTGCACTGAGAGATCTGGACCTTTCTGGAAGTTTCTGGGAGATGGACGAAGCTGATTGAGAATTGGGCTTTTTTTTGGACATTCTGAAATGTATTCCTGGACAAAAAAAGCAAACTGGGCCTTGCATTGCTTTGGGCCCAGTACGAAATTGAATGAAAAAAACTGTAAAAACAAACTGAATTTTAATAAAACAATTAATCCTAACTATCTAATTAATACCAATTAGCATCTAATTAACCAATGATTAATCCTAATCAACTCTAAAAAATGATTAAAACTCATATTATCCTAATTAAACCTAACAATCAATTAAGGTCTAATTATCTCTAAAATTCAGTTAACCTAATTAAACTCTAAAAGAAAGATTAATGCTCTAATTAATTCTAAACTCCTACTAATTTTCTTATTAAAATTCCAATATTATTTACAACTAGTAAATCTATTATCAATAAAAGAAACTATATTATTTCTATATTATCTAAAAAACCATTAAACCTATTTTAAAATCTATATAAAATTCTAAAATATTATTAAAAGAAAAACTATATTATTCTAAAATGATAAAACTATCTAAATTCTATTAAAAATTCTACAAATGATTAAAATCTATTTAAAGCATTCTATCAAATTCTAAAAAAAGGATTAAGCCATTAAAATATTCAAAAACCCTATTTAAATTCCAGAAAAATCTATAAAGCCTATTAAAATTCACAAAAGCCTATAAAAATCCTAAAAATGCAGATGCATGCAAATGACCGCCATAAAAGCGCACACGAGACCAGATCGAATCGAACAGAGATCCCCGGGCATCAGAATATCCTCAAAATCACTGAAAAATCACCGAGGAGCGCACAATTTCCCGAAAATAAAACCCCGATAATCTGGACTGGGTCTGCCATATCTGATAGACAAAAATCAAGCTGTAAACTCTGATATCCCCTGCTGTGCACAAAAATCATCTGTCTGATTTGCGAATATGAATTTAAACCATGAGTCAGATAGGAGAATCGGTTGGTCAAATTTTAGGGTGCAACAGCTGCCCCTATTCAAGCGACTTGGACCTGAAGGGTTTGAAGAGCGCTCAGCCTTCAAACATTCAGAGGTACGAGACGGTTGAATACAAATAAAACCCGAAAATTTGCCAACCGCGAGCATATACTGTAAACTGCTTGGGGAATAAAGTCCAGAAAACCGAGTCCAGTTATTATGGCACCAAACTGATTAATCATCTGATAAAGAACTCCTGATTTAAATACCCGTTGCTTGTGATACCCCATATAACAAACCCTGAGGGCTACAACAACATACCTGATCCTTTCACATTGCCTACTGATAGGCAGGAAGAGAAATATACTCACATCGCCCAAAGATGGACGGGAAGACACCCTGATTGAATACTCACCTCGTCTAAAGATAGACGGAAAAAACAACATTAATCTCCCAATTCACATCGTCTAAGGGTAGACGGCATTATCCTGATTGATAAAACAAATCAATATTATCATCGTCTAAGGGTAGACGGGATCATCCTGATTGATGAAACAAATCAATATTATCATCGTCTAAGAGTAGACGGGATCATCCTGATCAATGACAAATCAATTCACATCGTCTAAGGGTAGACGGGATCGTCCTGACTGATGAACAAATCAATATTCTCATCGTCTAAGAGTAGACGGTATCATCCTGACTGATGAACAAATCAATATTCTCATCGTCTAAGAGTAGACGGAATCATCCTGATTGATGGACAGATCAATATTCTCATCGTCTAAGAGTAGACGGGAACATCCTTGATCTCCATACACACATCGTCTAAGGATAGACGGAAAATCACCATAATCTCCATATTCCCATCGTCTAAGGGTAGACGGGATCATCCTGATTGATGAAACAAAACCATTCACATCGTCTAAGGGTAGACGGAATCATCCTGACTGATGAACAAATCAATATTCTCATCGTCTAAGAGTAGACGGCAAGACACCATTAATCTCCATATGCACATCGTCTAAGGATAGACGGAAAGTCACCGTAATCTCCATATTCACATCGTCTAAGGATAGACGGAAAGTCACCATAATCTCCATATTCACATCGTCTAAGAGTAGACGGGATCATCCTGATTGATGAACAAATCAGTTCACATCGTCTAAGGATAGACGGGAACATCCTGATTAATGAAACAAATCAGTTCACATCGTCTAAGAGTAGACGGGAACAAAGCCTGATCGCATACTCACATCGTCTAAAGATAGACGGAAAGGAATAATCTCCAAATTCACATCGTCTACTGATAGACGGGAAGGAATACTCTCCACATTCACACATCGTCTAAGGGTAGACGGAAAGTCACCATAATCTCCATATTCACGTCGTCTAAGGATAGACGGAAAGACATCATAACGCGATTCAACACCAACCCTTGAGTTTCAGAATCCTTCTGTCTACGGGAATTGATGGAAAGATCAATATCCTTAAAGGGGCCACATCGTCAGTATGGACTGACGGTAAGAAAATCACCTTTTAAGGAACCATGTCGCCAATACGAATCGACAATCACGAAAACTGTACATTCTTCGAAGAGCCTCGACATCAATAGGGATTGATGGTCAGAAAAGTCCCTCTTAAACGTCATCATATCCAATAACCAGAAAGAGAACCAATATTCAAAATCATTTTGAAACTCCTCAACAACTAAGGATAGCCGGAGAAGACTCGCTGGGGAAACACCTCATCATATGTATGATCTGGCAATAAGAAACCCGCTGAACAGTAGCTCGAAACTTCACATCGTCTGCTGACAGACGGAAAGGAAAGCCACTTGCTAGAAAAGCTCTATTCTGAACCCTATTGAAAATCCATCAAAACTTCACATCGTCTACTGATAGACGGGAAGGAAAGCATATCCTGGGGAAACCCCTTCTGGAAACCTTACTGTGATCACCTGCAACTTCACATCGTCTATGGATAGACGGAAAGAAAACCACATTCGTACTCAAGACGTCTAATGATAGATAGAGAAATTCACTCATTGGAGGAACACATCGTCAATATGAATTGACGGGAAGAAAAGCTTGTCGATATCAGATGACTGCTCGATCAAAGCATAATTGTTATAAGATCTGATACACCAATAATCTGCTGAACTGTCTGAATACTGTTGCTGGATAAATGCCCCTGAGCTGATCACAGAGTAATTCACGCGCCATATGAGGCTGATAGAAAACCTGACTTATGCTTCGTATGCATATGCAAATGCTTTAATCTTTCTACAGCGTAATGCTCCATTCTGGATGGAAATGCTACGCATTTTGGCAATGATATGCAAGTATGATGCAAATATGATAATAGTATGATGATGCATGCAATATGCTAGCAGGCTCGAGCTGCCGGAGAAGGCCGGATACAGAAACCACTTCAGCAAAATAAATGCTGAAGGCGAGGCCAACTCTGCTGGGGATAAACTGGATATCACTGAATCGTCCTAGCAAAATAAATGCTGGGAGAGTGAAATCAACTCCGTTGGGGATATTGGGAACTCAACCGAACGTCTTGACGAAGTAATACCCTGCTAGGAAATGTAACTCCGCTGGAGAATGGCAGACGTGCTGAGTATGATTAACTCCTCTAGGGATAGCTTATCCATGCCAATGGTGAATTGGACTTTGCTGGAGAAAATGGAGGGAGTCCTCCTGCGTACTGACGAAGCTCGGATCTGGAAATTGATGCGCCAACACGGATGGGCTTCACAGTAATCGCAAACTTGGATTTGAGCTCTTAAGCTATCTTACTGGGTCAGGCACAACTGACGCTGGAAAACATTCTTCCTGAATACACAGCCTTTCAGTGAAGAGTCAAGGGATAGTGACACGACTTCCCGCGATCATCTCGCCCTCGAAAATCGACTGCATCTGCTCGAATAACTCTGAATGACCCTGTAGGTACGGAGAACAACAATCCTTTTGCTTCTGATATACCCCAGCTTACAGGACATCTGTGGGGATAGTCCTTGAAAGGAAATCTGCAAATCTGTTCCCTGATGGTCTGATATAACATGCCTCAGCATTCTGAACCTTTGAGAGATACTTCACCTTGAATGCTTCTCGAGTAACTTCTGCGTGCTTAAGATGGTCTGCCCCTGACTGCCATGACCTTGCCCCGATTATCTGATCCAGAGTAGTGCCCCTTGACTACGGCGTATTTGCCTGAATCTCAACCTGATTGCCCCAGAATATCTGACTTCGAAAAGCTGACCTGACTGGGGATTACAATAAAACTTGCCTCTGCTCTCGGAACATTCGGGCGTTCTGCATTCTATCTTGACCATACTTTCCATTGTAGGAAGCTTTTCTGCTGTCAAGCGCTTACTCGCAAGTAAAACAAGTTGTTATGCATAAAAGATGTATTAATGCAACACATATGACAGCTTTGACATCCAATCTGTTCACTGGGAAAAGGAAAAACAGTTTATAGCATATAATGCACAAAACATTTATCAACATCAGTACCAGCATGGTAAGAGGAAACTTTTTAAGAGTCAGAATCGACACGACCTTTACCGGAGTATGCTTTCGAAGCAACCTGCTTCAATTAGGACTTTTTGAAGGTTGTAATGTGGTCAGGTTCCTGGTTTTGAAAGAAAGGATAAAGGCTCAAAGTTTATTTTAACCCACCCGTTCTCCTTGATGTTCTCCCATCCTACGTTCAGCTAATTTGACCTTAGCGCTCACCTCTCGGAGGTTGAAAGAAAATAGGAATGATAGTTCGAGAAACCTTTGGATTTTGGAGTGACAACCACTCACTCTTTCGTCTTTGACACTTGAGATCACACGACTCGTATTTCCATCGAAGCTTTTTCTTTTGATCCTTTTCATCTTTTTCTCTTCATATCCCTAACTTTTGCCTGGACTAACTCTTTTTGAGTTTCTTTTGATTTTGTTTTAGTCCAGCGGGATGCCCTCATTTTTGCCTAAGTCATTTGTTTTGAAGTTTTCTTGACTTAGCGGGCTTTTGATTCTTTTTCATTCTTCTCTTTTTTTTCGAACAAGTCGTGTGACACTGGTTGTCTGATTCTTTGGGGAATGGTGTGGCTGTCCCACTCTTGATTGAACCATTGTGGTCTTTTAGGCACGACCTCTAGGGGCGTGATTGATCCTTGAACGGACACTCCTTTTGCTATTTGGACGCTCGGTCAAATTAGCTAACACCTACCCTGCCCCAGGTTATGATTGAGGGTTTTTCGTTTTCAGAAAGAACTCCTACTACAAGGCTCAAAGGGGTTGACAAGGGATTATCTTCCTTATATCTCCGGTGTTTAGGGATTTGAAACAATGCCTGTACATCATCAGCAGGTTTTATTTCAAAAGCATACAATCGGAATTTGCATGTCGGTCATTTTCGTCATCCTCCCCAGATTTTTCTTAACCAAGCGGTGGACATTTGCAAAACAGTTAGTGAACACGACTGGATTCAATCAAAACATGCATATTTATTTCATTATCATCAATTTGAACGAACACAACAAGTTTTACAAACAAGTTTACAAATTCAAACAGGAAAGCAACTACAAATGCAAAGAAATGACAAGCTAAAACAAAGAAAATATGCTAGCTTCTGAGAACCGGGCTTTCACATCTGCCCTGCTGCTGAACCAGCTATCTTTATTAGAGGCAATTCGATGCTGTCCTGATCTGCTTTCAACGACTCAGCCAAATTATAGAGCCCTTCCCCCTTCATTCAGATGATTCTAGGACCTCTTGGCCCGAAGCTGATTGCTGCACTATCAAGCAGATCCTGCACTTTGTGCTTAAAAGCATGGCAACCTTCTATATCGTGACCCGGGGCTCCAGAATGAAACTCACAGTGCTTGCTTGCATCATAGCCAAACGGGGGAATTCCCGTTATTGGTGCCAGAGTTCTTGTCTCTACCATATTCAATCCCAACAATGTCTGCAACAACTCGGCATATGTTGAGGGAGGCTTCTCAAACACTCTTCTCGGCTTGCCACCCTGGAATCTTCGCTGAGCCTGCTGTGCCCCCTGCTGAGGCTGCTGCTGCTGATATCGGGTTGACCCTTGAACACCCTTCGTATCAAATGCAGCATTGGTTTCTTGACCTTCAATGTACTGATTAACACTCTCCTTATGCTTAACCATGTTCTTTCTTAGATCTGCCCCAGGAATAGGCAACAGTTGTGGGCCTGGAGATTCTGACACCATGGAGTCCAGGATACGCTTCTGACCCACTGCAGCTTTAGAAACATCTGTCATCTTAGTATCGACTGAGACAGGAGCAATATGCACAGCTACGCCGCCCGGCGTGAATTCAATATCGTGCGAGTCAATCAGGTCTTGAACATTGTGCTTAAAAGCATGACAACCCTCGATGTCGTGTCCGAATGCCCCGGAATGAAACTCACATTGCTTGCTGGCATCGTACCCTTGAGGGAACACTTTCGTTGGTGGCGCCAACGTTCTCTTCTCAACCAGATTAAACCTCAATAAGATCTGCAAGAGCTCAGCATAGGTCATAGGTGGCGCCTCCAATATTCTCCTTGGCTTCCCTTCCTGGATCCTCTGTTGAGCCGAATGTATCTTCTGTTGCTGCTGCTCAGGTTCCACATGCACAGGTGGCACGAGCTTCTTCATTGCGGCTTCAAATATCTGATCGTCTTCTTTTCTAAGCACGTTCTTGACTACCTCCATGATCAAGCTCATTTGGGTCTTCAGCTGACTGTTTTCCTCTTTGAGAATCTTCTGCTCTAGACGCGTCTCTTGCATGTCTCTCATCATCTGCCCCAGCTGGCTTCGGACTTCGATCAATTCACACTGATTCTGTTCCATATCTCTGAAGGAATTCCTGCAATAAACTGGACGATGAGGAAATAAGGTCCACGGTTCTGATATACCTGCTAAATGATAATGCAGCGTAGCAAACAAACACATATTCACAACGAGATAAAGGGAAACTCAAGCTATAAGCACACAGACGAATATCTCCCATACATGCACAACCAACAAAATCAGCAGGTAAGCACAAATGAGTATGAATACAATGACCCCAGCCAACAATCCTGGTGGTGGTCGACAAATACTGATGCACAAAAGCTAAACGGGTTAGGCAGCGAAACAGATGCGACACCCGGCACAGAAACCTCTAGAAACTTCCCCCATATTCAACTGAACTTTCTGATTGACAATCTTCAGAGCACACACTTCCTGTGGAGCCTTCCATGACATTAACTAACGAACCCCCACAACTGGAAGATGGAAAATCATTAATCTGAACACAACCCTGAGAAGTGATGCAAATACGGCTAGAGTCTAACAGATCTTGAACCTGACTTCTAAGAACCTTACAATCATTCGTTGAATGCCCCTGTGCCCCAACATGGTACTCACAGCGGACGCTGGAATCAAAACCCGGAGGATACGGTGGAATCACCGGCTTAGTCTCTTTCGGTACTATCAAACCACTTCCGACCAGATCTGGCAACAACTGACTGTATGATACCGGTAGCTGAGTAAACTGCCTTTCAGGCTTCCTTGGTCTTCGTGGAGCATGCTGACGCGATCGGCGATAGGATGATCGTTGACTTGAAGTGTCTGAAAACTGATCCTGAGATGCTAGATATTCTGAGGTGGCATCATCTCCTTCCCACTCTTCTTGAGAACTGACAACTGACTCAATCTTATTAATTGGGACGTAAGGAACACCTCGAAACTTTCCACTCCTGAGTCCTCGCTCAACAATCTCTCCCAGCCTCATCAGGCCCACAAAGTTTGTGCAACTGAACAATTTGTCAAAATAATGGCCTTTAAGGGTACCCCAGAAGATGTCAACCAGTTCTCTTTCCGGAAGCGGTGGTCGAACACTAGCAGCCAATTCTTTCCATCTTCGCAAATATCCTCTGAATGATTCATTCTCCGCTTGAGACAATTCTTGCAGATCTACGAGACTAGGAGTCAAATCCAAGTTGTAATCGTACTGCTTCACGAAAGCTCTGGCTAAATCCACCCAAGATCGAATCTGATTACTCTCCAATTGCACATACCATCTCAGGGATGCCCCAGTCAGGCTATACTGGAAGCAATGGATCATTAGTTGGTCATTTCGTACAAACGAAGTCATCCTTCGACAGAACATCATCAAATGCAACTTTGGACAGCTATCTCCCGTGTATTTCTCAAATTCCGGCATTTTGAACTTGTACGGTAACACCAGGTCAGGAACCAAACACATGGCTACAGCATCCAGGTTAACAGCATCTTTCGCTTCCAAGGCTTTCATTTGCTCTTCCAACACTCGGACTCTTCTACCATAGTCAAGAGCTCTTGGATCTACTAACCCGGTCATTGGATTATCTCTCCGGTAATTCATCACAGGGAAAGCGACACATTGATTGTTAACAGGAGGATAATGTTCATTTCGGGCAAGAAACTGCTCATGCCGATCTCGGTTCTCAACAGCTGGCTGTACAACTTGGTCTGCAGTAAAATTGTTTGCTTGCGGGAAGCCTTCCATAGAATCATACTGATGGTTGGACGCCACAGTAAACCTTGCCAAGGTGTTAGGAGCCTGGAAATTGCCTTCAGACATAGCTACCAATTACCTGTAACTGACTATACTGCTTGATTCTGCTCAAATCTGCTTCAGCCCCTTTGTCGTCTCCAACACTCCACTCTTGCCTCAAACAATTCCCCGAGAATCACTTTCTGGTGAAAACAAAGGCTGGATAAGTGCTCTGACCTGCTAAAGAAATGCAATATGATTTATGCAAACAGAAATACAAAAATGCTAACGTGCATGCGTGCATTGGAGATATTTCCCCTCCAATTCCAGTGTCAGTGGTAGCAAGACGAGATAAACCATAGAGACAATATTTGGAAAAACCCTCATATATTGATTAGAACAACAGTCTTGTCAAGAAGTTACATAACTATGCTCCATACAGCTGATATGACAAAGAGGATCCCAGCCAACATGCCTGGTGGTGATCTCAACATACAGAATACAATCAAATACGGGTACGGTTGCGGAAGTCTTCGACCATCTTCTTTGTCTCTGCATGATCTGGTTGATAAATCAAACCTTCTATCAGTCGATCCCTCTTCCTGACTGTCCCCTGGATGTCTCTGACAAAGTCTTCCCAAGCTTTATCATTAGCACCGTCCCCAGGTTTGGGTCTCTTGGCATCTGCTCTATGCTGGAAATCTTCCAAATTCTTCATGGCATCTGTCAGCTTACGCTCGGCCTCGTATCGGCGACAGGCTTCTTCTTCAAGCTCTTCGTTCTTCACCTTGACCTGTTCTTCTAACTGAGCAATCCGTGTCTTCAGCTCTTCTTCTCGCTCCTTGCGCTTGGTCATAGTGAGATCCCAGTGTTCTCTGAACTTGGCTAGCTTTGTATAGGCCCTTTCCAGTTCTTGCTTCTTAGTGGTCAACACACTACTAACTGAGTCTACATCTAATTCCAGACGCTTCTTGGTTTCAGTCAATTCCAATAGCGTAGTCTTCAGATGTTTCAGAGTTTCATCCTGTTGCTTAGAAATATATCCTGTCTCAATCTTTTCATGCCGAAGCTGGGCATTCTCCTGCTCTAAAGCCTCTTTAGCCCTGGCTAGTTCTGCTTTCTCCACTATCAGCTGCTTGTAAACCTGAATGTCCACAGTGGTAGGTTCCTCTACCGGAGGAGGATGCAATGGCTGAACTGCTGGATACGGCATAAGGAACTTCACAGCTCGCTCACGAATCCATTCTACATATGGGCTAGGAACTCGAGTATCCCCTCTGCTACCTGAAAGCTTCCCTCTCTTGTGCAAGTTTTTCCAGGCTTTCTCAAGTTTGGTCAGCATCTCTTTCCCTATTGCCCCGGTGAGATACAGAGATTCCTGTATCTCCTCGGGCTTTGGCGCTCCTTGAGGTATGTACCCAAATTGCTTGATCAATAAGGAAGGGTTATAGTTGACACAACCTCTCCTTCCTATTAACGGGACATTCGGGAATCCTTCGCCTTTGAGTATGACTTCAGCTCCAAATATCTCTTTATTGGTCCATACCACGTTCTCAGCAGTTAATCCCATTAAGCGCTCGGGCCATCCCAGAGAATTGATAGAGGTGACAAACGGGCCTGACTTAGGCATGTGACTGGTGAACCACCTGCATAGGAGAGGTACACAGCAAGACACATTCCTTCCTCGCCGCTTTTCATTCTGGTAGTGAGTTGAATGGTGGATATCTCCCAGCAAAGTAGGAACTGGGTTCTTCGCAGCCAAAATATAGAAGGCATCAGAATCAACGAAATCAGGAATGTTCGGGAACAACACGATGCCATACACACATACAGCAAGGATAACGTCAAAAACACCCCAGTTACCCTTCTGGGCATACTCTCGAGCCTTCTCCACTAAGACATCCAACGGAAATCCCCATACGTCTCCTCTTCTGATCATCTTCCCAGACAGCTCAGACTCTTTCAAGCACAGGATGGCAGAAAGCTCAGCCAGCTTGGGCTCAGCGTCCGTACGATAAAAAGGCATCTGCTCACGGATCGGTATATCCAGAAGTGCAGAGTACTCCTCCAGGGTAGGAGCCAAAACAAAGTCGGGAAATACAAAACACCTGAGCTCCGCGTCGTAAAACTGTAACAGAGTATAGATGCCGCTGGTCTCGTAGGCAGATGGCTGATAAACGTAGGTCAGAATCCTCCCATATCTCTTTCTGAAGTCACCCATTCCCCTCTTCTTAGCAATAGCAATCAACTCTAACAATAGACTGATATTCGGCGACGGAAACTTATAGGGCAATACTCTCTTCAGGTTTTCCATGTCTTGCTAGGAACAAACACCAGAACTGGAAGGGAAAATATGTACCTGCAATACACACACGTTAGTTGAATGCAGAATGGTAATGCGATGATGCAATATGATAAATAATGCAATCTGTGAACACAGGGGCTATGCTGTAGCCTGAAGAGGAATATCTCTGTGATCAAGAACAGAAAACCAACACGGTCATCAGAATCTCATGCCACTAACTACCATCTGATACTCAAAATATCAATCCCCTGGTAAGAAAACCATCTGAACCTCTGTATCTGACGAGAATACCATCTGACAATAGCCTCAACCTCAGATAAGAAACCCATCTGACCCAGACAACACAACTGGAGATGAATCAAGAACACCATCTGATAACTACTGAATCATGGTTTCTGAAGGCCAGTTTTCCTGCAATAACCCGGTCCCTCTCACAGGTAGGATAAACCTAATCCACGGACAAAGGTACGGCATCCTATGCGGTCATCAGCGTCACAGACTTTCATGAATGATGATACGATTCCCAGAAGGAGTGGCATCATCAAGTCATGAAGAGGCCTCACTTAGCTGACTTCCAAATGATCGGTCCCCAGAGTCGACAATCCTCACGTCTGGACTCCCCTCAGATCCTCAGGACCGGAAAGGAGCACCTCTGCAAGAATCTCGTCTGAGCGCAGATTTTCGTAGGGAACTGTGCCTGCTCAGCAGACAGGTTCGTCTACTACTTCTCCACAACTATATCTAGGTGTGTACTCAAGCCCAGGTCCGGCTTCTCACTCACAGTATCCTCCCTTTGCCCACAGCAGTAATCATAATAATATAATGCTGGAAAATAAATGCGGAAAGGTAAAGGTACAGAAAAGTAAAGTGCAGAAAAGTAAAACACAATATGCACAACACCCAACCAATAAACACCCAAGCGCTAGGATTGACTCGCGTAGGGGATGGGAAACGGTCCCAGCATAAGGGATGGGAAAAGTCCCTAGATGCTATAAGTCCCCAGCAGAGTCGCCAGCTGTCGCTACTGCGAAAATCGGCGCCGGCTTGACAGGAGAGTCGCCACCGTGCGTTATTTATCCCTCAGAGCGGGAAAGGAAACGCTCGAAGTAAACCTCGCAAAGACGGGAAAAGGTATGGTCATCGCAACCAAAACCTGGATTCGGGAGTCGGTTACGCAAGGGGAAGGTATTAGCACCCCTCACGTCCATCGTACTCGATGGGATCCACGCTTGGTGTTTATAGGTAAAAAGGGTGTGTTATCTATCTACGCTAATGGCTGGTCTGAAAAGAAAATAAAAGGACAGGACTCGACAGAACGTACGGTGTTCTGGGCCTACGTATTCCCTCGTGCAATGGGAAAGTCAGAGTCAACGTAGTTCGACTGCCTACGTCTAAACGGGGGAAAGATTGCTCGCCAGGACATCGCGTCCTGTGCCTACGTACTTTCATCTGGGATGAAAGATCAGAGCAAACGTAGTTCGGCTAACTACGGGTAAACAGGGGCTCCCACACAGCAGTGAGAAAACAAACTGGTCTCTAAGGCTCGGGAACCTACAACTACGATCTGGTCTCAAATGCGCTCGGGCAAGAGAAAGGGGTAACAATTAGTCGTTAGCGGGAAAGTCTCGATCGCACAGCCGCGAGAGAACTAAAGGTTAGTCGTTAGTGTGCTCGCTAGGATATCGCATCCTATGCCTACATATCTTCGTCTGGAACGAAGAATCAGAGCAGCTGTAGTTCAGCTAACTACGGATCAAGCTACTCAAAAGCTCCTACAGAAAGGAAAGGGAAACCCTAGAACTATACCTGAGAAAGGGGAATCTACCTATTGCTATCACACCTGGCTGATCATCCTAATGTCTATCATAACAACTCCGTAGCGGAGAAGTCAGAGCTCCTAAGGGATCATGGCAACAGGATTAAACTACAAACAAGAAACTGCCGAGTAAAGAAATACTGAGAATATGCATGAATGCAACAACTAGACGAACAAGGCGCAAAGGCCGCAAACCACAAAGGCAAGGGAGCTCAGCTCTACCAAATACCAACAAGCAAAGCCACGCAATAACAAACAAGCAGAAGGAGGACCACCTCAACTTCTCATGCACATAACGTCTACTTCTAATATGCACCTATTCAGAACTATCTAGATGAATACCTAAGTCTAATGCAACATAACATCACACAAGTCAAACAATACAAAGAGACTAACCCTGAGCAGGGCCTCAACAAACCTGAGACAACTCTTAATCTATCTCTAAAACAAAGCTTTACACAACACCCTAAGCAAAAGATCTAAGCCAACTCTAATCAAATCCTTAGGCAAGAGGAATCAGTCCCAGTCTCCAAGCTTCAGAACAAGCTTACCAGAGAAAGGAAGCTAAGCAGACAAGCTCATAGTGCCTTCCTCAGGAAAGTACCAGGAGGTTACTACTCAGGAATCGTATCCTATGCGGCTCGACAACTGTGATCAGTTTACATTCCTCCTCAGGAGAAATTAAACTCACATGAAGGCTCCGGCGTCACTGGATACTTGAGAAATACCTATATGCACTAAGGGAACTAAGTGAACAGACTCATAGGACCTTCCTCAGGAAAGTACTAGGAGGCTGACACTTAGGAATTGTACCCTACGTGGCTCAACAACTGTGATCAGTTTACATTCCTCCTCAGGAGAAATTAAACTCACAAGTCGGCTCCGACATCATTGGATACTTACGAAATCCTAGATAAACTAATGGAACTAAGTGAATAGACCCATAGGACCTTCCTCAGGAAAGTACTAGGAGACCTCCACTTAGGAATCGTATCCCATGTGGCTCAACAACAGGTGATTAGTTTATATCCCTCCTCAGGAGGAATTAAACTCACAAGTCGGCTCCGACATCATTGGATACTTACGAAAGAGGTGAGAAGAAAGAATGAAAGTCATTCATAGTGCCTTCCTCAGGAAAGTACCATAAACTCCCTTCAAACTTCAGGATCTCGAACCTCACAAACAGACAACAAGCTCCTAGACTAAGCCTCAATCCACTGCATCCCTGCAAGCTCCAACAGGACTTCCATCAGCTCCCACCTTCAAGAAGAACCCACAGGCCAATAAACCACAAGAGACTATCTCTGGAGTTCAACCACAGTTGAACTTCAAAGTCAGAAGTCATCAAGACTTCTCCTATCTTCAGGCTCAGGCAAATCCTATCAGAACACCCTACAAAAATCTATCAAAAATCTAATGGGAGACCTACATGGCTCTAAGACAACATACTGAAAAATCAGAACAAAATTCAACACCAGATGAAAGAACTAAAATCAGCAACACAGACATATCCACAGACCAATTATTCAACATCAATAACAGTGAAAAAATGCAATTAAAATGAAAATGCATGATTGAGCTAATATTTTTGTATTATAAAATTCTACACTGAATCACGAGTCTACAGAAAAAAGAACGGAATTATTTGACTAAATCTACTATTTTTTATGAATTTTTCTAATGATATGCATGCATTGAAAATATTAAAAAAAACATCAATTAAAATGGACAATATACAGAATAGGAAATAAAAATAAAATGGCATTTTTATTTTTATTTAATTTTTTAGGAATTATAATGAAATGGTAGAAAAAGAATTACGGAAAAAAACAATTATTTTCATTTATTTATGAATTATTTACAAACCATGAAAATATAAAAAACAAAAGTAGAAGAAAATGAAATGGGGGTCTAAACAGCAATGGTATTATGAGCTATTTCTAGCTGGGCCCTGATTGGGGGGTGCCAAAAGCCATAGGGCGCAGGGCCCAAGTTGAAATCAAACAATCAGACAAGAACACATATGGGGGTGCATCTAGCAGACTTTCCAGTTGATTTCCAATACTGGGCTTACGCCCAGGGGGTGTTATTAGCAATAGGGCCTAAGGCCCACACCAACTACTCAGTCTCTCACGCAAAGGGGGGTGGGGAAGCAATTGAGGGGTGTAGTGTTAGCAGAACACGCTTGGGCTTAGCCCAACCCAACCCTAATCCAATCACCTGCTGAACAAAACTCACCACTCTCCCTAAACCCTAACACTGTTCACCTCTGAGCTTGCGCCGTTCCCTCTCGTCTCTCCCTCATCTCTTCTCTGCAACTCAATTCCAGGAAGAACAAAAAATCACGCCAAAACCTCACACGCCTCACCACACTCAACACAAATCAAACCTACCTTAACCAATTATTTCGCCCTAATTGCAATGAAGATCTAGCAGAGAGAAGGCAAACCTGGGTTAATACGAGTGGAGCAAGAGATCTTTGAAGATCCACTATGTTGTTGAAGAAGGTTGTTGACGCTATGATGAAGTTCTGAGTAACTTCTGGAAAAGTTCACGATCTGGAAAACCTGGGGACAAACTCTTAGCAGGCGATGGCGTTCTTGAATTTGTTGATGAACTCTCTGGGAATTCCTTGAAGAAACTAACGAATATGATGAAGGTTTCTACGTTTTGTTGAATCTTGAACGAACTCCTGGAAAGAAATGAAGATGGTGATGCTTCTGCGAACGATCTGGAAAACCTGAATAACGATGCAGATCTTTGAATGATTTCTGGAAAGTTTCGAACGATGAATGTATGAGCGTTTCTGGAGAAGTGTATGAAGATTGAGGATGGTTTGAGTTGTTCTGAAAAAAAACTGATGAAGAACGAAGGAGGTAGATGAATTCTGGAGATCTTGCTTGAGAAAGATGAATGTCTGAGGATGATTTCTGGAAAAATTTGTATGAAGGATGAAGGTTTAGGGTTTCTGGAAAAATTTGTATGAAGGATGAAGGTTTAGGGTTTCTGGTGATTTTAGTTTTCCGGCGAAGGGCTGATGACGGTGACGGAAGGGATCTGAGGGAGAAGATGAAGAAAGGAGGTATTCTGGGAATTTTGGTGGTTCAGGTGGGTTGGACGGTGGTTGACGGTGACCGGCGGTGAGGGTTCACCGGTTTTGCATGCCGGTCAGGGGAGCTTCCGGTGAGGAGGTGAGGGATGGACGTGTGTCACCGTTGGGGGAGTCTGAGTGTGGTGGCGTGCTTGCATGCACGCCGCGTGTCCTCGGAGAGAGAATGCGAGTGAACGCGTGTGTGGATTGAGTTGCGTAACGTGGACCCCTGAGTGTGTGCAACGTGGGTTCTCTGCTGAGCCAACACGTGGCTCCTATTTATTGCACTGAGAGATCTGGACCTTTCTGGAAGTTTCTGGGAGATGGACGAAGCTGATTGAGAATTGGGCTTTTTTTTGGACATTCTGAAATGTATTCCTGGACAAAAAAAGCAAACTGGGCCTTGCATTGCTTTGGGCCCAGTACGAAATTGAATGAAAAAAACTGTAAAAACAAACTGAATTTTAATAAAACAATTAATCCTAACTATCTAATTAATACCAATTAGCATCTAATTAACCAATGATTAATCCTAATCAACTCTAAAAAATGATTAAAACTCATATTATCCTAATTAAACCTAACAATCAATTAAGGTCTAATTATCTCTAAAATTCAGTTAACCTAATTAAACTCTAAAAGAAAGATTAATGCTCTAATTAATTCTAAACTCCTACTAATTTTCTTATTAAAATTCCAATATTATTTACAACTAGTAAATCTATTATCAATAAAAGAAACTATATTATTTCTATATTATCTAAAAAACCATTAAACCTATTTTAAAATCTATATAAAATTCTAAAATATTATTAAAAGAAAAACTATATTATTCTAAAATGATAAAACTATCTAAATTCTATTAAAAATTCTACAAATGATTAAAATCTATTTAAAGCATTCTATCAAATTCTAAAAAAAGGATTAAGCCATTAAAATATTCAAAAACCCTATTTAAATTCCAGAAAAATCTATAAAGCCTATTAAAATTCACAAAAGCCTATAAAAATCCTAAAAATGCAGATGCATGCAAATGACCGCCATAAAAGCGCACACGAGACCAGATCGAATCGAACAGAGATCCCCGGGCATCAGAATATCCTCAAAATCACTGAAAAATCACCGAGGAGCGCACAATTTCCCGAAAATAAAACCCCGATAATCTGGACTGGGTCTGCCATATCTGATAGACAAAAATCAAGCTGTAAACTCTGATATCCCCTGCTGTGCACAAAAATCATCTGTCTGATTTGCGAATATGAATTTAAACCATGAGTCAGATAGGAGAATCGGTTGGTCAAATTTTAGGGTGCAACAAGTGGGCACTGGATTCCCGGAAGTAAATATGTGGCAGGCATCCATACCTATAAAGTCCGGGTGACTTGGGAACAGCACGATGCCATATATGCAAAGGGCTAAGATGGCATTGAACACAACCCAGCAACCCTTCTTGGCAAACCCTTGGGCCTTCTCCACCAGGAAAGGCAAAGAGAAACCATAAACTCCAATCTTTCTGAACAACATCCCTTTCAACTCTGAGTCATCTAAGTGAAGGGCAGTAACCAACTTACCCAAGTTAGGCTCACCATCAACAAGGTAATAAGGCATCTGATTCAAGAAAGGTACCCCCAACAAGTCAGAATACTCTTCTAAGGTCGGAGCTAGGACATAGTCTGGAAAAACGAAGCATCTGAGTTGCGGGTCATAAAACTCCAGAAGAGCGTAGAGGTCGTTCAACTCGTACGTAGAAAGTTTACACACAACACTCAGAAGTCTCCCATAACTTTTCCTGAAGTCCTCCATCACTTTTTTATTAGCCAGAGAAATCAAACCCCGTAACTCTCGGATATCAGGTGTCGGTAGCTTGTAAGCCACTGTCTTCTTTAGAGATGCCATGTTAGCCATAAGGATTAAGATCACTAGAACCAGGGGAAAAGTATGCACCTGCAACACAGACACACGTTAATGATATGCAAATGAGAATGCAAAAATGCAAAATGCAAACATAGAGCAGGAGATCAAGATGACTGTGTTGTTGACTGGAGAGGACCATAATTCTGCTCTGTCAAGAACAAACACATCTCTGATGATAAGAACCCTCTGATACCAACAATACTGATTCACTGTCAAGAAAACCAGGTTGTCTGAAGGTAAAAGTTTCCTGCATAGCCCATCCCCGCTCACGGGTATGGACCTAATCACGGAAAAGGTTCGGCATCCTATGCGTTTCCCAGCGTCACAGACTTTCACGAAATGATGATACGTTCACCATTTCTGGCTTGGCATCATCACTCCCTGAAGAGGCCTCACTTAGCTGAGTCACAAATGAACGGTCCCCAGAGTCGACAATCCTCAGATCCAAAATCCTCTCGAGTCCAAAGGACCGATAGGAAGTCATCAAAGAGAACCTCGTTTGAGTGTGGATTACATGGGAACTGATGCGAGCAAAGCAAACACGTCCACCATTAATTCACTCTAATATTATGTGTTCTCTCAAGCCTGGGTCTGGCTTCTCACTCATCAGAATCAGTCCCTCCCACATTTGCACAACAAATAATCATATTATACTGAAAGTAAAGTGCGGAAAGTAAAGTGCGATAAATAAATGCAAACCCAATAGATAAACACGCAAGCGCTAGGATTGACTCGCCTAGGGGACGTTGGGTCCCCAGCAGAGTCGCCAGCTGTCGCTACCGCAAAAATAAGGTGTCGACAAAACAGAAGAGTCGCCACCTTTCGTTATTTATCCCAGAGAAAGGGAAAGGAAACGATCGGAAAAACCTGACGAAAAGGTATAAGACAAGGTCATCGCAACCATGTCTGGGTTCGGGAGTCGGTTACGCAAAGGGAAGGTATTAGCACCCCTCACCTCCATCGTACTCGATGGGATCCACACTTGTTGTGTTTATCTGATAGGTTTGTTTAACTATCTACCTATCAAGGCTGATCTGAAAAGAAAAGAAAAATGACTCGACAAAGCATCGCGCTTCGTGCCCACGTATTCTCGTCAGAGAACGAGAAATCAGAGTCAACGTAGTTCGGCTAACTACGGGTCATGGGGGAAGGTTGCTCGCCAAGATATCGCATCTTGTGCCTACGTATTCTCATCAGAGAAATCAGAGCGAACCTAGCTCGGGTTACTACGAAATACAGGTTGATTCATCTGTTTTTACCCGAGTAGGGTTAACAAACAGTTCCAGCAGTTTGGTGTATGCAGCTCGCTTGTCGGAGACTTGTGCGTTACCGTTTGCGGTAGAACTGAGAGTTAACGACACTCTTTTCTAAAAATGTTTCCTCGAGTTATAGGCCCACGGGGCAAAAGAGGTTTGAAGTTTGTTTTTTGTCTTTTACGAAAGAAGTGTTTTTTATGGATGTCTGCAGTTCGTACTGCACTAGAGACTATGACTCAGGAACGAATGCGTCGCATATCGTCCAAAGGACGTATACTAAACACTCTAGACGATTGAGAGGAGACCGCTCAATTATCATTTCCCAAGTGGCTTAAGGCTCGTAACGCACTGTACCAACTTGCCTTTATTACGTTTTTTACTGTTGTTTTGGAGATGGGAAGGAGAAAGAACTCTACAAGGGAAACTATCAAGCCCTAATGTTGTCATGCCATGGATTCATCCTATGGTTGAGTTTCAAACAGGGAACTCCTAGATGTTATCATGCAAAGGTTTCAACCTAAAAGTCTATCATCACTTCCTTATCAAAGGAAGTGAGAACCCTAAGGGATCATGTCAATGGGAACATAAACAAACTGCAAAAATCATTAAGCAGATAAAACAGAAAAGTAAACAGCGAAGATGCAAATGCAATGCAGCAATACAAGCAGAGGGAGGAACTCAACCACTAAGCAATCAAGCAAACAGAACAGATAAAATAGACAAGCAAAGGGAGCTCAGCTCAACCTTTTAATGCAAACACATCAACTAGAAAAGGGAAAATAGCACATAAGCAGAGGGAGAAACACAACCTCTAAGGCAAACAAGCAAAGGGAGCTCAGCTCAACCTTTTAGTGCAGTCATGCACCTAGCCTAAAATAATCTACACACGAGACTATCCTAATGCATCAAGCAATGTCAAACAATCATGAACGAAGAAAGGAGAATATGACATGTAAGGAAATCATTCCAAAATAATCAAACAAGGCATCTAATCTTAGAGAGAAGATTGATGGATGGATGCATGCATGATGTAAACCAAAGGAATACATCAAGGAATTCAACCAAAGATGAAATTTGATGATGGGAAGCATGGTGTATACCAAAGGTATCCATCATGGCACTCAACCATTCATGGAAGAAATGAAATCCTGGGAAGCATGATGTATACCAAAGGTATCCATCATGACACTCAACCATTCATGGAAGAATTGAATCAATCATGGGAAGCATGATGTATACCAAAGGTATCCATCATGACACTCAACCGTTCATGGAAGAATTGAATCAATCATGGGAATCATGATGTATACCAAAGGTATCTATCATGACACTCAACCATTCATGGAAGAAATGAATGAATGCAAAGCATTCAAGGAAGAATCATCTACCTAATGATTAGTTCTAAAGATCACTTAACTAAAAGGATTCAAAAGCTCTATCAAGGCCTAATCAATGCTCTAAATAGGTATCAACCTAAGCTTTATTCTATCAAGAAGGGATTTGAAGTCTAAGGCTAGCTAAATTTCACTTTAAAGCCTAAACTATGAAGCAAGATACATTAAGGATCACCCTAAACTCAATCAACTTGTAAATTCTATGTAAAATAGGAAAATCAATTCTAAAAGGCTAGGAAAAATCTCAAGGCTTCCTAAGTGTGTTAAGGAATCATTGTAGAAAATGCAGGGTCAAAACCTAAATCTAAAGGGTCTAAACAATTTCTACACTTAAAGGTATGCTAAAGGGAATCCACAAGGGGAAGGTCCTAGAAATCTATCTCAAACCTATACTTAGAATCATCTAAAAAAAGCAAGAAAAATCAAACAACACTATCAAGATGTCTAGATAACACATGCAAAAAATCAGAACTAAATTCAACTCCATGAGATAGCACAAAAATCAGAAAAGAAATCTTTCATTTTTACATTTTTAATCAACTAATAAAAATGGAAAAATAGACAATAAATGGAAATTTTATAAAATAAAACCGAAACAAATTGCATACAAAAATCAGGGACAAGCCAAAGATCAATCATGATTTTTTTCATATTTTTCTAACAATTATTTCTATTTTTAATGAATTAAAAATGATGAAAGCATTAAAAGAAATAAGAAAAAGGAATTAAAAGAAATAAAAGAATTAAAATGCTAAGAATAAATCATAGCCATCATATTTAATGACCGGTCCACTCATCCAAGGGGAATAACGCGTGCCACGTAGCTCAGAAGAACTTTAATGAAACGAATCGTTTCATTAATGATCATGTATGGCTTGTTTGACTAGGGTATACCATACGTTCTAATCAGGATCCTTCATACTAAAAGTAGTACAATCCAACGCCTTAAAGCTTGCCACATCAGTAGTCAAGGGTCAACACTCTCAAGACTCAATCACGAGCCTTGGATCTGCTTACTAAGTCCACTAAATTAGACTCATCCAACGGTTCAACCATCGTCTTCTTCGTTTGAACTGCAAATGGAAAGGGGGGAAACTCAGGGCGGCCGGAGAAGACTCCGGTCGTCTTCTCCGGCGAGTTCACGGTGGCCAGAATTCAGACAACACCAAACTTAACAAAATCTACCTAGATCTACTCGTCTCTTCACCCTGATCATCGTGATACACTTCTTTTTTTTCATTTTCTCAAGGAATAAACAGATAAGATCATGAACAGAAAATACACACTTTGGCAAATCATCACCAAACTCCAAATTCTCTCTACCAATCTCTTCTACATCTAACACTGATCAAGAATCCACCAATAAAACGTGATATCACTCAAGATTAAGCCTAAAATGAATCCTTAAAGATTTCATCCATCATCAAGAGACCTCACGAATGGCTTCCAAACCAAACCTAAATCCATCTATGACCTAAGTTCTACCTAACCACATGCAATATTTACACTAATTCATCATTAACAGAGTGTAATCGTGAAAAGAAGAAAACCTGGTTTGAGCTTCAACAGAAGATGATACAACCTCCAATCCTTATCCAAAACCGTGCAGAATCAATCCTTGATGATGGTAGAAGCTTTCTCAACTCTCAATTTCTCCAGAAATCCCTCCAATGGTGAAATTCGATTTTCACTTGTAACTAACTTTTTGTAACTGCTTCTTACCTTTCCAAGCTCATTCCATCACCAAACTTGCTCTAAACTCAATCATTGAAATATATAGAACTGTTCTGGGCTAAAATGGGGGCCCAAAACTGCTTGCAAGTGCAATTTGACTTTTTCATTTTCCCTCACTTTTGGCTTCATGACAGTCCACGAATTCCACTCTATTTCAGCTTCAATCTAGCTCAAATTCATTGCTGGTGTGTTGGTGAGAATGGAGGGTTAGGATTTGTTCCTTAATTCCAATCAAGGGTGTGGATTGATCATGTTACTTTGTTCTTAAGAAACTTTGAAATTTTCCATGAACCCAACTTCAACTTGGAAATGTAAAAATGCCAAAGTGTTCCAAATCTTATTTACCTTCAAAAAAATGCATAAAATTGCACTAATGTGAACCAAAATGAATTATTTTAGAATTTTCTCTTTTAATGCCTTTTAATGCTTCCTCCATGGAAATTTCTTCATTCACTTCTCAATTTAAGCCATATCAATGAATTCTTGGGTTATGGTTGGACAAATAACACCATTTTGAACAACTTTCCAGTTGAACAAAATTCCATTTGAGGTGTGTAAGTTGATGAAATTGACCCATAATAAAAAATGGCCTATAATTCCAAATTCCCAAAATACCCTTGTCTTATAAAGCTCATATCTTGAGTTCTACAAACCAATCATGGACTTCTAGTACTTTTTGGAAAGCTAAGAAGATAAGGAACAACATTCATGTTGGCCAAAAGTTCATGAGAATCATCTTTCTAGGGCAAAAGTGTCATGCTAGTTGGTTGACTTTCAAGCTCCAAATTCACATTCCTCTGATGACCTGTAACTTGTCTGACTCATAACTTGAGTTCTATAAACCCTATCAAGGACTTCTAGTACTCAAATTAAAGCTATGATCATGCTCTACAACAATCATGTTAGGGTCAAGGTGAGATGAAAATCACATCTTAAGTTATGTGGTCTTGAAGCTAGGCACTAAACCAAGGGATTTTACACTATCAAGCATAGCAACCCTAGCCTAGCAACTCCTCACACTCTTGATTCATGATGATTTGACCTTGAAACCATCCCTTGGGTATCTTAATACATCAATCCATGATCACATGGCCTTGAAATTAGGTCTCAACCTTCTTCAAATCATCTGTTGACCTAGGGTTGACCAGATGAAACACTAGTCGCACCAATCTTGGTAGTAGCTTTTTATCCTTCACATAATGACTTGTCTAGGCTTCAAAATGACTTTCAATACTTCTCATGAGCTCTTTCAAGGTCTCAAGTCCAACTCCATGGATTCAGAATCATCTGATGACCTTCCCACAACCTTCAAGTTAGGAGGCATACACTCTTACATCCAACCCCTTCTCTGAGGAATCTTTGACTTCTTTGATGAGGATATCAACCCTTGAATACTTGAATAAACCTATTAGATATCTTCATAGCCTTTTGTAGCCCTTGTTTGGTAGTCATACCTCTTGATCTCCTGCACACATGTCAATGCAATGCAGATGATAATGCTAGAATGAATGCAATGAAACACAAGCTATGTAAAGGAAAAGGTTAGGCAAATTTTAGGGTGCAACAATAACTTAGTTTAATGAAAGGGTTTCTAAAGTAAGTAAGATAATTAAATGGATGTCACATATGCGTAAGTTTAATGATATAACTTGGAGTGCATATGAATTCACTAAATATTCATTCTATACAAAATTAAAGGATGATCGTAGTACTGTGCAAAATAGTGGGGTTATGGTTGAAGATGAATCCATGTATTTTTATAGTTTGAAAGATAAGAATATTGTACTAGCATCTAGAGCATTCTTTGGAGTCATTAAGGAGAATATGGATATTGATTATGTAACATTTAAAGTGCCTTTATTTAAGTGCAAGTGGATTGACAGTAACACTGATGTAGAAATTGATGAATTTGAATTCTGTAACACCCCATATAATATATATATATATATATATATATATATATATATATATATATATATATATATATATATATATATATATATATATATATATATATATATATATATATATATATATATATATATATATATATATATATATATAAAATAATACCATACAAGTGTTAATTTTTGGTAATGACACAACATAAGAGCCTAATGGCGTCATTATATACACACGTCTAATCAGAATACATTTATGGCACATGTTATACAATAGTGCCTAAAAAATAAAAACTAAGATCTAGGTGTAATCTATTCATCGCACACAATCCATAGTGGAATATCACACTAATTAAAATCCTTTGAAACATCAATGTACAATTTCTCTTGTATATATAACCTACAAACAACACCTGAAAAACAACAATATTGGAGTGAGATAATAATATCAGTGAGTTCCCCTATCTTATTATGATTGGATAACCAATACTGTTAGAACATCATGAGATAATTTACTGATTCTATGACTACACACAATACTGACGATTCTTCTCTTACAACCTTTCACCAATTGTGACAAACTTTATAATCTATCTATTGACAACCTTATCAACTTCACTTGACCCAATACCATATATTACAAGTGTATACACTTGATGCTTCACTTCTCTTATACCATTCTAATAAGATACACTCTTGGAATGAGGTTGTCTTACTTCATTCCCACGAGTAATCACCTTCTTGATCTTCCATGAAACTTCATTAAGCCCTTCTGTCCATCACCTTCCACTACACTACTCTGATTCCAACAACGTGGGACATTTGGGGTTCTTAGGAACCACTAGTTAGATAACAATCTCCATAGAAAAAAAATCACACTTTATCCTCCAGAGTGCCCACCATCTAAAATAATGCTAGAACCTTACCGCCATTCACTGGTAGAAAACATATTGTGTCAACCTAAGATGGAGAATTAAAATCAATACCTCGTTCTTATTTCCATAATCCATTCTAAGTTCTCTATGGAGTTTTGACCCACTCATGAGTTCTGTTGACACATGATTCAAACCTATTGAAGAAATAATACCAACAAGAAATTTCAAGTCACCGACAAGATAACGCTTCAAAGGAATTCTATTCAACTAGGATATAATTGTGAGTTTCCATACTACACATAGAGTCACACAATACAATCACACATCTAGAGATAACATTGCACTTCCTATCCAAAATCATTCATCCCAAATATCCTGCTCCATCTCCCACATAACTAACTTATGTTCTCATTCATAAACTGAGCCACATGCTTAATACTATCACCAACCAATTTACACCTTACTAACACATAAATGATACCAAACTGATCTCTTCGAGATCACTATTGTAACTCAAAATTTGACCTTTTCTTTTACCTTTTTGCATAAGCATCTGCACTTGCATTCCTCGCATACGCATCCGTATTTTTTATCTGTGGATTCCTTACAGGAACATATTCAAATCCTCACAAAATCTTGTGGTTATGATTATGTCCCATGTAGAGTCATCATAGCATTAATACAAGGGAAAAATAAGTATATTTATGCCTATTTATCAAAGCAAGGGGTCGAAGCACGGAACCACGACCATAACACATCCTTGCAAGCCAAAATAGTGAAAATTTGTCTGTGTTAATCAATTATCACCATATGATTAATCGATTAACACCTTTAAGTTTTTCACACTTTCAACAATTCACAGCACTACAGTAGCTCCTACTTTTTTCCTTTGTTCTACGTCATTCTAGCATCTTGTGGAAGGTTTTAGATAAGTGATCACACTAGAAAATATCAACTAAATTTTATACACTACTTCACTTTCAATAATGCTCACCATGTACCCTCATTTCCAAGCATGTGAACCACTTGATCATTGAGCTTGCATTGGGGTTCTCCAACTAAATTAACCAATAACTAACTGAGTTATACCCCAACTCAGTGATATGGGTCTAACTAACTCCAAGCCAAATGCCAAACCTCATTAAATACCTCTAAACCAAGTTCCAAATGTAACTCACTCCAAACCTAGGCTTTATATAAGCAAAGCTTCACATTGATTCAAGGACCTTCACTTTCATTCTCAATTTTAACTCTTCACTTTCAATTTGCTCTATATTTTCTACAACTCTCTCTCTCTCTCTCTCTCTCTCTCTCTCTCTCTCTCTCTCTCTCTCTCTCTCTCTCTCTCTCAATCATCTTCATCTTCTTCCCCAAACCTCACTAGAGCTCATTCCACCATTAAAGCTTAACAAGCTTCATATTAAAACTTGTTATTCTGTTATCCAGACCTCCATTCCTCTTTATTTCACTTATGAGTTATGCAACAACATCATCATTTAATTCAATTTAAGCTTTGGAAGTTGATCATTGAAGGAGTTTTAGTGCAAATTCAGATCCGACGCAAATATCACATTATTTTTGGTTTTCTTACTACGGGTTGCTATAGATCTCGGTATTTTCTTGCTTTATAAGCTTCTCCTATTAAAATTTTTCTTAAAATAATTATCAAGGCAAACCTCAGCCTTGTAGGTTAATGAATCTTGCTTAATTTATCGCTTTTGATCGATTTTGCGTTTTTGCAACGTAGTGCTTAATTGTTGCTTTGCTACTTAAATAATTGAGTTGCACACTTGATCATTTTAGTGTCCAATTTCTCTAAATTAATGTGAATTTTGCATTTACTTCTATGTTATGATCCATTGCAATTGCATTCGCTGTTGCGGTGGGAATTAGATATCAAGCTATTAATTAACTTGAACCAAAAAACTTTAAATGTTCACCACCGAGCTTTCATTTATCCAAAGGAAAAGGTAAAGATCGAAGAAAACCCTAAGTGTGCTACGTAACAACGAAGCTAAGTGATCGGGGGGTTCGGGGGTTGGTTATACTAAGGGAAGGTATTAGCACCCTAAGTATCTGTAGTACTCTACAGGAGCCTCTTGTTTGGTATTTGTGTTTTTGTTAATTTTTGTTTGCTAATGGTTATGTGCTAAGGTAAGGAATTCCAAAGGTAAAGACCTATGGGTTTGTACACTAAGTATGCTCGCCAAGATGTCGCATCTTGTGCCTACGTATCTTAACAAGGATGGAATTAGAGCAACCATAGTTCTCCTAACTAGGGAGAGAACTCTTGACTATGATTAAAGTTCCAAGGGGAATAGATATCCATAACAATGATACTTATGTAGAGTTAACAAACTCTCTAAGTCTAAGTTGAAAGAACTAACTGGGGATTTGACTTTAACAAAAGCCAAAAGGGAAAAAAGTGAGTACCCATAACAATGGTACACACATAGAGTTAACAAACTCTAGGCCTAAGTTCTAAGTTGTAGGATTCCTAACAATGTACGTTAAAGGTCTTGACTTGACAAAGTCAAAGGGATGAGGTTCTTACTTAAGGTTAAGTTGAAAGTCCTAATGACTCTAACAAGGTCAAGGGGAGGCTAAAAGAATTATGAGATATCTATGACATTGAGTCAATAGAGAGACTTTCCTTTGGACTTAGGAACACAAGGCAACTCTTTAGGATGAGAGCTAACAAGCTACATCACCTAGGGGAACATAACAAAACTTAAGCATACACATACATTCATTGAAACATGATGAAGATATAAAAATCATGGTAACAACCAAGGAAGATAAGGGAAATCATGTAACAAAATTAAGCAAAGATAATAATAAGGTTACAACCAAGTATTCATCCATAGAAGAATCAAACCAAATGGTAAACATAGATATCACAACATCTAAGAAGTTTATGAAGTGAGGTGCTTACAAGACAAAACATCATATATGGAAATTTGAAGTATAAAAAATCATGCATAAGTCAAAACATTACTTATCATGATGAAGTCAAGTAGGATCATGCAAAAGTAAAGACATTACTTATCATGGAAAAGTTCACAACTTAAGATTAACATGCATAAATCATAACAATATTTAAGGCATGTATACAATTCAAGGTAGGTAATAACCAACCATCCTTGAATAAGGGTGTGACATGTGTAACAACAACATGTGAATTATGGTGAATCATATTAAACAAGTGGATAACAACCAAACTTGTAAAAGAAATTCAATCATGGATTTGTAAGCAACAATGAGAAGCATCTCAAAGAGGATTCATACCAACATGTTTCAAAGTAAAAAAACAAATGTTTAGGAACATTTAGGGAAAAATATGAGAACATGAAGCATGTGTTCATTCAAGACATTTGATTTCAAGAGAGAACTTCATGTTAAGGGCAAGGTAACAACCAAGGTTTAAATGACATTTAAACATGCATCCACAAATGATCATGAACTTAAGGCAATAACCAATCATGTAAAAACAAGGGCACACAAGCTCATACATCAAGTAAAGTTCACACAAGAAAGGTTGGGTGCATATAAACAAGGTGTGTAAGGAGAATCAAGGGATTTAATCAAGAGAAGTCTCCTAAAAACCCTAAAAAGCATCACACTATGAATACATATAAATGTAAGGAAAATAAACATTTTTGGAAATTTCTTGACACAAATGGAAAATAGGCATCATCATGAATAAAATGCAAAAGGAATGGGATCAAAATGATAAAAATCAAAGAAGTTATGATTAAATCAATTTGAAAAGGAAACTATAAAATCCTAGTAAAAAAATAAGGAAATGCACCTAATGGGGTTTGAACCCACGCCCTAGGCATTCAGGCTCAAAACAAAGACCATATGAGCTGCACATGTGTTGTGAATACTAAAGGCAGTCATGAAATAACTAAGCAATTAACAAATTAGAAGATAACAAAGATCAAAAGGCCTGGGGGGATCAAACCCCAGAACCTTCGCTCAACACAACACATAAACTCTCCTCCTTGACCAGCGGTGCTATACCCTTATCCAGTAAGTATATGCTTCACAATCAATTTAACATAGAGACACCTCAAAATGGCCACTTTAGTGCCATGTCATACCAAGTCATCTCCACCTCAGATTCATCTTCCTCAGCCTTTCTCTCTCTCGCTCGTGCCCTAGGTTCATCACCATGGCTAGAACTTCTTCAAATATTAACTTCCTCATATCTCAACCAAATCAAATGGTGTAAAAACCAAAATCAAAGTATTTTTCACAGGGAACACCAGTATGACAATATTTTCTCCTAAAAATAACTGAGCAATTCACAAATCACTCAACAACAATGCAACATAAAAAATAATTAGCATGTTACAACATGAGATATCCAGATGAGATGAAGCTAGCAATGAATCAAGACAACGAATAACATTACACACTACATCTTGCTAATCAAATGGCATCAAAATAGTGCATGAATATGAAGATTCAAAAGTCAGAAACCTTACCTCTTGCAGAAATTCCAAGGTTTCTTCCTCAAAGCTTGGAGCTACAAGAAAATGATCCTTAGAGCTTCCTTGAGCCTTTTGAAACTTGCTGGAATGGTTAAATGACCTGGAATAAGTCTGAGGAACAGAAGACGATCCTTTTTCTCAAATGGAGGTTTGAAAATGGTAGAAGGTGTTTGGAGTGTTACATAACTGCTTCTATGGTTTGAATGCACTCTATGGAATGTGAAGAGGTGTTTTGTGAAGTTGGTTTTGGAAATGCACGAGAAAAATGAGTGTTTGAGGTATTCTTGCAAGTTTGGATGTTTTTTTTTGCAAGAACAAGTGACTCTGAGTATGATAGGGGTTTTGAGAGGTTTTGTTAGGGTATTTTTTTATCTTGTGGACTGAGGATTGGTGTCCTATTTATAAGGGAAGTTGAGAGTTTGTGGTGTGGTCAGAATCCAAGTTTTTACAAACTTGTCCACTTAGAGACTAACTCGCTCGTGATGATGGTTTCTCTTGGTTCAAGGGATCAAGTACAAGATTTGTTGGGTAAAGAGCATGCTTCTGAGAATAGAGTGCACTTTGGAGTGCAGAAGGAGAGTAAGGGAATGGCTCAAGGCATATGTCAAGGAAAAGTCATACTTTACCAAAGTGGAAGTGTGCACTTTATGGCATAAATGGAATACCTTCTTGGTTTATGCCTTAAAACTTTGTGTAATCACTTGAAATTTCATGTATCACTTTGATCAAAGAGTATCTTGCCACTAAACAACTTAAAACACTAAGGTTTGCAGGAAAATATTAATTATGGATCATGTCATGCCAAGTTAGAACCTTGAATTTCAAGTCTTTGGACCTCAACTTCTTCTCTTCGAAACTACTAGCACATAAATGCTATGAAAGAGTTCTTGTACTTTTTGGAAAACCCTAAACATGCCTTATAACTGTCGCTTGCGCGAAAATAAGGTGCCGGCAAAACAGAAGAGTCGCCACCTTTCGTTATTTATCCCTCAGAGCGGGAAAGGAAACGATCGGAAAAACCTGACGAATGAGGGTAAGACAAGGTCGTCGCAACCATTGTCTGGGTTCGGGAGTCGGTTACGCAAGGGGAAGGTATTAGCACCCCTCACGTCCGTCGTACTCGACGGGATCCTCGCTTGTTGTGTTTACTTGGATGGGTTGGTTATAATCTATCTACCTATCAAGGCTGGCTAAAAAAGAAAAGAAAAATGACTCGGCAAAGCGTCGCACTTTATGCCTACGTATTCTCATCAGAGAATGAGAAATCAGAGTCAACGTAGTTCGGCCTACTACGGGTGAAGGTGGGGAAGGTTGCTCGCTAGGATATCGCATCCTATGCCTACGTACTTTCATCTGGCATGAAAGATCAGAGCAAACGTAGTTCGGGCTACTACGGATTATCTCCTAAAAGAAGTGTTTTTTATTGTGTTTGCGATTTCAACCGCACTAGAGACTATGACCTGAGAGTGAATGCGTCGCATGTCACCCAAAGGGTACCATACTAAACATCCAGACTGTGGAAAAGAAACTCTCTCACAATCCTTTCTCAGATAGCTTAAGGCTCGTAACGTACGAAAGAAATCATTCATGATTACTGTGTCTTAAACTGCTTCGAGATGAGAAGAGAACAGGCCCAACTAGGAGGGAGACTATCAAGTCCTACTGTTATCATGCCATGGATTCATCCTATGGTTGAGGTTTGAACAGGGAACTCCTAGATGTTGTCATGCATAGGTTTCAACCTAAAAGTCTATCATCAAGTCTTCATCAGAAGAAATGAGAGTCCTAAGGGATCATGTCAATGATACACCAAACATACAAAAGCATCAGCTTTAACAGTAAAATGCATGCAATGCAAGTGAGGGAGGAAATGTGTGTGGGGCTTCAGCCTCCACAAGCTCGTCTCGACCTCAAGCCAGTCATGGAATAACAGTAGTCACATTGAAATAAACAACATGCTATCAAGCAAAAACAGTAAACTGTAATCATACAGACAAAAGAAATGAAATGCTATCAAGCAAAATAAACACATGGGCAAGGGAGCTGGGCTCTACCGAATACCCGCAAGCAAAGCCAAGCAATAACAATACAATCAGATGCACTCATGCTCTTAGACTGAACTTATTCTAAATGTGCTTAATCTAATGCAGCAGACAAATCAGACAAAACACACAATACATCAAAGAAAACAGAAGAAAGCCTCAGCTCCCTCAGCAGCAACCCAGTCTTCAGACTTCAGAGATCACTTGCTTTCCAGGTATCAACCCTACAACATGAGTATCAGCTCATCTTCTCCCTTGAGCTTCAGCTCCTTTGATCAGTTCTACCTTCAGGCTTCACTATCTCCAGGGATCTTCAGGCATCAACTTGATCTTCACAGAGTCTCCAGACTTCAATAATCTTCAAGGAATCATCTTCTTCAAGGCCTCAGCTTCTATCTTCAATGGCTCCAATGCTCCAGCAAACAAGATTCAGTCAACAAGATGAGTGGGGGATGTTACAGTACTCACTGACTTCCAAAGGATGCCATTGAGAACTTAACATCAAAGGAGAGGCTCTCTCAAAGTTCTACCTCATGGGCAAGGTCACTAATCCCTCCAAAGGAGAGAGGTGAATACCCTTAAGGGACTCTATGTCACAGAGAAGAAAGGAGGTGAACAAGACACTCCTTGTTTATTGAACAAAGTATTCTATCTAGGGCTCTACTTACCCTAGGTCCTATTAAACAAAACAAAAAGCTAAACTAAGCTCCTCTTCAAGGTCTTCAAATCTTCAAGGATGATCCACAAGGTCTTCCACTCAATCTTCAAAGCTCACACACTCAAAAGAGAAGGAAAGAAAACACAACAATACAACTTATGCCTTTAAGCAACACACATACTATCCATACATTCAAAAATCAATGAAAAATACTAAAACATCATGCAATATTCTAGTAAAATTCTAGGGGATTCTATACATACTTACCCTTAACCCATATATTCCCCATACACTAATTTGGCCTATAAACCTCAAAAATAAAATGTTGAAGTTCAAGTATACTACTTAAAAACCCTAATTAAACTATCCTAAGTTCAATTATCTAAACTAATCAAAATTTATTCTAAAAAATCTAGTAATAAATTCTGGGAATACTACAATTCAATATTAATCACCACAAAAAAGAATGGGCAAAAAATCTATTTCTAAATGCATGAACAAAAATACACAAATCCATGTATGAAATGAATGATTAAAAATATGCATTTATTTGTAAAATACGAGCAAAAAGGCTAAAAAAATATAAAATGCAATTTTTATATTTTTTTAATTTTCTAGACATGATGAGGAAAATATTAAAAAAAGAATGAATGAAAAATATGCATTTTCCATTTAGTTATGAATTTTTGAAGATGAATGAAACAAAAAAAGAAAATGAATACGAAATAGAAAGAAATAAGTGGAAGGGGTGCAAATAGAAAGAAATGATAGTTGAAATCATTGGGCCTGGAAATGAGGGGGGTGCGAATAGCGCAAAGGCCCAAAGACCTCATTAAAATTCAGATTTAATGCCAGCCGTTAGATGCATTGGATGAGTCAAATATTCAAAGGAAATCAAGGGTGGTGATTATGTCTTCTTCCTAATGCATGCTAGGGTTTCAAAAACAGAATTCATGCAAGCAACTTCCACCCTCTCTAACTCTCTCATTTCTCCACCATTTTTCACGATCCAAAGATGAAAACTCATCTACTCTTCTCCCTCTACACAGCCATGGTACTAGAATTCTCTAACTCTCCCTCAAGAAAGAAATACGAAGGCTACAAGGGGTGGTCACCATTTTCGCACCTTAGTTTGCATGGTAATCAAATGGTCTCATATTAACCTATCATGTACTACATCTTATGGGGATTATCCTAAGCCTAATACCTAAGATTATAGTACACTAAATCGTGAGTTCTTGATCACTAAAGAATTGACACCATGGAAGCAAACCTCACAAACAGCCCTCAAACTCATCATAACATATCCCTAATTGGTCTCTATTGTATTTCTCCTAACAACATGCTTGAACTATGGATAAATAGAGAGATTCATGGTGAAACGCATACCTTGCAAGTGATGATGGTGGTGATGGTTCTCCTCCAATTCAGACCTTGCCAATTGCTTTGTGTGGTCTTTGATGAATGTTGAAGCCTCTGGTTGCAGTGGTTCTTGTTCTATCTTCTTGAATCAACCTATTCAACTCTTCATGCAAGTTGGAGTGAAGTTGGAGATCTCATAATCCAGCCACGAATTCTTGAGCTTTTCCTTTGCCAAATACTCTATGAAGGTTGTAGATGATGATGATAACCAAAGTTGGAATGATGGATGATGATTCAATACACTTTGGAATGAAAATGCACTTTTGGAGTTATGGAATCAAAGCATACTTGCAAGCCCTCACAATCTCTAACCAATGTATGGACCTTCTCTATTGCTTATATAGATGAGAATAGAATCATCTAGAATGGATGAGAAGCTTCCAAGAGGTTTCTAGAACTTCTCATGCAATGAGAAATTCACTTTTTCTATTTTTAGTAAATATCCCAAATCTCATGAGAAACCATGCAAAATGCCCTCATATGAGATGATAAGGAGAGAACAAGGCATTTCAAGTCATTTTAAGGCTTTGGCAAACATTTCCTTTTGATACCTTAAAGTGCAAGTAACAAATTTACAAAGGAAGTCCAATTTTTAAGCCTAAACTCAAAAATGTGGATAAACCATTGTTTCCAAAATGTTGTTTCCAATCAAAATCATCTATCATATTCCCCATTTTGGATTTGTAGATCTCTCAAACCAAAATCCAATTTCAACTTTTTTAACTTATAAGCCTTTTTCAAGTCATTTTGACCATTTTAAAATATCCATGCTCCAAGCTATTTCAACAATTCATGACCTTCTTTCTAGACTTAAAATCACATTTTGAACAACTTTCATGTTTTGAGTTTTTCCATTTGAGGCTTGGAAATAGGAGATATGGCATTTGCTTAAAAATGACCTATAACTGACAAATTACCAAAATACCCCTGTCTTGTTCAAACCATAAGTTGAGTTCCACAAATCCTATCAAGGACTTCTACCACTCAAATTAAAGCTAAGAAGATGCCCTCCAACATTCATGTTGACCAAGAAACCATAGGAATCATCCTACTAGGGCAAAAGTTGTCTGCAAGTTGGGTGACTTTCAAGGACCCAGATTCACATACTTCTGCTGACCTGTAATTTGTCAAAACCATAACTTGAGCTCTGTAACTCCTATCAAGGACTTCCACCACTCAAATTAAAGCTAAGAACAAGATCTACAACATTCATGTTGTGGGGAA
Organism: Lathyrus sativus; assembly: GCA_963859935.3. Classification (NCBI taxonomy): domain Eukaryota; kingdom Viridiplantae; phylum Streptophyta; class Magnoliopsida; order Fabales; family Fabaceae; genus Lathyrus; species Lathyrus sativus. The sequence goes on from OZ012738.1 coordinate 264,002,158, forward strand.
GATGAGATATCAATCACATCTAGAGCTAAAACTGCCTGGAAGATGGGGATCAAATTAGGGTTTTTTCACTGACAATCCTTGGAAACCCTGACTTGAAACTTCTCAAACTCCTCAATCATGATGAGTTGGTCTAGGAATCATCTTTATAACATCTCTATGCATCATCCCATGATCTCATGGCCCTTGGATTGGGTCTCAACCTTCTCCAAATCTTCAGCTGATCTAGGGTTGACCCAATCAAAACCCTAATTCTGTCATTCATGGTTGAATCTTCTGAACTCTTGTATAATGACTTCTCTGGGCTTCATGATGGCTATTAAGACATCTCATAGGCTTTCTCAAAACATCAAGTTCATTCTCAAAGTCTCAGAATCACCTGAGGAGCACCCACAACTCTCAAGCTATGAAGCACACATCCTTGGTTTCAACCCACTTCCTCTGAGGTTCTCTTGAACTGTCTGATGAAGGTATCAACTTTCAAACACTCAATGAATAAATAATTGTTGGTCAAATTTTGGGGTGCAACAGCTGCCCCTATTCAAACGGCTTGAACCTGACTGGGTGAGAAGCGAACGACTCTCAACCAATCAAGGTGCGAGACGATTGAATATCGGTAAACCCGAAAATTTGCCAACTGCACGAGCACACGGTACTCTGCGGGGAACAAATCTTTGAATACTGCAACACTAGCTGCTCAACAACTGGAGAGATACCAATCTGACATCGCCGTCAATTATCCACATTAAATCCTTCTAATCATTGCCTTCAGACAACCACAACACCCAACATCGCCGCTGGAAGACTAAATCACCTGACATCACCGTCAAGAACAACCATAACTCGGGGAAATAAGCGTCCAACATCGCCGCCGGAGACCTAAACCTGAATCACCAAAGTACCCAACATCGCCGCTGGAGAAAATACAACAATGAACAAAATACCCCGCATCGCCGCTGGAGAAAATACATCTCTAAACAAAGTACCCCGCATCGCCTCTGGAGAAAATACATCTGACAGAATACCCTGCATCGCCGCTGGAGAAAATACATCTGACAGAATACTCTGCATCGCCGCTGGAGAAACAAAGGGTCTGCGTCACCTAACATCGCCGTCGGAAGACTGGATCACCTTGACACGCCCAACATCGCCGCTGGAAAACTGAATCTGGCATCGCCGTCGGAAACAAACATCCTCTTAGAGACACTCGACGTCGCCGTCGTACCAACATCATCTCTGCCGGGGATTTAAAGAGTCTGGCCTTGCCGTCAAACCCGGTCCGGGAATCCGAAGTATACATCTCAAAGGTACAAAACCTGAGCTTGGGATGGAAACAAACACTTCTAACGGTACACATCCTAATATTGGAGGCAAACATATCCAAAGGTACGAAACCTGAGCTTGGAAGCAAACACATCCAAAGGTACGAAACCTGAGCTTGGATTCAAACATATCCAAAGGTACGAAACCTGAGCTTGGACTCAAACATATCCAAAGGTACGAAACCTGAGCTTGGAGTCAAACACATCCAAAGGTACTAAACCTGAGCTTGGATTCAAACACATCCAAAGGTACGAAACCTGAGCTTGGAATCAAACATATCCAAAGGTACGAAACCTGAGCTTGGAATCAACCATATCCAAAGGTACGAAACCTGAGCTTGGAAGCAAACATATCCAAAGGTACTAAACCTGAGCTTGGAAGCAAACACATCCAAAGGTACTAAACCTGAGCTTGGATTCAAACACATCCAAAGGTACGAAACCTGAGCTTGGACTCAAACATATCCAAAGGTACGAAACCTGAGCTTGGATTCAAACACATCCAAAGGTACGAAACCTGAGCTTGGACTCAAACATATCCAAAGGTACTAAACCTGAGCTTGGAAGCAAACACATCCAAAGGTACTAAACCTGAGCTTGGATTCAAACACATCCAAAGGTACTAAACCTGAGCTTGGAAGCAAACACATCCAAAGGTACTAAACCTGAGCTTGGAATCAAACGCATCCAAAGGTACTAAACCTGAGCTTGGATTCAAACATACACGCTGCTATTCTCTTGACATCTTGTCAAGTCGTTGCTAAATAAAAGCAAACATGCCGGGTCACCGGACATAATCATCAAGTTAACAACTCGGTTGAGGAGAGAAGAATGGGGGTTCACCCCTGGTGAATGGAACAAAAGGTACACTTGCGTATTTGAAACTACTCCGCTGGGAATGAGAGACTTAACCGAGCACACTCTGATCTGGGGTTCACCCTCAGAACCATAACGAACATCGGAATACTGCTGCACACTGCCCGCCGTAGAACTTCAACACTAAAGATATATGAAACCCTGGCCCCTGGCCATTTCCAGCTTCAGCTAGAAAAAATCCTCAAGTATTTCTGAATACGAATGAAACCCTGGCCCCTGGCCACTCCAGATCCGCTGGAGAAACTTCAAGTATTTCTGAAGAAAGATGAAACCCTGGCCCCTGGCCACTCCAGATCCGCTGGAGAAACCTCAAGTATTTCCGGATATAGATGGAACCCTGCCCGTCGGCTATTTCCAGCTTCAGCTAGAAAGAACATCCTTGGCCTTCAAGGATGTAAACTTTGCCCGTCGGCAACTCTGCAGGAGGTATCTTTGACTTCAGTCAGAGATATACTTCGGCCTTCAGTCCGAAAAATGAATCCCAGGTCATTCATGACCTTGGGGATAACCTTGCCCTTAGGCACCTTCGCTTCAGCTTAGGAAATCTGTGACCTTAGTCAGAGAAATGGTATCCTGAGCCATTCATGACTCTACGGGGATTCAAACACTTTGCCTTCAGGCAAAACTCCGCTTCAGCTGGAGAAACATCTTCGACTTCAGTCAGAAGAAACACTATTCACTAGATCGCGATCAATCATCACCTCAGGGCAACTGACTTGGTCTTCAGACCAACACAGATCATCTTGGTATATCTACAAACTTTGGAACCTTGTCTTCAGCCACACGTTGATTCATCAACAAGGACATCTGAGCTCACAGGAACCTTCTGATACCACCTCCAGGCGTTTACGAAATCAATCTTCAGATTAGACATCACTGTTGGAGCAGACATATCACGCTGCTAAGGACTTCAAGAATCATCTTGAACAAACAACTCCGTCGGGCACCTTCAAGAATCATCCTGAACTGATAACCTTTCTGGCGACTTTTATTCTGCCGGGTATTCCAGGAATCTTCCTGGGCAACTTTTGTTGGGGACGCCACTGGGGAACTCAAGAATCATCCTGAGCAAACCAATCGGGAACTTGCGCTGAGGTCTTAAGAATCATCTTAAGCAAACGGCTCTGCTGAGGAATTCAAGAATCGTCTTGAAGACTTCGCTGGGGATCTCAAAAATCACCTTGAGCGAGCGACAGTGGGGATTACACCGGGGTCTTAAGAACCATCTTAAGAAAGCGACCTTGTTGGAGAGAATATCAGGAATCATCCTGAGCAACCGATCCTTCGGCCGAACACCCGTAAGGCAAGAATAATAATGACCTAGATCATGCTTATGATGCATATGCTTCTGCGCTATGCCCCACACGGTGGGAATGATATGCGTTTATGCTAAATGCCATGCAATCATGCACAATGCTATGCAATGTTAAATGCTATGCAGTGTTAAATGCTATGCAGTCATGCACAATGATGCGATCCCGTCAGCAAAATAAATGCCGAGGGGGAATTCTCCTGTCAAGGAGAAAGAACTACTCCGATAGAGGAATCATCCTGCTGAGGAGAACGTGGACACGCCAATATCAATCAGGCTCTGTCTGGGGAACTGATCTTTCGCGGACTGCTGCATGGAAAACAACTTCAGCTGGTTTCTGCAGGGGACGAAGCTCTACGAGAACCCGAACCTGCTGAAGGAAAACGATGTCAATCGCGGGAATAAACTGCGTGGCCGTCATGGCTACTTTTCTGGGGATGACAACTCTGTGGTGAGACAACCTCAGCTGCTCCACACTCCACTGGGGAAAGATCAATCATGATCTGATCAACCTTCAAGGACTCGGCCCTCCTGGATATCTGAGGAAGGAGAAGTCATTCTGCTTCGCTGGAGAGAGTGAGACTCTGGGGAAATACAACATTAGCTGCCCCACACTCTGCTAGGGGACATCCACTCAGGGTCCCAACTTCTTCCGAGGATTCTGCTTTTCTGCGGACTCAGCTGGGGAGAGAAATCATTCTACTTCACGGGAGAGTACGACTCTGGTGCGGAATTTCAATTTCGCCGGGGAAGAAAGAATCATCTGCCTTCGGGGGAGAGTACAACTCTGTAGGGGAATACAACATCAGCCGTTCCAATACTCTACTGGGGAAGAGGGAATCGTCCAACTTCGGGAGAGAATACGACTCTGGTGGGGAATCTCAATTCCGCTGGAGACTTTTACTGGGGAAACACGAGCTTCGGCACCAGAACACTTCTATGAAATCTGCACTTGTGACCCGGTGTTGGGGGAGACACCATTCTTCGGTGCTTGATTCGGCTGATGAGGTGACCTACCTTCAGGATGTGTCTGCTTAGGGAAGAGAATCATCTCTGCCTGGGGAAGACAAATCAATGCTCGCCATCTGCCTTCAGATTCTGCGGATGAGAGACTACTGAACTCTGCTGGAGAAGGAGGGCTCGCCCTGCTTCGGGGATATCAATCCTGGTCTGCTGAGGGTAGTCTTGACCCTAATCTGACAAGGGATAAACGCCATCTTGATTTGCTGCAGCCTCAAACCGTACGGGGGGAACAACCTCAAACTGTACATCTCTGCTGAGAAACGATCCTGGTTCAACAACGTCAACACAGGGAATACAGGCTACCAATCATGGAGCCGAGTAATGGGTTAGGCCGTAGGATCACAATCCAATGATAACAAGGCTTCTTCAGAAGACTCAGGTTTTGGAAGGGTAATGGCGCGATTCCCCGACACTCAATTCTTTCTAGGGTGAACAAACTCATTTGAACAACTTGCCCCAGCGCAATTCAACTTGCCCCAGTCCGACTTTTGGGAATAATTCATTCTGAACCGAAAACAACTGGCAGCAAGACAATCTTCAGAGGGCTTGCCCCTACATCTGCATCACAGAAGGATTCATCCTCCACCAATCAACTCTCAGCATGGTCGGCTTCAATATCTCTGAAGTAGTTTGCCCCTGAACGAGCGATGAGCGACTCAACATGCTCTGATCGAACACTGGAGGGATCTGCCCTTAAGTCGCAAGAATTCTGGATAACTGCCCCTGATTGGGTCTCGAGAAGATTCACTTCCGGCCAACTGCTTCTTGCATGAACTGCCCCATAATCAACTGATGCTCCGGGACTTGCCCTCAGACAAACCGATTCCAAACTCGCAGGAAGTCAATGCCCCAGATTCACAGGGTTTCACAGCATACCATTCTGATCCAGACCTCTGACGATTCAGTCCTGATTGACTATTCCCTGTTGAAGTCTCTCCGCATCAGCTACTGACCTGCAATTAAAATTTTTTATTCACGAATGGTAATTTTAATGCAGTGTTCATGCAAATTTCGAAAAAATGTTGTACTGTCACTTATTTACGTGTCATGCTAGTGAGTGACGAATGAACCAAAGAGTTCAAACGTAGTGCTGATGTAATCAGTGAAAAAAAAAATACAACAAGGATGTGATTAGCAAATCATGAGGGAGTCAGGTTACTCCACCTTATCGTAATGCGCTTTCAGAATAAACCCTGCCTCAATTAGGTCTTTTAAGGGTTGTATCGTGGTCGGGTTCACGGTTCGTGAAACAAAGGATATTTGGCTCAAATTGTGATTTGTACCCACCCCTTCTACGTGATGATCTCCGACCCTAAAGTCCAATTAACTCAGCTCGAGCGCTCGCCTCTTCGAGAGGTAGGTTGAACATTGGGAACAACTGGTTAAAGAATTCGCAAGGTGTTTCGGAGTGACAGTTACTCCTTTGGCGTTTTCGGCGTCTGTGTCTACACGACTTTGTCTTTGTTTGAGGATTTTTCTCTTTTTTATATCCTTTCTTTCTCATTCTTTTGATTCCCTAACTTTTGCCTGGACTGACTCCTTTTGAGTTCTTTTCGGTTTTTCTTTTGAAGTCCAGCGGGATGCCCTGATTTTTTGCCTAAGTATTTGCTTTCTAGCTTTTCTTTTTTACTTAGCGGGCTTTCTTATTCCTTTTTCTTTTGGAACAAGTCGTGCGACACTGGTTGTCTTGATTGCTTCGAAAGGATTATAGCTGTCTCACTCCTGATTGGGGAGGTTTAACCATTGTGGTTGATGAGGTACGACCTCTGGAGAGGAATATGATGTGATTGGTCCCCGAAGGACAACACTCCTCTATAAGACTTGAACGCTCGATCAAGATAACTGACAACTACCCTGCCCCGGGTTAAGATGTGAGGGTTAGAAAGTCCGAAAGAAACTCCTACTTCTCGGCTCGAAGTGGTTAACAAGGGATTCTCTTCCTTATCTCTCCGGTGTTTAGGGGGTTTGAAACAATGCCTTGTACGTCATCGGCAAAGTTTTATCTGAAAGCAATACGATCATTGGCTATGAGTATTCAGTTTCATCATCCTCCCTCCGCTCATTGCTAATCATAGTAAGAAATCAGAGTAAATAAAATGCAAGTGTCAGTGTAATGCAGTAAATGAGTGACAACGACATAATTAGTTCAGAAAAAATGCATAGTCACTTTATTAACATCACCATTCGAAACATACAATGTTTAACAACAAGTAGCAACTAACAGACAAGAAACTACAAATGCAAATGGTAAAAAGTCCGAGGACTGCCAATGTTGAGGACGTCTGCTTGTCTGGACCACTGGCTTCGGGAAGTAACCCTCTGAATTTGCAAGCTCAAATAGCTGAGAGGTTGTCACGTACAACCAAAACTCCATATGGAAAGGAAATACACCCTTGGTCGATCAATTGTTGCACTTTCGCCTGGAAAGCCTTGCAATCTTCAGTTGAATGCCCCGGAGATCCACCATGGTAACCGCACTGAACATGAGGATTGTACCCTGGAGGGTAAGGCTCTGGCACGGGCTTGAGAGCTTTCGGTTCCACCAAGGAATTCTGAATCAACAGTGGAAGAATCTGGCTATACGGCACAGGCACTGGATGGAAAGAAGCATTCCTTTGTTCTAAGTGGTTGCGAGGTCTCTTGTGATCCTGGTGTTGGTATTCTTTCCGCCCAGGAGCAAGAAGTCGTCGTTTCTGAATGGCAACGGTCTCTTGTTTAGGCGCTCGCGTCCTTGAACTTGATCCAGGTAGAAACCGCGAGCGAGGCGATTCAGTCACCAAAGGTCGCGGGACATATTCAAGATCGTTCTCAGCTTCAGGCAAAGGAGTGAAATCATTCACCTCTCCTGCAGGGTACGGGATAAACTTTCCCGATGCTCTCATGCCGCCCGGCACAAGCCTAATTGTCCTTGAGTCAATAAGGTCTTGAATCTTATTCTTGAGAGCCCTACATGTTTCAACATGGTGCCCCGGTGCTCCTGAGTGGAAATCACAATGTATGTTGAGATCAACGTCTGGTGACACGTCACCTGGTGGATCCGAGGTCCGAAGCTTGAGAATACGGTTCTGAACCAACAGTGGCAACAGTTGGGCATAACTCACAGGTATTGGGTCCACAGCTCTATCAAGTAACTTCTTCTTTTGATTATAACCTTCAGGGTTATTCTGAGATGCCCGGCGCGGCGGCTGACGAGACAGGTCTCGAGCTTCATGCTGTGTAGAGGATCTATGCGGTCCATTTGGCTTCAGCACAGGTGGCACGGACAGTAACGGAGGAAGCACCTTGGTCTCCTCTTTGGGTGCTTGACCACTCTCCTTCTTTAGCATACTTCTTACCACTCCCATGAGAAAGCTCAACTGATTCTGCAGCTGCTGATTCTCTTCTCTGAGTACTTGCTGGTCCAGACGCACTGCCTGTATGTCATTCATGACCTGCCCCAACTGGCTTTGGATTCTCCCCAACTCAGCTTGTACCTGCTCCATTAGTCCGAGTTGCTCGGTTCTGAGTCAAACCTGCAAACACAAGGGTTAGAAGACAAGTCCCGGCTTCTGTCATGCAAGATGAATTATGCTAATGCCATGGGTGTCTGTACGTTTAGGAGATCACCCCTAATTCTGGTGTCGACGTGCCAACATAGTGTCAATGCAATGATAAGACTGGATCCATTCATGGAAGAAAATATCTCATCTTGCTCGGGACACCAGAATCAGGGTACGAAATGCGCCTGCAGCACAGACACATGCTAATGGAATGCAAACATGAATATGCGAGCTAATGCAAAATGCAGTCATGCAATAATATATCCAGGTAACTGCTGTGGAGGTTCGGTATCAACAGTCACTGATGAGAAGGAAACCCCGGTGTAAGACCGTTGATCTGATCTGCTAAGAATAACCCTCTGGTAGGACCATATATATAAGATCAAAATTCTGCTCTGTCGAGAGCAAATGTCTGATAACAAGGACCCCGGATGCGTGATCAAGGAACATCTGTTGAAGTCTTCAGACCCCAAATCAAAATCTGCCCTATCAAGAACAAACACACAGTTGCTGATGAGATCTTCAGACCTCACTCAAAATCTGCCCTATCAAGAACAAATAACATCTGCCGATGAGGTCTTCAGACCTCACTCAAAATCTGCTCCATCCAGAACAAACCACCGATGATAACATACTGATCAAAGCCTGCTCTATCAAGAACAGACAAACACCCGGCGACAAGATCCTCTGATCAAAAACCTCTTGCTCTATCAAGAACATGTCTGCAACTGAGAACCCAACATAACTGATTCACTGTCAAGAAAACCAGGTAGTCTGAAGGTCTAAGTTTCCTGCAATAAACCCAGTCCCACTCACAGGTATGAACCTAGACTGACTCAAGGTACGACATCCTATGCGTTCATCAGCGTCACAGACTTTCAAAACTGATGATACGATTCCCAGAAGGAGTGGCATCATCAAGTCTTGAAGAGGCCTCACTTAGCTGAATCACAAATGATCGGTCCCTAGAGTCGACAATCCACCAAACCAGCAACCGTCTCAACCCAAAGGGTTGAAAGTGAAGCCAACCGGATGAACCTCGTCTGAGCGTGGATTTCATGAGACACTAGTGCCTGCAAAGCAAGCACGCGCCCACTAATTTCCACTCTAAGTCTATGGTGCACTCAAGCCTGGGTCTGGCTTCTCACTCAATCAGAACTCCCATCCCACAACAGCACAAATAATCATATTTTACTGGAAATAAAATGCGGGAAATAAAGCGCGAAAAGTAAAAATGCGGTAAATAAACGCAACCCAACAAGCAAACATACAAACGATAGGATTGACTCGCAGGGAACCGTTGGAGTCCCCAGCAGAGTCGCCAGCTGCTGGGGACGGTCCCAGACAGCTAGGAAGGAAATCCAAGGCGAGACTCGCATAGGGAACCATCGTGTTTCCCCAGCAGAGTCGCCAGCTGTCGCTTGCGCGAAAATAAGGTGCCGGCAAAACAGAAGAGTCGCCACCTTTCGTTATTTATCCCTCAGAGCGGGAAAGGAAACGATCGGAAAAACCTGACGAATGAGGGTAAGACAAGGTCGTCGCAACCATTGTCTGGGTTCGGGAGTCGGTTACGCAAGGGGAAGGTATTAGCACCCCTCACGTCCGTCGTACTCGACGGGATCCTCGCTTGTTGTGTTTACTTGGACGGGTTGGTTATAATCTATCTACCTATCAAGGCTGGCTAAAAAAGAAAAGAAAAATGACTCGGCAAAGCGTCGCACTTTATGCCTACGTATTCTCATCAGAGAATGAGAAATCAGAGTCAACGTAGTTCGGCCTACTACGGGTGAAGGTGGGGAAGGTTGCTCGCTAGGATATCGCATCCTATGCCTACGTACTTTCATCTGGCATGAAAGATCAGAGCAAACGTAGTTCGGGCTACTACGGATTATCTCCTAAAAGAAGTGTTTTTTATTGTGTTTGCGATTTCAACCGCACTAGAGACTATGACCTGAGAGTGAATGCGTCGCATGTCACCCAAAGGGTACCATACTAAACATCCAGACTGTGGAAAAGAAACTCTCCCACAATCCTTTCTCAGATAGCTTAAGGCTCGTAACGTACGAAAGAAATCATTCATGATTACTGTGTCTTAAACTGCTTCGAGATGAGAAGAGAACAGGCCCAACTAGGAGGGAGACTATCAAGTCCTACTGTTATCATGCCATGGATTCATCCTATGGTTGAGGTTTGAACAGGGAACTCCTAGATGTTGTCATGCATAGGTTTCAACCTAAAAGTCTATCATCAAGTCTTCATCAGAAGAAATGAGAGTCCTAAGGGATCATGTCAATGATACACCAAACATACAAAAGCATCAGCTTTAACAGTAAAATGCATGCAATGCAAGTGAGGGAGGAAATGTGTGTGGGGCTTCAGCCTCCACAAGCTCGTCTCAACCTCAAGCCAGTCATGGAATAACAGTAGTCACATTGAAATAAACAACATGCTATCAAGCAAAAACAGTAAACTGTAATCATACAGACAAAAGAAATGAAATGCTATCAAGCAAAATAAACACATGGGCAAGGGAGCTGGGCTCTACCGAATACCCGCAAGCAAAGCCAAGCAATAACAATACAATCAGATGCACTCATGCTCTTAGACTGAACTTATTCTAAATGTGCTTAATCTAATGCAGCAGACAAATCAGACAAAACACACAATACATCAAAGAAAACAGAAGAAAGCCTCAGCTCCCTCAGCAGCAACCCAGTCTTCAGACTTCAGAGATCACTTGCTTTCCAGGTATCAACCCTACAACATGAGTATCAGCTCATCTTCTCCCATTGAGCTTCAGCTCCTTTGATCAGTTCTACCTTCAGGCTTCACTATCTCCAGGGATCTTCAGGCATCAACTTGATCTTCACAGAGTCTCCAGACTTCAATAATCTTCAAGGAATCATCTTCTTCAAGGCCTCAGCTTCTATCTTCAATGGCTCCAATGCTCCAGCAAACAAGATTCAGTCAACAAGATGAGTGGGGGATGTTACAGTACTCATTGACTTCCAAAGGATGCCATTGAGAACTTAACATCAAAGGAGAGGCTCTCTCAAAGTTCTACCTCATGGGCAAGGTCACTAATCCCTCCAAAGGAGAGAGGTGAATACCCTTAAGGGACTCTATGTCACAGAGAAGAAAGGAGGTGAACAAGACACTCCTTGTTTATTGAACAAAGTATTCTATCTAGGGCTCTACTTACCCTAGGTCCTATTAAACAAAACAAAAAGCTAAACTAAGCTCCTCTTCAAGGTCTTCAAATCTTCAAGGATGATCCACAAGGTCTTCCACTCAATCTTCAAAGCTCACACACTCAAAAGAGAAGGAAAGAAAACACAACAATACAACTTATGCCTTTAAGCAACACACATACTATCCATACATTCAAAAATCAATGAAAAATACTAAAACATCATGCAATATTCTAGTAAAATTCTAGGGGATTCTATACATACTTACCCTTAACCCATATATTCCCCATACACTAATTTGGCCTATAAACCTCAAAAATAAAATGTTGAAGTTCAAGTATACTACTTAAAAACCCTAATTAAACTATCCTAAGTTCAATTATCTAAACTAATCAAAATTTATTCTAAAAAATCTAGTAATAAATTCTGGGAATACTACAATTCAATATTAATCACCACAAAAAAGAATGGGCAAAAAATCTATTTCTAAATGCATGGACAAAAATACACAAATCCATGTATGAAATGAATGATTAAAAATATGCATTTATTTGTAAAATACGAGAAAAATGCTAAAAAAATATAAAATGCAATTTTTATATTTTTTTAATTTTCTAGACATGATGAGGAAAATATTAAAAAAAGAATGAATGAAAAATATGCATTTTCCATTTAGTTATGAATTTTTGAAGATGAATGAAACAAAAAAAGAAAATGAATACGAAATAGAAAGAAATAAGTGGAAGGGGTGCAAATAGAAAGAAATGATAGTTGAAATCATTGGGCCTGGAAATGAGGGGGGTGCGAATAGCGCAAAGGCCCAAAGACCTCATTAAAATTCAGATTTAATGCCAGCCGTTAGATGCATTGGATGAGTCAAATATTCAAAGGAAATCAAGGGTGGTGATTATGTCTTCTTCCTAATGCATGCTAGGGTTTCAAAAACAGAATTCATGCAAGCAACTTCCACCCTCTCTAACTCTCTCATTTCTCCACCATTTTTCACGATCCAAAGATGAAAACTCATCTACTCTTCTCCCTCTACACAGCCATGGTACTAGAATTCTCTAACTCTCCCTCAAGAAAGAAATACGAAGGCTACAAGGGGTGGTCACCATTTTCGCACCTTAGTTTGCATGGTAATCAAATGGTCTCATATTAACCTATCATGTACTACATCTTATGGGGATTATCCTAAGCCTAATACCTAAGATTATAGTACACTAAATCGTGAGTTCTTGATCACTAAAGAATTGACACCATGGAAGCAAACCTCACAAACAGCCCTCAAACTCATCATAACATATCCCTAATTGGTCTCTATTGTATTTCTCCTAACAACATGCTTGAACTATGGATAAATAGAGAGATTCATGGTGAAACGCATACCTTGCAAGTGATGATGGTGGTGATGGTTCTCCTCCAATTCAGACCTTGCCAATTGCTTTGTGTGGTCTTTGATGAATGTTGAAGCCTCTGGTTGCAGTGGTTCTTGTTCTATCTTCTTGAATCAACCTATTCAACTCTTCATGCAAGTTGGAGTGAAGTTGGAGATCTCATAATCCAGCCACGAATTCTTGAGCTTTTCCTTTGCCAAATACTCTATGAAGGTTGTAGATGATGATGATAACCAAAGTTGGAATGATGGATGATGATTCAATACACTTTGGAATGAAAATGCACTTTTGGAGTTATGGAATCAAAGCATACTTGCAAGCCCTCACAATCTCTAACCAATGTATGGACCTTCTCTATTGCTTATATAGATGAGAATAGAATCATCTAGAATGGATGAGAAGCTTCCAAGAGGTTTCTAGAACTTCTCATGCAATGAGAAATTCACTTTTTCTATTTTTAGTAAATATCCCAAATCTCATGAGAAACCATGCAAAATGCCCTCATATGAGATGATAAGGAGAGAACAAGGCATTTCAAGTCATTTTAAGGCTTTGGCAAACATTTCCTTTTGATACCTTAAAGTGCAAGTAACAAATTTACAAAGGAAGTCCAATTTTTAAGCCTAAACTCAAAAATGTGGATAAACCATTGTTTCCAAAATGTTGTTTCCAATCAAAATCATCTATCATATTCCCCATTTTGGATTTGTAGATCTCTCAAACCAAAATCCAATTTCAACTTTTTTAACTTATAAGCCTTTTTCAAGTCATTTTGACCATTTTAAAATATCCATGCTCCAAGCTATTTCAACAATTCATGACCTTCTTTCTAGACTTAAAATCACATTTTGAACAACTTTCATGTTTTGAGTTTTTCCATTTGAGGCTTGGAAATAGGAGATATGGCATTTGCTTAAAAATGACCTATAACTGACAAATTACCAAAATACCCCTGTCTTGTTCAAACCATAAGTTGAGTTCCACAAATCCTATCAAGGACTTCTACCACTCAAATTAAAGCTAAGAAGATGCCCTCCAACATTCATGTTGACCAAGAAACCATAGGAATCATCCTACTAGGGCAAAAGTTGTCTGCAAGTTGGGTGACTTTCAAGGACCCAGATTCACATACTTCTGCTGACCTGTAATTTGTCAAAACCATAACTTGAGCTCTGTAACTCCTATCAAGGACTTCCACCACTCAAATTAAAGCTAAGAACAAGCTCTACAACATTCATGTTGTGGGGAAGATGAGATATCAATCACATCTAGAGCTAAAACTGCCTGGAAGATGGGGATCAAATTAGGGTTTTTTCACTGACAATCCTTGGAAACCCTGACTTGAAACTTCTCAAACTCCTCAATCATGATGAGTTGGTCTAGGAATCATCTTTATAACATCTCTATGCATCATCCCATGATCTCATGGCCCTTGGATTGGGTCTCAACCTTCTCCAAATCTTCAGCTGATCTAGGGTTGACCCAATCAAAACCCTAATTCTGTCATTCATGGTTGAATCTTCTGAACTCTTGTATAATGACTTCTCTGGGCTTCATGATGGCTATTAAGACATCTCATAGGCTTTCTCAAAACATCAAGTTCATTCTCAAAGTCTCAGAATCATCTGAGGAGCACCCACAACTCTCAAGCTATGAAGCACACATCCTTGGTTTCAACCCACTTCCTCTGAGGTTCTCTTGAACTGTCTGATGAAGGTATCAACTTTCAAACACTCAATGAATAAATAATTGTTGGTCAAATTTTGGGGTGCAACAATAACTTTCATGTTTTAAGAGTTTCTTTAATCAAAAGGTATCATGGTGAAAACTAGCCTTAAACTTGACTAAAAAATGAAGGAACAAAGCTTGCTTTGAAAAATTCTAAGTGTTTTGAAATTCTTCCAAACTTTGAAGCTCCATAACTCAAAATGTAAGCCTCTTTTGCTCATAGGTAACTAGGATACTTTTGTAGTACATGGGGTTATCTACAAATTGATATTTGTAACTCACAAAATGGATGTGTCGGTTGGAAGTTATGGCCTTTAAAAGTTGGCACCAAAACTAAGGTTTTTCCACACTTAAGAAAATATTCAAGTTTATCCAAGTTTCCTTCTTTTGCAAGAAGCCTCTCAAATATTGATTTCTTCATGATCAAACTCATGGATTGAACATATCTTGATGAAATTTGGCTTGGATGCTCCAATTTGAACCAAAAAACCTAAAAGTCAAAGAGTTGAATTTGTTAGATGAACTTTAAATCAGATGAATTCAACTGTGTGATCTTCAATGAATTTTCCTCTTGGGACTTATCAAACATCATAGGTAGGCCCCAAAGATGTACATGAACATTTGGACTCGTGTTTCAAGGCTTGGGATCATGCTTGAATCAAAAGTCAAAGGCACAATTGACTTTTCCTGACAAATCCCTAATTTGGGGCCAGATGAAATTGGGCTTCAATTGACTTGTTGTGAGATCAATTTGCACTTGATTTTTGTTGAATATAAGCCTATTGAATGTATAGGAACTTGATTGATAATGATCAATCCAAAACATTGACTGGTTAATTAAAAGTCCTCTTGATTCCACAGGTGCAAAACCGTAATTAAGATGAACTTCAACAACAACAAGCTTGAAACAAAGTTAGGGTTAGGAAACAATGCTTGATGCTCTAAAATGATAATGGGATGTAGGGGTCAAAATTTGGGGTATGACTGTTGCCCCTATTTAAATAGCTTTACCAGATGGTATGAGAGATGACAATCTCCATAAAATCATGGTGAAAGGTATTTAAGTATAGCAAACCGAAAATTTTGCCCTTACATACAATGATATGCTAAGGACGGCAAAAACCATGCAAGAGCTGACATGCCATGAACTCTACAATGATGTTTCATGATGAGAAATGCACGAATGCAGATGACCACAACAAACAGGGATAAAGCTGACACAACGAGTAACCATTTATTGGGAAAGACAAACACGGGGGGAGTCTAGAGTGATCAGGCACGTGGTTCAAACATGAACAGTATGATGCTCTAGAGAAAAGAACTTCCCAACAAGGGCAGGAAACAAATCCACTGGGGGAAAAATGAAGAAAACAAAACTCGAGCGGGGAAAAAACTGAAGAAAACAAAACTCCACCGGGGAAAAAACTGAAGAAAACAAAACTCCACCAGGGAAAACCTGAAAGAAACAAAATCTCCACTGGAGAAATGGTTAAAACTAAAAGCTGACCTCTAACAAGAGGTAACAATAGGACGAACAAGACTCCATAGGGGACTAAACCAAAACAGAGAATTTCCTTACAACGAAGAGTCCAAACGGGATCTTCAGGAAATGATCGTAGAAACAAACAAACCAAACAGACCGATCAGGGATGTTGGTAACAACCAAATATCCTAAAATACTAGAGACGCTGGTAAAAACCAACCATCCTAAGATTCACTGGGGGATGCTGGTAACAACCAACCATCCTAAGACTCACTAGGGATGTTGGTAACAACCAACCATCCTAAGATCAGGATTAGGTGAACATTTCCAATAACCATTGGACTTTAAATGATGCTAGTGACGACTAGACTTAACGGACAGGTGACAACCAGACAGATGATACCAATAACAATTGAGTTTAGGAAAAGATTGCTAGTGACAACTAGACATCAAATAAACTAGTAACGACCAGATTAACAATACCAATGACAATTGGATTTTAAGCAATGTCAGTAACTACTAGGCCTTGGGGTAGATATGGTGACAACCAAATCCGCAATACCAATAAAATTTAGATTTTAAGCAATGCCAGCAGCTACTGGACTTTAGGTAGATATGGTGACAACCAAATCAGCAATACCAATAACAATTGGATTTTAAGCAATTCCAGTAACTACTGGACTTTAGGTAGATATGGTGACAACCAAATCAGCAATACCAATAACAATTGGATTTTAAGCAATGCCAGTAACTAATGGACTTTAGGTAGATATGGTGACAACCAAATCATCAATACCAATAACAATTGGATTTTAAGCAATGCCAGTAACTACTGGACTTTAGGTAGATATGGTGACAACCAAATCAATAATACCAATAACAATTGGATTTAGATCAATCCCAATAACGGCTGGACTTCATGGGAGTTATCGACGGCTAAACTTCATGGGGAAAAGCTGGTAACCACCAGATAACAGAATGAATTAAGGACTAAGTAACAACTAGTCTCATATGGTAATACTCGTAACTACCAAACAAAAGCAATAATGATAATTGGATTATCTAATGGAGATTGCTGGTTACAACTAGACTTCAGAGGAACTCGGTAACAACCAACAGGATAATAAATGGTGGTAATAATCGATCCAAAAGCTTGGTGACAACCAAGGATCTTAAAAAGGAGGGCATGACGACTTTGCGGGAGACAAGGGTGGACAACAACCATAACAGGCACCAAAAGACTGCCAGTTACAACTGGAGTTAGAAACGAAAACAACAGTAAAATTAACGTAACCCAAAAAGATATTCCAAATACATATGCTGAGATATGATGCAAATGCTCAGAGACACGCCAAAACCGACTCTAACAAGAGACACAGAAACAGAAGACTTAAAGGAGAAATAGATAACAATCTACTTCACTGGGGGAAACAAAGTGTCTCACTGAACCCAGGGAACCAAGATGTCCTCGACAACACATAGAGGTTAAACCCATTCACTTCATTGGGGAAAAACGTGGGCTCAGGAAAGCTAGCTAAAGATACAGTACAAACCTCTTTGGAGAGTCAAAGTTTCTACTATGAGGATGGGTCTTCAAAACTTCCATCAATCGAGGAGTGCAAGAGAAATTGTTCTTTTAGTGGGGCTATATACTGCCGAGGTATCCATATCAAGATTTCAGCCTCTTTTAGACTTTCTGGGAAGCAAATTAATTTCCACTTAAATCCTTCATAAACCAAAGTAACTACTTGTTTTGTTTTAGTTTTATTTTAAAAATCATTTTTGATTCAAGACTTGCTTTTAGAAAAAATCATTATTGACAAATAAATGATGTTTTGTATAACAAAGAAAGGTAAAGAACGCAGTAGATCACAAATATTTGAATGGTTCAAAGTGATTTTATTTCATAAATGGTAGCTTGCTAATGGCAAAGCTCCATGGAATATTTACAAATTAAAAATGGAAAAAAGGGAAAAAGGTACATCGAATCCAATGACAATTCTGCCCAAATAACCGAGAGTTCTCTAGACCTTTTCCTCTGAAGAGAGTAGTGGAGGTGGATTTCCTTAGTAATCTTCAATAGTGGTAACGACCTTTGATGCAGCGAAATGCTTTTGTCCCTAACTTCTGCCTGAATCGCCCTTTCGGGTTTTCGACTCACAGGGACGCTCATTTTTGCCTAAGCCGCACTTGCGGCTTTTCGACTTAGCGAGATTTCTTTTTTTGTTTCATGCCTAATTTTTGCCTGGATCTCCTTCATAGGTTATGGTCCACCGGGATACCCATTCTTTCCTAAGTCACCGTTTTAGGTTTTCAACTTTTTGGGTTTTTAAGCATAATATTTCCTGACTGCATCAGAGTTCACAGGGTGAGCGAGTTGTTTTCCATCCATTGTTGTGAGTATGAGTGAGCCTCTAGAGAAAGTTGTCTTCACAACAAAGGGGCTATCATAGTTGGTCATCTACTTTCCACGTGATTCTTTATGAGTTGGCAATATCTTCCTGAGTATAAGTTCTCCTTCTCGAAATTCTCGAATACAGACCTTCTTGTCAAAGGCTCTTTTGATCCTTTTCTGATATAGCTGGTTGTGGCACATGGCAGTCATTCGTTTTTCGTCAATGAGGTTTAACTGATCGAACCTTTCTCTGACCCATTCAGCTTCCTCCAATTTAGCTTCCATCAGAACTCTCAAAGAAGGTATCTCTACTTCAATGGGAAGGACTACATCCATTCCATATACCAAGGAAAAAGGGGTTGCCCCTGTTGAAGTGCGAGCAGATGTTCTGTATCCATGCAAGGTAAACGGTAACATCTCATGCCAATCTTTGTGGGTCACACCCATTTTTTACACGATTGTCTTAATGTTCTTGTTCGCGGCTTCAATAGCTCTATTCATCTTTGGGCGATAAGAAGAAGAGTTGTGATGCTCGATCTTGAAGCTATCACATAGCTCTTTCATAGTCTTGTTGTTCAGATTGGTCCCATTATCTGTGGTGATACGGCTAGGGATCCCATATCAACAAATAATCTCCTTCCGGGTGAATCGGGCAACCACTTGCTTGGTCACATTGGTGTAGGATGCAACTTTAACCCATTTTGTGAAGTAGTCGATAGCAACGACGATGAAACAGTGTCCATTGGAAGTCTTTAGCTCAATTTCCCAAATCATGTCAATGCCCCACATAGAGAAAGGCCACAGCGATGGCAAAATATTCAACAGTGTTGCAGGCACGTGCATCTTATCCGCGTAAATTTGGCATTTATGACATTTCCAGGCGTATTGGATGTAATCAGTTTCCATAGTTAACGAGTAGTATCCAGCTCTTAAAATCTTTTTGGACATGGAATATTTGTTGGCATGGGTGCCAAATGTTCCTTCATGGATGTCTTGCATTAATAAGCCCGTTTCTTAAAATCTTTTTGGACATGGAATATCTGTTGGCATGGAATACCTAAGCAAGAACATGTCGTGATTTCTTTTGTAGAGCACATCATTGCTAAGAAAGAACTTGGATGCGAGCCTTCTTAAAGTTTTCTTGTCAAGTGATGTGGCATCAACTGGATATTTTTGATTGTGTAGGTATTGTTTAATATCATGAAACCATGGTTTCCCTCGAACTCCTCTTCTACCATCTGGCAGTAAGCAGGCTCGGTCTTCCTCTCAATTCAAATGAGCGTTTCTTCATTAACAAAACAGACCTGCCACATAACAGCCATCATAACCAAAGCATCAGTGATGTGTTTCTCAGATCTTGGCATATGCTTAAAGTTTATCTCGTCGAAATACTCAATCATCTCTAGAATAAAAGCTCTGTACATATTAGCTTCTCATCTCTGGTCTCCCATTCACCTTTGTCTTGGTAGAAAACTAAAGTTGAGTCACCACTCACTTCTAGAATTTTGATGCAGAGATCAATTGCTGCTCTTAGTCCTAAAATGCAAGCTTCATACTCGGATATGTTGTTAGTACATTCAAAGCATAATTTGGCTATGAAAGGAGTATACCCACTAGCTGGGTTCATAAAAATGGCACCTATACCATGCCTCTTTTGGTTGAAAGCACCGTCAAACATCATCTTCCATCGGGAATCGGGTTCAGGACCTTCGTTTGGGCCTGGCTCTTCATACTCTTTCTTGATTAACATGATGTCTTCATCTAGGAAGTCAAACTTGAGGGGCTCATAGTCACCTACTAGTTGATCAATGAGGTAATCTAACAAGATGCTACCTTTGATGGACTTTTGAGCAACGTACTGGATATCATACTCTGATAAGAGCATATGCCAACGGGCTAGCCTTCCTGTCTGAGCAGGCTTTTCAAAAATATATTTTATCGGATCCATCTTGGAAATCAACAAAGTGGTGTGACATATCATATATTGTCTCAGCCGTTTGGCAGCTTAAGTTAGAGCACAACATGAATTTTCTAGAAGTGAGTAACGGATTTCACAATCGGTGAACTTCTTGTTAAGATAATAGATGGTGTGTTCCTTTTGTCTGGACTCATCGTGTTGACCCAATACATAGCCCATGGATCCCTTGAGCACTGTTATGCACATGAATAGAGGTTTTCCTGGTATATGAGGGATCAAGATCAGAGGCTCTTGGAGATAACCTTTGATCTTGTCGAAGACTTGTTGACAGTCTTCATTCCAAACAACTGTCCAATCCTTTCATAACAAGTTGAAGATTGACTCACAGGTTGGAGTTATATTAGAGGTGAATCTAAAGATGTAGTTTAGTCTTAAAATGAAATCTCTAACTTGTTTTTCTGTCTTTGGAGCAGGCATCTATTGAATAGCTCGCACCTTGTCAGGGTCCACCTCAATTCCATGTTGACTGACGATGAAGTCGAGTAATTTTCCAAATCTTACTCCAAAAGAACATTTTACAGGATACAACCTCAAATGGTATTTCCTGAGCCTTATGAATAACTTCAACAGGTGATCCAGATGATCTTTTTCACTTTGAGATTTGGCTATCATATCATCATATACCTCGATTTCTTTGTGCATCATTTCATGAAATAATGTGACCATAGCTCTCTGGTAAGTGGCTCATGCGCTCCTCAAACCAAAAGGCATGACTTTATAACAATAAGTGCCCCAGGGTGTGATGAACTTGGTTTTATCCATGTCCTTGGAATCCATCCTTATATGATTGTATCCTGACAAACCATTCATGAAAGAAAAGACAATGAATCTAGTAGTGTTATCCACTAAGGTATCGATATGTGGCAGAGGGAAGTCGTCCTTCGGACTAGCTTTGTTCAGATCCCTGTAGTCTACGCACATTCTAACCTTCCCATTCTTCTTTGACACGGGCACAATGTTGGCCACCCATTTCAAATATTTTGACACTGCCAGGAAACCTACATCTATCTTCTTTTTGGCTTCATCTCTAATCTTGAGAGCCATGTCGGGTCGGGTCCTTCTGAGCTTCTGTTTGACAGGCGGACACTCAGGTCGAAGAGGTAACTTGTGAACAACTATGGCGATATCTAAACTAGGCATATCTTGGTAGGACCAAGCGAACACATCAACATATTCTTCTAGAAGCTTCACTAGTCTTTTCTTGACCTCTTCCCCAAGCATTGCCCTAATCTTGACTTCTCTTATATTTTCATCAGTGCCAAGATTAACGATATCTACCTGCTCTTGGTGAGGTTGAAGGTTCGTGTACTCATATTCAGAAATTTTTTCCAACTCATCTGGAATCTCAAAATTTTCATCATTTTATTCTTCAGCTTGATATATGGGTGAATCAAAGTCAGGAAGGAAAACATAGTCATTGGATTCAACGGATTTTAGAATTTCTCAACACATTTGGAATGACTTGATTTATTAAAACACACAAAGATAAATGCATAGAACAAAAGGAATATATTTTTGCTAGTTTTCAAAAGAAATGCCATTTTCTTTAAAAGTAAAAGCAAAAAACAGTAAATGAAACAAATGAGGATTTTAACAAAACATCTTCATTAATTACAATAATTTGAAAGCATGTGGCCCATACAAAATAATCTGATATCCTTGGGCATGGTTATGGAATTTTTCTAAAGGAAACTACAAAACAAAACAAGCAAATTACTTCGTCACAGGAAAGATGACAGAAATTTCAACAGCCTCCCAATTGTTTAGAATGGCCTCATCATGATATACCAACTGATCAATATAGTCGTCCTCAAAATCCTCTCTAACTGCGTTGATTTGGATACCTCCACTGATGAACATCTCGTTGATGGTCTTTAGTCGTCTTTTGGCAAACTCTTGAGTCTTGTCATGAGTTGGTTTGTAACCCAACCCTTGGTAATTCGTCTTCGCTCTTGCTTCCACTTCAATGACCTCCCCCCATCCTGTAGGAGTGTCATTCTTCAATGCAGATTTTATGCTTTGAGCAGATGCAAAGGATAGACCACTCTCAACCACAACTTCTTTGATCAACACGACATTATCTATTTCTAAGGCTTGGAAAGAAGTTTCCAAAGCATCTTCGTCATCTTCAATGTACCTAAATGATGAAAAATTTCTCACCATTATATCCCCTTCTCCATGAACGACCACCAGTTTGTCATCTACTGTAAATTTCATCTTTTGGTGAACAGTAGAGGTCATTGCGCTAGCAGTATGGATCCATGGTCTTCCCAACAAACAACTATATGCTGGGTTGATATCCATCACTTGGAAGGTAATTTCAAATACATGAGGCCCGACCAAAACAGGTAAATTCACTTCGCCTATCACCGTTCTTCTGGAGCCATCAAAAGCCTTGACAATCAAAGAGGTGAGTCTCATGTCAATCCCTTTATATGCCAATTTAGCGAGTGTCCTTTTTGGTAATACATTCAGAGAGGAACTAGTGTCCACCAAGACCCTTGCTAGAGTGTCCTCTTGGCATTTTACTGATACATTCAAACCTCGGTTGTGCTTACAACCTTCAACAGGTAATCCATCGCTGCTGAAACTCAGGTTGTTACATGCAGTAATATTGGCAATCACCGAATCAAATTGACCAAATGTTATGTCCTTGGAATTTTGTAATGTAGACCTGTTGTCGCAACTGCGAAAAACACCCGGCGGAAAACAGAAGAGTCTTTACCTTTCGTTATTTATCCCAAAGAGAGGGAAAGGAAACGATCAGAAAAACCTAATGAAAAAGGGAAAAGACGAGGTCATTGCAACCAAGTCCTGGATTCGAAAGTCGGTTACGCAAGGGGAAGGTATGAGCACCCCTCACGTCCTCCGTACTCGATGGGATCCACGCTTGTTGTCTATCAAAGGGTGTGTTTATCTTTCTAAGTTACAGGCTCGTAGGACAAAAAGAAAATAAAAGAGACTCGGCCGAGCATCGCCGCTCTGTGCCTACGTATTCCCTCGTGCAATGGGAAAGTCAGAGTCAACGTAGTTCGGCTAACTACGGGCAAAAGGGGGGAAAGGTTGATCGCCAAGACATCGCGTCTTGTGCCTACGTATCCTCGTCTGGTACGAGAAATCAGAGCAGACATAGTTCGGGCTAACGAGAACACCGGTTGGTTCACACGTTTTACCCGAGTAGGGTTAAACCTTCGTTCTAGCAGTTAGGGACAATGCTTGTTTGCGGTAGAACCAAAGCTTAACAACACTCTTTTTATGAAAAAGGTTTTCCATTATTAAGGGTCCCAAAGGAAAAAAAGAAGTTTGAAGTTGTTTTTGTGTCTTTTAGAGAAGAAGTGTTTTGAGTTTACTTTGTAACTCATGTTGCACTAAAGACTATGACCTGGGAGCGAAAGCGTCGCATATCGTCCAAAGGACATATGCTAACAATCTAGACAATTGAGATGCAACCACCCAATCATCATTTCCCAAGTACTTAAGGCTCGTAACACACAACATTCGTTAACCTTTATTAAGTGTTTTGACATGATTTGAAGATGAGAAGGAGAGAGGACAAACTAAAGGGAGACTAACTCAAACCTAATAGTTGTCATGCAAAATGGTCCTAAGGTTAGGATTGAAAGGGGAAACATCTACCCTAATGTTAGCATGCACGGCTTCCAACTTAAAGTCTATCATAACCTCAAAAGAGATTAGAGGTCCTATGGGGAGCATGGCAAAGAAAGACAAAGGAAGAAGAAAGATCAAACACCAATGAGAGTGAAAATAGGGATGCAAACATGGAATGCAACACAAAAGCAAAGGGAGGAACAAAGTGTGGGGTAAACACCACCACAAGCACATCTCGACCTTTATTAATGCAAGAAATAAAGATGCAAAACACAAGAGGAAATGCAAACATGAATATCACTTTGAATGACAAACTACGAAAGTAGGCATCCAAGTGGAAAACAACACAATCAACGAAGTCTCGATTAAACAACCAAAACAGCGACATATATCCCAAAACATTTCACTTCTAATGCATCATATTGAACTACAATGATTCGATGCGAAACGGTACTCAAACAAGCAAGAAAATCAGCGAAACAAACCCACTGGCACAATGTTAATCGGTTAACGCCAGAGGTTAACCGATTAACCACTTAAAAATGGCAGAAAATCTGGAAATTTGTATATGTTAATCGGTTAACACCAGGCGTTAACCAATTAACACCTTGAAAATTTTGAAAAATTTGAATATTTGAAATGGTTAATCGGTTAACCATATGCGTTAACCGATTAACACTGTGCCAACAGTAGAAAAACAGCAACAAAACATCATTTTCAGCAAATAAGCACTTATCCGATCAACCAAATGATCGCATTATCACTTAATCACGAAATTAAACCAGCAAATCATGATTCAAACAGCATGTGAACAGATTAACACAACCAAATCATGAATCAATCGGATCAAATTAACCAAAAGTTAATCAAATATGAAAATCCACATGATTATGCAAATAAGCTAAAAACAGATTCGGATCTAACCTTCGAAGTGGAGAATTGCTTCAGTTAGTGTTGATTCAACTGTAATTGAACATATCCAATGCTAGATGTTCGGAATACTTCAAGATCCACACCAATTCTTGTAGTAGCAATGAAGATCCTTCAAGATTAAGCCAAATTAAGCCAAATAATCACTTCTAAAATCACTTCCAAGTTCAGATCCAATTTTGTACAAAAATTGGATGAAGAAATTGATTCAAAGGAGAGAATGGATGAAGGTTTAGCTCTTAGAAATCAAGGATTCCAATGAAAAATCAATGATTTCAATGAGAAGAGGGTTTTGGAGATTGAAAAATGGAGAGAGAATTAAGAGAGAATGAGATCAATTCTGAAAATGAGAGTGAATTATGACTGATTAGCCCCTTTGGTTTGGAGTGGATCACTTAAATATCACCTAGGCTTGGATCCAAATGAAAGGTTTGGAAAATTTGGATTGGAATGAGGAATGGGCATTTGGAGGGAAAATGAAATTAACAAAATTTCAAATAGGTTCTAGATCCTTCCCAAAGTGAAAATCAAATTTGCACATGACCAAAATTGGACCCCAAAGTGGCATGGATTGAAAATCCACGTGCAGAGGCAAAATCTGAAATGGTTAATCGATTAACCATATAGGTTAATCGGTTAACACCTTCAAAACTTCATATTTGACCTGATTTTGACTTGGTTAATCGATTAACCATATGTGTTAATCAATTAACACCTTCAAAATTTGAATTTTGGCGCCTTTTGGAGGGAAATCTGCCCGTTTGCCCATTTTTTGTCGTTTTGAGCTCTGTTCAACTTCTGAAACTTGCTTTTGAATATCATAACCATGAAAATGCTTGCGATAGCCTGAATACTGCTTTCTGAGCTGAAAATATCCTGCAAAATAAAATAAAATCGGTCGCCCGACCGCTGGGCAAAATAAATGCCAGAGCCTCTGATGCTCGCTGCTCCAGTTCATGCACTGAGATGAAAACTGAGCCACGGGAAAACCTTGATCCCCTGACTCAAGAACGAATGCTATGCAAATGCAGAAATGCAAAAATGCAAAGGAGCAAAAGCTAGATGCTACCAAAACGGAAAGGCAAATTTTGGGGTGCTACAGCTGCCCCTATTCAAACAACTTGGACCTGAAGGGAGGAAAAGCATTCGCTTTCAAACATTCAAGGTACAAGGTGATTGAATACAAAAGAACCCAGAAATTTGCACCTTGCGGGAATGCAAAACAGCAAATACCAACCAAGAGTTGGAAAACGACGCACTGGGGATAACAATCCAATACAATCTTCATCTAAAAGATACCAACCAAGAGTTAGGAAATAACGGTCAAAGGATACCAACGAACACCGAATACCAACCAAAAGTCGGGACAACACAAAAAAAGGGTACCAACCAAATGTTGAGATAAGGATCAACAGATACCAACCAAGATTCGGGATGACAAACCTCGGATACCAACCAAGAGTTGGAATAAAAGTCAAAGGATACCAACCAAGAGTTGGGATACAACCAAAGAATACCAACCAAGAGTTGGGATGAAACCAACAACAGATACCAACCAAGAGTTGGAACAAACTCTCCCACAAAATACCAACCAAAAGTCGGGATACAACCCCACTGGGGAACAAAAAAGAAAATTAACCAAACAGCTTTATAGCAGCTTCACTGGGGGAAAGAGTAGACTAACCAGACGACTCTGCACGGGATAAACGTCTATCAAAAGATGATACTCGAACAATACCATCCAAAAGATGGGATAAGGGCTGCTCTCTGGGGATAAAACCAAGCACTACCAACCAAGCGTTGGAATCATCACAACACTAACTGAGATTTTCGTGGCGAGACGACTTCACTTGGGAGGTATACTGACCAAAAGTCAGAATCAACGACCAGAGAACAAAGGTTACCAACCAAGAGTCGGAACCACGTCGACGAGATGACCAAACTAGATATCATGACCCTACTAGGGAATCAAAGACTACCAACCAAAAGTTGGAAAACGAACTAACGTCCCAGACAGACCCTATTGGGGAATCAAAGACTACCAACCAAAAGTTGGAAAACATTAACCAAACCTCACCAACCAAAAGTTGGGATAACAACTCCGCTGAGGAATAGAGGAGGACCGCCAACCAAAAGTTAGAACAACAACCAATCAGACCACCAACCAAAAGTTGGGATAAGAACTGCAGGGGATAACATCCAGCCAAGAGTTCGAAAACAAAGCTACTAACCAAGAGTTAGGATTGCTGGGGAAATCCTCATCGACCAAAAGTCGGAACCAAAGCTACTAACCAAGAGTTAGGATTGCCAGGAAATCCTTATTGACCAAAAGTAGGAACCAAAGCTTCTAACCAAGAGTTAGGATTGCCAGGAAAAATCCTCATCGACCAAAAGTCGGAACCAAAGTTACTAACCAAGAGTTACGATAAAAGCTACTAACCAAGAGTTAGAATAAAAGCTACTAACCAAGAGTTAGAATAACAGCTAACAAGATTGCCAACCAAGAGTTGGAACAAAGACTCTGTGAGGGGAAACCAGAGATTACCGACCAAAAGTTGGGATCAACTTCTAGGCCAACCAAAAGTTGGAATACTAAACACAATAATTTGAACTACACTTGGGAGTACCAACCAAGAGTTGGAATCCCCGACTTTGCTGAGGAAAATAAGGATTAACCACCAAAAGTTGGAATAACAAACGCCACTGGGTCACCAACCAAGAGTTGGAATAAAGCAAAGATGACCAACCAAAAGTTGGAATAAGGACTCTGCAGAGGAAATCAAACAACTTTGTTGGGAAAAAGAACAACATGCTTGACCAGGGAAGACAATACTCGCAAGTGACTCACCTGGGGAGAGCGAAGACGTTTAACCAAACGACTCAGCTGGGAAGAATCTGATAAAATAACCAACCTAAAGATCAGTTCTGACGCGGATAACACGAAAATCCCTTGAATCCCTTGAGAAGATATCCGGTCTTAAAGATACCAATCCTGGCTTATGCTTCAGATGCATATGTTTGAAAATGGCGTAGTGCTCCATATGAAATGGAAATACTACGAATTTGGGAGGATGCTATGCAAAAATGCAAATGCAAAAGAACCACCCCAGCAACATAAATGCTGGAGAGAAGCGACCAATTATGTTGGGGAGAAATAGGACGTGCCGAGTACGATCGGACTCATACTGGGGAACAAACAAGCCCTGGAGGACCTCCTTGTAACGCACCTTCTCGGATACGACTATTCTAAAGAGAACAACAAATCACCCTGATGGGAATCAGAACTCTACTGAAGAAAATGCCCTGGATGGCTCCACTCTACCAAGAAATGGATCATGCTTTGCCTAAACATCTGTCACGTCGAGGGAATCAACATTGACTCTGCTTGGGGAAGAAACCCTGAATATTGATACTACCGGGAAAACACCAGAAAGTCAACTCCGTTGGGGAGATGGCGTCGAAGACGTTGCCTCTGCTGGAGAATAATATGCACACCTCCGCTGGCGATACTTGACTTGATAGTGAGACTCTGTAGGTAAGACAAAAATCTCTGATAGGGTAGAAATGAGCCTGTATTATAATTTCAATGTCGTGGAGGAACACATCTGCTGGCGAGAGCTGTCATCCTGCAATAAAACAAGAGAATACACACATGCAAAATGGTTACCTCAGTTACCATTCATGACACGTACCACGCGAGCAAAGTCATTTGCTTTCGTTATGCTCTGTAAAGCCTCATATTTTCACCTGCAATGTTTATCAAAATATCGGACGTTTTTTCAAACAAAACAGTAAAAGTAAAATAAGAAAAGGAAAGCTCTTTGACTAAAGTGAATACTTTATTGATAAAAGGCCTATAAATAGGCAAATTACAATTCGGATGCAATTCCTGAAAAGAGGAAATTGCGAAAAAGCAAAAGAATATATACAAATGTCGGCAATGTGGAAACTGACAACCACCATGTGTTGATTCGGCTATGACCTGTATGTCTTCGATGTGCCCCGTGTTTTGCCTTCTGAAAAGACTGACTGGACTGATTCCTTTCCTTCGGGATAACTGCTCTTAAGCTCACAGATCGAACGCAGACCGTGATCATTTGCTTTTTGAATCCCTAACTTTTGCCTGGATCGCCCTTTCGGGTTTTCAATCCACCGGGATACCCATTTTTGCCAAAGTTGCCTTTTCAGGTTTTCAACTTTGCGGGTTTACATCTTTCCTTTTTCTTTTCCCTAATTTTTGCCCGAACCTTCTCTTTTTCATGGTTCGCCGGGATGCCCCATTTTTGCCTGGACTTTTTTTTTGTCCAGCGGGTCTCTTTAAGCAAAGTATTTTTTAACCGCGTCTACGTTCACATGGGACAAAAAATCTTCATCATCCATGGTAGATAGTAATAAGGCTCCTCCAGAGAAAACCTTTCTTACCACATACGAACCTTCATAGTTAGGAGTCCATGGTAGATAGTAATAAGGCTCCTCCAGAGAAAACCTTTCTTACCACATACGGACCTTCATAGGTAGGAGTCCATTTTCCCCTATGATCTGTCTGAGGAGGAAGAATCCTTTTCAACACCAAATTCCCCGTCTGGAAGCACCGAGGACGCATTTTTTGATCAAAGGCTTTCTTCATCCTACTCTGGTACACCCGGCCATGCGCAATAGTCGCTAATCTCTTCTCTTCAATCAAGATCAACTTATTCAACCTGGTTCGCACCCACTCAGCTTCGTCAAGCTTTACATCCGACAATACCCTTAAAGAAGGAATCTTAACTTCTAATGGCAGGACCGCTTCCGTGCCATACACCAGTGAGAAAGGAGTTTCCCCGATTGATGTACGCACCGAAGTATGCTAACCATGAAGAGCAAAGGGCAACATCTCATGCCAGTCCTTGTAGGTTACTACCATCTTCTGCACAATCTTCTTGATATTTTTGTTAGCTGCCTCAACAGCGCCATTCATCTTCGGATGATATGGAGAAGAATTGTGATGCTCAATCTTGAAACCCTGACACAATCCCTTCATCATTTTGTTATTCAAATTTGAACCATTATCAGTAATAATTCTCTCAGGAATACCATAACGACAAATGATGTCCTTCTTTATGAATTGGGCTACCACCTGTTTCGTGACATTGGCATAAGATGCTGCTTCTACTCACTTCGTGAAGTAATCAATCACAACTAGAATAAAGCGATGTCCATTAGAAGCGGTCGGCTCAATCTTTCCAATCACATCAATTCCCCACATAGCAAAAGGCCAAGGAGATGTTAACATATTCAGAGGAGTCGGTGGCACATGCACCTTATCCGCATAAATCTGGAAATTATGGCACTTTCTGGCGTTTTTGAAGCAATCGGATTCCATAGTCATCTAATAATACCCAGCTCTCAACAGTTTTCTAGCCATTGCATGTCCATTGGCATGAGTATCGAAATAACCCTCGTGGACTTCCTCCATCAATAGGTTTGCTTCAAGTTCATCAACACAGCGCAGCAAGACCATGTCGAAATTTCTCCTGTAGAACACATCGTCTTTGTTCAGATAAAAGTTACCGACTAACCTCCTCAAGGTCCTCTTATCTTTGCTGGATGCTCCAAATGGGTATTCCTGAGTCTCGAGAAAATGCTTGATATCAAAATACAAAGGCTTTCCATCTGATGCTTTCTCAATTGCGAACACGAAAGCAGGTCTATCAAGACGCATAATGGTGATGGCCGGAGTTCCATTCCAGAAGTTCACTTTGTACATCAAAGATAGGGTGGCCAAGGCATCTGCCATCTAATTCTCGACTCTCGGCACATGATGGAACTCGATTATATCAAAGAACAGCAACAATCTCCTTGCATAATCCCTGTAAGGCACCAGGTTGGCCTGAAGAGTTTTCCACTCTCCTTTGATTTGGTTAACGACTAACGCTGAGTCACCGTACACATCCAAATTCTTGATTCTCATATTAACGGCCTCTTCTAAACCCAATATGCATGCTTTGCACTCGGCCTCATTATTGGTGCAGGCGAAAGTCAATCAGGCAGTGAACGATATATGAGAACCGTGAGGAATGGTAATAATAGCTCCGATCCCATTGCCATATGAATTAACTGCTCCGTCGAAAACCAGTTTCCACTAAGATCCTATCTCAGCACCCTCGTCAGGTAAAGTCTCATCACAGTCTTTCATCTTCGAAAACATGACGCCTTCATCTGGAAACTCAAACTTCATTGGCTGATAATCCTCGATTGGCTGTTTCGATAGATATTTCGACAGAACGCTTCCCTTGATGGCTTTCTGGGAAACGTACTGAATATCGTACTCTGTTAAAACCATTTACCATCGGGCAATCCTTCCGGAGAGTGCTTGTTTTTCAAAGACGTACTTGATCGGATCCATCTTCGAAATTAATAGGGTTGTGTGGTTTAACATGTACTGTCTCAAACGCTTAGCAGCCCAAGCGAGTGCACAACATGTTTTTTCCAGCATCGAGTATCTTGACTCACAATCAGTGAACTTCTTACTCAGGTAGTAGATGGCATGCTCTTTTCTACCCGACTCGTCTTGTTGACCGATCACACATCCCATTGAATTCTCAAGAACCGTGAGGTACATGATCAGTGGTCTCCCTGCAACTGGAGGCATGAGTATTGGAGGTTCTTGCAGATATTCTTTTATTCTTTCGAACGCTCTCTGGAAATTTTCATTCCACCTGACCGTTTGATCTTTTCTTAGCAATTTGAATATTGGTTCACAAGTGGCTGTAAGATGAGATATGAACCTTGCAATGTAGTTCAATCTCCCCAGAAAACCACGAACCTCTTTTTCCGTTCTCGGCTCAGGCATATCTTGTATAGCTTTTATTTTGGCAGGATCTACCTCAATACCCTTTTCACTGACAATGAAACCCAATAACTTTTCAGATCTCACCCCAAAGGTGCACTTGTTAGGATTCAGCCTCAGCTTGAACTTCCTCAGCCAGTCGAACAATTTCAGAAGATCGACCAGATGTCCTTCCTCCGTCTGTGACTGCAATCATGTCATCAACATAGACTTCAACCTCATGATGAATCATATCATGAAACAAAGTGACCATTGCCCGCTGATAAGTTGCCCCTGCATTTTTCAATCCAAAGGGCATCACCTTGTAGCAAAAACTCCCTCATGGTGTGATGAAAGTAGTTTTCTCCATGTCCTCTGGGGCCATCTTGATTTGGTTATACCTAGAGAAGCCATCCATGAATGAAAACATAGAATACTGAGCGGTGTTATCAACCAACACATCGGTATGGGGGAGCGGGAAATCGTCTTTCGGGCTCGCTTTATTCAGATCTCGATAATCGACGCACATCCTGACCTTTCCATCTTTCTTAGGAACAAGAACTATATTAGCGACCCACGGAGGGTAATTAGTGACAGCAAGAAACCCAGCATTCAACTGCTTCTGAACCTCTTCTTTGATCTTGACTGCCATGTCAGGCCTTGTTCGTCTCAACTTCTGCTTGATTGGCGGACATTCTTCTCTAAGAGGTAACCGGTGTACCATAATATCTGTATCCAGCCCAGGCATGTCTTGGTAAGACCAAGCAAATATATCCTTATACTCACGGAGCATCTCAACCAATATTCTCTTGACACTGTCTTCCAATGTAGCCCCTACTTTAACCTCTTTCTTATCATCCTCGGTGCCCAGATTGATAATCTCAATATCCACCTGATGAGGTACAATAACCCTTTCCTACTGCTTGAGAAGCCTCGCTAACTCTTCGGGTAGTTCACAGTCTTCGTCAGTCTCTTCTTCAGCTTGATAAAAGGGATTATCAAAGTCATACGAAGTCATAGCCAAACCTGAATCAATGGCATCTGATAGAAAAGACCTGCATGATGATGTTATGTTTATTATGCGATGCAACAAACAAAACACATTGCCATTTTTCTGTTTAATATAAATGCAAAACAAAAACAAGAAAAATAGGGATCACAATATTTGAATGCGAAAACGTCCTTTATTTAATGATAAAGTGCGAATAATAAAAGGCCCCACAAATTGGGTCACTACGTCTTGGGCAGAACGTAGGACTAAGCATAATCAAAACAATGAACATTACTCTGCAGTAGTAACATGAATGACTTCTTCGGTAGTCCAGTTGCACAACTTCTGGCCAGGAGTACATGGACGAATCCAAGCATCCATATCGCAATCACTGTCACCTTCATCATCTCCAATGACATTAATCCTGTCAAATATCACACCCCTGCTGGTGAATTGCACAGGTCCCCTGTACTTCGGAGTGCTCTGAGAAGAACTGGAGGGTTTGTATCCCATGCCGAACTTGTCCTGCTTGACGGGAACATTAAGAAACTGGCCCCACTTCTGCGATGAACCAGATTCTACGATAGCATGAGCTTCCTTGAGCGATGACATTGAGACCTCTGGGATCTCGACCCCAACAAGAGACTTCCCCTGAATCTGAACTGTTTCGAACGCCTGGCAGAGTGTTTCATGGATCTCCCCATCCACTTCCACGTACTTGAAGGATGACAAATGGCTAACCATAATATCCTCTTCACCGCATACCGTGACTATCTTCCCTTCCACCATATACTTTAACTTTTGATGCAACATTGATGTAACTGCCCCTGCTGCGTGTATCCAAGGTCGGCCAAGCAAACAACTGTATGTTGGATGGATATCCATAATGTAGAAAGTTGCATCAAAGATCTCTGGTCCTATCTGAATAGGCAACATGATTTCCCCAAACACTGATCTCTTAGATCCATCGAAAGCCCTCACAACCAAATCACTTGGCGTGCATATCAAACCTTGAATATCTAACTTCATTAACGCCTTCTTTAGAAGCACATTGAGAGATGATCTTGCATCAACCAGGACATGCGACATCAAGGAACCTCTACATTCCAAGGATATATGCAAAGCACAGTTATGGTTCCTCCGAGCAGGTGTCAGATCCAAATCAGTAAAGCCGAGACCATTACCGGCGTTTACATGAGCCACTACCCCCTCCAAATGGTTAACAGAAATCTCCTGGGGTACGTACGTCGCATTCAAGATCTTCAATAATGGATTGCGGTGTGCCTCTGAACACAACAATAATGACAAGATAGAAATCTTCGAAGGAGTCTGATTTAAGTAATCTACAATCTTGTAGTCACTTTTTCGAATGAGTCTCATAAATTCCTCTGCATCCTCCGAAAGATCATCAACTCCGACCTATGGTTAGAC
This sequence comes from Lathyrus sativus, assembly GCA_963859935.3. Classification (NCBI taxonomy): domain Eukaryota; kingdom Viridiplantae; phylum Streptophyta; class Magnoliopsida; order Fabales; family Fabaceae; genus Lathyrus; species Lathyrus sativus. The sequence goes on from OZ012738.1 coordinate 264,036,168, forward strand.
ATTCTCTTCAATCACAGCCTTTCTTTTACCTTTATCATTCTTATCAGCATTAACCTTCGGTGGTGAAAAGACCCTACCACTTCTAGTGATACCTCCGGCCCTAATGATATTCTCAACCGACGAACTTCCATCTGTAGACGCTGTCCATTCCTGCTTTTGCCCATTACAAAACACCTCTCCCCCATAATTCCATGGGATAGCTCTAGTGCTCTCGTATGACATAGGTCCAGGTACAGTAATGATAACCGGAGCTGGCCTAGCAGGCGCTGAAATATTGATCGTCCGGTATGGAATGGAGATCGTAGCAACTTCGCTTCCATCATTACTCACTTTATTCTCAGCATCTTCTTTCGCAACTCTATCAAATTGCAAACAGCCCTCATCCATCATTCTCTGAATACCATTTCTCAAAAGATAGCAACCCTCTGGATACACTTCACACTCTGAGCAGTCAAAAGAACAACCTGGAAACACCCCCTTTTTCAACAGACTAGCCTTCACAAACCCCAACGGAGTCTTCAAATCCCCAACATTAGTTACCAGATTTAGCTTCTCCCCCTCAATAATGGCATTGGCTCCTGCCGCCCCATGATTCGGCATCGAGTTCTGATTCACATTGGGCCCATCGTTGGTGAAGTTAATAGCTTTGGAATCAAGCAGATCCTGGACTTTGTGCTTGAAAGCTTTGCAATGGTCAATATCATGGCCCGGGGCGCCTGAATGAAAATCGCAATGAGCATTCGCATTGTAGCCAGGAGGCGGTGTAACAGTGAGAGGAGCCAGAGTCCTCTTCTGAACCAATTGTAACTGCAGCAAATGTTGTAACAACTGAGAATACGACATCGGAGGATTCGTGAACTGTCTATCAGGCATTCTGCGTCTAGAAGCATAAGGTCGTGGAGCGTTGACTTGTTGCGGAGCTGCGGCCGATATATTTATCGTAGCAACTTGTTGGTGATGACGGGACTGAGCTCTACCTTTACCCTTGTGAGAAATAGCATTTACGTCCCATTCCTTTCTCTTAGGGTTCGCCGAATACGGTTTCTTTGTTCCTCCCGAAGAGGATCCACCACCATTTGGAATCTTTCCAGACTTAATCCCACTTTCGATTCTCTCGCCAACAATTACCAGATTCGAAAACCCTGCAGACATGCAACCTATCAACTTCTCAAAGTACATTCCAGGAAATGAGGCCATGAACAAGTCGATCAACTCCCTTTCAACCATAGGGGGTTGTACCCTTGCAGCTAAATCCCGCCACCTCTGGGCGTATTCCTTGAAACTCTCAGCACTCTTCTGCGACAAGCTCTGCAATTGTACCCTGTTTGGTGTTAGATCACTATTATACTGATAGTGACGCACAAAAGCTTCAGCCAATTCTCTCCAGCTGCGGATATGAGTTCTCTCAAGTCCCATATACCACTCCAAAGACGCCCCTACCAGATTATCTTGGAAAAAATGCATCAGCAGCTTTTCATCGTTAGAGTTAGCAGACATCTTCCTGAAATATGCCCGAATATGCACTCTTGGACAGTTTGTCCCTTTGTATTTGTCAAAATCGGGCACCTTGAATTTGGGAGGAATCCTGACCCTAGGAACTAGACCAAGATCAGACATATCAAGACCCAAGGAATTCTGATTCTCAAAAGATTTCATCTTCTCCTCGGTCAGTTTAAACCTTCAATCAGGTTCAGCCGATAAACCACCCTCCATATCTCTCATGGAAAACACATCATCCTGATTATCTTCCCAATGAGGGCAGCAGCCCCGTGCACAACGCACACACTTCCATTACCAGCAACATTACCATTCTCATTCACAACTCCTCCGCCCAGAGGTACAACAACAGTAGGGATACCTTGTGGGATAGATCCACCGATCGGTGGAGGAATAGCACCAGCTCCTCCATGCAAAACACCCTCTTCGTTAACCCATGCTATCAACGGTTGGACCAAAGTTCTTAATTGTTCCTGCCCACTAGAAATTGTCTGCATTAACTCCATGAATTGAGCCATGCGAGCCCTGACTTCCTGCAACTCGGCTTGAACCGGATCCATTACTTTTCGCTGATTCCCTCGAGTTGGATACCTGTAGAAACTGAACTCCTCAACTTCCTCAATCCTGAACTTAAGAAAACCAAGCAGAGTCAGGAATAGAAGCCACCGAGAACACCTGCAATGCAAATGAAAATGCAAGATGCAAAATGCAAACATGTGTATATGCAACAGGGAAATTCCCCCCGATTCTAGTTCCAAGAATAACAAGTCGACAATGGAGAACCCACAAGCATAGAGAAAAACCTCATATATAAATATAAACAGCCAAATAGGCAGCGTATAGGCATAACACTGAGTACAAACAGAATGACCTCAACCAACAATCCTGGTGATGGTCAATACAATAGCAACAATAAGCTATAAGGAAGTAAAAACATCAAGTGCAACGCCAAACCCGAAACTCCTCTAACAATTCCTGTGTCTCAGGATGGTCTGGTCTAGTGAGAAACTCCTAGATGAGTAGCTCTCACTGGCTAATAGTGCGTTGTAGATTCTCAACATGGTCTTCCCAGGAACCTTCACCAAAGACTTCTTCTAGCCTGCGCCTCTTCGAATCAGCCCTAGCTCTGAAATCCTTCAAGTTTGCAAGCGCTTCGTGCAGCTTACAATCACTGTATCGTCTGAGCGAGGCTTCATCTGAAATCCTCTCGTCTTTCACTCTGATCTGAGCCTTCAACTTGTTGATCTGTTGTTTCAACCCATCTTCACGTGCTTTGTTGTTGGTGAGAGTTGCATTCCACTGCTAGTTGAACTTAGAAATCTCCAGATAAGCTTTGCCTAATTCTTTCTTCTTGGAAGCAAGAACGTCACTAACAGCTTTGAGATCCAAACCCAAACCCTCTCGAGAACTAGTTTGCTAGGTCAAATCCATACCCAAACTGTTCACTAGCTCAGTTTGCCTCTTCAAAGAATAAGTTGCTTCATTCTTCTCACCCCGAAGCTGAGTAATCTCTTCTTCCAACTTCTCATTAGACTTCTTTAACTCTTCTTTTTCAGCCCACACCTGATTATACTTCTGAATGTCAACCGTAGTGGGTTCTTCAAGCACAAGAGGACACGCAGGCTTAGCAAAGGGGTAAGGCATCATCAACTTCTCGGCTCTGCTCTGAATCCAAGCCAAATAGGGTTCATAGGCTCGACTATTGCTCTTCCCTAAGGAAACCTTCCCTCTTTTATGGACATTGCTCCAAGCATGCTCAACTCTGGATAAGGTATCCTCTTCCAATAATCAGGTGAGATACAGAGATTCCTGTATCTCTTCATCCTTCGGAGGACTTCTCAATGCGTACCCAAATTGCCTGATTGCAGTGGACGGGTTATAGTTTATGCAACCCTTCCTTCCGACTAGCGGGACGTTAGGAAAGCTTCCACAACTATAACTGATCTTGATACCCAACATATCCCTGTCAAACCAAACAATATCCTCAGCAGACAATCTCATCAAACGTTCATACCATTCCGATGTACCTGCAGTATTAGAGAATGGACCAGCCTTGGGAAGATGGCTTACAAACCATAGATAGAACAAGGGTGTGCAACAAGATACACTCTTCCCTCTTCTGTTCTCATTCTTATAGTGTACGAAATGATAAATGTCACCTAGTGTCGCACCTCGAAAAATCACGGAGACATTTCGGAGAAACGACCCTCGCGCGAAAGGCGCGAAAATGCGGTTCGACAGAGTCGCCACCGAACTTTATTTATCCCAAATAAACGGGAGAGGAAAATATCGAGAAAACCTCTTAAAGAGAAAAGGATAGGAACAGGGCTATCGTAACCAAGTTCCGGGTTCGGGAGTCGGTTACGCGAGGGGAAGGTATTAGCATCCCTCACGTCCGTTGTACTCAACGGGAACCTCTTAAGGTATTTTGTGGAGAGTGTTGTTTAGGTTTATTTGTTTTTCTTCTCGATTATAAACGTAGAATTAGTAGGATAAAAGGTTAAAGACGATAAGGGAAGATGGGGATGGTTGGAAGATAGGGTGCTCGCCAAGGATTGGGGCCCTTGTGCCTACGTATGCTCATTCGAACGAGAATGAGAAATCAGAGCGTCGTAGTTCGACTACGGGAAAGGATGGGTAAGTGTGGACGGAATAATGGAGAAGGGTAGAAGTGTGGATGGAATAATGGAGAAAGGTAGAAGTTTGGAATAGGGGAGAAAATGGAAGTGTGCTCGCCAAGATCATCGCAATCTTGTGCCTACGTATCTTACATTCGGACGAGAATGAAGAATCAGAGCAGTCGTAGTTCGTGGTAACAACCACGAAAAGATGAGGTTGAATGGGTTGGAAGTTTAGGTTGAGGAACGAAAGAGTGACTGACAAGCAACCCAAGAGCGTGCCTCAAGAGCTTGTCAATCAAGAATTCAAGGAATGCGAGATTCCAAGAACTCAATTCTTTCGGAAGTTGGGTTGAAGAAAAAGCGTTGGATGTTTTGAAATCGAAAGAATGAACTAATAACAACTCAAGGGCACGCCTCGAGAGTTACTCATTCAGATATTCAAAGAATGCTAGATTCTAAGAATTATCCCTCTTTCGTAGGTTTAAGAAAAAAACGTTTGTAGGGGTTCGACGACGAGTCGAGGAATTGATTAGAAGATAGAACCGACTTGACGACGTGTCAAGGGTTAGATAGTGAGAAACGATATTAGTCCCTAAGGGTGCCCCTAATATCGAAACCACGAGAAATTGTGAAGTGTGTGTAAAATGTCGACGGTTGCGAATGCGGACGAGCACTCGACTTAGGAGAATGTTTGAGAATGTTTGAGTTTGAAAAGTTAGAAAGATTGAGTGAATAATAACTCAAGAGCGTGCCTCAAGAATTATTCACTCGAAGATCCAAGGAATGCTAGATTCCAAGAACCTCCTTCTTTCGGAGTTTTAATCGAGAAAATGTTTCGAAAGATTGAATGAATAACAACTCAAGAGCGTGCCTTGTAACACCCCCTTCTATACCCCAAATAAATGCATATAAAACAATTAAGCACATACAAATTATCAGAGTAAAAAAAAAAGGTTTTATAATAAGGTATAAAAGAAGAATGCCACAGTTTCACCAATAAAACTCTTTAACATTTTGCTGCATAAAATATGTAACATTTTCGTAGTTTTAGAAATCATATTTCAACATTTAATTTAAGCGGAAGATAACATCATTTAATTAGTTCCAAAATATTAATTCAAATGCACATAAGTCATCCAGATTAATACATCATATCAGTTAGAATACAGAATCACATCAGCTGATACATCGCAATGTATCACAAAAGAATGACTATGCTAGTCTAACTACCCGGTGTTACATATCAGAGCAGCCGACTCAAAAGAATGAAGACTAACTTCACAAAAGGACTCCAGCATCCTAATCTACAATGCCTCATAGAGCATTATAAAACAGCAGAAGGGTGAGAAATATAACCATAATAATCAAAGCATAAGATTATATATATATATAGGTAGTCATATAACACATATTCACAATTCTCACCACACTTCCTTCTCTTAGTCATATATATATATATTAGCCACACATATAATAACAACACGAATATTTGTAAAGCATTTCCACATCATGCATACTCTCACAATTTCACAATCTCATCATTCACACATAAGCATCACTTCATGCATATGTCATATATTAATGTGACTCCACAACTCAATGCAACTCATGCAATGCGGTACCGACTCTCGTTATCTTTTTTTCGGTTTTTACATTAAACCGGGTCCACACTTCTAGACCGATAACCCGTTATCTTTTTTCGGTTTTTACATTAAACCGGGTCCACACTTCTAGACCGATAACCACAAAGGCCCGTCCTCTAAGCCTTCAAACCCACACTTCTAGGTTTGGGACAAGCCACTAGTTTCCACGAAACTAACAGACATTGCCTCTTGACTAAATGATGCATGTACAATCAACCACAACAAATGCACTTAAGACCGACATCTTAATCTCATGCATTCGAATAATTCACCCCTTCGATAATTTCATCATGATTGCACATACAACATATATCAAACATTTATCAATGTATTCATTTCACACATCATCATCATATTCAACAATAATGCACACATATCACATATGTTCCCATGCATTTACACAACAATCGCATATAAATATGCACTCACAATTCATTAGACAATACACATACATTCATCATTGTATTCACATGTATTTCTATTTATCACAATTAATGCGTATCGCATATCAACTAGGTTTCACGCCCGGAGGCTACCCACAGTACACATCATCACAATAGATCATATCTATATCATATCATAGAGGTATTAACCTATGTGAATCAATCAAACAATCACCACATGAGTAACACAACAAAAGAAAAATGCTGTCACATTCGCCTTCATTCGCCTGGCGAACCCTCGCAGCGAACCTTCGCCTGGCCTTCGCCTGGCGAACCCTCTCAGCGAACACTCGCTAGGCTTCGCCTGGCGAGACTTCCCAGCGAGCCCAAGTCAGTAGCTACTGACTTCATTCGCCACCATTCGCCAGCACCTTCGCTGGGCGAACCTTCGCTATCCAACTTCTCCTAGCGAACTCGCCAGCGAAGTCCACTGGGATTTAACTTATAATTATTCGCCAACATTCGCTGGGCTTCGCCTGGCGAAGCTTCGCCTTTGCTCGCCTGGTGAGAGCCAGCGAACCTGCGCAGAACAGAACCCTATTCTGCCTCTCCTTCACCAATCCATCATCAACCCTCTCTTACACATCCAAATCAGTATAAACAGCATCAATACATGCTACCCGACTATTCTACGACATTATTACTCAGTTTCAACCGATTAAATCATCAATCTATCGATTATCCAACATTTTTGCCCTAAATGGAAAGTGATGGAAACTCTACCAAAACCCCAACCCAACATACATAACATCATACAATGATCAAATAGAAACATTTCTCACCCTTACCTCGATCAATCGGAGCTTTGATGTTGGTTCTTGATGATTTCCACTTTCCTCTTCTTCTCTTCTCTTTCTCTCCTTTCTTCTTCTTTCCTCTTTCTTTCCAAATGTTTTCTATCTTTCTTTTCTTTTCTTTCTCACTTATATATTCCTTTTATTTTCTTTCCTTCCAATTTCCTTCTTAATTTTCTATTAATTCCAATTAATAAAAATTAATTTCCAACATTAACATAAAATCCCACTAAATCAATTAATTACTACAATTAATTATTTAATGAAATTTGGGCTGTTACATGCCTCGAGAATTATTCACTCGAAGATTCAAGGAATGCTAGATTCCAAGAACCTCCTTCTTTCGGAGTTTGAATTGAGAAAAAATATTGAGAAAATGATTTGAATCGAATCGAGGAGTATGAAAAGAGTTTGTGGTATGATATGACAACAATAATATTCACAATAATATTTAACGAAAATTAAAATTATTGGTTAGTTTAGTGAATCGAATCGGGACACGAAGGAATGGGATCTCGTCTTAATCGCAAACATAATGCTGATTAATCGAAGGTAGCCTATCACGATCCCAAAGTACGGAAAATGACCCCAATGGTCATTCACCATAGATTTGAAATCGAGAAGGTTATCAACTTCGATACGCGACATTTACGAATAAAAGACTTCATCAATCCAAAAATCGAAATAAAATCAGAGAAAGAAAGCGGTCTCGGATCCTTTGTTTCACGCCAATAATTTGACGGTTGAACGTTGGTAATCTCGTCATCGACCCAAAAAATAAAATTTAAAGGACAATCAAGCCAAATGAACCAAAAATTCTTACAAAACTAAGTTTAATCATTAACACCATGATTAAAAGGAAGTGTATACAAAAAATAATGAGATTTTAAATTGAAATTGGTAAAAAAATACTTAAAAAAAAAGTTTAGAAAAACTTATTATTTTAAACTATAAATAAATTTAAAAGAAAAGGATGAAGATTAGAAAATCTGGGTGTACAACGGGCTTTGAGCCCAATACCCATTACCCCAAAACCGTTGCAGCTTATCAGGAATAAAAAGAAAATCAACACACGCTCCCCTCTTGACTAAGTCTAAGCGCAGTGAAACCCATAATTCAGAGAAAGGATTAAAACATTTTAAAGCACAACAAATCAGATTGAAAGAGAAAGACCGATAAAAAGAAAATCAAAATGAAAGAATCTCTCAACCCTCTCGATCGACCTCGCTTACTCACGCTCCGCTTTTCCCTGCTTTCGCTTCACTCTCGCTGCATCTTTTTTATCCTTCTTCATTCTGTATTTTGTGGTTTGGGTTTTGATTTGGTTGGTTTTGTTGAAGTTGAATAAAAGGGTTTGGATTTATGGGCTGGGTTTGAAGGGATTTGCGGTTGTTGTTGGGGTTTAGTGATGAAGATTTGGGGCAAGTTTATGGGTTATTTGAAGGAGGTGAGGATCGAAAGGTTGGAAAGGGTACGGTTGGAATGGTGTGGTGAGGGGTTAACAGATGAGGAGAATTTAGTTATTTTTTGTTCTGAAGAGAGAGTCAAGGGATTTGAATAAAAAGGTTCCAGAAGGTAATTGCGGAAGGAGTTTGGTTTTGTCGATTGGCTTTTGATGTTCAAGAAGATGAAGGCCAGAGAGAAATTTTTGAAGTTGGAAGCCCTCCCCCCTGGATGAAGAAGAATGAATCCCTTATGTATGGATTATGTTGTCTTTAAAAGCCAGTTCGAGATTCAAGTTCAAGGGCTATTGTTCTTTTTTGATTCGTAAAAGCAAGGTCCCTTTCTTACCTTTCATTCTTTTCTTGTCTATTTCTATTGTAGTATGGTTGTTTTCATGGTGCATTATCGCTGTTGCTGCAGGTTGTGCAAAGCTTGTTGTGGCGTAGTCCTTATCATGATGTTGTGGGCTTTGTTTTGTATCAGGTGCAGCCGTTGAAATTTCGCTCTCGTTGTATGATTCGTGTGGCAAATCAGAAGCTTGAGAGCAGGTTTTACAACACGATACAACTTTTGGCTTCTGAGTTATTGCACATGGCTGGCGTTTTATGGACAGTTTTTGGAATTGTTTTTCGAGGCCTTTTATACAGGTACAAGTTGGCTTTGAAGGTTTTGGTAGGTACCTGCTTGGTGTGGTGTAGTAGCTGTCCTGGTTTGTGTAGAGTAGTCTGTGATGCATTTCAGAGCAGGTTAATGCACTAGTCTTTTCTTTTGTCAGCTTGTATAGGATAATACCAGGATGTTGTTGTAACATATTTAGAGTGGCCTGTCTTCATCATTGATAAAGTGTGTTGGCCACTTTTGCAGGTTCGTCTTTCAAAACGTGGTGGTTGCAAGGTGTTATCTCTTTGTCAATTTGTGATGATTTGGTATCTGCTGTATTGTACAAATTGGCAGTGAGTTGTTGTATTAATACGACTTTTGCAGGTTGTACAGAGATTTCATCATGGAGACATGGATAGTGGAAAGTGGCGGTTTTGCTCATGGCCTGGGGATAATTGGAGCTGTGTATTTTGTTTGCAACTTTTCAATGCTTGGGGATGCAACTCGCAGGGCCTATGTGAACTTATGAATCATAGCATCTGAAAACATTATGTGAGTCATAGCATGCAAAAGAGAAAGGCTGCAAGCATTCTACTATTTTTTTGACATTTGTGCATCATTCACCCCCCACATTTGCGTCTTCCCGTTGTAATGCAATGGGCTCCATCTCTCTTTATTTTTTTGAAACTATTGTAATAATTTTTGCAATAAGAAAGTGAAATGGGCCCCTTTGCAAAGAATGCAGTTAGTAAATAGACTAGAAGAATCTTGAGAGACTTATTTATGCTTTTTGTAGAATTTTTGATGGATTTTTGATACTTTGTAGAGTAGAATTTTTTGCTTATGGGTTGTAATAAAGAAACTGAGACTCGGACAAAAACTTAATATGAAATTGGAAACAGTTTGAACTTAGAAATATGACCACGGTGGATGGTGACTTCATGTATTCTTCACAAGCCTTGTGACTCTTTTGTTATGGACTTAAATGATACAAAGAATGATCTTCACATTAAAAGATACAGCTGAATGAATGGGCTTGTCTTGAAACTAGCGTCATGTATTGCATAAAATCTTAGCTAAAGGAACTGAACCTTAGTAATCCTCAACCATGGAGCACCGTCAATTTGACACCAACTGATAACTTGATCCATATGAAATCCTACTTGAATTTAAGGTGAATCAGAACCTCGCATTAAAATAAATCTTCTGTGATAAAACAAATCTTTCATATGAAACAGATGAGCAACAAACGCATGGCACGTCACAATGATCTCAAAATATTCCATAAAATCTTAATTCAAATGAACTAATCAATGATAGAATACTTATCCCCTCAAAGGCTGATTCACATACCATTGATCTGACACACCAACCCTAACTGTCGCCCTGAATATACATAATTTGAACTGCACATCGTAATCTTGATCTTGAAATAGAGCTTATCCGACCAATTGGTTGAATCAAAACCCGTGGGTCTCAACTCATCACTGCACATGCACTGCCATGGTAGCCTCACATGAATCTTGTCTCAGGAAAACAAAAATGAACGTATAAGCAACATATTTTTTCTTTACGACAGTTGAACATATAAAAACTTATATATATATATATATATATATATATATATATATATATATATATATATATATATATATATATATATATATATATATATTTATATATATATATATATATATATATATATATATCTACAATCCTAGAATACACATAATCAACATTCTCACCACAAGTCATCCATATACATCACAATGTATATACAAATATATGGATAATCACCAAGCACATTCATCATACATACATCCACAATTCACTCATTTCCACATAAACATTTACAATTATGTTTATTCATCAATTCACAACTCTCAGTTCAATAATTCATACATATATGCATACTTTCATACAACAATTATACATATGCCATGTGTCTCAATGCAACTCGATGCAACTCAATGCAACTCATGCCATGTGGTACCAACACTTGTTATTATTTTTCGGTTTTTACATTTAAACCGGGTCTGTCCTCTAGACCAATAACAAACAAAAACTCGTCCTCTAGGCTTTCAAACCCCTCTCTAGGTTTGGGACAAGTCACTAGTCTCCATGAAACTAGCAAACATTGCCTCTTGACAATAATGATGTGTATGCAATCAACAACCAAATGCACTTAAGACCGTTCTCGCATCTTAATCTCATGCATTCTCAAATAATTCATCACACAAGAATTATAACATGATTGCACACACAACACATTTCATAATCACCAAGATACTCATACTTTCACGCATCATCATTACATTTATCAAGTAATGCACAAGAATACACATCATGGTGTTTCACATACAATCGCATACAATCAATATGCATTCACAATATCGCGCCAAACGGCAACGAACTCCATCACAATCATCATGCACTTTTAATCAATTTAAACAATGCATATATTTACCAAAAGGCTACATTTCACACTTCACAATTCACAATCTAGGATTCACGCCATACGGCTACCCACAACATATCATATAACAGCACACAAGCTATGCGAAGAAGAATCAAAGCATCAACATTGGGTGGGAACCACACAAAAAAAATAAAATGTTGTTCTGTCATGTTCTCCTAGCGAAGGTCATTGCAAACGCTCGCCACTAGCTCGCCTAACGAACATGCTAGTGAAGGTTGTCTAAAAGCTACTGGAAGTGTTCGCTACACAACTCGCCTAGCGAAGGCTGAGCGAATACTCGCTACACTACTCGCTCCAGCGAACAAGGGTCATTTTGGTTCTGTCCAAGTCTGGGACCATTCACTACTCACTCGCTAGCAGCTCGCCTAGCGAACCACTCGCTAGCTCGCTCGCTAGCTGCTCGCTTAGCGAACCTCTGCGATCTCTCAAAAACCTCTACTGTCCGAAAATGTCACAAGGTCCAAAAATCACCCGATTCAATTCTTACAAGTTTCCATAGTCTTAGCCTAACATTCCTCGACTAAACTACATCACTTATTCCAGATTCTAACCGTTAAAACATCGGTTTCTATCGATTGAACCATTTCGACCTAAAAATGGAAAATGAGTAAAAACTCTCCAACAATCCAACAAAAGCATACATAATCATACACATTGAGAAAATAATAAGATTTCACACCCTTATCCGATTAAATTGAATCCTAGATGTAGATCTTGAGCTATCCAAGCTTTTCCTCTATTTTCTCCTCTTCTCTCTTCTTCCTCCTTTCTTTCTCTTCCTTTTCTCTTCTTTCTATTTCTATCCTTTTCGTTTCTCTCCTTTAATCCACTTATATATCTTTTCTTTCCACTTTTTCTTATATAACTTTCTATTCTATTCTTTCCATTATATTTTCTTCTCTCAAAAATATCTACCAATTCATTTCTCACAAACTATCCAACTTAATATTAAATAAGAAATGTCTAAAATATCCTCCAATCTATTTTCCCCGAAAACTCCTAAAATCGGTAAAATAGCATAATATGCAAACATAACATATTAACACATCAATTCCACAATTAAAATAATAATCACCCAATTAAATCAAAAAGACTCAACAAAAATGGGAATAATCGAAATTGGGGTGTTACACTGGTCCTCTATTTTGTACATTTTATCTAGGGATTGGAGCCCTAGGTAGTTGTCATTTTGTTGATAGGCTGAGGCATTGGGCACCTCTTAATAGCCTTGCTGATATGCGTGTGGCGGTTGATCGAGCTGAAAAACTGGAGTTTGGTTGTGAAAGGTGGGCGTAATGGCCGCCACATAAGGTTGTTAAGTGTACTACACAGGGTATGATGGTTGTTGTCAAAATTGTTGCTGACGCTGAGGTTTCTAATCTGGTTTCTTCTTTCTGCAAAAATAGCATTGGTTTTGCCTTCCTTCTTCTTATGAGCATTTCCGAAGGACATTTTAGTGACGCCTCCACTTAAACTGACATCGATACTTATCATTTTTCCATTTTTCAATCCCATCTCCACTTTTACTCCCACGACTACAATGTCGAAGAAATTAGCACTAACACTACTAACCCTTCTCTCGTAGAATTCTGGCCTTACTATGTCCACGAACAAATCAGCTTTCTCTTTTTCGGTCACAAGGGGCTCCACTTGGGAGGCAGTTTCCCTCCAAAGTTGGGCATACTCTTTGAAGGATTTAAAACTCCGATATGGTGCCAAATCCATGTTGTATTTGTAATGCTTAATGAAAGCATCAGACAAGTTCTGAATATTATGAATTCTTGATTGGTCCAAACTCAGGTACCACTCAGCTAAAGCACCCTTAAGACTGTCTTGAAAATAGTGGATCGTCTACTTATCATTTTCCACATAGGCCGCCATCTTCCTATAGTACATGATCAAGTGGGTTCTGGGACAAGTAGCCCCTTCATATTTATTTAAGATTGGGACTTTGAATTTCGGGGGGATCACTAATCCATAAACCAAACACATGTCTCTCGCATCAGCCCCAAATACGTTATTACCTTCCATGGCCCTTATTTTTCTTGCAGTTTCAAAATATTCTCTCATCTTTTTATGGCGTTCATCTCCTTCTTTCGACCGATCAAGGATATCAAAAACCTGATGTTGGTTGTTGAAGTATGGATGTGCTTGTGTTTGTGCAGCAGCTGGAGTGTAAGTAGGGATAGTATGAGGAAAATCACCATTCAGAGGAATAGTCTGCTAAGTAGTCTTCACAGTGACTGGCGGTGGTACAAAGTTAAATGGTGGTCCAAAGAATGGATCACTAGTGGCAACATTTGCAAATGGTGTTGGTTCTATTACTATGGCATTAATCTCATAAACCACGGTCTGTTGAGTGCCTATCTTTGCACAGATCACTTGCAACATCTCCATCATTTGGCCCATACTACCTCGTATGTCATCCAACTCATTGTTGACTCTATCAAACTCTTGATCTTGCTCAGCCATTCTCCTTCGGGCTTGAGCTCTGGTGTTGTAAGGATGTGGAGGACTCAGTGTGACAGACTAGAGTTAAAACACCACAAATAAGCCATAGAACAAGAAATGTGTATGCAATGCTTATGGTATGCAAATGTAAATGCAGTGCTAACATTCAAAGAACCCCTAAATTATATTTACAAACATTAATATTGGAGGAAAAAACGAAGCAGAGTAACTTTTCATTAAGGAATGAAATTTTTATAGGAAAAGAGATTACACATCAAAAGCCAAAGTGCGGAAATGAATTACAAGAGAAAACTGAAACTGAGTGGCCTAGTCTTTCTGACAAGAAGATCCTTCCCCTTCTTGAAGCTTCATCTTCCTTGCAATTTCTTCCTTCTGGTTCTGGCAGCATAGCTTCCAGAGTTCTCCGTTCTCTTGATCAACCTTGAAGTGCTTATCCTCCCACATCTTCTTCTCCTTTTCAGCTTTGACTAAAGCATCCTTAAGTTCCTTCATAGAGAAGGGTTCTTTTGGAGTTGTCGGAGTAGACTCGAAGCGATGTAATTATTTTCACTACAACCACTACTGATGTAATTATTGTCACTCTTGCTTTTAATTCCCCTCATGTTGTTGTTAAAGTTCCGGTTGAGACTGAGATTCAACCTACTGTCACCCAACCAAGCTCTCAGCCTAGTCCAAGTAGGACTCCTGCCGCCTATCCATGGGGGATGCCTCCAAATTTCAATCCTCATATTGACAATGTGAGCGCCTTTGTGCCTTATCAATCCTTTGCTATGCCTTTGCCCAATGGGAACTCTACTGCTTACCCATGGGGCATGCCTACTCAGCTTCCACCTCCTGTGTTGAATATGATAATCATGAGAATCCTCAAGTACAAGCTCTTCAGGCTCATGTGCCAACTAATGATGAAACTCCCGATGAAGACGAGCATATGTATAGAGATCCTCTGATTCATGTTCTGGTTCGACCTCAACCTTCTCAAACTTCAATTCAAAATATCCATTATGGAATTCCCTACCCTGGGGTATCCTCCGTTGTTGTGGTACCTCCTCCTAGTTATCCGTATGGTATTTAGATGATCTGGTCAGATGGTCAATTCTGGGTTGGTGTATCCGTCTCAGTTTGTTTCTCCACAAGTACCCGCGTCGGGGGCGTCTCAACTTCCGAATCTGTAGATTCTTGTCACACCTGCTAATCAGAGCAAGCCTGCAGATTACAAGTTGTTGGATGAGAGAATCAAGGTTATCGAAGGTTTTTATGCTTTTGGAATGGATGCAAAAGATTTGTGTTTGGTTCCAAATGTTGTGTTGTCATAAAAGTTCAAGATTTCTGAGTTGCCAAAGTACAAAAGGTTGGCCTGTCCTCGAAGTCACATGACCATGTATTGTAGAAAGAAGGCATCTTATATTGACAATGATGAGTTTCTAGTGCAATGTGTTGCACCCCAAAATTTGCCCAACATTGCTTTACCTAGCTTATGTTTCATTTCATTTACATTTGCATTATCAGTTGCATTTCATTGACATGTGTACAATAGATCAAGAGGTATGAGTACCAATTAAGAGCTATGCAAGACTTTGAATATAGCCAAGAAGGTTATTCAAGTGTTCAAGGGTTGATATCCTTGTCAGAGAAGTTAAAAGATCCTCAGAGAGAGTGATTGAAGCCAAGTGTGTAGGTCTCCTAACTTGAGAGTTGTGGAAAGCCATCAGATGATTCTGAGGTCAGGAAGTTGGACTTGAGGTCTTGAGAGAGCTCATGAGAAATGTTGAAGTTCATTTTTTGAGGCCTAGACAGGTCATTATGCATGATTAAGAAGCCTCAGCCATGATGGATGCAGCTAGGGTTTGACTGGGTGAACCCTAAGTCAACTGAGGATTTGAAGGAAGTTGAGACTTAACCCAAGATCCATGTGATCATGGATGGATACATTTAAATTCTCTAAGGATGATTCCAAGGTTGACTCATCATGATTGAAGAGTTTGAGAAGTTTCAGGCTAGGGTTTCTAAGACTTGACAGTGTAAAATCCCCTAGTTTGACCCCTGACTTCCAGGCCATTTAACTTAAGATATGATCTTCAACTCATCTTGACCCCAACATGATTGTTGTAGGGCATGATCTTAGCTTTAATTTGAGTACTATAAGTCCTTTATAGGGTTTATAGAACTCAAGTTATGAGCCAGACAAGTTACAAGTCATCTGAGGCCTGTGAATTTGGAGCTTGAAAGTTACCCAACTTGCCTGACACTTTTGCCATAGAAGGATGATTCCTATGAACTTTTGGTCAACATGAATGTTGTTCCTTATCCTCTTAGCTTTCCATATAGTACTAGAAGTCCATGATTGGATGTGTAGAACTCAAGTTATGGCTTTGACAAGTCAAGGGTATTTTGGGTATTTGGACATTACAGGTCATTTTGAATCATAAGCCAATTTCACCATCTTGCAAGCCTCAAATGGATTTTTGTTCAATATGAAAGTTGCTTAAAATGATATTTTTAGCTTAGCCAAGTATCAAGAGTCCATTTATATGGATTATATCAAGCATTTGTTGAAGAAAGTTCATATAAAGGCCATTTTAATGAATTAAAAGGTGAAAATTCAAAGTAATTGGAAATAACATGGTTTCAAGTCAAATTTGTGGTCATTTTGAACGGAATTGATGTTCTAAAGAGATTTGCATTATCACATTTTTGATTTGAAGTCCATAACATGGCCATTTGGAAGATTGCTTCACAAGTAAGAAACACATCCAACACACTCCATGAATTGAAATCAAGGGAGGAGAACCACTTCATTACATTCCACAAGGGTTAAGTGAATCATTTGGACTGAGTTGGAAGAATGAACAAGGCTAGAATGTGCATACCAACATGGAATTTTTGGAAGAGAGTGAAAATCGAAAATCCACAAATGGGCTTGGTTTGGGCCTCCAACTTGTTGAAACAGAATATAAATAAGATTTGGATCAGTTTAGGAAGCTTCTAGTGCCAAAATTCGTGGAGAAGCCTTTGAAGCAAAGTGAAGAAAAAATCTTGAAAGTGAGATTTGGTTTTTTAGAATTAGAGGTTTTCAACAGGAATTGATCATCAAGAATCATTCACCATTAACCACTGAAGGTTTCTGCACGATTTGGAAGAGAATTAAGGCTTGAATCCACTGCAATCAAAGTTCAAAGCCAGGTTTTAACTTCTTGAAATCTCTCTCTGTTTATGTGTTTTTAATGAATTAGAAGCATGCGGTTAGGTTCTCCTTATGATCTGGACGGATTCTGGATGCTTAATTTGAACATTAGTGACAATTTAGGGATGATGCCATTTTCGGTTGAGATTGATATCTTGCGATCCTTGCGTTCTTAGCATGAATGAGTAGTGTAGTTGAGATCCTGGTGAAATTTAGAGTAACTTTCATTCAAGAATCATGTGAAATGGTTGACTATAGAGAGAGTTAGGGTTGAACAGGGGTGACCAGAGAAGTCACCGGCGATGGCCTGGTTCGCGCGCGCAGAGTTGAGACTTGCAGAATTTGAAAGGTAGAAGATGAAATCTTATCCGTTCGTGCGTGAAGAAGACTTTGACTCAGGCTTCCATCCTAGGTCCCTCGTTGCGCCACGTAACCCTCCCCTTAAACACACCATTTTGGTTTAGTGGATTTCCCAGGCTTATTCGTTTCGCTGCGTGAACCAAGGGTGCGTAGGTTCGATACCTCACGCGTACATTTTTCTTTTAATTAGTGAACTGAGTGTATTATTCATGTGTGTTGGGCTTGGCAGACTGCTGCTATCAACACCCCCTATTAGGCCCAATGTGATTTTACAATGCAAAATGGTTACTTAGTGCACCCTCCCCTGGCATTTTTCTTGGCTGAGTTGAAACTCAAATGGGCCTAGCTCCCTTGTTGCTAGTGACACCCCCCATTTCCTGGGCCCAAGTGAATTAACTAGTTTTCACTGCTGATGACACCTAGGGCTGGAAATGAGTCGAGTCGAGTCGAACTCACCTCAGCTCGGCTCGACTCGTTAAGAATTGTTCGAATTCGAGTTCGAGTTTGAGTTCGACACAAACTTTTTTTTAAGCTCAAACTCGACTCGTTATAAGTTCACGGACAGTTCGGTTCGACTCGTTAGGTTCATCTCATTAGGTTCAGCTCACATGGTTCACGAACTTAAAAACTATTTTTTTAAATATATATATATATATATATATATATATATATATATATATATATATATATATATATATATATATATATATTTTAGTATATTTGACATTTTAAATAAATATATATTTTTTAAATAAAATATTAAAATAAAATAAAAGTTATCATATTGAAATTTAACTTTATCTTCGAAATCTACTAATTCAAAACCTACACAACTTTCAAGAGATACATTTGAGAGTCTAATTCAAAAACTACTAAATTGAAGATTAAATTTGTCTAAGATTTGAAGTAAATATTTAAACCTAATCTTAAAGACAGTATAATTCTTTTCATATGTAATCGAGTTGACTCATGAACCTAACGAGTCGAACTATGTATAGTTCAAGTTCAGCTCATTTAGTTAACGAACTTAATTTTTTGCTCATACTCAACTCATTTGGTTCATGAACCTAGTTCAATGATTTAATTGTCGAGTCAAATTCCGAACTATCTTCGAGTTGGTTTGGTTCATTGCCAGCCCTAATGACACCCCTCCCATTTATTTCTCTTATTTGCTTTTCTTTTAATTTTTGTTTTCATGTTGTTAGAAATTAATTCACAAAAAATAATGATTGATGGTCATAAATTCTGAGGAAAATTGTGGATACAAATTAAGATGTTTAGAAATTTGTCATGATTTTATTTTCCACTTTTCATGTATTTTCATTTTATTGCATATTTTCTAGTTTAATATGTGTTTAATGATGAAATAGTGATGTTGTGATTTTGTCCATTTTCTTTCTCACTCATGGTTCTGAATTTGATCTTGGATTTTTGTATGCTGTTTGTGTACATATTGTTGTTGCCTTGTGATTTTTATCATGATTTTTAGATTATTGTAAATATGCTTTTAGTATAGTTGTTTAGGGGTGATTTTTAGTGGATCTCTTTAGTGAACCTTGCAACTTAGGATATTATTAGAGGACTTAGAGATTGAATTAGGTCCTGATTTTTGAACTGTAGATCATTAACAAAGGCATGTTCCCATAGAAAAATAATTATATTTTTAGAATGTGTTTTGATATTTTAGATAGAATATTCAAGTTGATTGTGCATTTGGTGTTTCAATGTTGGTGATTGATTTGGAATGGACTCAAGTTGGGCTTTCCTTGCATAATGGGCTTTTGGTTCTTAGTGGAGGATACCATGGACATGATGAAGCTTGTGTGAAGTGGCTGGTGGAGCTTGGATTGGAGCTTTTGCTTTCTTTTTGTTAGTTTTTGTAGCTTATAAGATTAGGGCTTTAGGAGAGAGCTTTAGAAATAGATTTTTCTTCAAATAATGGTTGGTTTCATTCACCTTTCATTCCCATCCTATGATTCAAAGTCCTCATGTTAGAAGTCTCATCTCTCTTTCGGAGGGATGTGTGACATTTTACAATGAGTGGAACTTTTGAGGATGCCTTTCTCTGATGACTGGTTGAGTGTCAGATGGGATTCCTTTGGTTTCCTTTTCTGCTTCCCATCATCAAATACTCATCTTGTTGATTCCTTTCCTTGGTGAAGTGCATTGTTAAAGCATGAAGTTGGAGTATCCCTTTCATTCTCTTGAAGATGGTGGACTGGAAGAACAGTTACAGACTGTGGACTGGATTGCTGTCAGAAGATTGCTTTGCTGTGAAGTTGTTGATTTGCTTTCCTGTTTGTATGTTTTCTTCTTGTGCAACTGTATTGATATGACTTGATTGGTGTGATGCATTTAGATTAGGTCATGTAGTTGAATAAGCCTAAGAGCATCATAAGGGTTGAGTTTCTCCCCTTGCTTGTATTGCATTAGAGGTTGAGTTTCTCCCTCTGCTTGTATTTTTACTGTGTGGCTTTGCTTGCTGGTATTTGGTAGAGCTCATCTCCCTTGCCTATGTGGTTTGTGGCCTTTGTGCCTTGTTTGCTTAGAAGTTGAGCTTGGCTCTTTCTGCTTGGTTGTTGCATACATGCATTTTATTTACAGCTGTTTACTATTTACTGTTTAAGCCGATGCTTTACCTGTTTCTGTTTATCATTGACATGATCCCCTAGGAATCTCACTTCCTTTGATAAGGAAGTGATGATTATAACTTTAGGTTGAAACCTATGCATGATAACTTCTAGGAGATCCCTGTTTCAAACCTCAACCATAGGATGAATCCTTGGCATGACAACATTAGGACTTGATAGTCTCCCCGTAGTCGTCCCTCTCTCTTCTTGTCTTCAAACAAATCAAAATACAGTAATAAAGGTTAACTGATGTCGTACGTTACGATCCTTAAGCTATTTGAGAAAGGGTTGTTGAAGGGTCACTCTTCAACAATCTGGATGTTTAGTATGGTACCCTTAGGGTGACATGCGACGCATTCACTCTCAGGTCATAGTCTCTAGTGCGATATTAGTTGCAAACATCCATAAAAAACAGTTCTTCCGTAAAAGACAGAAAACAAACTTCAAACCTTTTGCCCCGTGGGCCCGTAATTCAAAGGAAGCTTTTCTGAAGAAAAGAGTGTCGTTAACTCTCAGTTCTACCGCCAACGGTAACGCCTATGACTTGACTCATCTTCAAAATGACCCTCTAGGTCGTCCATGATTGTTTATACCCATTCCATACCCTCACTCCATAGCCCATACCCCACTGGTGATCTTCAAACACACCTCAAATTAGGAAAGAAATCCACTGGTTGACCCTTAAACTTTTCCAAAGCTTTCATTCATTCCTTGATGACTTGGATGTTCTTGAGCTTGAATAAAAAACCCT
This sequence comes from Lathyrus sativus, assembly GCA_963859935.3. Lineage (NCBI taxonomy): Eukaryota > Viridiplantae > Streptophyta > Magnoliopsida > Fabales > Fabaceae > Lathyrus > Lathyrus sativus. The sequence continues at coordinate 264,057,082 of OZ012738.1, forward strand.
TTGATGTACTTCTTTAGTTAAGATTGGAACTTAATCCCTTGTTGGATGACCTGCGATGCTATGCTATGCAAATGATTAGACTATGTACATGATGCAAATGACAAGGCAGTTGAAACATAAACCAGGTGAAATAGGTTGGGCAAATTTAAGGGTGCAACACCTTGCTCTAGTATGCTTTTAGAATAAACCCTGCTTCAATTAGGTCTTTTGAGGGTTGTGACGTGGTTTGAGTCACGGTTATAAAAATAAAGGATATAAGGATCAAAGTTTAATTTTAACTCACCCTTTCTTCGTGATGACCTCCAGTCCTACGTTCAGCTAATTTGGTACACACATGTCTAGAGTTGGACGGTGTGAGAATGAAGATAAGAATTCAAGACTCACTTGAAATGGCAATCACTTTATTTTGTTTTTTGTGGATGTCAGCGACCCTTTGATGTTTGACATGGTGGTCACTGAATCTTATTTTGCTTCGAGGATTTGAGGACCTCTTTTTCTTTATTTATCTTTTGATCCCTAACTTTTGCCTAAGTCACCTCTTTGGATGGTGGACCTAGCGGGCTTTTTTATAATTTTTTTTTGTTTGGAAAGGCTCGTGACTGCCAAGTTTTTGGTTATTGAAGAAAAACCGCCATAACAGGAGGTTTCATCTTGAAATTTGAATGTGTAATCAGGTTAAACGAACACTACCCATGCCTTAGGTTAAGCGTAAGAGTTTGGAAATCCAAAGGAAACTCCTACTTCTAGGCTCAAAGTAGTTAACTAGGGACTAAATCCTTCTCTCTCCAGTGTTTAGGGGATTTGAAATAATTCCCGTACATCATCAGCGGGATTTTATCCAAAAGCATACTAACAGCAGTTATGGGTATTTCGTATTCATCATCCTCCCTCCAATCTTTACTAAAATAACAATTGATAAAGAAAGTGGACAAGAGGTATAGGTGGATATTATTTGCTTTTTTTATTACTGAGGAAAAGTGAGCGAATGCGACATGATTAATTCAAAAAGCCTGATTAATTCATTAATATTACCATTCAAAACAACAATGTTTAAAAACAAGTAGCATTCAACAGGAAAGAAAATACAAATGCAAATGATAAAATCTGAAAATTGCCAACATTGGGGGCTAGGCCTTTCTTTCTTGATTTGCTGTTGGGCTAGCCTTCTTGCTCATTGGGACCAGTATGATAACCTTTTTCACACCCACTCTTAGAAGCTTCTTCCATGATAGAGACTAACGAGCCCGCATGACCAGATGAAGGATTGACAATGATTTGAAGGCCTTGAGGCGTAAATGAGATAAATCTGGACTCAATCAGCTCTTGTACTTGGTACTTCAAGGTTTTACAATACTCGATCGTGTGCCCAGATGCTCCAGAATGGAATGCACATCTGACATTTGCGTCATAGCCTAGAGGAAGAGGTGTTGGAAGAGGACCAAGTTTTCTTAGCTGGACCACTGAGTTATGGAGCAACAAAGGGAGAAGTCGACTGTATGACATAGAAATTGGACCAAAGTGTTTCTCTGGCCTCCTTGGTCTGTTCTGGCCTCGTTGGGCAGAGTTTCGCCGCTGATCTGGATATTGATTCTGACTTCGCGCTCGATTCCTCTAAATCGATCGAGGAGCTAGAAATGATTGTTGATACGAGAGCTTCGGAAGTCGAGGTTGTGGATTATGTCTTTAAGGCATCTCCTTACATGAGGGTAACAGGTTTTTACACATAAGCGGACATCTCAGTGGAAACAACTAGTATGGGAGTACCTTTTTTCCTCATCAATGTTTGCAGGATCTCCATAATCAGGTTCACCTGAGTTTTCAGTTGCTTAACTTTCTCCTTCAACAGTTCTTGGCCTTTCTGAAGCTCTTCCGTAGTGATCTGAGACATGTTTCCAGTTCTGAGCGTGTGTCAAAAAATCAACTAGATGGTTAGAAACAAAAGGTGGTATGAGGTTTCTTTGTGGACATGGTATGCAAAGTGCAGATGCAATGGAATGAATGCAATGGGATGCAATGCAAATTTCAGTTCTTAGTACAGAATCCAAGGTACAGATGGAGGATAAAGGTTGATTGCTTGTAAAACAAGGTTCTCACCAGGTGTGGTCTAAGGTTTAATAGGGAACCCAAAATCATAGGTTCACACGAATGTTCATCATGCATGACATGAGCATGTTAGATGATAACTCCATCGCATGAACCTCTTTCGAGTGAGATCTTCGTATCGAACCTCACGAGAAGAGATTCTCGGGGACCCATACTACGAGACCATCGATACTGGGTTCTAGATAAGGGTTTCAAAGTCATGGACTTTCTTAACTATTTGTTACGTATGTCAGTCATTTCCAGGAAATAACTCCATCAAGAAAGTCTCTTCTAAATGAGATCTTCGTATTGATCCTCGCGAGAAGAGTTTCTCGGGAACCCATACTATGTGACCATCAATCTTAGTTGCCCAATGGTTTAGGGTTCTAAAAAGGTCCTTATAGTCATGGATTCCCAAGAAAACATTGATCAAACACGCCAAGCGCTTGGCGGTCATCAACATCCTTAATGGAATCTAACTCTAAGCGAGGTTCTCGTATCGATTTTCACGAGATGAGCATCTCGGAAGCCCATACTACTCAACCTCTCCTATCTGAATTTTACACTCTAGACTCAAGTGTAGAGTATTTCCCTCATAGTTTGCTACCAAAGTACCCAATCTATACCATAACATTAAGAACCATACAAGATAATATACAAATAAACAAACATAAGAGAAAGAAATAAATTAAAGCAAGCAAAGAATAAAAAAAAACACCCAAACATGCGAAAACAACCTAGATTAGGCTTGACTTAATTAGGTCTCCCCAGTAGAGTCGTCGGCTATCGCTACACGAAAAGTGACACAGAGTCACCACCAAATTTTATTTATCCCAAAGAGGGAAAGAGAAATATCGATAAAACCTTTTTGGAAAGAACGAGGTCATCGCAACCAAGTTTCGGGTGAGGAAGTAGATTATGTGAGGGGAAGGTGATAACACCCCCTCACATCCATCGTACTTGATGGGAACCATCTAAGTTATGTAAGCTTGATTGAGTATTCTAATCTAAAAGTCTACTTGGTAAAGGGACAGAGGGTTGATTTTTTATTAGAGTGCTCGCCAAGGATTGAGGCCCTTGTGCCTACGTATATTCACTTGTAAGAAGTGAAAAATCAGAGCATTCGTAGTTCACAAGACTACGGTGAAAAAATGGGAAGTTCGGGAAGACGGTGCTAACGTGCGAATTCTTGGAGTTAGGTGTATTAAGGATCGCTCGTGGAGTCTTATGCGTTACCTGTTTGCGGTAGAGCAGACATAACATATCCTTTTCTAAGAAAGAACGGAGGACTAAAGGTGGAAAAGAAAGAAGAGTTCTCGCTAGGATCATCGCAATCCTATGCCTATGTATTCTCAATAGGTATGACAAATCAGAGCGTCCGTAGTTCGGAATCTTGAGAAATGATTGTGTGTTGGTTGATTTTATACCTTGAAAAAGGGTTTTTGGACTATACCCTAAGGCGAAAAAGAGGTTTGGTGAATTGATGTGATTTTTAGGGTTTTGAGAGAAAGTTGTTCTTGATTATGATTGCAATAAGACTACGGGTAGAGGTGAATATTTCGAACGACCAAGTTGAGTGCCTTGTATTCAAAATACTTGGAATGAGTGTATGAGGGGCTTCATTCTCACTCCTTCCCCGCCACTTAAGGCTCGTGGAGCGCAATCCTAATCCTATTTTATTGTATTTTTAAATTTATTGAGAAAAATACCATTTAACATTGAATCAAGGGTTTTATTACTTATTAAAAAAAGTTTGAAGTGATGCGAACAAGGTTGATGGCGATGCACGAGGCAATAGACTTACAAGTTTTGGGTATGGCTTGATATGCGAATCAAGAATGCTTTTAGGGTTCGGTCCTAATTCCTAAGGCGTCTAACTAGAAAAACAACGGAAAACAAAATAACAAAGTAGATCAGACGGGGGAGGGATACATGACAAAGTAAAAGGAACAATCAAAGAGAGAAATAAAGAAACTCATTGCAGAATAGCCCAAGAGGAACTATGTGTGTGTGTGAGGTGTCCCTAACTAAAAAAATGAATCCACAATACAAGCATATGATTAAAAATGAGGTAACGACAACCACCTTGCGATTTAAGGTCACAAGTCTCTAATGATGATTCACGTTAAGCATAGGTCGCACACGAAGTCCAATAGACACTTACAAAAGCTCTCATTCCTCAAAGTAATCCTAAGAACTAAATATTTTTTACATTGTTTATTATTATTATTTTTTGTTCACTTTCCAATAGTAATTAAGGATTATATCCCTAAAACTAAAATTCCTAATCCTAAAAAAAAAACCAAACATAAAAAAAAATCAATAATCATGAAAATCAAAATTTTAAAAATTTAAAATTACTAAACCTAAACACTACTAATCTCAAACCTTCATTATGTTCTTAAAAAAAACAAAGTTAAAATTTATAGTAGTTAAGAAAATAGGAAAAACAAAGAAAAAAAAAGGGTTAAAAAATTTTGAAAGCCCAAATCCAAAGAAAATAATATGGGTCGGACCCCTTGGGTCCAAACCCGGTCCAACTGGACCTTTAAGGAAAGGATTTTATGAAAACCTAACATACATAACCGCTTCTGCAAGACAACGGTCAGCCATCGTGAAGGAAAAAGAAAACTCTTACCAACATGGAAATGGAGAAACACGCTCAGATAAAACTCAGTATATCCCTCAACTGCCATGCTTCTCTCTCAAATGACCTCTCACCCTCGTATTCAATCTCTTCTTGATTTCTCTCTCGATTGCTTTCAAATCTTTCTTTGTTTCTCTAATCTTACTGTTGGTGCAAAGGTGAATAAATGATGAACAAAGGAAATATTCTAATAAGAATGAAGGCTACAAAAAGATGATTAAAAGTTACAATGATTGTCACCCTATTTATAAGCTAAAACTAGGGTTACTAGAATAAGATAAAATACTAAAATACCCTCTAACAAACTTAGGGGCTAAGAAAATAGTACAACTAAATAAATATGAATTACTATTAATATTCTAATACCATCCCTTAATTCATATTCCATCAAAACTTGTAACACCAATTCCATCCCTTAGTCTAAGAAATTGATCAGTCTTGATAGCTTTCGTCAGAACATCTGCCAACTGCTTCTGAGTGCTGCAGTGTACAACTTCTAACACTCCACTCTGAACTTGGTGTCTCAGAAAATGATACTTGGTCTCAATATGCTTGCTTCTCCCATGCAACACTGGGTTTCTGGCAAGATTGATTGCAGACTTATTGTCAATCATCAACTTCAGAGGTTTGTCTACTTTAATCTTCAGATCCTGCAACAGATTCAGAATCCACACAGCTTGGCATGCAGTAATAGCACCTGCAATGTATTCAGCTTCACAGGTTGACAACGCCACAACAGGTTGCTTCTTGGAACACCAAGAAATGGAACCTCCCAGAAATTTGAACAAGTACCCAGATGTACTTCTTCTGTCAACTCTGTCTCCACACCAATCAGAGTCTGAATAACTCAGAAGTTCTGACTCATTATTTCCTCCATAGGGAAATAACACTCCATACTTCATAGTTCCTTTGATATACCTCAGAATCCCGACAGCAGCTTGGTAATGGGACCACTTAGGTTTACTCATGAACCTACTAACCATCCCAACTGAGTAGCAGATATCAGGTCTGGTATTGCACAGATACCTCAGAGAACCAACCAACTGTTTGAAGGTTGTAGCGTCCACATCCTTTCCTTCAGAGTCTGAATCCAGTTTCTGATTTGTATCAGAAGGTGTGACAGCCATCTTACAATTCTTCAGATCAAATCTCTTCAGAAGTTCTAATTCATACTTGAGCTGATGCAAAATGATACCTTTCTCAGAGTATCTGAACTCCATCCCTAGAAAGTATGTCATTTTGCCTAGATCAGTCATTTCAAATTCATTCATCAGAACTTTCTTGAACTTGGCTATCTCCTGTTCAGAACTTCCAGTCAGCAGTATATCATCAACATATAAACATACCAGAATCATATTGCGTTCAGAAGTATGCTGAACATAGACACCGTACTCCATCTCACATTTCTGAAAGCCTTGCTTCTTGAAAAATGAATCAATCTTCTGATTCCATGCTCTGGGCGCTTGTTTCAATCCATATAGAGCTTTGTATAATCTATACACCATCCCTTCCTGATTCTTTTTTACAAATCCAGGAGGTTGTGACACGTAAACTTCTTCTTCTAATGGACCATTCAGAAATGCAGATTTTACATCTAAATGCATCAGAGGCCAATTCCTGTTAGCAGCTATTGCAATCACCATTCTGATTGTTTCATGTCTTGCTACAGGTGCAAACACTTCAGAGTAATCCAGCCCAGGTTTTTGTAGAAATCCTCTGGCTACCAACCTTGCTTTATATTTGCCAATTGAGCTATCTGGCTTTAACTTCTGCTTGAAAACCCATCTGACGCTGATGGCTTTCTTGTCTTTTGGAAGTTCTGTCAGCTTCCAAGTCTTGTTTCTCTCTATAGCATCAAGTTCTTCTTTCATGGCCTTTAGCCAAAGATTCTGCTTAAGAGCCTCTTCTGTACTTATGGGTTCAGAATCTACTAACATGGCACACTGAATAACTTCTCCTTCAGAGTCTACTTCAGTGTCTTGCAGCATGTCAAATTCTGTAAATCTTCTGGGAACGCTTCTGATTCATTGTGGTCTCTGAACTTGTTCAGAGTCTTGAGCTTCAGAGTTTCCAGCTTCAGATGGTTGACTTTCTCCAGAGTTTTGACCAACTTCAGGATCTGGCATATTTCCAGAGTCTTGAACTTCAGAATTTCTAGCTTTAGAGGCTTGACTTCCTCCAGAGCCTTGGCCATCTTCAGAGTCTGAATTTCCACCAGAATCTGGATTACCATCAGAGTCTGGATCATCAGAGTCACCTTCATCTTCTGAGTCTTCTCTAGAGTCAGAATCACTATCAGAGTCAGAATCAACGTCAGAGTTTACTTCAACTTCAGAAATTCTTAACTCTGACCTTTCTTCAGAAGTTCTAACATCAGAATCAGATTGAGACTTATCCCAATTCCAAACTTCTGATTCATTCACAATCACATCTCTGCTGAATTCAATTTTATTGGTTTCTGGACAATAGAGCTTGTATGCACCTGTACTGTGGTACCCTATCAGAATAATCACTTTGCTTCTATCATCCAGCTTCTGTCTTCTGGCTTCTGGAACATGTTTATAGCAAACAGAACCAAACACCTTCAGATGACTAACACTTCGCTTGTCTCCAGTCCACTTCTGCATAGGAACTATTTCCTTCAACTTCTTCGTAGGACATCTGTTGAGTACATACGTTGCAGTGGCAACAGCTTCTCCCCAAAGCTTCTGAGGAAACTTCTTCTCCTTTAGCATGCTTCTCACCATATCAAGCAAAGTACGGTTTCTTCTTTCAGCAAGACCATTGTGTTGAGGGGTATAAGGAGCAGTAACCTCATGCTCAATTCCATTCTTCTCACAGAACTTCTGGAACTCTTTGGAGTTATACTCACCTCCACCATCAGTTCTAAGAATCTTCAACTTCTGACCACTCTGATTCTCAGCCTTCATTCTGAACTTCTTGAATTCATCAAACACCTCATGTTTAAATTTAATAAGGGATACCCATGTCATTCTTGTGAATTCATCAACAAACAACACAAAGTACTTATTCCCTCCAATTGATGCTACTGGAAATGGACCACACACATCAGAATGTACAACTCCCAAGGCATGTTTTGCTCTTGGAGCAACTTCTGACGCAAATGGCAAACGTGGTTGTTTTCCTTCCATGCAAACTTTGCATGACTTCTCAGGCTTCTTAATTGCAGGAATTCCATATACCAGCTTCTTTGAATTCAGATGTTTTAGGCTTCTGAAATTCAAATGACCAAATCTTCTATGCCACAGCTCACTCTCCTTCTCAGCACATGTTGCACTAAGACATTCTGAGTCTGCAGTTCTGACATTCACCTTGAATGTTCTATTCCTTCCCTGTTCTGACTCCATAATCAACTTCTGATTGCAGTCATACAACTTTAGAAGATTGTCCTTCATGGTAAATGAAAAACCTTTCTCAATTAATTGTCCCACACTCATCAGATTGCTTCTGATGCCAGGTACATACCACACGTTCTGAATCAATGATGTTTTCCCATTGTTCAGAGTCACTCTGACATTTCCCATACCTTCTGCATTAAGATATTTGTCATCAGCACATCTGATCTTTGTCCTCTTTTCAGAGTCAAAGTCAACCAGCCATTTCTTGTTTCTAGTAAGATGATTTGAACAGCCAGTGTCCATATACCACCAGTCTGTCAGATCATCAGATTCAGAGGCCATCAATAGCACAAAATCGTCATCAGAACTTCTGGCTATATTTGCTTCTTCTGATTTCTTCTCCTTGTTTGACCAACAATCTCTAGCAAAGTGACCAAACTTCTTACAACAGTAACATTGGATCTTCTTCTTGTCATACTTCTCTTTTCCCTTTTGAGCATTCTTTTGCCTATCAGAGATTGAGCTTTCTGACTTCTGACCACCATCAGATCTTCTCTTGGCTTCTGACTGCTTCTGATACCTCCTATCAGAAGTTGCTTTCAGAGCCTGTTGCTTTACTTCCCTTTCAGAAGTTCTCTCAGTCAAACGCAACTCTAGCGCTTCTAAACTGCTCTGCAGCTCTTCAATTCTCATGGTACTCATATCTTTGGAATGTTCTATTGCTACCACAATGTAATCAAATTGAGAGGTAAGGGATATCAATACCTTCTCCATGATTGTTTCTTCAGAAAGAGTTTCTCCACACGCCTTCATCTCATTAGTGATCAGAATCACTCTGGAGATGTATTCAGAAACTTTCTCATTATTCTTCATGTTGAGATTCTCATATTGCTTTCTCAAGGACTGAAGCTTCACCTTCTTTACTGATGTGTCACCACCATAACATCTAACCAGTGTGTCCCACGCAGCCTTTGCTGTCGTTGAATCTGCAATCTTCTCAAACACATTTACATCAACACATTGATGAATAAAGAATAATGCTTTCTGATCCTTCTTCCTTACTTCCTTCTGTGCGTTTTTCTGTTCATCTGTTGCATCTGCTGCTACCGGAATATAACCATCAGTGACAAGATCTAAAACATCTTGAGCACCAAAAAGTACACGCATTTGGATCATCCAACGATTCCAATTTTTACCGTCAAATACTGGAAGCTTGGTGTTCATGTTGCCGTTTCCGTTCATCTTCACCTTGCACAATACACTCAATGTTTCTCACACAGTGTTTCCCAACCCACAAAATAAAATTCTGATCAGATTTTGTTCAAGATTCAACACGAATCTAAGAATCAAAATCAAACACACAAGACCTCACGTTCACTCGTGTTTCCCGTGTTTCCCAATGAATCTGAACCGGAGCTCTAGATACCAATTGTTGGTGCAAAGGTGAATAAATGATGAACAAAGGAAATATTCTAATAAGAATGACGACTACAAAAAGATGATTAAAAGTTACAATGATTGTCACCCTATTTATAAGCTAAAACTAGGGTTACTAGAATAAGATAAAATACTAAAATACCCTCTAACAAACTTAGGGGCTAAGAAAATAGTACAACTAAATAAATATGAATTACTATTAATATTCTAATACTTACGTCGTACTGCCTTCATTCGTCATCCTCTTCATGAATTCAACTCTCCTTCTACTTCATCTGTGTTGAAACATTATTTAAGAGGAGTTTGATTATAATCATTATGAAGTTGGGGTTCTGAGTGGAAAGTTTAGGTTGTGCGGTTTACAAGGGTGTCGCGGCTGAAAGGGGGAGTGGTAGGTTGTGTGTTTGTGAGTATGTCACAATTGCAGTTGAATTTGGAAAACAGCGGTGAAATATGTGAAAGAAAGTCATAGTGGGATGAGAGTATTACGTGGTGACGGTTTTGTATGTGATGGATATGTGCAGTGTTTTACATGGAAAGGTTGAAGGTGTAAGGGGTTTTTCTTATTGTTGATGCAGGCTTGTGAGCAATTGTTATTGAATAAGGGCGATGGGTAATGAAGGGTTGTGCGAGGATGACGAAAAGTACACGGTTTTGGAAGGGAGGTATGAAAGTATGAAGGTTAGTTTGTTTTCTTACCATCTCCTCCTTCTGTTTTCACAATATCTATATATGCCCCTCCCCTCATGATTTTCATTTTTCCTTCTTTTAAATTCATGAATCAAACCTTTTTTTAACTTTGAAATTTTTTCTATTGTTGGTTGTCACTTTCTCGTCAGAATCGCAGGTTGTGTTGTGTTGTAGAGTTTGCCTGTTGTTGTAATTTTGCTGTGTGTTGGTCGCTTGGTTGCAGATGTAGGATGCGTTTTGATGAAGGGTGTTTGCAGGTTCTCGTTTAGCAGACGGTCTTGGCTTACAGGTCTGCTGTTGTACATTTTTTGCAGAAGTTTTGGCTTGAAGCATTTGTATGGGTCGCGTGAGGTGTTCCGGCAGCAGTACAGCTTTTGTGTCATTGTCTTGTTGCTGTTGTTGTGTAGGATGTAGCAGAATTATTGTTGGTAGTAGCAGAAGTACGGTCCGCAGATACAGGTTTGTAATGAAGTGTAGGATGGTTTGGACTTTTCTTTTTGGAGTATGGTGTATGGTTTTAATTTTTCGCAGGATTTTGGCTTCACTTTTTTCTTGCTACAAATTTTGTAATGGTTTAGTAATGACAAGTGATATGGACTTGTATTTTTTGTAACAGAAATGAAAATATCATAGGCCTACTTTTTTTTTTGAAACTTTTCTTGTAATAGACTTATATATTTTGATGGGCCTTAGTTTGAATTAATTTTGGTGTAATGGATTATGGAGATGTAACTTAGGATTTGAAATTAAACGTGAATCAATGGTAAGTATTTGCACTTTCTTGCCATGTAAGAAATGCAAACATGAATCTTTACTTGAAATGAAAAACACCTTGAATTGATCCTTGATGAATAAAAGTATCCACTATGAATTGAAATGAACCAGAGCCTTGAATCCATGAATCAATCTTTGAAATTATTTCTTGAACTTAATTGAACCATGATGGAACAAAATAATAATTGCAATTTGAATTTTCACGTTCAATTCCTCTCTTGTCTTGAATCTAAAAACCACCATTAAAATTGATTTTACACTTCTTTAAATCCCATATAAAATCAATCTTGAAGCGAACAGAAACCTTGATCCCAATCTGGAGGAATGACATCAGAGCAATGAATCCAACTTGAAATGATCTTGAGATGAATAATAGGCTTGAGTTCTCATTTGAACGGAACTATGATCTTGAATTAATTCCTTGAGAACCAAAATTGATCATGAATCAATTTTAGCCTTGAATGGCTTAACATTTTGAATTAAAATCAAACTTGAACCTACAACCATTTGGACATTGATAGATCAAAGTCTTTATTAGAGACTGTCGCCACTGCGAAAAAAAGGTGCCGACAAAGACAGAAGAGTCGCTACCTTTCGTTATTTATCCCACAGGAGGGAAAGGAAACGATAGGAACAAACCTAGCGAAAAGGAAAAGACAAGGTCATCGCAACCAAGTCTGGGTTCGGGAGTTGGTTACGCAAGGGGAAGGTATTAGCACCCCTCACGTCTGTTGTACTCAACGGGATCCACGCTTGTTATGTTTATCTGACGGGTTGTTTATCTATCTACCTATCAAGGCTGGCTCAAAAGAAAAGAAAAATTGACTCGGCAAAGCATCGCGCTGCATGCCTACGTATTCTCGTCAGAGAAATCAGAGTCAACGTAGTTCGGCTAACTACGGGTGATGGGGGAAGGTTGCTCTCCAAGATATCGCGTCTTCTGCCTACATATTCTCATCTGAGAAATCAGAGCGAACATAGTTTGAGATAAAACGAAACACGGGTTTGATTCATCTGTTTTACCCGAGTAAAGTTAAACAACAGTTCCAGTAGTTAGATACAATGCCTGTTTGCGGTAGAACAGAAGTTTAACAGTGCCCTTTTCATCAGAAAAGGTTTTCCTTTAATTAAGAGCCCACAGGTCAAAAGAAGTTTGAAGTTTGTTTTTTGTCTTTTACGAAGAAGTGTTTTTTATGAATGTTTGTAATTCATACTGCACTAGAGACTATGACTTAGGAACGAATACGTCGCACATCGCCCTAAGGGTGGGTACTAAACACTCTAGGAAATTAAGGAGAAGCCCCCCAATCACCACTTCCTAAGTAGCTTAAGGCTCATAACGTACGATACAAATGTGCCTTTATTATGTGTTTTAATGTTGTTTGGAGATGAGAAAGAGAAAGGACTTTATAGGGGAACTATCAAGCATCCTACTGTTTCATGCAATGGATTCATCCTATTGTTGAGTTTGAGGGGAATCTACTCTAATGTTATCATACATGGATTCATCCTAAAGTTCTATCATCACTATCCTTATCAATGGAAGTAAGAGCCCTAAGGGAACATGCCAAAGCTAAACACCAGCAAAAATCATTAAGCAGATGAATACAACTATCAAGCTACTGAAATAAGAACATGTATAGATATGCAATGCATCAGCACAAGCAGAAGGAGGAAGCCTCAACTTCTAATGCAAACAGGACAAGCACAGAAGAAGAAAGAACACACAAGCAAGGGAGGATCACCTCAACCTTCAATGCAAACAAACAGAGGCAAGTATGAAAGCAAATAAACAAACAAGCAAAGGGAGGATCACCTCAACCTTTAATGCAAACAAGCAAAGGGAAGTATGAAAGCAAATAAACAAACAAGCAAAGGGAGGATCACCTCAACCTTTAATGCAAACAAGCAAAGGGAGACTAGCTCAACCTTTAATACAAACATGCACCTAAACAAGAGTCTCTACTCATGAAGCTCTATCCTAAATGCATCACAGCAAGGAATCAAACAAGCAGATGAGAGAAAACAAGCTAAGGGATTAATGAAAGGATGATGGGAAGCATAAAGTATACCAAAGGTATCCTTCATGGCACTAAACCAAAATCAAGGATTGGAGTGATGATGGGAAGCATGAAGTATACCAAAGGTATCCTTCATGGCACTCAACCAAAATCAAGGATTGGAGTGATGATGGGAAGCATGAAGTATACCAAAGGTATCCTTAATGGCACTCAACCAATCATCTAAGATTGTATCCTCAAAGGTTTTACCTTCATGGTATGCCTTTAGTCCTTCCAAAGGAAGGACTAGGCTCCCACAAGGAACCTTGAATCATAGGATAAGAAGTGGAGGGAGGAATGCAAGCAAAGCAAAGCAAAACACCTAAAGAGGAGAAATCATTCACCTAAAATTTCTAAACGAAACCTTCAATGTTTAGCTCTAAGGTAATCCAACCTAAGGGAGCTTAATGACATGTGAAGTGTTTGAGAATCACCCTAAAGGAAGTATCAAATTATGAACTAAGGTATAATGTGGAGATTAGGTACCTAAAGTTTGCTAAAGATCACCTTTAAAGCTAAACAATGTGAAGTGCTAAGTTAGGGTCATCCTAAAAATAACCACCATGTAAAATCTATGAAATATAGGAAATCATCCCTAAATATTCTACCAAAAATCTTAGGGTCTCCTAGGGTTGTTATGAACCTATGGTAGAAAAATCAGAGCCTAACTCTATGTTTAAGGGCACTATCTAAATGTTAAACCTAAAGTGTGTTATGTGAAGTTCAAATGGGGGTCCTAAAGAATCCATTCAAAACCTATCAAGATGGAACCCTAAAAATCCAAGAAAAATATCTAAGGGTCACCTAAGATGTCTAAAGCAATCATGCAAAAATTCAGATCCTAAATCATAACCATGATCTAGTACAAAAATCAGCAAGCCAATCATGTTTTTTTGACATTATTTAAATGACAATTTAAATGAAAAATACACAGAAAATCCAAAATGCATCAAAAATGAAATTAAAAAGCTCAGAAAATTAAAGGAAGTGTCAAGGATCATTCATGATTTTTCCCTGAATTATTTGATGATTTTTCCTATTTTTTATGAATTAAAATGAATCAATCAATAAAACATAAAAAGAAAATGAATTAAAAGAAATTAAAATGCAAGAAAATGTCACAGCCATCAGATCTAATTACTAGTCAAAGAATCAGGGAGCTAATAGCGTTTCACAGGGGGATTGTGTCTGTTGTGTTGACTTCACCCTATGGTGAGTCTTAATCTCAATCGTTCAGTTCAAAAGTAATTCAATCTAACAACTAAACCTTGCCACGTCACCTAAACCTAGTCAGACTAACTGAAAACAATTCTAAGACGTTGGATCAGCCTACCAGGTCAACTAAAGTCACAAGATCATTTGGTGCCTGAGTCGTCTTCTTCATTTCAAATTCCAGAAAGGGAGGGAAGTTCAGGTGGCGGCCGGAGAAGACTCCGGTCGTCTTCTCCGGCGAGGGAAAAAATACCAGAGCATCAACTCTCACCAAACTCAATAAAAATGACATGAATCTCTTCCTCTCTCCATATAGGTCAACCTGGCAACATTCATTTTCATTTTCTCTCAAAGATCAAGGTTATATGAAGCCAAACAGAAAATTTGCATCAACAACATTCCTCACCAATCTCAAAATTGCTTCCACCAATCAAAACTACACACTATACTGATCAAGAATCCATGATCAAATCTTGATTTCAACCAAGAATAAGCTATAACCGATTCATCAAAGTTTGATTGCATCATCAAGAAACCTCACCAACAGCCACGACTCTAATCCTAAATTCATCTAGGAAGTCCACTGATCCTAACCACATGTAAAATCTACTCTAATTGATCATAATTTAGAAGTAATCGTGAAATGTAAAAACCTGATAAAGTGTTTCAACAGTGGTGGATTCAACCACGAATTCTTGACCAAAGTTATGCAGAATCACTCAACAATGCTTGGAGATGCCTCCTGAACCTTCAATTTCTTCAGAAAGTGCCTCAATCTCCAAAATCGAAAATCACTCACAACTAAATTTTTCAACTGTGTATTACCTGTTCTTGCTCAATCCATCACCAACCTTCATCTGAACTCGCTCAAAATCTTATATAGAGTTGATCTGGGCTGAAATGGAGGCCCAAAATTGGCTCTATGATCCAATTCAATTTTTCACTTTTCTTCTCTTTTTCACTTCATGACAGTCACGAAAATGGTGTGTGGAAGCTTCCATTTCAGTTCATTTAGCTTGCTGAATACACTATGAACATGAAGGGCCAAGATTGATTCCTTAATTCCATCTTATGGTGTGTGTTGGAAGTGTTGCTTCACTCTTAAGTAACACATGAAATGGCCATGAAACAAGTCTCAATTTGAAATTCCAATAATTCCAAAGTTCTTAAAACATCAAATGCACTCAAAATATGCACAAGTTTGCATTATTTTGAGCCATTGTGAATAAATTTGAATTTTTGATCTTTTCAGGCCTTTAATGGTTCATTCATGAAACTTTCTTCACACACTTCTCATTCCAATCAATATCAATGGATTCTTGGTGCTTTGTTGGATAAATAACATCATTTTGAACAACTCTCGAGTTGGACAAATCTTCATTTGAGGTATGCGAGTTAGTGAAATGGACCTATAATCCAAAATGACTTGTAATCTCATTTTCCCAAAATGCCCTTGTCTTGCAAGCAATGTATCTTGAGTTCTACAAATCCAATCAAGGACTTCTAGTACTCTTTAGAAATCTAATACGATAAGGAACAACATTCATGTTGGCCTGAGGTTGAGTAGAAGCTTCCTTCTATGTCAAAAGTTGCATGGAAGTTGGTTGACTTTCATGTACCAAAATCACATTCATCTGATGACCTGTAACTTGTCTGCTTCATAACTTGAGTTCTATAAACCCTATCAAGGACTTCTAGTACTCAAATTAAAGGTAAGAACATGCTCTACAAGTTCCATGTGGATGTAAATATGAGGTGAGACATGCATCTTAAGTTATGTGGTCTTGAAGTTAGGCACTAAACTAGGGGATTTTACACTGTCAAGCTTAGAAACCCTAGCCTAGGAACTTCTCACACTCTTGATTCATGATGAGTTGACCTTAGAATCATATTTTGAGTGTCTCAACACATCATTCCATGGTCACATGGCCTTGAAATTAGGTCTCAACCCCTTTCAATTCACCTGTTGACTTAGGGTTGACCATATGGAAACCCTAATTGCACCAATCTTGGTTGTAGCTTCTTATACTTTGCAAAATTGACCTGTCCAAACTCCATAATGACTATCAAGACACCATATGGACTCTCTTAATGCTCTAGGTCCTTCTCTATGGATTCAACATCATCAGATGCCTTCCCATAACCTTCAAGTTATGAGATGTGCACATAATTGGCTAGCCACTTCTCTGAGGATCTTTGACTTCTTTGATGAGGATATCAACCCTTGAATACTTGAATGAAGACTCTTAGATAGCTTCATAACCTTGGTAGCCTTTTTTTGGTAGTCATACCTCTTGATCTCCTGCACACATGTCAATGCAATGCAGATGATAATGCTAAAATGAATGCAATGAAACACAAGCTAGGTAAAGAAAAAGGTTAGGCAAATTTTGGGGTGCAACAGCTGCCCCTATTCAAACGGCTTGGACCTGACTGGGTGAGAAGCGAACAGCTCTCAAACAATCAAGGTAAAAGACGGTTGAATACCAATAAACCTGGAAATTTGCCAACCGCACAAGTAAACGATACTCTGATTGGTGGGAAAATCTTCGGAAACTGAAATGACAGTTGCATGGCAACTTGCTGGTGAACGATTAATCTCAAACCTCCGTCAGGAAGATCATCTGATTTTTATGCAGGACTTCGTCGTCAAGTCAATAAGGGATCACTGGTTACACGGTAACTGGTAACACATAGCTGATTTTGCCGTCAGGCATTCTGCGTCACAGTAGAAGAATCACCTCTAGACTCATCGGGTCATTAGGAACTTTTGACAATCTCTGTCGGACTTCGCCAGTAAGTCGAGAAATAGAACCCTTAGCCAATCATGAACCAATGAGGATATCTAATCTTTTGCCGTCAGGAACTCCGCGTTATCTAGGAGAACTTCTTCGACATCACAGTCGGACTTCATCAATAAGTCAGGAAATAGAATCCTTAGTCAATCATGAACCAATAAGGATATATAATCTTTTGCCGTCAGGCACTCCGCGTCAACTAGGAGAACTTCTTCGACATCACAGTCGGACTTCATCAGTAAGTCAGGAAATAGAATTCTTAGTCAATCATGAACCAATAAGGATATATAATCTTTTGCAGTCAGGCACTCCGCGTCAGCTAGGAGAACTTCTTCGACATCACAATAGGACTTCATTAGTAAGTCAGGGGGAGTTTGGTACTACTGTCGGACTTCATCATCAAGTCTTTAAGGGAAATTTCAACTTCTTTGTTTGAAACCTGCTGGGGATGACACATCTCCGCTGGGGATTCGGGAGAACTATCAAGTAACTATGCTTTGGGGATTCAGGAATCATCCTGGGAGAATAAACTCTGCTGAGAAATTCAAGAATCATCCTAAACAAACAACTCCGCTGAGGAATTCAAGAATCATCCTGAACAAATAACTCTGCTGAGGAACACCTACACACAAGAACGGTAATGACCTAGCTCATGTTTCACATACATATGCTTGGTAATGGCGTAATTCTCCATACGATGGAAATGCTACGCGTTTAGGGTAGATGCTATGCAATCACGCAAAATGCTACGGAACTAAATCAGCAAAATAAATGCTGAAGGGAAAATCCTCCTGTCAAGGAGAAGGAACCATCCTGATAGAGAGAAGGAACCATCCTGCTGAGGAGATGAACCACACCAATTTTAATTGGACCTATCCTAGGGAAACGAACCTCAGACGACTCTCCGCTGGGAAACAAAATTCTACGAGAACCTGTACCTGCTCAACTGAGTATACGAACCACAAACTTCTGAGGAAACGATGTCAATCGCAGAAATAAACTACACGGCCTTCACAGATAGAATCTTCCTGGAGATACGGACTCCAATGGGGAAGTATAACAACAGCTATTCAAACGCTCTCTCCTACTGGCGAAGACAAACAATAGCCTGAACGGCCTTCCAGGATTCGACTCTCTTGGGGGACTGCAAACTCGGTCGAGGATAGACAACCAGACGCTGGAATAACTCCTACCTGCCAGGGAGAACACAACTCTGTGGGGAGTTCAACTCTGTTGGAGACTTCAGTCTGAACCATCGAGGGCTAAGCACTTGCGGATAGTCTTCTACGAGAAAACTGCACGTTGACCCACTGCTGGGAACGAGCATACGCCTCTGTGCATAACTCAGCTGGGGATATGATGATCCTAACTCCAATTGCTGGGGAATGGACTCTGGTTGGGGAGAATCTATCTCCATTTGGGGAGACACATCAATGCTCACAGCCCCATGTTCAGACTCTGTGGGGAAACACAACTGAACCTGCTGAGGACTTTACTCCTACTTGGAAAGACATGCCATGAAACGAACTCGAGATGGCTTGCCCCAGAATCTTAACAACTTTTGACAAATTCTGCAGATATGGAGAGGAACGACTCCTTCGCTTTCAACTTTTTCCCCAGCCTGTGGGATCTTCATAACATCCTCTCGAAAGGAAACCTGAGATCTCTGTACACTAGCGGTTTAATATGAACGGCCTCAGCACTTTGAACCTTATAAAGGTGCTTCAAGTTAATCGCCTTTAAGATAAGGATAGCTTCGACGCTCTCGGGGTGGCCTGCCCCAGCCTTGTCATGACTTTGCCCCTCATGGGCTGATCTGTGGGGAGCAGTATCCTTGGCTGTGAGAGATTCATCAAATCTCGACCTGATTGCCCCAGATTACTGACTTTTGGATGGTTGACTCCCATGATGTGATCGTTTGATATAGCTTGCCCCGGTTCACCGGAATATTCAAGCGTTCTACATTCTGTCCTGATCAAATCTTTCCATCGTGGAAACTTTCCCGCTGTCAAGCGCTTACTCGCTAGTAAAACAAGTTGTTCTGCATAAAAGACATATCAAATGCAATGCATATGGCAGTTTTGAAAATCCAATTCGGTTCACTGGAAAAAATTTTGCGACATAAAGTGTATGAATCATTCATCAACATGTCAACATTAATACAACACTGTTAGTGGAATCCTTTCTAGGAGTCAGTTTCGATGCGATCTTTTCCGAAGTATGCTTTTGCAACAGACCTATTTCAATTAGGACTTTTAAAGGTTGTAAGGTGGTCAGGTTCACGGTTAACAAGGAAGGATACAAGGCTCAAAATTCATTTTAACCCACCCATTCTCCTTGATGTTCTCCAATCCTACGCTCAAGCTAATTCGACCTTAGCGCTCACCTTTCAAAGGTTGAGTGGCGGTTCAATAAATCACACTTTTTCGAAGTGACAATTACTCTCTTTTCGTCTTTTGGCGTCCGGAGCCACACGATTTCGTTCTTTCTTGAGGATTTTTTTCTTTCGTAATCCTTTTTCGCTTTTTGTTTTTTCCATTCCCTAACTTTTTCCTGGACTAACTCTTTTGAGTTTCTTCGATTTTGAAGTCCAGCGGGATACCCTAATTTTTGCCTAAGTCGCTTGTTCGCAAAATTCGACTTAGCGGGCTTTTTCTTTTGATTCTTTTCTCTTTTTTTGAACAAATCGTGTGACAACGGCTTGTATGACTTGTTTGAAAAGAGATTGTGACTATTTCACTCCTGATCGACCAGGTTTAACCATCATGGTTTTTTAGGTACGACCTATAGCGGTGTGATTGATCCTCGAACGAACACTCCTTTTGTAATTTAAATGCTTGGTCAAATTAACTGACACCTACCCTGCCCCAGGTTAAGATTGAGGGTTTTCCATCTTCAGAAAGAAACTCCTACAACTAAGCTCAAAGGGGTTAACAAGGGATTATCTTCCTTATATCTCCGGTGTTTAGGAATTGAAATAATGCATGTACATCATCAACAGGTTCTTATTCAAAAGCATAGCATCGGAAGCTTACGCATCGTTGGATTTCGTCATCCTCCCTGGATTCCACTTAAACAAGCGTTTGAAATAAAAGAAAGCAATAGAGCGAACATGAATGGATTAGTTCAAAACATGCATATTTATTTCATTTATCAATATCAATTGAAAAACAACATGCTTTACAAACGAAATTTGCATTCTAACAGGAAAGAAACTACAAATGTAAAGAAATGTCATGATAAAATGCAGATTGCCAGCTTCTAGGAACTGGGCTTTCACACTGATTTGCTGCTGAGGGAAGCGACCCTTGACGTCTTCAGACTCAAACAGATGATCAATTGACGTGTATGATCCGCCTTCCCTCTAGAAAGGATATGCACCTTCTGTCCATCAACTGTTGTACCTTGGCTTGAAAAGCCTCGCAATCCTCATTCGAATGCCCCATGGATCCCCCATGATATCTACATCGAGCATCAGGATCATACCCGGGAGGATACGGCTCTGGCACCGGTTTGAGCAGCTTGGGCTCCACCAAAGCATACTGAATTAGAGGTGGCAGCTGCTGACTAGGCGTCATAGGCACTGGATGAAGGAGAGCATTCCTTCTTTTCAGATTGTTGCTGCGAGGCCTATTCTGATTATGGCGCTGACGATAATCTTGTTGTTGATAAACATGAGACTGCTGGTATTGGTCGAGACATTCCTTATGCTCAGGCACTGTCATCCTCAGATTTATCCCAGGAACCGGCAACTACTGTAGACAAGGGGATTCAAACTCCAACGATTCCAAGATATACCCCGGACCCTTTACAGCTTCAGGTGGGGGAATAGAAATATCGATTCCTGATACATTCATGTCGCCCGTCACAAATTCAATAGCTTTCGAGTCTAGCAAGTCTTGAACCTGATGCTTAAAAGCTCTACAGTTCTCTATGTTATGCCCCGGTGCCCCGGAGTGGAACTCACAATGGGTGCCCGCATCATAGCCTGGTGGTGGTTGTCCAGTCAATGGAGCCAAAGTTCGAGGTTGAACCAATTGAAGTTGGAGCAAGAGTTGCACCAACTGAGCATAATCCATCGGGATTTCATCGAAGATTCTATCAGGTAGCTTCATCTTTTACCATACCTTCTAAGGTTGTCCTGAGAAACCGGACGTGGTCGCTGACGGGGAAAATCCTGAGCTTCACGCTGTGCAGAGGGTCTCTTAGGCCTATCATGCCTTGGTGCAGATTCTTCGGACACCTGTGGAGCAAGTATGCTGACTGCAGCTTCTGGAATTTGCTCACATTCTCTTCTGAGTACATTCCTTAACACTTCTGCCATCAAACCCACCTGACTCTTTAGCTGGTTGTTCTCCTCTTTGAGCGGCATCTTGATTCCAGCGCAACGCTTGCATGTCCTTCATGAACTGCCCTAGCTGGCTCTGAACGTCCTTCAGTTCCGCTTGTACCTGTTCCATTGCTCTGGTCAACCTGCGATCAATCCTGAAACAACCTGTAACAACAAAGGGTTAGATAAATAAGCCAGAGGCACATGCTATGCAAAATGATTATGCAAACGTGTGTCTGTGCCTAGGGAGAGATTCCCCCTGATTCTAGTTTCCAAGACAAATAAAGTCTAACATCTAATCATGGAAAGAAAACCTCATATATATCTTAAAAAGCCACGCGGGCAACGTACAACTGTAATCGAATACAACTGAAGTAACCAGTGTGACCCCAACCAACAAGCCTGGTGGTGGTCAGCATATCAATGCATAAAAGATACAAAGAAATACAAGGAAATCAAGTGCGGCTACGGGCACATAAATATTCCAATAACTTCTTTGTAGTGGGATGGTCAGGCTTGGTGAGCAGACCCTGGATCAGCAGATCCCTCTGCTTGATGGTATCCTGGAGATCCTTGGCAAAGTCCTCACAAGCACCATCTCCAAAGTAGTCTTCCATTTTGCACCTCTTGGCATCGGCTCTGAGTTGACAATCCTTTAGGTTTGCCTTGGTTTCAACCAACCTATACTGAATGTCTCGTCGAAGTGATGCTTCAGCCTCTATCTTCTTGTCCTTGGTCTCAAGCTAAATCTCCAACTTGGCTATCTGCTGCTTCAGCTTTTCCTCTCGCTCTTTGTGGTTGGTCAGAGTATTGTTCCATAATGTCTCGAATTTGGATATCTTCAGGTACGCCCTATCCAAGTCTTGCTTCTTGGTGGCGAGAACACTATTAACAGCTTTGAAGTCTAACCCCAGACGTTCTCTAGAATCAGTCTCTTTGGTCAAACTGGCGCCCAAGTGGTTTATCAATTCAGTCTGCTTCTTACAAGAATACACAGCCTCACTCTTATCGCTTCGGAGTTGGGCAATTTCTTTCTCCAGCTCTTCGTTGGCTTTCCTTAATTCTTCCTTCTCTCGCAGCACCTGGTTGTATTTCTGGATGTCCACTATGATCGTCTCTTCGATCACGGGAGGACACATAGCAGGAAAAGGCATCAGACCTTTTGTGGCTCGCTCACGAACCCAAACCAGGTATGGATCAAAAGCTTTGTTGTTGCTCTTCCCCAACATAGCTTTACCCTTCCTATGAAAATTTTTCCAAGCATGCTCAAGCTTAACCAATGTATCAACATCTAACAGCCCGATGAGATACAAAGATTCCCGTATCTCATCTTCTTTAGGAGCCTCCTTCAATGCATAAATGAATTGTCTGATCAATAATGACGGGTTATAATTGATACACCCCTTTCTCCCGATCAGGGGAATATTAGGAATACCACTGCAGCTGTAAATGAGCTCTGTACCCAGCCTATCCCTGTCGAACCAAGTGGTATTTTCAGCAGTCAAACCCATCAGGCGTTCTGACCAATCTGAAGTGCCTACAAAAGAGACAAAAGGACCTGCTTTCGGCATGTGGTCAGAAAACCATTTGTAGAGCAAAGGAACACAACAAGAGACGATCTTACCCCTCAGGTTCTCGTTCTTATAATGAACTGAGTGATACACATCTCCAAGAAGAGTGGGTATTGGGTTTCCTGAGGCGAGAATGTGAAAAGCATCAACATCCACAAAGTCTGGCAAATTAGGAAACAGTACGGTGCCATATATGCAAAGGGCTAAGATGGCGTTGAACACGACCCAACAACCATTCTTGGCGAATTTCTGAGCTTTCTCCACCAGGAAAGAAAGTGGAAA
This sequence comes from Lathyrus sativus, assembly GCA_963859935.3. Taxonomy (NCBI): domain Eukaryota; kingdom Viridiplantae; phylum Streptophyta; class Magnoliopsida; order Fabales; family Fabaceae; genus Lathyrus; species Lathyrus sativus. The sequence goes on from OZ012738.1 coordinate 264,080,324, forward strand.
ACCGTACATCCCGTTTTTCTGAGTCAATCCCCGGTTCAACTCAGATGCATCCAACTGTAACAAAACAGCAAGATCAGCCAGCTTAGGCTCAGTGTCAACATGATGATAAGGCATCTGATCCTTGATGGGAATGCCTAGCAAGTTTGAGTACTCTTCCAGCGTGGGTGCCAGGACGTAGTCTGGGAACACGAAGCATCTCAGAGGAGCATCATAAAACTGTAGCAGGGTGTACAAGCCACTGATCTCACGTGCAGAGGGCTTGCAAATGTGTCTCAATAACCTCCCATATGACTTCCTGAAGTCTTCAGTCACTGAACCATCAGCCAATGCAATCAACTTCAGTATAGGGCCAATGTCTGGAGTGGGAAATCTGTATGCTATAGTCTTCTTCAGAGTCTCCATGTCAGCAATACGGAACAAGATCACTAGAACCAGAGGAAAATATGCACCTGCAACACAAACACACGTTAATGAAATGCAAATGAAAATGCAATCATGCAAATGCTAAGGATGCAAGCAGGAGATCAAGGTTGTTGTGCTGTTGAGTGAGAAGGATCAAGATTCTACTTTAACAAAACCCTGCATTGCTCTGATAGGAACCAACTGATACCAATAACACTGATCCACTATCAAGAAAAACCAGGTTGTCTGAAGGTAAAGGTTTCCTGCATAGCCCAGCCCCGCTCACAGGTATGGACCTAATCCACTGACACAGGTATGGCATCCTATGCGTTTCTCAGCGTCACAGACTTTCAAGAAATGATGATACGTTCACCATTTCTGGTTTGGCATCATCACTCCCTGAAGAGGCCTCACTTAGTTGAGTCACAAATGATTGGTTCCCAGGGTCGACAATCCTCAGATCCAAAATCAATTCCAATCCTAAGGACCAGAAAAGAAATCATCAAAGAGAACCTCGCTTGAGTGTGAATTTCATGGGAACTGGTGTTTGCTAAGCAAACAGGTCCCCACTAATCTCCACTCTAATGCTATTTTTTATCTCAAGCCTGGGTCTGGCTTATCACTCATCAAAATCTTCCTCCCACAACAACACAAAAAATAATCATATTATACTGAAAGTAAAGTGCAGGAAAGTAAAGTGCGATAAATAAATGCAAACCCAACAGATAAACACGCAAGCGCTAGGATTAACTCGCACAGGGGACGTTGGTTCCCCAGCAGAGTCGCCGTCTATCGCTACTGTGAAAAAAGGGTCCGGCAAAGATAGAAGAGTCGCCACCTTTTGTTATTTATCCCACAAGAGGGAAAGGAAACAATCGAAACAAACCTAGCGAAAAGGAAAAGGCAAGGTCATCGCAACTAAGTCTGGGTTCGAGAGTCAGTTACGCAAGGGGAAGGTATTAGCACCCCTCACGTCTATTGTACTCAACGGGATCCATGCTTGTTGTGTTTATCTGACGGGTTGTTTATCTATCTACCTATCAAGGCTGGCTCAAAAGAAAAGAAAAATTGACTCGGAAAAGCATCGCGCTCCGTGCCTACGTATTCTCGTCAGAGAAATCAGAGTCAACGTAGTTCGGCTAACTACGGGTGATGGGGGAAGGTTGCTCGCCAAGACATCGCATCTTGTGCCTACATATTCTCATCAGAGAAATCAGAGCGAACGTAATTTGGGATAAAACGAAACACATGTTTGATTCATCTGTTTTACCCGAGTAAAGTTAAACAACAGTTCTAGCAGTTAGAGACAATGCCTTCTTGTGGTAGAACGGAAGTTTAACAGTACTCTTTTCATCAGAAAAGGTTTTCCTTGAATTAAGAGCCCACAGGGCAAAAGAAGTTTAAAGTTTGTTTTTTGTCTTTTACGAAGAAGTGTTTTTTATGAATGTTTGTAATTCATACTGCACTAGAGACTATGACTTAGGAGCGAATGCGTCGCACATCTCCCTAAGGGCGGGTACTAAACACTCTAGGAAATTAAGGAGAAGCCCCCCAATCACCACTTCCTAAGTAGCATAAGGCTCGTAACGTACGGTACAAATTTGCCTTTATTATATGTTTTAATGTTGTTTGGAGATGAGAAAGAGAAAGGACTTTACAGGGGAACTATCAAGCATCCTATTGTTGTCATGCAATGGATTCATCCTATTGTTGAGTTTGAGGGGAATCTACCCTAATGTTATCATACATGGATTCATCCTAAAGTTCTATCATCACTACCCTTATCAAAGGAAGTAAAAGCCCTAAGGGAACATGCCAAAGGTAAACACCAGCACAAATCATTAAGCAGATGAATACAACTATCAAGCTAATGAAATAAGAACATGTATAGATATGCAATGCATCAGGACAAGCAGAAGGAGGAAGCCTTAACTTTTAATGCAAACAGGACAACCACAGAAGAAGAAAAAACACACAAGCAAGGGAGGATCACCTCAACCTTCAATGTAAACAAAAAAAGGCAAGTATGAAAGCAAATAAACAAACAAGCAAAGGGAGGATCACCTCAACCTTTAACGCAAACAAGCAAAGGGAAGTATGAAAGCAAATAAATAAACAAGCAAAAGGAGGATCACCTCAACCTTTAATGCAAACAAGCAAAGGGAGACTAGCTCAACCTTTAATGCAAACATGCACCTAAACAAGAGTCTCTACTCATGAAGCTCTATCCTAAATGCATCACAGCAAGGAATCAAACAAGCAGATGAGAGAAAACAAGCTAAGGGATTAATGAAAGGATGATGGGAAGAATGAAGTATACCAAAGGTATCCTTCATGGCACTCAACCAAAATCAAGGATTGGAGTGATGATGGGAAGCATGAAGTATACCAAAGGTATCCTTCATGGCACTCAACCAAAATTAAGGATTGGAGTGATGATGGGAAGCATGAAGTATACCAAAGGTATCCTTCATGGAACTCAACCAAAATCAAGGATTGGAGTGATGATGGGAAGCATGAAGTATACCAAAGGTATCCTTCATGGCACTCAACCAAAATCAAGGATTGGAGTGATGATGGGAAGCATGAAGTATACCAAAGGTATCCTTCATGGCACTCAACCAATCATCTAAGATTGTGTCCTCAAAGGTTTTAACTTCATGGTATGCCATTAGTCCTTCCAAAGGAAGGATTAGGCTCCCACAAGGAACCTTGAATCATAGGATAAGAAGTGGAGGGGTCCTAAATAATCCATTCAAAACCTATCAAGATGGAATGCTAAGAATCCAAGAAAAATATCTAAGGGCCACCTAAGATGTCTAGAGCAATCATGCAAAAATTCAGATCCTAAATCATAACCATGATCTAGTACAAAAATCAGCAAGCCAATCATGTATTTTTGACATTATTTAAATGACAATTTAAATGAAAAATACACAAAAAATCCAAAATGCATAAAAAATGAACTTAAAAAGCTCAGAAAATTAAAGGAATTGTCAAGGATCATTCATGATTTTTCCCATAATTATTTGATGATTTTTCCTATTTTTTATGAATTAAAATGAATCAATCAATAAAACATAAAAAGAAAATGAATTAAAAGAAATTAAAATGCAAGAAAATGTCACAGCCATCAAATCTAATTACTAGTCAAAGAATCAGGGGGCTAATAGCGCGCCATGTATGCGCTGAAGAAGTTAAGTGAAACGCATCGTTTCACAGGGGGATTGCGTGTGTTGTGTTGACTTCACACTATGGTGAGTCTTAATCTCAATCGTTCAGTTCAAATATAATTCAATCTAACAACCTAAACCTTGCCACGTCACCTAAACCTAGTCAGACTAACTGAAAATAATTCTAAGACGTTGGATCAGCCTAGCAGGTCAACTAAAGTCACAAGATCGTGTGGTGCCTGAGTCGTCTTCTTCATTTCAAATGCCAGAAAGGGAGGGAAGTTCAGGTGGCGGCCGGAGAAGACTCCGGTCGTCTTCTCCAGCGAGGGGAAAAATACTAGAGCATCAACTCTCACCAAACTCAATAAAAATGACATGAATCTCTTCCTCTCTCCATGTAGGTCAACCTGGAAACATTCATTTTCATTTTCTCTTAAAGATCAAGGTTATACGAAGCCAAACAGAAAATGTGCATCAGCAACATTCCTCACCAATCTCAAAATTGCTTCCACCAATCAAAACTATACACTATACTGATCAAGAATCCATGATCAAATCTTGATTTCAACCAAGAATAAGCTAACTGATTCATCAATGTTTGGTTGCATCATCAAGAAACCTCACCAACAGCCATGATTCTAATCCTAAATCCATCTAGGAAGTCCACTGATCCTAACCACATGTAAAATCTACTCTAATTGATCATCATTTAGAAGTAATCGTGAAATGTAAAAACCTGATAAAGTGCTTCAACAGTGGTGGATTCAGCCACGAATTCTTGACTAAAGCTATGCAGAATCACTCAACAATGCTTGGAGATGCCTCTTGAACCTTCAATTTCTTTAGAAAGTGCCTCAATCTCCGAAATCGAAAATCACTCACAACTAACTTTTTCAACTGTGTATTACCTGTTCTTGCTCAATCCATCACCAACCTTCATCTGAACTCGCTCAAAATCTTATATTGAGCCATTGTGAATAAACTTGAATTTTTGATCTTTTTAGGCCTTTAATGGTTCATTCATGAAACTTTCTTCACACACTTCTCATTCCAATCCATATCAATGGATTCTTGGTGCTTGGTTGGGTAAATAACATTATTTTGAACAACTCTCAAGTTGGAAAATCTTCATTTGAGGTATGCAAGTTAGTGAAATGGACCTATAATCCAAAATGACTTGTAATCTCACTTTCCCAAAATGCCCCTGTCTTGTAAGCAATGTATCTTGAGTTCTACAAATCCAATCAAGGACTTATAGTACTCTTTGGAAAGCTAAGAAGATAAGGAACAACATTCATGTTGGCCTGAGGTTGAGGAGAAGCTTCCTTATAGGTCAAAAGTTGCACGGAAGTTGGTTGACTTTCATGTACCAAAATCACATTCATCTGATGACCTGTAACTTATCTTCTTCATAACTTGAGTTCTATAAACCCTATCAAGGACTTATAGTACTAAAATTAAAGGTAAGAACATGCTCTACAATTTCCATGTGGATGTAAAGATGAGGTGAGACTTGCATCTTGAGTTATGTGGTCTTGAAGTTAGGCACTAAACCAGGGGATTTTACACTGTCAAGCTTAGAAACCCTAGCCTAGGAACTTCTCACACTCTTGATTCATGATGAGTTGACCTTAGAATCATATTTTGAGTGTCTCAACACATCATTCCATGGTCACATGGCCTTGAAATTAGGTCTCAACCCCTTTCAATTCACCTGTTGACTTAGGGTTGACCAGATGGAAACCCTAATTGCACCAACCTTGGTTGTAGCTTCTTATACTTTGCAAAATTGACCTGTCCAAACTCCATAATGACTATCAAGACACCATATGGGCTCTCTCAGTGCTCTAGTTCCATCTCTATGGATTCAACATCATCAGATGCCTTCCCATAACCTTCAAGTTACGAGATGTGCACATAACTGTCTAGCCACTTCTCTGAGGATCTTTGACTTCTTTGATGAGGATATCAACCCTTGAATACTTGAATGAAGACTCTTAGATAACTTTATAACCTTGGTAGCCTTTTGTTGGTAGTCATACCTCTTGATCTCCTGCATACATGTCAATGCAATGCAAATGATAATGCTAAAATGAATGCAATGAAACACAAGCTAGGTAAAGAAAAAGGTTAGGCAAATTTTGGGGTGCAACAGAGATCAAATAAAAATGTCTTGAAAATCAAAGAATCACAACTTAAACTATGAGCCTCAATACACTACACCAAACCCTAATCGAGAACCAATTTGATCCTTGATGAATCACATGGGATTGTATCACATCCTTACCTTCAAAACAGTCCATGACACATATTGCTCGTAAATGAATCAAAACAACTTTATTTAACCGAGATTAAGTCACATCGAATTTGAAACTGAAACAATATTGCACCCACATTTAACTTGCTAGCCTGAAGTAAATCTGAATTGAACGACACATGTTCGTTCTAAGCACAAAGGGTAAGAAACCCTAGTCTCCCTGCCTTGGGCGCATACTGATGAAGTAGTGACCTAGGAAGTTGATGGGAGCCAAAACCTTAATCCAACATCCTCCAAGTTAAGCGACTGATGAAACTCTGAACATCTGCTACCCTTGAAGACACTCAGAGGAGATGATATTGTGCTTTGATAAACCTCTAACAAAAGATGCTCGTGATGATGAAGGTCCAACACCTTATTTCTAGCTTGAGTACAAAAACCAAATGAAATAACCTCTGAAAGATGGAAATCCAGGTTAACATAACAACCTCAGATTCAATGTCCTAGGAGCCTGATGAAATGAAGGACTATGCTGTAGATGATGCAAAGAGAAATAAAGTCATATGAATGCAAGTTCAAAAAAGTCTGGTCAAAATTTAGGGTATGACATTGATGATCAGATACCAGAAAAGGAAAGCCACTGAGACATATCACCAACTGAAGATAACCCTCCCCGGCCAACTGAGCATAATAGGATAACAATAATCATATGCAATAGTAAAATGCAAATGCAACAATATACAATAGTAAATGTACAACAGATACAACATACATATGCATAAAATTAAGCACCCAATGAAAAAAAACAGACAAGCACTAGGATTGACTCGCATAGGGAACTGAAGTCCCCAGCAGAGTCGCCAGCTATCGCAACTGTGACAAACACCTGGCGGAAAAAATAGTGCCACCAAACGCTATTTATTCCAAAGGAGGGAAAGGAAACGATTGAAGAAAACCTGAAGAGAGGGAGAAGACAAGGTCATCACAACCAAAACTTGGGTTTGGGAGTTGGTTACACAAGGGGAAGGTATTAGCACCCCCTCACGTCCATTGTACTAAATGGAATCCATGCTTGTTGTCTAATCAAAGGGTGAGTTATCTAAAAGCTACTGTTAAAATGGAAACGGGAAAAGGAAAAGAAAAAGAAGACTCTATAGGACATCACCACCCTAGGCCTACGTATTCCCTCGTGCAATGGGAAAGTCAGAGTCAACGTAGTTCAGAAAACTACGGGTGAAGGGAGAAGGTTGCTCGCCAAGACATCGTCTTCTTGTGCCTACGTATCCTCATATGGTATGAGAAATCGGAGCAGCCGTAGTTTGGATTTCAAATTGTTACGTGTTTTTTATGAGCGATGTTAAATTCCCATTCTAGTAGTTAAGGTCGATGTCTGTTTGCGATAGAACGAAAAAGTAATGTACTCTTTCTGAAAATGGTTTGGCAAACGATCTCGAAGGATGAAAATGATTTGAATTTTTTTGTGAGTTTTAGAGAAGTGAATTGATTGGATTTGAGATTCACATTGCACTAAAGTCTATGATATAGGAGCGAATGCATCGCATATCACCCCCAGACGGGACATACACTAAACACTCTAGACAAGTAAAGAGAGACCCTTTACTCATCATTTCCCATATACTTAAGGCTCGTGGCGCATAATTTTCATCGCATTTATTAATTGTTTTGAAGTTGTTTTAAGATGAGAAGAAGATAATGACGCACAGAAGGTCTAAAGGGAAACTTGGTCCTAATGTTGTCATGTAAAATGGCCCTAAGGTCGGGATGCAGAAGAAAATTCTATCCTAATGTTAGCATGCAAAGGATGGACCTAAGGTTGAGGTTAAAAGGGGCTAACCTAATGTTATCATGCCTAGATTAAAGTCCTAATGTATATCCTACTCTAAGCTTAATCGAAAATTAAGTCGGACTATGAGGCCTTAAGGGAGCATGCAAAGACAAGACAAAAACAAGGAAAACAAGGCAAAAACAGCATCTACAATAGTGCTTCCTGCATAAAGCAACAATAAAATCCAGCACACAAATAAGACAGCTTTTAACAGCACATGTTTTCAGGCAGATACAGGTGTAGAAAGCAGCAGGCAACATGGATGCACAATTAACAACATGTCAAAGTCCAGAACAGCAGGTGTGAAAAGTGCAGGCAACAAGTATAAACGAACACTTAAAGCAACACCTTAAACGAGCAACGATCATCAATGAACATTTATAACAAACCAAAACAAGCATCAAGAGTGCAAACATCCAAGACTAAGCAATAATTGACATTTGATCAAGCGATTTAAGAACAAAATATGATCACGCAAATCACAATTCAAGAAATCTACATGACGATGTGCGGATCGAATATGAACATGTATCAAGCACGGTCAATTGATGAACATGCATTAACAAATTAAGAAAAAGAAAACTCCACAAGATCGCACAATTAGACATGCAACAAGACCATCACGCACCTAACATCGATTAATGAATTTGAACGATTAAACAATTACAGAATTTGAAGAAAACATAAGCATGTGATAAAAATCCAGCAAGATAAACATCAATAATCAACAATTCACAATGTGCAAATGATTATGCAACATAATCAACACACCAAGAATGCAACACAATGATCATAAATGATTGTCAACGAAAAACCAAAAGTCGCATGTCGAAGAAACACAAGCATGTTATTAAGAATGATGGAAAAGGTCAAAAATAATTCACATTAATGCATCACATTAATCCATGTGGTTTAAGGATGAAAAGGAACTCAAACAAGCTTGAAAATGCAAGAAAAGGCAATTTGTCCCAGAGGTAATCGATTACCATGATTATGTAATCGATTATCCCTTTGAAAATTGTCCAAAAACATGAAAAACAGGCAAGGTAATTGATTACCCTGATTGTGGTAATCGATTACCACTGAGACAGTGCCAAAATTTCGACTTCTAAAAGCAATTTTCAGCAACAAATGACTCATCCGATCATCCAAATGGACAAGTAATCAAATATGCACGAAAATTAGGTCATATCACAGCAAGAAAACACCAATTACATCAAACAAATAGCAAGATCAAATATCAAAGCAAGCAATAGATCACATAACAAAAACAAACTAAAGATCTACATTGTAACATGCAAGATTAAGCAATACCAAAGCTAGATCTAGAAATTACTAGCCAACAAAGTTGAGAATTGCTTAGGTAAGTGTTGTTAAGCTGCAATTATCATATCAAAGCAAGAAATCCAATGATCTATGAAGCTTTAGCAAGAAAACTTGAAGATCCAAGCAAGAATTTACAAATAAGCAAAAACTCTTCCAAAAGTGATTCCAACAACTTAATTCAAGATCCAAATGAACTATAGAACTAGAATTGAACCAAGGATGAAGATGCAATGAAGGTTTAGCTCAAGGATTCACAAATTGCAATGCATAATTTGTGAAGCTTTTGGTTATGGAGCTTTGGTGGAAGGTTGAAAATGAAGGTTGAGAATGAAAAAGTGAGAGAGAAATGAGAGCAAATTCTGAAATTGAGATGAAAATGAGAGTGAATGAGTGTGAATGAGTGTGGTTTGGAGTAAAATTGATTAAATAACCCTTAGGTTAGAAATTGAAACGTGGGTTGGAATATGGATTAGTGTGAGGAATGGAAATTAGGAGGGGAATTAGGAATGAAGTGTTTGAATTTTGGAGAGAAATGGTGAAAATGAATCAATTCTAGATCCTTCTAATGATGCACATGTGAAATTAAGGGATGGAAATGATTGGAAATTTTGCAGTGCTGCAAATTCAAATATTTTTGCAAAATGTGCTTGAGGTAATTGATTACCTCATTGTTGTAACCGACTACCACCTTCACAAATTGCCAATTTTCGTTGCCATCTGTTCTGATCCCCATTAAGCCTCTAAAACATGTCATTTGATATTGCGCCTGTGAAACGCCCAAAATAAGTTGTGAACTGCCTCCTGCGTTCAAAATTACTTGTTGAAGAATATAATCGGGTGCTTGATTGCTTAGTAAAATAAATGTTGAAGCCTCTAATGCATGCTGTTCTAAAAAACTTGCAATAAAGAAGACCTCAGGCCGCAAAAACACCTTGATCCCATGTCTCGAGAGCCAATGCCATGATATGCAAAAATATGAAATGAATGAAACATAACCCAGTTACGGTTAAAACGAAAGGGCAAATTGTGGGATGCTACAACATGCACAATTTCTTCTTTAAGTGCTCTGTCAATTTCTCTCTCCTTAAAGAAAAGACCTTCCAGATTAATGTTATACGGTATGTCCTCATTGGGTAACCAAGCTGACGCCGCGCTAAAACTGGTTGGTAGTTGATTCCTCCTTTAGTACTAATGAGGGGAACATTGGGGAAACTTCTACAGTTGTTAAGGATCTTCGTTCCATCATAGACCCGATTGTACTAATCTATGTCAGAGTGAATGAGGGACATAATCTTTTGCAACCATCACATACCATTTTAAGATCCCAAAATGCAGCAGATTTGGATAAGTGAGAAATAAACCATTTATAAAGTAATGGTACACAGCAGGTGATCATCCCTCCGCTATACAAATTTCTTAGATGTACTGAGTGGTAAGTGTCTGCAAGCAAAGTTGAGACTAAATTCATGATTAAGAATATCTTGATAGCATTGATGTCGACGAAGTTATCAATGTTAGGAAAGAGGAATAATCCGTAGATGAGTAGAACAAAGATATCCTCGAAAGCAACCATGTTATATATGTTGGAAAAGTATAGGGCTTTCTTCATCAAGAATTTAGCTGGTAGACCTTGAATTCCTCCCTTGGTGGTCATGTGAGCTTTGATATCTGACACTTCCAAAGAGGTAGCTCTTACAATGGTTTGGTCTTTGAGAATTTCTTCCAGACCAGAGAAAGGGTCTTGATCAGTGATAGGTAAATCAATTAGCTGAGAGTATTCTTCTAATGTTGGTGTGAGTTGATATTCTAGAAACGTGAAGCAGTGGTATACCGAATCATAGAATTAAACTAACGTGGATAGGATTCCTTCCAGCATGTTAATTTTTAAAAGGGACAAAAGCCCTTCATACTTAGGTTTGAAAGCTTTAGGATTAGTAACCAACCTTCCCAATCTCCTTAAGTCTTCTAGTCTTGGACTTCTGAAGGCTTACTTCTGAGTTTTTCTTCTACCAAAATCCATGGCACAATTTTTCTCTCTAATATTTGCAACAACCTTATTTTTTAGTTCTTTTGAAAAGTTTGAAAAAAGATTTTTTTTTTGAAAAATTTGATGAATCGGTGAATGCAGCAAACACAAGTATAAGAAAACATGGGTTCAAAGGTTCATGGCCACGAGCATGGAGCCATGGATCTACCCATCCACAAGGTATGTACTAGGGGTGAAATTTTTGTACCTGTAGAACGGGTTCTAACAAAGGTTCCCAAAATCATGGACCCCTCTTTAGGATATTACCAGCAAATTGATTAACTCATGAGAGCTGTAATAACCCTAAAATGGATCTCATTTGAGTGTAGCATCGCGTATCAACTATTCTCGATAGTCATCGCACTACGTCCTAAAATGGCCAACTGGTTAAATGTTTACTAATCCTTAGTTTTACGGGTTCCCAATGGAAAAAGTAATTTATTCATGACTAGCTCGCTCAACATCAGTAATTCCAAAAGGGTACCTCTACTGATTTGGTGGACTTTAAAATTAGATTGGATGAGACTTACTCCCCTATAAGCTTTCTTGATTCTGCCACCTCCTATCTTAAAATATTCTCTCAAGCCCACTAAGGACTTTTTGACTCACCACATGTGCATTAATCACATTCCCAAATAAAAGCAATTTAAGCAAGTATGGCAAATAAGCAGATAATATGATGCAAAATAGTAGATGATATCAAATAAATAAGCAAATGAAATAGTAAAATATATGCAATGTAAAACTTAACCCTCTATGCAGAATAGTCAAGTCCCTAGTGAAGTCGCCATTTTTCTATAGCTCCGGTTTTCGTGATGCAACCATTACTGCATTTAGTGCTACTTTCGAATTTCCAATATTTATCCTATGATACTTAAAAGGAAGGGGGAGGAAATCTAAACTAACCCTGCTCGCAAATTCTTTTTTTCTACAAATGCAAAGAGATATGGAATCGGGAGTTGGTTATACTAAGGGGAACTATTAACACCCTGAGTATCTATAGTAATTTATAGAAACCTTGATTGTATATTTCTACTATTGAATTACTTTCTTGCTTAGGTTTGTTCTACTGTTTAATTAGGAAAGTTTCTCCTTTTGAAAATTGAAGAAATGTTTTTGTTGTTTTTATGGTTTTCTATTGTTTTTGTAAGGTATCGGGACCTAAAGGTTTGTTATTAGTGTGCTCGCTAAGATTTCGCTATCTTTTTCCTATGTATTCTCATTAATAAAACTGAGAAATCATAGCACTCATAGTTCCTCCTAAATCTATGGGAGGAAATTATTTGTTTGTATCTTGTTCAAAGCCCAAGATGATAAAGCTAAAAGAGTGTCTGTATATGGTTCAAAGCCCAATATTGAAGCTAAAAGACTGTTGGTATCTTGTTCAAAGCCCAAGATTGAAGATAAAAGAGTATTTGTGTCTTGTTCAAAGCCCAAGATTAAAGCTAAAGGTTTGACTGAGATTTTGACAATTTGTCGTCTCTAAAGGGAGATATCTCACCTTATTCATCACAAACATTGAGAAGTAAAATCATAATGGAAGAAGCTTTAACTTGGATCTTTGTCATCCTAAGAAATGCCACGTCTTTTTTTATAGGAAAAGTGAAATATCATGAAGGAAGAAGCTTTAAACTTGGAATTAGAAATATCCAGAGCAATGCCATATCTTTCTTCATGAGTTTTATCATAAGGGAGAAAGCTTTAAACTTGGACTTTGAAATATCCAGAGCAATGTCACATCCTCATTTATATAAAACAGATTGATTTGTTTATTTGATTTGATTTGAAAGATGATGTATAGAAGAGAGACCTTCCTACAGAGAGGACTCAGAGTCTCATATGTGTGGAAGTTGAATTTAGTTCCTTGATCAAAGCCCAAGGTTGAAGCTGAAAAAGTTGAAAACTGACTCAACTGGAGGAGTTTTATCTCTCTTGTATAAAGCCTAGGATGGAGGCTGACTCACTGGAGAAACTATTTATGGAGACGTACTCTTACTGGGGATTAGAAGAGAGTTTAAATACTTGAATGATTGTGATTGGAATTTGATTCCTTTGGGGATTGATTTGATTGATTACTAAGACTAGATATATGCTTTTAGAAATTCTTGAGGGTCCTTGTATGAAGCCCAAGAGGAGGTTGGGGATGAGGCTTTCTAAGTCTCCTTGTATGAAGCCCAAGAGGAGGTTATCTTAGCTGGGGGGAAATCACTGTACAAAGCCCAAGAGGAGGCTGACTATACTGGGGAAATATTCCTTTGTACAAGAGGGAACTTGTCTAAATTAAGTAGTATTAATTAAAGGGATTCTATTGTTTGATCTATGTCGAAACTAAGGATGATTTAAATGCTAAAAGAAACTTAACAAAATATAAACAAGTATATTAACAAGTATGAAATGAATTTGAAAAGGTGGTGGTCTTACACTCTGATAAATGCTCATGTGTATTGTGATTGATTAAGTGATTTAAGATTGATTGATTGAAATGAATTAGGGTTCTGAAACATTGAAGAAATTTTTGAGAGGAGGAGATGATTTGGATTTGAATTTGAATTTTTAAAAGTGCCTCTGATTTTGAAAATGAGGGAGAGAAGAAAGGTGTTGGGTCTTACACTTTGGACAGAGGCCCAAGATCATTTGTATCCTGTACAAAGCCCAGGATGAATGAGGCTAAAAGATTATTCTATTTACAAAGGGTGTTAGGTCTTACACTCTATTAGAGGCCCAATATTTAAAATAATTTTTGAAGAAGAGAGGAAATACTTATACTATAGCAGAGGCCCTAATTTTGATTGAGAAAGTTGATGCTAGGTTTAGATTAAATTTGGAAGATTGAAAGATTGAGGCTTTGAAAATATGAAGAAGATTTTGAAAATAGAAAGAAGGATGGGACTTACACTCCTAGAAGATGTCCAAATAAGTGTAATTGATTGAAAAAGATAAGAGGGACTTATACTATGGCAGAGGCCCTAAAGATTGTTATTAAAATAGTGATCGTACCGTGATTTTGAAAAGTGCAATGGGACTTATACTATAACAGAGGCCCATGGGTTTGTTTATTTAAAGAGAAGGTTATATCTTACACTCTAATAGAGGCCCAAAAGATGTTGCTATGAATTTTGAACGATTGAATCAAAGTAAAAACCCTAATTTCATTTTTTAAAGATATTTTTTCAAAGAAAAATCAATAAAAGAATGGTATAATTATCAAATGAATCTATTCACCATGTCATGAACAATGATTTAGGTTTACAAAAAGATGTTTTATTCACATGAATATTTGAAATCAATTTGGTTTAAGAAAAATCAAGAAAATAAATTATTTTAAAATATTTAAAACAATTTAAAATAAAGCATTCTCAATTTCTAGCTCTATTCTGTATGTTCTTATATCTTCAGAGTTGTACTCATTGTTAGAAACCTCTACAGATGTTTGTTGGAATCTTGATTGATTTTACTTATGAAAAGCCTCTTCTATAGTTGAAAGAGCATTATTGGGTGTAATTGAAGGTTAGGCACATTAAACGCTTTATTTACTATTGTCAGTCTACCTCCTGAGGAGTTTGCTCTTCCATAGTCTCTGAGTAGTCTTTCAAGGACTGGTGGATCTTCAACCATTGTTTGCTTAACTTATTCCAAGGACTGATGAGTGAGAAATTTTCTCCTTTTGTTCTTCCAACTTGTGGAAAAAAGCTTTCATGAGAAGAGCATGTAAGGTTCTCTCGATTCTTGTGTTAAAAGAAAAATTAGGTGAGGATTCTCCTCGCATCAAATATCAGAAACATGTTAGTTATAAAAAAAATAAAAAACAAAAATTTTGGTCACAAAGCAACAAAATCTCAACTAAAAATAAAACTATAAACTCTATAATCTTTGGAAATCCCTGACAAAGGCGGAAAAAAACTTGATCATTAAATTAGCAAGTGTACTAATCCATCGATGTAGTAATACTGATGGTTACTATAATATCGATCTCAAGGAATACGTTATATTATAGAGTTTAGTTAACTTTATTCGGAAAAAAAGGTATTGAGGATTTTGATTTGGGTTGTTTGCAACATAAGATAAAATACTAGAAAATTTAATAAAATAGAAAATTATTTGAGAAGAACATTTCAAGGATGAGAGTTGGAGCTTGAACTCGTTCGTATTCTAAATTGATCTTGTAATAACTATGTTTAACTCCTACATATTACTAGTTATTAATATTACATATTCCTAATTCATTATCGAATAAACCTTTGGTATTCAAATCAATTTCTATAGCTATTAGTAAATTGTAAGTGAACCCAAACATGCAATTATCCATAATAAAAAAATTTCTAGATGATTACCATATGCCTATGTGATATCTAATCTAAAATATCTCAATCAAATCTTACTTGTTGAAATTCATTTCTAACAAGGAACTGTAAATCTATTCTCAATTTATCAATAGCGCAGAGCATTAAACATAGAAAAATTTAAATCACATAGGAATAAAATTCTCAGTTGTTAGAAACATCACTTCAGTAATACCGACTCTATCAAGAAAAATTACTCATCTATAGCATTTGAGGTGTTTAGTTACTCATAACGTAAATAAAACCCATAATTAATGTAAAGACATTAAATAATGATCTTCAAGAAGAGAGATTTAACACAACATGTCATTGAAAATTGCTTCACTTAGTTCCTTGCACATATGCCTTACACTCAAAATTTGCTTTGTCGTCAAAATAATTTCTAAACCCCTATGAAACCAAATTTCTCCTTAAATACCTCAAAAGGTGCTTAAATATTTCCAATATATGAGAAAAAGATTGAGTTTCTTGAACAAACACAAGAAATCCTATTAGGTTTTGCAAGGGATAAAGAAGAAGGAAGAAGAAGAATAAGAATTGGTTAAAACTATTATACTATTCACTTACTCAATAATGATTAAAAGATTGCAAGTGAATACCAATAATTAACCTCTCTCAACAACCTGAGAGAACTAGTCTTTTTATAGACTACTATGCTAACTTAGGCAACTAGCTACCTCAAAAATTGGACTTAAAAGCAAGGCCTAATTCGACATGCTAACTTAAACCCAAAGCTAACATATTTAAACAACATGCTTGAACAGACTTCGACGTAAGCATGCACAACTCCTATTGAATAATACAACTATCCTTGTCGACATTAGAGTTTGATCCAAATACCACAAATATCCATCTTGGAACAAACTTTACACTAACAAGGTGTCACACCCTAATTTTTGACCTTAAGATTCCACCTCTTTGCCTTCTACTTATATGTTATCTTCATGTTTTTGTGTGCGTGTTTATCCTAACCAACCTGTGCAGGTGTTTTGAGTTCAAGTGAGGATGACACTTACAATTCAGTCCCTCCCGACATGGCCGTTTGACTCTTATTCAGGTAATGCTTATGGTGTGATTTCATCGTTTAAGTAACCAGTGACATGTTCAAGGAAATATACATATGGTTTATCAGATCTTGAGCCAAGTTTCTTATCAAAGTTTGCGACAAAATTCATAAGCTGGTTTGAACTCAAACGTTTTTATTCAGCTTTGAATATCAAAAGGAAGACTAAAATGATATATGAATAGTTTGATCTTATTTTACCGTAGGAAATTCATCATACCCGAGCTCACGAATAAGTTCATGCTACTAAAGTTGTCGCATATTTTCAAAGTTATCGCGGGCCGCGCGAAATAGAATCTTACAAGAACCATACCAAATTCATAGCGTTTGACTAATGTAATGATACACTTTGTGGATGTAACCACTTGATTTCATGGAGATAATCTTTCCTTAGCATGAAAGAAGGACTCTTTGATTGTTAATTGGACTCTTTGACGATTAATTGGGCAAAATGGTTCCAAGCTATGGACTTTGGCACAATCGTTACCAGCTTTTCAATTTTCAATCTCATTTAAGTACACAAGGATTTTTACGTATTACCAACAGTCAGATTGCATTACCAATCAAGTTATTTACATGGGGATACACAAAGTTCTAAGAAATCACTAAATACATAACATTCATGTTCTGCTATGCCACTAAGACTGTCAAATAGAACTGTCCTCGCCGGTAACACACGTAACGGCCGGTAAACATCACAAGCACTTGTTCTATAGTGAGGACGCCTCATTACATCAGACTACACAAGGTTTTCTTCTGCATATAAGATCAAAGTCAAGAGCTCGCTAGACCCTCTTTCTGTGCCTTAAGCAAGGTGACTTTTGTGTGACTTCATGGAAGGACCAGACCTGCATAATGAAGGGAAGTTACGACAATGTTAGAAAGCAACCATTAATGAAGAAAAGACTAGTAGCAAAAGAGAGGATGTCGATTTCGTCGCGAAAGAAGAAGTTCTTACTTCATGAGTCGTTGGGAATCAGAACTGCAACAACTTCACTAGAGTCAATTCAAAGCCTCCCTCAAAGCACCGCCGGGTTGTGCCTAAAGAACTTAAAACTAGTGAGATCCATTGAGAGATAAGCCGGACCCGGGCTTGAGTACAAACATAGTATTAGAAGTGGAAAGTAGTGGTGGACCTGTATGCTTTGCATGCACAAGTTCCCATGAAATTCGCGCTCAGACGGGATTCTCTTTGATGATTTATTTTCTGGCCCTTTGGGCTCGAGGGGATTTTGGATCTGAAGATTGTCGACTCTGGGGACCGATCATTTTTGATTCAGCTAAGTGAGGCCGCTTCGGGAGATTATGATGCCAAAACAGAAATGGTGAACGTATCATCGTTTCTCGAAAGTATGTGACGCTGATGAACGCATAGAATGCTGAACATTGTTAGTGATAGGTCCATACCTGTGAGAGGGATCGGGTTATGCAGGAAACCTTGACTTCCAGATTACCTGGTTTTCATTACAGTGTGAATTTGTGTTCCTGGTACAAGGGGTTCCTATCAGTGACAGTGCTATGTTCTTGTCAAAGCGGAGCGCTGGTTCTTCTTGATCAACAACACAACAATCTTGATCCCCTGTTTGCATTTGCATTGCATCCTCATTTGCATTTTCATTAACATGTATTTATGTTGTAGGTGCATATTTCCTCCTCGATTCTATTGGTCTCATTCTTTCTGCCAGGCATGGAGCCTTTGAAGAAGACAGTGGCATATAAGCTCCCAATTCCTGATGTTGGATCTTTATTGAGTTTAATCTTGGTGGCTCACAGAAAAGTGTTGGAAGACTTCAAGGAATCCTATGGGAAAATTCTGAGTGTCGTCTGCAAACTTTCAGTATATGAGATGAATGGTCTTTATGCTCTGCTGCAATTCTATGACCCATAGCTAAGGTGTTTTGCTTTGCCGGATTATATTCTGGCGCCTACCTTAGAGGAGTATTCTGTGTTGTTGAGGGTACCTATATTGGATCAGATTCCATTCTATTACTCTGATGCTGAGCCTGATCTGGCTAAGCTCGCTGCTGCCTTGCATCTTGATGTCTCTGAGCTAAAAAATGGAATGACCGAGAGGATTGGCATGCCTGGGTTCCCCTTATCTTTTCTGGTTAAGAAAGCTTGACAGTTTTCCAAAGATGGTTGTTGGGTGGTGTTTAAAGCTATTTTAGCTCTTTGTATTTATGGTATTGTGTTATTCCCTAATCTGCCAGATTTTGTAGACATCGATGCTTTCTGCGTATTTGCTTCAGGGAATCCGGTACCTACGCTTCTGGGTGAGGTCTATCATTCTGTTCACTACAAGAATGAGAACTGGAGGGGAAAGAATGTATCTTGTTGTGTTCCTTTGCTGTATAGGTGGTTTACTGGTCATCTCCCTAAATCTGGTCCTTTCGTTACTACTGCAGGTACTTCAGAATGGTCTGAGAGGTTGATCGGGTTGTCTGCTAAGAATATTATCTGGTTTGATAGAGATATGCTTGGTACAGAGATTATTTATAGTTGCGGTGGATTTCCTAGCGTCCCGTTGGTCGGAAGGAAAGGATGCATCAACTATAACCCAGCATTGTTAGTCAGACAGTTTAGGTATGCCTTGAGAGATCCTCCTAAGGAAGAGGAGATACATGAATCTCTGTATCTCACCGGATTGTTGGAGGGTGATACATTATCTAGAGTCGAGCAGGCTTGGAGCAATATCTGTTGGAAAGGGAAAGCTTTTAGGGGGAAAAGCAACAGTAGAGCCTACGACCCTTATCTAACTTGGATCCATGAGAGAGCTGCGAAGTTTCTAATGCCTTTCCCGTCTGTTGAGCCTCTGTATCCTCTTATGATTGAATAGCCTACCACTGTGGCCATCCAAAAGTACAATCAGTTGTGGTTTGAGAAAGAGGAGCTTCGAAAGGCTAATGAAGAGTTAGAGAAAGAGATCATTCAGCTCCGGAGTGAGAAGATTGAAGTTGTGCACTCTTCTAAGAGGCAGACTGAGCTTGTGAATAGATTGGGTACAAATTTGACTAAGGAGACTCGTTCTCATGAACGTTTGGGTTTGGACCTGAAAGTTGTCAGTGATGTTCTCGCTTCTAAGAAGAAGGACTTGGATAGGGCTTATCTGGATATTTCCAAGTTCTATGATCAGTGGAATGCTACCCTTTCCAATAACAAGGAGCGCGAGGATAAGTTGAAGCAGCAGATTGTTAAACTGAAGACGCAGCTCAGAGTGAAGGATGAAAGGATTGCAGATGAAGTTTCACTCAAACGTGATAGTGACTGCAGATTGAACGAAGCTTTGGCAACCTTGGAGGATTACAAGCTGAGGGTTGATTCGAAGAGGTGCAAGCTAGAGGAAGTATTTGTTGAGGAAGCCTGGGAAGATTATGCTGAGGGTTTACAGACCATTATCAGACAGAGAGAGGCGCTCATTCAGGGGTTACTCGTCATACCAGACCATCCTGAGACACAGGAGCTGTTGGAGGAGTTTCGGGCTCGTTGCCATACCTGATGCCTTTCATTTCCTTTGTAGCTTGTTGCTTTTATTGACCATCACCAGACATGTTGGCTGAAGTCACTTTCTTTGTACTCAGTTGTATGCTTGTACCTTGCCTGTTGGGAATTTTCTTGTATGTATGAGGTGTTTGACTCTATGTTTGGCTATGGGTTCCCCAATGTCTCGTTGTTCGCGCAGGAACTAGAATCGAGGGGAAATATCCCTAATGCATATATACATGTCTGCATTTTCATAGCATTTTTGCATAATAGGTGCAGCGGAACCATTTTTCTTACCACTGTTAGTTTGTTAGTTTGTTTCAGGATAGAAAATCAAACAGTTCACTGTCACGCCACCAGAGGTAATCAACGCAGAGTCATAGAACAAGTGCAAGCTGAGATGCAGGAGATGAGGGACAGGATGGCTCAGTTTATGGAGCTCATGCAGGGTGTGGCTAATGGCCAGGAGCAGCTGAGGACTCTGGTACAGCCATTGATTGCTCGTGTTGACAATAATGGTGTGCTTCATGGAGGTGTTGCTTGTCGCTATTGCGAAAAAGGAGGTCGGCAAAACAGAAGAGTCGCCACCTTTCTTTATTTATCCCATAGAACGGGAAAGGAAACGATCGGAAAAACCTGACGAAAAGGTATAAGACAAGGTCATCGCAACCATTGTCTGGATTCGGGAGTCGGTTACGCAAGGGGAAGGTATTAGCACCCCTCACGTCCAGCGTACTCGATGGGATCCATGCTTGTTGTGTTTATCTGATGGGTTGATTACATCTATCTACGCTAAAGGTATGGTCTGAAAAGAAAAGAAAATGACTCGGCAAAGCGTCGCGCTCTATGCCTACGTATTCCCGTCTGGAACGAGAAATCAGAGTCAACGTAGTTCGCCTAACTACGGGTTGCAGGGGGAAGGTTGCTCGCCGAGACATCGCATCTCGTGCCTACGTACTTTCACACGGCGCGAAAGATCAGAGCAAACGTAGTTCGGGACACGAGAGACACATGTTTGTCTTTTTTATCCGAGTAAGGTTAACAGACGGTTCCAGCAGTTTGGTGTATGCAGCTCGACCATTGGAGACTTAGGCGTTACCGTTTGCGGTAGAACCGGGAGTTAACAAAACTCTCCTTATGAAAAGGGGTTCCAAGGGATTAAAGGTCCAAGAGGACAAAAAGAGTTTGATCTTTGTTTTATGTTTTTTAGAGAAGTATCTTTTATGGATGTTTGCAACTGATATCGCACTAGAGACTATGACCTGAGAGTGAATGCGTCGCATGTCACCCAAAGGGTACCATACTAAACATCTAGACAATTGGAAATAAACTCTCCAATAACCCTTTCTCAAGTATCTTAAGGCTCGTAGCGTACGACGTCAATTAACCTTTATTACTGTATCTTGATTTGTTTGCAGATGAGAAGAGAAAAGACGCACTAAAGGGGAACTGATCCAATCCTAAAGTTGTCATGAAAAATTGAACCTATGGTTGAGGTTAGGAGGGAAGCTAACTAATGTTATCATGAATGGTTAGAACCCTAATGTCTGTCATAACTTCTCTTGAACAAGAGAAGTCAGAGTTCCTAGGGGAACATGGCAAATGAAATCAACAGCAAAAGAAATAACAGTAAAGAAACAATTGTAAATAAAAATGCATGCAATGCAACACACAAGAAGAAGGAGCCAAGCTAAACTTCTAGAGCAAGTAAGCTCAAAGGCAACACAGAAAGCACAGGCAAGGGAGACAGACTCAACCTTAAGCCAGCAAGCAAAGCCAGATAATAACAGTCAAGCAGAGGGAGACAGGCTCAACCTCTAAATGCAGACAAGCAAAGGGAGCTATTCTCAGCCTTTAGGATGCTCTTAAGCCTATATCACTATATCAGAAACCTAGTCTAATGCAACACACAGTCAATCAGTCACACAAGCAAAGCAGAGCAGTCAAAAAAACAGCAGACAAAATAGCAGGCAAACAGCTCAACAGCAAAGCAGATAAACAGCAAACCAAACAGTCTCTAAACAATAACTTCAAGCCACCTCAAGAGAAGTCTCATATTCATGCTTCAACAAGCTCCAACAAAAGAGAAGAGAGTTAACACCAAGATTATGGGATGATGATGGGAAGCAGGAAGGAAACAAAAGGAATCCAACCTGACACTCAACCAGTCATCAGAGAAAGGCATCCTCAAAGGTTCTACCTCTTGTAAAATGCCACACATCCTTCCAAAGGAAAGATGAGGCTTTCACATAGGGACCTTGAATCATAGGATGAGAATGGAAAGCAATCAAAGCAATCCATATTTATTTGAAGAAGGAGAAAGCAACTAAGCTCTTCCTAAACCCTAATTGAACAAGCTCAAAGAACGCTTCTAAAGGGAGGTCTAAACACCAAATCAAACATCACCAATAAGAAAACAAAAGCTTAAACATGTATAAAGCATCACCAAAGAAGATTAGTAAACCTATTATGCACTAAAGGTAACCATTGGGGTCATTCTAAAGCAAGTGCTATGTTGAAAGCAACTTAAAACTAGCCTAAGTATTAAATCCAATTAAAAACCTAAAACTACTTCTAAAATCCTAAGAAATTTTCTAAGGGAACCTAAACATGTTAAGGACCTATAGTGGAAAGGTCAGGGATCAAATCAAAAGGGAAGGTCACCTAAAAAATCCTAATCACAAGGTATCAAACTAAAACCCTAAAAAGGAAGGTCCAATGATCCTAATCCAAAACAGAACCTATTGTTGTCTAAAAAATCTAAATTAAATTATAGGGGATCATGCATCTCTAATCTACCAGCTAGCAAAAAATCAGCCCCAAACTCAAAACTAATTGCTAGAACAAAAATCAGCAAAACAATGGGAAAATGAACCAAATTAAAGAAATTAAAGAAAATGGAAAAATACTCAATAAATGGAAAAATAAGCAAACATGAAATATTAAAGCGTCATAAAATCAAGAATAAAATCAGGAGCATGGACATATTTTTATTTCATTTTTCTGATGAATATTGAAATTAAAACGAATTTTAGAATGAAAATGAATTAAAATAAAATGAAAAAAGAATAAACAAAATTAAAATGCCAGAATAAAATGAGGGGCGTTGGATGTGAAAACTAAGTAAGCTGATCTAAGGTCTCACACGCTGCCAGCACATTTAATGAAACGACGCGTTTCAATACCAAAACTCAAATTCTCAGAACAAGTCATGGCCATACGATCTGATTACAAAGTCCAACTTTAGGCTAGATCCAAGGGTTCTCAACTCGTCTTCTTCGTTTGAAATGGGAAATGGGGGGAAGTGTGCAGAGGTGAACCAGACGGTGGCGTGGTCAGACGGTGGTCCAGTGACCACGCCACCGTCTTCTCCGGCGAAAATCCAGTTGCAGGTCACCAAACTCTAATAAAATTTACATCAATCCACTCCAAATTCCACGCTGATCTCAAATATGACCTTCAAATCTCCTAATTCCTCATAGATTTTGAAACACGATAAATATCTTAAAATGCACATAATTCTGAAATCTCACCAATCCTCAATCTAAAACCACAGATCTCTTCCTCAGGTTACATAGATCAACCTAAACTAGTTAGATTGTGTTGAATCCTCAAGATCAAGCCAAACCATCTCCAAACAGAAATCACACATCAACCTAATTTGTCTCTAATCCTCCAATTAATGATCCAAAATCCATCTAAGCAACTTCCTAAAGCTTAACCGCATGCTAACATATGCTAAATCAACATGAATCTTCAGCAATTTTGAAAACTACATACCTGTGTTAGAGCTTGAAATTGAGGTATCTAGAACACGATTCTCAGCTTCAAATTGTGCAGATCTACTCAATGCTTGCTGCTGAAGGTGTTTGTAACTTTGAATTGCCTTGAATTGGTCTGGAAATGAAATCACGATTTCCACTTTCTCTCTTGAAACTCAACTTGCAAACTCTAGTTCTTGCACGAAATGATCTCCAAAATTGCTCTGAATCACACATGGAACTTATATAGAAATTATTTGTGGGATTTAGAGGTCCAATGGGGGCCCAAATCAGAATATCTCAATTTCAATTTTCCTCCAAAAATTCAACAATGGTGTACAAGAATTCTGTCTTAAAACTTCCCTTGGAAGCTTCAATTCAATTGCTTGTGGTCTGGTGAGAGTGTATGGAGTGATTAGAGAGCTTGAACTCCTCTCATGACCAAGTTATGATATGTTTCTTATTTGTGAACTTACAAGTCAAACCACCATGAAATAAGCCTCAAGTGAAAATTCCAACAATGCCAAAGTGTTTAGAATGATTTTTCTGATTAAAATGAGTACTCACTTGCCTTGTTTTAGCACAAAATGAATTAATCTTGAATTTTTCACTTAAATGCCTTTAAATTCTCCCTTTTGCCAAATTTCTCAAACCAAGTCTCACCCTAGGCCAAATCAATTCATCATGAGGACATGGTTGACCTAAAAACATCATTTTGAGCAAGTTTTGTGTTGAACAAAACTTCATTTGAAGCTTGCAAGATAGTGAAAATGACCTATAATGCCAAATGACCTATAATCTCACTTTCCCAAAATACCCCTAACTTGTAAACCTCATAACTTGAGTTCTACAAATCATATGGAAGACTTATAGTACAATTTGGAAAGCTAATATCAAGACCTACAACTTTCATGTTGGCCAAAAGTTTAGGAGAAATACCCTTCTAGGTCAAAAGTTCCTTGGAAGTTGGTAAACTTTCATAGAAAAATTTCACATTCCTCAGATGACCTGTAACTTGTCTGGACCATAACTTGAGTTCTATAAATCCAATGGAGGACTTCTAGTACTCAAATTAAAGCTAAGAGCATGATATACAAGTTTCATATTGACCAAAAGTGGATATGAAACTTGTATCTTGAGATACGTGGTCTTGAAGTTAGGCACTAAATAGGGGATTTTACCCTGAGAACCCTAATTTAGCAACTCCTCACACTGTGAACTTTTCTTAGAAATGAGCTTTAATCCTCTTCAATTTCACAGTTGACTTAGGATTACTCAGATGCAAACCCTAATTTCAACACCCTCAACTGTGGCTATCCACACTTGACACAATGACTTGATTGAGCTCCACCATGACCCTCAAGGCACTCCATGAGCTCTATCATAACACTCTTTCCTTGATCAAAGCTCCACCACCCACTGATGATCTTCCATTGGTCCTCAGATTAGGAGGTTAACCATATATAAACATACAAACTTCTCAAGAACCCAACCCTCTTCCTGATGACCTTGGTGACTTCTCAAGCTTGAATAAGACCTCTAGATAGGCTCCTCTGGATACAAGCCACACTTGATCCCCTGCTAAAATGAACAATGCTATGATATGCAAATGTTAGATCAATGATATGCTAATGCAAGAAACATAAACCAAGCAAGAAAAGGTTAGGCAAATTTTGGGGTGCAACAACTGCCCCCTATACAAGCGGCTTGGACCTGACTGGATGAAAAGCGAACAGCTTTCAACCAATCGAGGTAGAAGACGGTTGAATACCAAAGAACCCGGAAATTTGCTAACCGAAGAAATAAACTGCAAAACTGCTTGGGGAAAAAGACCCAGAAAATTGAATCCGGTTGTCACGGCAACAACTGATCAATCATCCGATAAAGAACCTGATTTCAACATCAACCACCTGTGTGGCGCCACAGGTGTCGAATCCATAATCAAACATCAAACATGCGCTACAATAAGCGGGAACTACGTCAAGCGCGTCATCCCTGTACTATCCTGGATCTTCCATTTCCGAAGAAACGGGCATCGCACTAAATAAAAGCGTGGTATTGTCAAGGTACTATCTTTTGACCTTCCATTTCCGAAGAGACGGGCATACACTACGTAAAGCGAGTCATCCCTGTACTATCCGAGATCTTCCATTTCCGAAGAAATGGGCATCGCACTAAATGAAAGCGCGGAATTATCAAGGTATTATCTTTTGACCTTCCATTTCCAAAGAGACGGGCATACGCTACGTAAAGCGAGTCATCCCTGTATTATCCGGGATCTTCCATTTCTGAAGAAACAGGCATCGCACTAAATAAAAGTGCAGTATCAGAAATCCGAAGACTTGAACAAGCAACTCTGTGGGGAAAATCTGGTAACACTTCAAAGTCTAATTATGAAGCCGTTTCATGCTGGCAACAACTTCAAAGTCTAATTATGAAGCCATTTCAGCCATTCGAGGAAACTCCGTCGAGGAATTTCTGACAACAACTCCAAAGTCTAATTATGAAGCCGCTTAATCCTGACGTAACAACAATTCAAAGAAAACTCTGTCGAACTCCAAAGTCTAATCATGAATCCCTCTAGAACTCTTCAGAGGAAATTCTGACAACAACTTCAAAGTCCAATTATGAAGCCGTGTAGATTTGACAACAACTCCAAAGTCTAATTATGAAGCCGTGTAATGATGATGACAACTCCAAAGTCTAATTATGAAGTCGTTTAATGCTGATAACAACTTCAAAGTCTAATTATGAAGCCGTTTCAGCCACCTAAGGAGAACTTTGTCGGGGAAATTCTGACATCAACTGCAGACATTAACCTTGACGACGAGTACTGACCTCAACCGTCTAATCTCTAAAGTCTTCCTTTTAAAATGCTGACGTGACAGCAACCTGAGGAAAACTCTGCTGAGGAATTTCTGACAACAACTCCAACGTCTAATTATAAAGCCGTTTAAAGAAAACTCCGCTGGGGAAAAAGAGAAACTTAACCAAGCAACTCTGATGAGGGGACACATGATAGGACGAACGTTATCATCACACATCTCATGCCAAAAACCTGAATATCCGAAAACCACCCTAAACGAGAATTCCAAATACCTGTAGGGAAGAACACCTGAAAACAAAGAGGTAACCGACCTGGCTTATGTTTCAAAATGCATATGTTTGAAAGTGGTGTAATGCTCCATATAAGATGGAATGCTACGCGTTTGGGTAAATTTCTATGTAATACAGATATGATGCAAATGCAGGCCCGGGCTGCCGGGGAACGGCTGGATATGTAATAACTTTAGCAAAATAAATGATGAAGACAAAACCAACTCTGCTAGGGAAAACCGGGTATCACAGAATTATTCCAGCAACATAAATGCTGAAAAGGTGAACCAACTCTGCTGGGGGAAGAAACAATCCTGCTGGGGGATAGGTTGAAGTATCCGGAGTAACGAACTCTGCAGAGAATAATCAACCTATTAGAGGAAAGACATCCTGCTGGAGAACAGAAAGAACAATCCTGCGCGGGGATGAACCTTTCAAAACCAGTGACAACCTGGTTGTGCCCTGTGAGGACTTCACTGGGGATTAAATGTGCACATGATCATCGCTGGGGATGCACCTTACTACCTGACCGCTTGCTAACTCGCATACAACTCTTGTGGGGATAAATATGCAACTTCCATCAGCTGGGGAGGAATAAAATCACCTAAAGCCCGCTCCTACGTTAAGGGACTGGCTGGGGAAACAAGATCCCTTAGCTGTTTGCTGCGAAGGTAACGACCCTGCAAAACGTGAGCAACAACAAGATATCCTACACAAAAGGAAATATCCAGGCCAATAGCCGTGACAATCGCTCAATCAATTCAAAGTTTTAACAATTATTGGCCGAGGCCTGCAAGTTTATGCATGTGCAAGTTTATCAAAAACATCGGCGTTTTCCACAAACAAAACAGTAAAAGTTAAAATAAGAACAAACATCAAATACTGAATAGTATGCGTTTATTGATAATGGCCTGTAAATAGGCAAAGCTTTGTACAATGGATGCAACTCCTGAAATGAGGAAGCTACAAAAATATACACAAATATGTACAGAGGTACAAAGAAATTTGTATACATGTCGGCAACGTGGTACAGACGAACACCATGAGCTGATCCTCCTATGACTCGCCTGACTCCGACGCCTTCCCGATACTCCGTCCTCGGAAGAGATTGACTTGGATAATCGACCCTCAGGTACTCCCAAACCACTAAGCAATGCAGTATCAAACTCGGACCGCAGTCATTTGCTTTTTCAATCCCTAACTTTTGCCTGAATCGCCCTTTGCGGGTTTTCGATTCACCGGGATACCCTTTTTTGCCGAAGTCGCCTTCTCAGGTTTTCAACTTCGCGGGTGTACATTTTTTCAATTTTATCCCTAATTTTTCCCGAACCTTTTTTTTCTTTTTGGTTCGCCGGGGTGCCCCATTTTTTCCTGGACTCTCTTTTTTCTGTCCAGCGGGTCTCTTTTAAGCAAAGTATTTTTTAACTGCGTCTGAGTTCACAGGGGATGAAAAATCCTCACCATCCATGGTGGACAACAGTAAGGCTCCTTCGGTGAAAACCTTTCGAATGATATATGGACCTTCATAGTTGGGAGTCCATTTGCCCCTGTGATCTGATTGTGGTGGGAGAATCTTCTTCAGCACAAGATCACCCGTCTAAAAGCTTCGAGGGTGCACCTTCTTGTCGTAAGCTTTCTTCATCCGGCTCTAGTATAACCGACCATATGCGATAGATGCAAGTCTCTTCTCATCCATCAAAATAAGTTGATTCAGTCTATTCCTTATCCACTCTGCCTCATCAAGTTGGACATCAAGCAATACTCTCAAGGAAGGAATCTCAACTTCTAATGGTAGGACAGCCTCCATACCAAACACCAGTGAGAAAGGTGTTGCCCCGGTTGATGTGCGTACCGTCGTACGATAACCGTGAAAAGCGAAGGGCAACATCTCATGCCAGTCTTTGTATGTCACAACCATCTTCTGAACTATCTTCTTGATGTTCTTATTGGCCGCTTCGACAACTCCATTCATCTTGGACCGATAGGGAGATGAATTGTGATGCTCAATCTTTAAATTCTGGCACAATTCCTTCATCATCTTGTTATTCAGGTTCGAACCATTGTCAGTAATGATTCTTTTGGGGATGCCGTAACGACAGATAATGTCCTTTTTGATAAACCGGGCTACCACTTGCTTGGTGACATTGGCGTAAGACGCTGCTTCAACCCATTTGGTGAAGTAATCAATAGCTACCAGGATGAACCGATGTCCATTGGATGCGGTGGGCTCAATTTTCCCAATCATATCTATGCCCCACATGGAGAAAGGCCACGGGGACGCCATAACATTCAAAGGGCTCAGCGGCACCTGAATCTTTCCTGCATAAATCTGGCATTTATGGCATTTCTTTGCAAATTTGAAACAGTCGCTTTCCATCGTCAGCCAATAATACCCTGCCCGTAATAACTTTCGAGACATAGTATGTCCCCCGACATGCGTGCCAAAGGTTCCCTTGTGGACCTCCTCCATAAGCAGATTAACTTCTTTCTTATCAACACATCACAATAGCACCAAATCATGGTTTCTCCTATACAGAACACCATCCAGATTCAAGTAGAAATTGTCAGCCAATCTCCTAAGAGTCTTCTTATCGCGGCCAGATGCCCCAATCGGATACCCTTGGTTCTTTAGGAAATTCTGGATATCAAAATACCACGGCTTGCCATCGGAAGCTTCCTCAATGGCGAATATGAAGGCAGGCCTATCAAGGCGAGAGATAACTATCCTGGGAGCATCATTCCAGAAGTTAACTTTGTACATGGAAGACAAAGTCGCAAGAGCTTCAGCCATCTGATTTCTGCCCGTGGCACATGGTGAAACTCTACTTTGTCAAAGAAAGGCAACAACCTTCTTGCATAATTCATATACGGTATCAGATTGAGCTGACGAGTCTCCCATTCTCCCTTGATCTGGTTCACGACTAGCGCGGAGTCTCCGTACACATCAAGATTCTTAATCCTCAAATCAATAGCCTCCTCGAGACCCATGATACACGCCTCATATTCAGCTTCATTATTGGTAACCGAAAATGTCAGTCTAGCAGTGAACGGGATGTGCGTCCCATGGGGAGTCGTGATGATTGCCCCAATTCCACTTCCATATGAATTAACAGCACCGTCAAAAATCAATTGCCATTGGGAACCCCGCTCAGGACCTTCACCATGCAACGGCTCTTCGCAGTCTTTCATCTTTAAGTACATGATATCCTCGTCAGGAAAATCAAACTTCATCGGCTGGTAATCATTGATTGGCTGCTCGGCCAAGTACTCTGACAGTATGCTACCTTTGATAGCCTTTTGCAAAACATACTATATATCGTACTCTGTCAGTACCATCTGCCATCGGGCAATCCTTCCTGAAAGTGCCTGCTTTTCAAAGACGTATTTGATCGGATCCATCTTCAAAATCAGCATGGTTGTATGATTCAGCATGTATTGTCTCAGACGTTTGGCGGCCCAAGCAAGTGCACAACACGTCTTTTCGAGCATAGAGTAACGGGATTCACAATCTGTGAACTTTTTACTCAAATAGTAGATCGCATGCTCTTTTCGTCCAGTCTCGTCATGTTGA
This sequence comes from Lathyrus sativus, assembly GCA_963859935.3. NCBI lineage: Eukaryota > Viridiplantae > Streptophyta > Magnoliopsida > Fabales > Fabaceae > Lathyrus > Lathyrus sativus. The sequence goes on from OZ012738.1 coordinate 264,110,665, forward strand.
CCGAGAACACAACCCATATTGTTCTCAAGAACCATCAAGTACATGATCAGTGGTCTCCTGGCTACTGGGGGTATCAAGATCGGAGGTTCCTGCTGATGGTGAGATAATACTTAGAAGGGGGGTTGAATAAGTATGAAAGATTAAAACTTAGAATTAAAACACAAGTATTTTTATCCTGGTTCGTTGAACTCAACTACTCCAGTCCATCCTTCCTAGAGTGATTTGCCTTTCTCAATCAAGGACTTAATCCACTATTTAATCAAACATATTACAATAGTAACACCTAAGAACAACTGTTCTTAGTCTTCTCAAGAGCTACTGATCCCAACTGGATCCTCTTAAGGAAATCTTTTACAATCAATGTAAAACTATTACAAGAGTAAGAATGCTTCTAAAAGGCTATTATCACAACTGTGATATTTCTCTTAAGTTTAAGTACAATGAAATAAATTCTTAGAATGAATATGAAAGTATGAGAGCTTGAATATTAATTTCTTTTCTGTGCAAAACGTCAACTGAAGAATTTGGTGGAGTCTTGCTTTTATAGGCAGCTGATCCAAGGTGAGCTTCTCGTTGAGAAGAGTGTCCAAAAGGTCTGAGCCTTTTTGTCTTCACATCAAGTGACCTTTCCTAAAAGAAGAAAGCACAAAAAAATCCTTTTTGTCTATGTTCTTGTGTCTAGCATAAATAAGGAAAGAGACGTTTGGTTCACTCCAACGGATATATTCTTTGAATATTTCTTCTTCAGTTTTCAGCAAATTCATCAGAGTCTAATTGGGTCAGAGTCTTCTAATGATGATCAGAGTCTTGCTGAATCAGAGTCTTCTGCAGCAGGTGTGCTTTCAGCGTGTTTAATATCAGAGCATATTTGAGACAGAACTTCAGTACTGGCAGCTTTAGTACTTTCAGAATCTTCTGTAGAAACTATGCTTTGAAAGGCTCTTCATACAAAATTCTTCTTTGCTTCAGATGCTTCTGACTTGCTTCAGATTCTTCTAGAGCTTCTGCTTCAGATCCTTCTGGAGCTTCTGCTTCAGATCCTTCTGGAGCTTCTGCTTCAGATCCTTCTGGAGCTTCTGCTTCAGAATCTTCTGGAGGCTACGCTCAGAATCTTCTGTTGGCAGCAAACAGATTCTTCTAATGTATGCATCTGGCGCTACAGAGTCTAGCTAATTTCTTGTGTTCAATTCTGATTTGCTTCTGGAGTGTTAATTCCTTTACTATCTGCAGTAAAAACTCTCAAGAAAATTTTAGAGTATATAATTCTTAAATACAAAATTTCATAATAGTTATCATCAAAACATAGAGATATTATTAAGAACCAATCTGTGTTCTAACACCTGCAAGTATTCTTTTATTCTTTCAAACGCCTTTTGAAAAATTTCATTCCAGACAATCGCCTGATCTTTTTCAACAGTTTAAACATTGGCTCACACGTGGCAGTAAGGTGAGATATGAACCGGGCAATGTAGTTCAACCTCCCCAAAAAGCCATGGACCTCTTTCCCTGTTTTTGGCGCTGACATTTCTTGTATTGCTTTTATTTTAGCAGGATCAACCTCAATTCCTTTTTCGCTAATAATGAACCCCGGTAGCTTTCTAGATCTCACCCCGAAGGTGCACTTATTAGGATTCAGCCTCAGCCTGAATTTCCTAAGCCTCTCAAACAATTTCAGAAGATTCACCAGATGCTCTTCCTCCGTCTGGGATTTGGCAATCATATTGTCAACATAGACCTCAATCTCTTTATGCATCATGTCATGAAAGAGCGTCGTCATAGCACGTTGATATGTTGCCCCTGCGTTCTTTAAACTAAAGGGCATCACTTTTTAGCAGAACGTTCCCCACGGGGTAATAAAATTTGTTTTCTCCATATCCTCCGGCGCCATCTTAATCTGATTATAGCCCGAAAAGCCGTCCATGAAGGAAAACACAGAGAATTGAGTAGTGTTGTCGACCAACACGTCAATATGAGGAAGCGGGAAGTCATCTTTGGGCTCGCCTTGTTCAGATCCCGATAGTCAACGCACATCCGTACCTTACTATCTTTCTTTGGTACAGGTAATATATTGGCGACCCAAGGAGGGTAAGTTGTAACAGCTAGGAACCCAGCGTCCCACTGTTTTTGTACTTCCTCTTTAATCTTTATGGCCATATCTGGTTTCGTTCTTCTAAGCTTTTGCTTAACCGGCGGACAGTCTTCACATAATGGCAAGCGGTGGACCACAATATCAGTGTCTAACCCAGGCATATCTTCATAAGACCAAGCAAAGATGTCACTATACTCTCGAAGCATCTCGACAAGTCTCTGCTTGATATCGCTTTGCAGCGCAGCCCCTATCCGGACATTCCTGACAACCTCTTCCGAACCCAAATTAATAATCTCAATATCCGCCTGATGAGGCAGAATGATTCTCTCTTCTTGTTTCAACAGACGCGTCAGCTCTTCTGGTAAGTCGTCGTCCTCAACAATCTCTTCTTCGGCTTGAAATATCGGATGCTCAAAGTCGAAGCGAGTCATAGGGAGATCTTGATCGGTGTCATCTGAAATATGGATCCTGCAAGAGAAAGGGTTAAATGCTTCAAATGATATGCAAACGAATCACACAACCACATTGCCATTTTATTGTAAAAATAAAAATAGAAAAACAGGGATCACAAAATTTGCATGAGGAAAACGCCTTTATTTGATGATTAAAACAAAGCATACACATAAGCAAGTAGGCCCTGAAATAAAATCACTATGCCCCGGGTAGGACACAGGGTTGTACAATAATCGAAAAAACAAGACATTACTGTTTTGGCGTCACTTGAATAAAGTCCTGGATAGACTAGCTGCATAGGCTCTGTCCTGGATCGCTGGGCTTGATCCATGAATCCATGTCACAGTCGCTATCTCCATCTTCACTGTCAGACACAACATTGATCTGCTCAAAACTGACTCCTCCCAGAGTGAACACAATCGGCCCTTTGAATCTCTGCGCGTTCTGTGAAGAAGATGACAACGACGGGCGATACCCTAAGCCGAACTTGTCCTGCTTAACAGGAATCTCCAGAACTTGACCCCAACCTTTGGTCTCCCCGGCCCGAACTACCGCTTGGGCTTCTCTGTATGACGACATAGCCACCTCTGGCCCATTGCTTACGACAGGAGATTTGACTCTGATCTGCACTCCTTCAAAGGCTTGGCACAATGTCTCATGGATCTCAGCATCCACTTCGACATATTTGAACGACGACAGGTGACTAACCAGAATGTCTTCCTCCCTACATATGGTGACAATGCTACCACCGACCGTATACTTAAGCTTTTGGTGCAACGTAGACGTTACAACCCCTGCAGCGTGAATCCACGGTCGTCCAAGCAAACAGCTATAAGCTGGCTATATATCCATAATATAAAACACAGTGTCAAACACCTCTGGACCAACTTGGATTGGCAAAGTCAATTCTCCAAACACGGACCTTTTAGTCCCGTCAAAAGCTCTCACTACCAAGTCACTTGGCGTGCAGATTATACCTCGGGTTTCTAGCTTCAACAATGCCTTCTTGGGAAAAACATTCAAGGACGAACCAGTGTCCATAAGGACATGAGACATAACAGTTCCCCTACACTCAACAGAAATATGCAACATACTGTTATCGTTGCGGCCCCTGGGTGTCAAATCAAAATCTATAAAGCCAAGACCATGCCCCGCATTCACGTGCGCAATCACTCCTTCGAGCTGATTCACGGATATCTCCCGGGGTACATAGGCAGCGTCAAGAGCTTTCAGCAAAGCATTCCGATGAGCTTCGAAACAAAGAAACAATGACAAAATCGAGATTTTGGAAGGCGTCTGCTGCAAATGATCGACAATTTTATAATCGCTCTTCCGAATTAATCTCATGAATTCTTCCACATCCTTGGTCAAAGCCTTTTTTTCCTTCTCTTGAGAAGGTCCCTCTTCATTGACTTTACCCTTCCCTTTGGCCATTTGTTGCACCCCAAAATTTGACCAACTACTTATCGCAATTTGGCTCATGTTTCGACTCATTTCATTTTGCATTTGCATACCACGTACATAGCATTTTTTTCCAGTCAGGTTGACTTTATCGGAATTACAGCCCTCTGATCGCGCTCCAGGCAATTCAGACCAATACGAGGACGTATTTTGAGAATCGGTGCTCGTCCCGGTGTTTTCAGCTCTCGCTGTTGTTTTTGAGGCCATCTCGGTGTCCGAGATTTTTACCATTTGTTTCGATACGGTCGCTAATCGATTTAATCGGCTTCCTCGTATTTTTAGGTTTTTTCCCTTATTTTCTAGAATTTTTATAGATTTAATTGATTTTTCTAGGTGTTAGTTAGATTTTTTTAATAGATATTAATTGTTTTTAGATAATAGATTTTAGAATAAATTCTTTTTTTTAGAGTATTAATTAGAATTTTTAAAATGATTTTAATAGGATATTCCTTTTACTAGGTTTTTTAAATAGAAATTAATAGAGTTTTTTTTTCTATTTTTAGTTGTTTAGGAATTATTAGATTTTAATAGTTAATTCTCTTTTAGATTTAATAGATATTAGGTTTTTAGTTCTTTTAGGATTTAATTAGAGATTAATTAGATATTAGTCATTAGATTAATTAGATAGTTAAATCCCTTTTTAGATATTAATTAGGGTCTTAGTTAGGATTTAATAGAGTTTATTAGAGTTAATTAAGGTCAGAAAAATAGTATTTTCAGTTAGGATTTAATTACTGTTTTAATTTTCGTTTGCATTTAATTGTAGTTTTAGGTTTAATCAAATGTTTAATTAGTCATTAATCATGCAGTTAATCAGTCCATTAATTTCGGTGGGCCATGTGTCCTATTTTGGAGGCCCAGTCCAAGTAATCAGTCCACGTGTCTGCCTATAAAGGTCCCCACGCGTTCCTTTCTCAGCCTCTCTCCATCATTTGCCACGTTTTACTTCCACTTCATTGCCACGTTTTACTCCCCACTCCATCCACGTTTTTCCCCCTCTTGACGCCACGTTTCACCTCCGAGTCCCCCATTCTCCATCCACGTTTCCCACTCCTCTCTCTCTGTTGCCACGTTTCGTTCTGAGGGACCCCCACCTCACTTCTCCCACCACCACGTGGCCTCACTTCATCTCCCATTTGCATGCAGCAACGCCACCTCACCCCTCACCGGAGACCCCGCCGCCGGGCATGCAGCCTCCGCGCCGGCCACCTGCTAACTGCCTCCGATCACTCTAACGGTCACCGGAGCTTGCAACGGTCACCGGAGAACTGCGAAGTCGCCGGAAAATTCATCCCTCATTCATCTTCCCCAGAATTCCTCCACCATAGTTCGTCCAAAATCCTCAACAACCTTCATCATCCTCTTCATCCCAGATTCACCCAGAAACTGATGAAGTTTCTTCAACCTTCATCCTTCTTCTTCGTGAGTTTCCAGATCCCAGATCTTCATCCGTTCTTGAGGATCTTCAACCGTTCTAGAGGTTTTTCCAGTTTTCGTACAAATTTCATAGGCGTTCTTTGCTCGTTCTTCGTTGATTTTCCAGAACTCCAAGAACAATCACCACGTTCTTCATGAGTTCCCAGATCCATGAAGATCTTCATCATCGAGCCTTCAAAATCTCCAAGCGTTTTCGCCCAGAGACACACCGTGTTCATCGCTGTTCATACATTCATGCTCTTTAGAAGTTCTTCAGATCTCGCTCCATAGAACCTTCATCCAACTTCCAAGTTTTCCAGGTCGTCGTCCAAGATCTGTTCGAGAATCTTCAAGATCCTCCATCATCGTCATCTGAAGACTCCTCAATTCATCAACCACAAGATTCTTCAGCTCCCTCAGCATGTTCATCAAGAAGAGCGATCAGTACCTTCGTCCAGAAACATCAAGATCTTTGAGAACCTTCAAAGATCCTCCTCTCCGTCACCTGGTTCAGTTGTAAGGTGGAAGATCGCGTGAGTGTTTGTACAGGTTTTGAATTGTGTGTGACCTCAGAGAGATAGAGGGAGATGGAGGTTGATGAGATGAACGAGAGAGAGAGAGAGAGAGGCTGAGAAGAGAGGTTGGAGCGGCGCAGTGAACAGTGCGTTGAGAAGTTAGGGTTAGGTTTTGTTGAAGAGGATGGATCAAGTGGCTGGGTTAGGTTTTGGGCCTCTAAGGCCCATTCTGTTCAGCACCCCCGTTTTCGTTTCTCACCCCCCTCCGTGTGTAACTGGGCCGGGCCCTGTACCTTTGCTGAAGCAATTCCTGATGCACCCCCCGTTTTTGTGTTTTTGTTCTTTTCTGAATGCACTTATGGGCTGGGCCCTGTTTTTTTGCTGCCTTACCCCTGGTTCTGCAGTTTGCACCCCCCTTTTGTTTTTTCTCTTTTTTCATTATTTTCTTTTATAGTCATTTGCTTAGATTTTTAAGAAAAAGAATATGTAATAGAAAATAGGAAAAATATAGTGATATAAAAAAATGATAGTATTTTAATATTTTCTTTTACGCCTTTTTAGAGGTAGAATTAAAGGTCCACTTGTTAGGGGACTATTTTTCATTAGATTTTCCATGATAAATGGATATGATTTTTTAGGAGTTTATTTTCCTGTACTTTATCATTGTAACCTTCCGAATATTAATAAAATGAGATTTGTGTTGTGGTCCCCAGAGTACCTGAACTACGCTGCTCTGATTTCTCTGATGATAATACGTAGGCCCAAGACGCGACGTCTTGCCGAGCAAACTTCCCCCGTGGGCACAATACTGATGTATTGGCGGCCACCTTTCCCCTTAGCTGTAAGCGGAACTACAGCTGCTCTGATTTTCTCTGATGAGAATATGTAGGCATAGGATGCGATGTCCTAGCGAGCACACTAACAACTAACCTTTTGTTCTCCACGCTGCCGTGCGATCAAGACTTTCCCGCTGACGACTGATGTTATCCTTTTCTCTTGCCCGAGTGCATTTGAGACCAGACCGTAGTTCTAGTTCCCGTAGGTTCCCATACCTCGAAACACGACATACTACGTCCGTTCTACCGCAAACAGGTACGCCTAAGTCTCCAATGGTCGAGCATCGTCCACCTAACTGCTAGAATGCGTACGCTAGTATCGTCAACTTAATCTCTCACCCCGTGTGACCGAGAACACCCTTGTCTAGCCGTAGTTAGCCTGAACTACGTCATGCTCTGATTTCTCTGATGAGAATACGTAGGCCTAAGACGCGACGTCTTGCCGAGCAAACTTCCCCGTAGTTTCCCGAACTACGTCGACTCTGATTTCTCATTCTCTGATGAGAATACGTAGGCATAGAGTGCGACGCTTTATCGAGTCAATTTCTTTCCGTTTAGATTTAGCAGCCGTAGATAGATTGTTTTTCACCCGTAGACAAACCAACAAGCGTGGATCCCGTCGAGTACGACGGACGTGAGGGGTGCTAATACCTTCCCCTTGCGTAACCGACTCCCGAACCCAGACAATGGTTGCGACGACCTTGTCTTATTCTTTTTCGTCAGGTTTTTCCGATCGTTTCCTTTCCTGTTCCGAGGGATAAATAACGAAAGGTGGCGACTCTTCTGTTGTGCCGGCACCTTATTTTCGCATAAGCGATAGCTGGCGACTCTGCTGGGGATTGCAATGGTTCCCTATTCGAGTCTCGCCTTGGATTTTCTTCCTAGCTGTCTGGGTCATCCCCGGCAGCTGGCGACTCTGCTGGGGATCGAACCCAGAATCTCTGGTTCTCCGGTTCCTTATGCATTTGGGATCCAACATCCCTTAAGAGAGTAAATCCTAGCGCTTGTTTGCGTGTCTGTGGGTGTTTATTTTTGTGTTGTATTTTACTGATGTATTTACATTTCCCGCACTATATTATTATTTGTTGCTATTGTACTGTTGTGGGATGGGAGCTCTGATGAGTGAGAAGCCAGACCCAGGCTTGAGTGCACCATAGACTTAGAGCGGAAATTAGTGGGTGCGTGCTTGCTTCGCAGGCACTAGTGTCTCATGAAATCCACGCTCAGACGAGGTTCTCCCGGTTGGCTTCTCTTTCAACCCTTTGGGTTAAGACGGTTGCTGGTTTGGTGGATTGTCGACTCTGGGGACCGATCATTTGTGATTCAGCTAAGTGAGGCCGCTTCATGAGCTGGTGATGCCACACCTTCTGGGTATCGTATCACCCCTCTTGAAAGTCTGTGACGCTGATGAACGCATAGGATGCTGAACTTGTGTCAGTCTAGGTCCATACCCGTGAGTGGGAGGGTTTTTGCAGGAAACTTGACTTCCAGCCTACCCGATATCTTGGTTTTCTCTCGTCAGAGCAGACTTATCCCGTCAGCAGCGCAGCAACAATCATATCTTTGTGGGGGTTGTGATCCCGTGTTTGTTGCATCTTTCATTGCATTTGCATGAACATTCCTGCATCATATTGCATGCCATACTCCAGCTAGTCAGAGCTCTTATCCAGCCGTTGTTTTGATTCTGAAGGTGAGTGTTGAAGACGACCAAAGGGTTGAAGCAGATTTGATCAGAGTCAAGCAGTGGAGTCAGTTGACAGTTGTCGGTAGCTATGTCAGAGAGCAGCTTCCAGTTTGTTGATACCTTGTCAGGTTTCACGGTGACGTCCAATCCTTTGTATGGATCTACGCATGACGAAGATTTTCCGCAAGTGAACAACCTTACTGCAGCTCAGCTTCTACAGCCTTCTGTTGAAGACCGAGGTCTACGTGAGCAGTTTGTTGTCCGAGGTGAACGTTCTCCTTCTGTTGATATCTCAGACTACCAGGGTGTTGCCTTCCCTGTGCCAAAGTCCCGAAGAGAGGTCCCGATAGCAAAGACTGAAGACCCATTAGCTCCCGTGTATGCTAGAAGGTTTCGTGCATTGGATGAAAGATTCAAAGCCTTGAAAGGTAAAGACGCTGTTAACCCTAGTGATGCAGACATGTGTCTGGTTCCTGGCCTAGTGTTACCTCCGAAGTTCAGAATGCCGAGGTTTGAAAAGTACAAAGGAGATAGTTTCCCGAAGCAACATTTGGTGATGTTCTGCCGAAGAATGACTTCATTCGTGCATAACGACAAGTTGATGATTCACTGCTTTCAAGATAGTCTGACTGGGGCATCTCTGAGTTGGTATATGCAGTTAGAGAGTAATCAGATCCGATCATGGGTGGATTTAGCCAATGCTTTTCTGAAACAGTACGACTACAATCTTGATGAAGCCCCTAGTCGCATGCAGCTGCAAGAATTATCTCAAGGGAACAATGAACCTTTCAGGAAGTATGTTCAGAGATGGAGAGAATTTGCTGCTAGAGTGCAACCACCGCTTCTAGACCGAGAGCTAAAAGGCATGTTCGTAAACTCCTTGCAAAGCCCGTACTTCGAAAGAATGCTTGGAGTCGCACCAAATTTCTCTGAATTGGTAAGGGCAGGAGAACGCATCGAGTATGGTGTAAAGACTGGAAGAATCCAGAATGTTCCGGGCAGTCAGGCTAGTGAAACTGAATCTCTCTGTAGCTTTCAAACTGAAGAAGGAGTTGTGGTCAATGCAATCATGAATGATGTTGGATATCCTCGAGACGAATCGGTGAAATATGTTGGTTCTCCGTCTTCTCAGCGGTCGGTATCTTCTGTGTCTCGTTATTCTGGACAGACAATTGTGCCTAGGGCACCACATCGGGAACTTTATATCGCTCCTCTTGCAAATCCACGAGCCCGTGGCCGAGGTTATCAGAATCAGCGTCAGAATCAGAACCGACCTCGTAACAACTTGGAACGAAGGAATGCTCCTTCTCATCCAGGGCCTGTGCCGTATAGCCAGATTCTTCCACAGTTGATTCAGAATTCTTTGGTGGAACCCAAAGCTCTCAAGCCCGTGCCAGAGCCTTATCCTCCTGGGTACAACTCGCATGCTCAGTGTGGTTACCATGGTGGATCTCCAGGGCATTCAACTGAAGATTGCAAGGCTTTCCAGGCGAAAGTGCAACAGTTGATCCACAAAGGGTGCATTTCCTTTCCAGAAGGAGTTTTGGTTGCGTATGACAACCTCTCAGCTGTCTGAGCTCGTAGATTCAGAGGTTTATTTCCAAAAGCCAGTGGTCCAGACAGGCAGACGTCCTCAGCATTGGCAGTCCTCGGACTTTTATATCCTTTGCATTTGTAGTTTCTTTTCTGTTAGTTACTACTTGCTGTTAAACATTGTTTGTTTCGAATGGTAATATTAATAAAGTGACTATGCATTTTTCGGAATTAATCATGTCGTTGTCACTCATTTACTGCATTGCACTGACACTTGCACTTTATTCACTCCACTTTATCACTATGATTAGTAAAGATCGGAGGGAGGATGACGAAACTGAATACTCATAACCGATGATCGTATGCTTTCAGATAAAACCTTGCCGATGACGTACAAGGCATTGTTTCAAATCCCCTAAACACCGGAGAGATAAGGAAGAGAATCCCTTGTTAACCACTTTGAGCCGAGAAGTAGGAGTTTCTTTCGGACTTTTAAACCCTCACATCTTAACCCGGGGCAGGGTAGTTGTCAGTTAGCTTGATCGAGCGTTCAAGTCTTATGGAGGAGTGTTGTCTTTCGAGGACCAATCACATCGCACTTCTCCCCAGAGGTCGTACCTCATCAACCACAATGGTTAAACCTCACCAGTCAGGAGTGAGACAGTTATAAACCTCTCGGATGAATCCAGACAGCCAATGTCGCATGACTTGTTTCGAAAAAATAAGAAGGAATAAGAAAGCCCGCTAAGTAAAAGAAAAGAAAAAGCTAGAAAGCAAATACTTAGGCAAAAATCAGGGCATCCCGCTGGACTTCAAAAGAAAAATCGAAAAGAACTCTGAAGAGTCAGTCCAGGAAAAAATTAGGGAATCAAAAGAATGAAAAAGAAAGGATATAAAAAGAAAAATCCTCAAACCAGGACGAAGTCGTGTAGATACAGACACCGAAACAAAAAAGGAGTAACTGTCACTCCGAAGCACCTTGTGAATTCTTTAACCAGTTGTTCCCGATATTCAACATACCTCTCGAAGAGGCGAGCGCTCGAGCTAAGTTAGCTGAACTTTAGGATCGGAGATCATCACGTAGAAGGGGTGGGTACAAATCATGATTTGAGCCAAATACCCTTTGTTTCACGAACCGTGAACCCGACCACGATACAACCCTTAAAAGACCTAATTGAGGCAGGGTTTATTCTGAAAGCGCATTACGATAAGGTTGAGTAACCTGACTCCTACATGATTTGCTAATCATATCCTTGTTGTATTTTTCACTGATCGAATCAGCACTACGTTTGAGCTGTTGGTTCATTCGTCACTCACTATCATGACACGTAAATGAGTGACAGCACCACATTTTTTCAAAATCTGCATGAACACTGCATTAAAATTACCATTCGTGAATAAACAATTTTAATTGCAGGTCAGTAGTTGATACGAAGGAACTCCAACAGGGAATGGTCAATCAGGACTGAATCGTTAGCAGTCTGGATCAGAATGGTATACCATGAAACCTTGTGAATTTGGGGCATTGACTTCCAGTGAGTTTGGAATCAGTCAGTCTGAGGACAAGTCCCGGAATATCGGTTGATTATGGGACAGATTATTCAAGAAGCAGCTGATCAGAAGTCGATCTTCTCGAGACCCAATCAGGGGCAATCATTCAGAACTCTTGTGATTTGAGGGCAGATCCCTCCAGTGTTCAATCAGGGCATGTTGAGTCGCTCAACGCTCGTTCAGGGGCAAGCTACTTCAGAAGTATACTGAAACCAACCATGATGAGAGTTGGTTAGTTGAGGATGAATCCTTCCGTTGTACAGATGTTGGGGCAAGCCATCTGAAGATTGTCTCGTTGCCAGCTGTTTTCTGTTCAGAATGAATTTCCCCAAGAGTCGGATTGGGGCAAGTTGAATTGCACTGGGGCAAGTTGTTCAAATGAGTTTGTTCACCCTAGCAAGAGTTGAGTGTCGGGGAATCGTGCCATTACCCTACCAAAAACCTAAACCTTCTGAAGAAGCCTTGCTGTCATTGGATTGTTATCCTACAGCCTAACTTGTTACTTGGCTGAACCTTGTAACCAAATCGTTTCAAAGTCCAGTTCTCGTCTGGCAAGCCGGAGATCAGTTCTCGTCTGAAATCCAAACCAGAAACCAGTTCTCGTCTGGTCACCTTTTCTTTAACCTATTGTTCAACCAGTCCTCGTCTGGCTAACACAGTTTTAAAGCCCAGTTCTCATCTGGCAAACCAGAAATCAATTCCCGTCTGATATCCGAAACCTAGAAGTCAATTCTCGTCTGACAACCTAACATATTTTGCCATCAGTTCTTGTCTGATAGTCCACCTCGAATGCTAGTTCTCGTCTAGTATGTTCCCTTCAAATCCACTTTTGTTGGTAACCATAAACCTATTCTCATCCCTAAACCAGAAAAAGCCTAATTGTACCTGGCCCGATGATTCCTAGTGACTCGTATGTTGTCGCATTCCCCGACACAAGGCTCGATTGATCCCAGCTCCATGATTGGTATTCTGTATTCCCTGTGTTGATGTTATTGAATCAGGATTGTTTTCTCAGCAGAGATGTACAGTTTGAGATTGTTTCCCCTGAGCAGTTTGAGATTGCAGCAAATTGAGATGGCATTTATCCCTTATCAGAGTAGGATCAAGATTATCCTCAGCAGGGTCAGGATTGATATCCCCGGCAGAGTATGGCCATCCCAGGCATTGAACGTTGATTAGCCTGATGTGCTATTTTCCCAAGTGGGTTGGGACTGAAGCTTTCCCTACCTGGCAGATTTGGGTTTATTTCCCCAGCAGTGGGACTGATGCAATGTTGTATCCCCACAGAGTCCCAGTTTGACTCCTTTCCCCTC